>JAILYB010000034.1:5887303-6552632 GCA_021437785.1 Rhodomyrtus psidioides
CTTTCTCAGAGACGGCGCAGAACCGAAAACCAATCCAATCCTACATTTTTTGTGTAATGATTAAGAAAGCCCAAATAGCATGCCAAGAACCATAAAATTTTAACTTTTTGTCTAATGGGATTCTGGAAATATCATGTTGATTGCTCTGTATTTTCTTCAGTGAAAGAGGAGGTCAAAACGGCTGAAAAGTTACAGTTCACTTTAAGCGAGATGAGGGCTGCCACAAATTCCTTTTCAGAAGGCAATAAGATTGGAGAAGGGGCATTCGGAAAAGTGTATCGGGTAGCAGGAATTTGTTTTTGTTTGGATGTTTTTTTGGCAATCAGATCACTACATGGAGATAAAAATTATTTCTTGCAAATGAAAATTTCACTGTAGGGCACTCTTGAAAATGGACAAGACATTGCAGTGAAGAGGCTTGAGAGGTATTCTGATCAAGGTGAGCAACATTTCAAGAATGAGGTCACTCTGATGGGCAGTCTTCAGCATGACAATCTGATTAAGCTCCTTGGGTATTGCTTGGAAGATGGGGAAAGACTTCTTATTCTTGAGTTCGCACCCAATGGTAGCCTCCAAGGTTTCATTTCTGGTACGAACTTGGAAGTTTCAATTTTGTCACTTCCATCTTCCATTTCGCTGATAGTTAATCCATTGATTAGGTAGATTTTGCGTCAAACCATTTGGTAGTACTCTGCATTTCACATAGAATGATTCGGAACTCAAATGATCAGTATTTTGCAGATTCAAACAAACGTAGGTTGTTAAGTTGGGAGAAGCGTTTGAGTATAATAAGAGGACTTGCTCGAGGGCTTCTTTACCTGCATGACGGTCCCCACCTTAGGATCATCCACCGTGATCTGAAGCCTGGTAATGTTCTGCTGGATGAGAACATGAATCCCAAAATTACTGATTTTGGCATGGCAAGGCTATTCCTTTTGGACCAAAGTAGAGCAAATGCTGTACAAAGAGAAGGAACTTCGTAAGTTTGAACTTATCTATAGCTCCTTGGAATGTTTCAACCTTTCTAGGAAAGTATACAATGAAAACAAGCACAAATTTCATTTTCCCAATTTGTGATTCTTGGATCCTTTTGTTTTACGTGTAGTGGTTATATGGCTCCTGAATACGTAAGGGATGGAGAGATCTCTGTGAAGACCGATGTGTATAGCTTCGGCATAGTGGTTCTAGAGATCATCAGTGGCAAGACGAATTCATATTTCAACAGTTCGGGGAATTTGGAGCACCTCCTGGATTACGTGAGTAAAAAAAGTGGAGTTTTGTCCAAAAATTAAGCGAGTGAATATCGATAATAGTTCTCCTTGCGCATGTGATATTACAAAACCCATTTACTTGCTTTCGTGATTGTGCACTGCAGGCATGGAAAAATTGGGTAAAGAACACGCCTTTCCACCTTATAGATCCGACGTTAAGCGGCGATTCGAGAAGCGAATTGTCAAGATGCATTCAGATTGCATTGTTATGTGGTCAAGCAGAAGTGGCAAGTCGGCTCACCATGGATTCGGTGGTTTCAATGCTCGAGAGCCAGGACACCACTCTCCCAAGGCCGACACCGCCTGCATATTTGACAGACGCCAGTGCTAGAGAAAGGTCGGCGTCATCGGTTCATGGCTCATCACCGTGGTCAACCAAAGCTGAGGACGGATCCACCCTAGATGATATTATCATAGAGGATCAGAGCTGAAATTGGAAGTAGGACTATGCAAGCTGCTGTTCAAATGAATTTATGGTTTTGAAGGTGTAAACTCAATAAAAATCTAACCGGAGAATATGCGGTGGGAAGGTGAAATATAGAATAAAAAACTCTGGTTTATTTTTGTAATCTAAGAGGATAGATGCATGGATACATTATCTAAAGAGATACATATCGGCTAATACTTAAATTCAGACTTTTGATATTTATAATTTGCATACAAGAGTTATTATTATTATTATTATTATTATTATTATTATTATTATTATTATTATTATTATTTAAGATAATATTTCAGGATCGCATATATTACTTCACCATCTGACTTGATGTCCAAATTAAAATTTGGGGACAATCTTACACTTAGGACTTCAATACATTAGGGTGTGGTTCATACTCCCCATTGAAAAGGAAAACACTGAGGTCCCAATTTTATAGTTTGAGCCCATATTTGTTCATTAGTAATTCGAGTTTGAGCCCATGAATTGTTATGGCTACAAATTATATGTTTCTCTTTTAGTTGATGGATGTAACGAGAGGTCTGAAGTGTTAATTATAATGGAATGTTCTGCTGGACGTAATCCTAGTGTAAGGTGAACCATGATAAAATCTTGTGTCTTGGTTTCCTTTCTCGCTTTTACACTTTATTTCTTTATGATTATGCGCCAATTCCTAACATAATACACGGTTGATCCATTCAATTTGCAGCCCGTCAAAGTATTCTATGTCTGCAAAGTAACTCCAAGACTTTGCAGTCGTCCTTTGACCATATCGTACTCTTCCATTCCCATCGGCATTACAAGGAATGAGCAAAGTTTTCAAAAAAATTGAAAATCCACAGAATGATGATGCATTACTCCTACTTAATGTATTTTTCTGATGTAAACAGCTTTCCTTTCTAACTCCCTACGTAGATAAAACCACCATATCTTCTCTTGAAATTCTTGAACAATTTCTCATCGTTGTCCTCCCTCTTTTCGTCCCTCTTTCCGTGAACCAGTTCATGGCTCATCACCGACAAGTATTACTACGCGAGCTACTGTTCACGTCAGTTTATGCTTTTGAAAGGTCTAAAGCCAAGGTAAGTTCATTAGAAATCTAATCGGAGAATATGTGGTGAGAATGTGTGATGCGCGGAACAAGCGATCGGACAATAAAATAGACAGAACGAGTAAAGTAAATTGGACGTGGTTCGATCGTAGAAACATACGTCCACGGAGAGAGCAGCAACGAATTCCACTATAGAACGAGCGATACACGGAGATTACAATCACTCGAGTTACACAAACACATTATTGGTGTTTCCCAGCCCCAATTACATCCAAGAACGTACAGTGTTTAGCCCCCAATTTCTAGCGAAATAATCTCTCAATCTCGCAAAGAAATTAAACAAATCTAATAATAAGATTTTCTATCGACTATAAACACCTATCGATCTTCGGCGGATATAATTCACGGACAAACTTCCGTCACGAGCAAGACCCACTGCCAAGCACCCAGCGCCTATAGAAAACCCTCCGTAATAGAGTACTGCGGTACTCACGATAAAACGGTGGTCTCGGTCAACCTGTCTCGGCCATGGCGTGCGTTGCTTTATATACGTAAAGCAAGACCTAAGATAAAAGAATCCCTTGATTTCTTTTGTTCTCGCCAAAGAACCGAATGTATATCCAATTCAAAGTCCACGTTGGACTTTCCTGCATTAGTCCAAGGATTGCAGAATTCGAATATTCTGCATATCCTTCTTTGTATAAAGACAAACCCATGCAGATATATGTAGCCAAGTCCATGATGAAGCCGAATATGAGTTAAAAAAACTAATATCTTTTAGTTTCCTTCATTGACTTCAAACGACGAAGAATATCCATACATGCCAATGAATATCCATCTTCTGTGACTTGAATTATCTCGAACAGGAATGGTGATTTCCATGATAAATGTCCACATATATCAAAACAAATTTCATAGTCTTCGTTCGCGGGGCTCAAAATCGAGACATATTATAACAATGTGAAAAATAAAATGAAAACTCTTGTTTATTTTTATACTATGAGGGTATAGAGAGACATCATGCGAAGGACATGAAACAGTTTATACTTAAATTCAAGCTTTTGGTATGTGCAATTTGCTCTGAAGAGTCAATTGTTTGAAGAAAATATTTTAGGATCGCAGGTATTACTTCATCATCTCTTATAATAATTTGTATTGACGGTCTAATTTAATCTCTAAAAGACATTTCTTTTTTAATTTTACTCCATGTTGCATAGCATTTAGGGGTGATTGGTTCGCCGTCCACTCCAATCCTACACAGGAACCGGGAACCAGACCGGATAGTCCTGGGACTAGATAAACGGTTCGATCCGAAACGGTTCACTTTCTGAATGTAATTAGGATGATCTATAAAAAGAGCATTTTATTGCATTAACTCAGATTCTAGAAAATATGGATTGTTTTGTCAATTTCAAAATCAGTTAAGGATATTTCTAAAAAATCTCTAATCACACCAGAATCATCAAACCTCATGTTAAAGAGTGTTTGTAGATGTATCACAATCTCGCTATTATATGAGACATGGCTCCCCACCCCCACCCCCCCCCCCCCCCCAAGGCTTCCATCATATGTCAGGCAGTGCCGCAATGCAGTTAACTAACAAACCACTTTTCAAGTGTCCCCTAATGGATTGCTTCATAGATAACAAGAAAATCTGATTGCTTCTATCTCAAACACCAAAATGTGCTTCCTAAGGTTTCATACTTTCAGCAGTGAGATCTACCGGCTTATCCTTATTGAGCGCAACATGAACATTTACAAGCTCTATCCCAAACAGAAGATCCTATTTCTATTTCTTAAAGTTTGAATCGGTGAAATACTCTACCTTATTGGAGTTTCCATTTACATAAAAGGTGATTGGTATCATGTAAGTACTCATTTTGAACATTACATACATCATCATATAATCTATTTTGGGAAAAATACATGACATACAATTGTGTACTCTCCACATGACAATAACCATGAGAATGCATTCCAAACTTCATAAATTCACCACCTTGGACATATGAACCATTAAGATCACTCACTACTCAACCATATGATTTATGTGTCACCCCATGAACCAATACAAAATCGTCCATTTGGGAGTATAACCACGCATTAGAGCAGGACACGTCTCACCACTATATATCTCTAAAACCCAATCAAGTGTAACCCTTTGGCGGTTAATACCCAATTGAATCTTTGAAACTATCTCATGCCAAGGAAATAAACTTCATGTCTCACATTTTCCATATACATATGATTTTAGACTTGAAACATGGGCAATGTGTCTCTAAAATCACATGCTAATGCCAATTACATTGTTCCATCCATTTGTACATATTAAACCTTATAAATTCCATCAATAAATCATGCTCTATGCATATGGCATGTGATCATATGCATTTGTGCTAGCATCTGTATTTCCAAAATCATTGAGATATCGGAAAAAATAAAAAGTACCCTAAAAAGTACATGCAAATGGGGTGATGTACACATTTTTTTTCATCCTAAAAAGTATCATGCATGTACAACAAATATACCACAATGTAGAGCACGACAATAAAAGCACATCAGTGCCAAGAACGCCCCAAATAGAGCTTGAATGTGCTCTCATATGCCTCCTGAATGCGTTGTACATGAATCACACCAGGAGCATCTCAGCCGGCTTAAGAGCCGATCTGATTACTTTGTTGGATCCGACCACAGACCAGTCCAACTGGATTGATCAATCAACAGTCGGGTCGAGTCATTTGGTTAAATTCAGGTCGGGTCGTTGGGTGGGTCAACCTTAGGTTCGATCGGGTCCCGGGTCACCCGAGTCGGCGAGTTGCTAATGTCAGCATACACCAGAGCAATCGCATGTGGATAGTGCACGCCGCTTCAAGTCGGGTGTGGCCACGTGTGGAGGAGCATGGCGTCCACGAGAGGCGTAGCACCCACCATTTTGTTCGTCTCGACGAGAGGAGTCCGAATATATGATCATATCAATTTTCATCGAACAATATTCAAAACTCTAGTTCTAGACTATGGAAAGCTCTGATATCACATGTAGGCCGCGAAAACGGTACACTAAGATCATCATAGCTAGAATGTAGAAACATAATCACGGAGAAAAGGGATTCATGCACTTGATCTGGAATCCATCATTCTTGATGTGAAATAGTGACGATTCAAAGATAAAGTGTTTCGCCTCTATTGTCGTCTGTATCACTCGTTCAATGAGATTGCTACCCACAAAACCTATTGTGAGGTTGTTTGTGCATCCACTAGGGTTAGATGAGAAACTTAAGCGGTATTTATAGAGTTTTCGGTTAGGCTATCTCATCATAGATTGGGCACAACTCGGGGCCACACAATCAAGGCCCATATGAGACTTACTAAGAATCTTTACATTTTGCCTTTTTAAACCAACCTGTAAAACTATAAATTACAATATCATTTAATTTATGGGGGGATTTTTGCTTTCCAAATTCTATTCCATAGTCTACGAGTTGGTTGGAAGGAGGTGGAGGCTTGATCTGATGTGGGTTTCGGTTCTTTTTCTCTGAAAGCATTATAAGCGCTTTTGATAGTAAAAGTCCCTGTTATATGCTTAGTCCATATTAGTTTATCTTTCTTGAGAGTTCGATTAAGAGGGATGGATATGATTTCCTCAATCAATTCTTCTTCAAACAAAAGTTTGAGAGTTTTCTCGTCCCACTTCGCATCCTGCTTAGAGATCAGATCAGCTACTTTCGAAGGGTATTGCTTGTTTGCTAGACCTCCAATAATGCCTCTTTTGAACCAGTGATCATCTAGAATGCCGACATTCTCGCCATTGCCTATTGACCATCTCGCTAAGCCTGAGATGGCATCTCTTCCATATAGATACTTTGGCACCCTCAGGATGATCTAGGACCTCTTTCTGCATGTAAAAAGGATTTACTTGGGAAGTATAACCCTTTAAGTATTCTGCTCCATAGTGATCCTTCATTTTCGGCTAGTTTCCATGCATGTTTGCCTAACAATGCCTTATTAAAGGCAATGAGATCTTTAAATCTCAAACCACCATTATCGTTTCTCGATTTTAAAACTTCCCATCTTCGCCAATGCAGACCAGCTTTGGATTCACCATACTTCCACCAAAAGGAGACTATTTTCCTCTCCACAGATTTGCAGATGGAAATTGAGATTTTAAAAATCTACATGGCGTATTGAGGAATTGCTTGCACCACAGATTTAATCAATATCTCCTTCCCTGCCTTAGAAATTAGATTCTCCTTCCAGCCTTCTAATTTCATGTTCACCCTCGCAGAAATCCAAGAGAACATCTCTTTTTTAGATTCCCCCCAATTAGATGGTATTCCTAGGTATTTTCCTACTTTATCCATCATTGGAAATCTCATGGTATTTGCGAGACTCTCTTGTAGCTAATATGGATAGTTTGGCCCCATAAAAAGACTCGACTTATTGAAGTTGACCTCTTGACCAGACGCATAATAATATTGATTTAGAACTAGAGGAAGATTCTAACATTCAATTAGCTTTCCATCCAAAAAGAAAATAGAGTCATCGGCAAAAAATAAGTGAGATAAGATAGGACAAAACCTGTTTAACTTTATTCCTCTTATTGTTCTGTCAGTCACAGCCTTCCTCATCAGCATTGAAAGTGTGTTAGCCATAAGGATGAATAAATAAGGTGAAATAGGATCCCCTTGTCTTAAACCTCGTGAGTGTTGGAAGAATTGTAGAGGTTCACAGTTAAGCTTTACACTTAGCGTAGTTGAGGTGACGTGTGACATTCCGATTTCCAGTCATTTTGAGACTATTCAATGAGAATATATCTAGTGATGTATTTTAGTCATATTTCGCTCAGATCTGATCAATCTCGAGTTAACTGACCAAAAAGGGAAAGGCTAACGCGAGATAAGTACGTGGACCTAGGAACTCGATTAGGAAATGTCGCTTTGACCATAATGATTGTCGAGGGAACGTTTAGAGCCATAAAAAGGCCGATCTAAGAACGATTAAGGAATGCGTTGCTAGCGTTGTGCGATTGGAGCGCGGGTGATGACGCTTAACCAATTCATAATTTGCAAAATTTTCCTAAATCGAACGATGACGATCGAGACCCTCGGAACTAGTAATAGACCCTCGCAATTACATGACAACCAAAGTCGCCACGAACTGACGAGCCCTGAGTGTGATTTAAGTCACAGAGTCGATACGCGTAGCGTCTGCAAAAGCCGCCCGCCGGTTTGAGATAGACTGGAATTATATTCAATAGAGAAGTAAATCGGAGATGAGTCTCGAAAAGTAGAAAATGGAGAATCGAGAATTCCAACGTTTGATTTGGAAAGGATGTCGCCTCATCGAATAGAATTTGAATTGGAAAAAAATCGAAGTTTTTGACGCTAGAGGCGAAATGACTGTTTTGCCCCCAAGCTTTAGTCTTCCTTTAAGCATTGGACAAGGGCATTTTGGTCCTTTGTTTGTTTCCCTTGCTGCTGAAAATAAGAAGCATTTACAGCCATTAGATGGAGTTGGTTGGCAATGGGGACACTTGTCAAAGGATTAGCTTGTTGCATTTATTACTTGCTTTTTTCTCACCTACCATTCAAGTGGTTGACCAAGTGAATTTAACAAAACTTTCTCTCCCTCATCTGCCTTCAGCCGAACTCCCTCGTTCACGACACCACCTCCTCCTCCTTCTTCATTTTTCTTCCTTCCAACCGAGAAGCGCCCAGCTCGTCAGATTCTGACCGCCCCCTTCACCGGCCTCCAACGTCGCCGCCGTTGACTCCCAGCCGCCGCGCCAGCCACCACGACTAAGCCCCACATCTTGCCGAACTCCTCGAGGTGGAAGCTCGACATTTGGACCACCGAGCAGCCACGGCCAAGCTTTGGCGCACCGGTCGACGGAAACTGCTTCAGCCTGAGGTAGGTTCGGTTTTGCCTCCATAGGACCTCCGATTGTTGGAGTTTTTCGTCCAAATTTTACAAATTGCTAGTAGACATATATAGGAATGTGTGGTAAAAAGTTGGACTGATTTTGTTGAGGAATCGTTGCCTTTTGATCCCTGTGTTTGCAAGGCAGAATCTGCCAGTTTGTGGATTGAGGGAGTTGAGCGCCATTCAAGGACTCCGCGGCGTCGCCCTAGCTCAAAATCTTCGGTAAGGCATCCTCACTCTCGGAACTTGGTTTTAGCAAGGATTTTAGTGTTCGAATTAGGGATTTTTATGGAGTTGTGGGCTGTTTAGGTATGGTATGCATAGAACCGAAATTCCCTGTTGCGGTTCTGTGCAAATCGACTCTTGTGGGGGCTGCTAGAAGTGATTTGGAGCTTCAAATTGATCCTAAGAGCACCTAGGGATGTAGGTTGTGGTGTTGGGAAGGCTCGAGCTTGATGGCTCGACATGTAAGCGATGAATGATTGAAGGATTGAATTGAATCTTCACTTTAGATGGCTGCCCTGTTTTGAGGAGTATTGAAACCGATTCTTAAGGGCTGTTGGAGCCGATTTTGGAGCTAGAACTTCCTCTTAGCGATGTGTTTAATTGTCCGTAATTTTGTCCCTAAGGTTCTCGTTAAGAAGTTTGACGTTTCGACGAGGAAAACTTGATGAATTTGTTGGGTTTTTGATGCTAGGTGCTGCTGCCCCTTTTTGTTTTCCTTGGAGCCGAGTGGTTGTGGACTTCGGGAGGTGATTTGTGTTGAATTTAGAGATAGGTAAGGGGTTCCTAAACTTTAGTTAGGAAGATTGGACTCCATCGGTCAAATTAGTCGTGAAATGGTGTCGCTTTTGGAGCGTTGTCTCATGATATTGCATTAAGTGTGTGTTCTTGGTTGATATCGGCAATTTGTATGTGCACTCCGTGATTGAAATGCCACTATGGTTTGTCTAAATCGATGAACTCACATGTTATAAATCATTAGTTCGAAGTATGAACTATAGCCGATCATGAAGTCTGTTGTGGGTTAGCGTTGGCATGCCTGTGAATTGTAACACCCTGATACGTTTACGCGGGGTTGGTGATGGCCGAGGTCCTGATGCGTAGAACGACGCGGGACAGATATTGGGTGGTGGTAGCATTGGTCTGAGTTGTGACTAAAACCTGAGGCGTTTGCGCGGGTTTGTCAGTGAGGTCGGTCTGAGGCGTAAGTACGCGGACCGGACCTGATGCGTAGAATACACGGGCAAGAAGGAAATGTGAGGTTGGCAAGGGCCGTGGAGTAGTTTGGTTTAAATTGCATATTCGATCCTTATAATGATATGCGATAGTGTGATTATGTGCTTGAGGCTTATTTGATCTTTTGTGCTAAGTGTGACTATTTGATACTCTGTATGGTTATTGCTGCTTTGTTATTGTGAATGATTGCTTGTCTGAGTGTACAGTCGGCTTAACCTGGGGTTAGGGCCTCTTTTATTGAGATTTTAATCTCACCCCGTCGCGAGACCGTTTCTTTTCCAGATCCTAGACCGTAAGAATGCCGCCCATTCGACATGGAGACCCGCAGTGGATGACTCCTTATAGGGAAGAGTACCTTGATGGACAAGGAGCGGTTTTTGTGAGAAAGACCACGGTGGTCTGGGTGGACGAGGCAGATAAGAAAGAGGTGCCTCATAGTTTCGAGGCTTGGTTCCGATGCATAGGTGAGGTAACTACTGGGCCACTTAAGCCCTCTGAGGTGCCTCGGGGTGTAGTCCCCAACTTTTGTCATCCCTCTCGGGATTCTTTTGAGGTAGATGGTTCGGTAGCAGGATCGGTTAATGTACCAGAGAGGACCCCGACTCAAGAGGACACTATTGAGGTGATTGAGCTTGAAGCCACCGAGGGCGACTTAGTGGAGCGACCCGAAGACGTAGCCTTGGAGGGAGTCGAGAAGGATTCAACTGAGGTTCAGTCTGAGACTTGGTCCGAGTACGAGCCCACGGAGGATGCCGAGGCGTCCGACGATTCCAGTGCTTCGACCTAGGAGTTGTAGTTAGGCTGGTTGATACCTCTGTGAGGTCGTAGTGGTGTTGTCTTTTGGGGGATGTAGTTGTGGTCGTTGTTTTGGTCGTCTACCCGACCCTTTTTACTGGTCTTGGTGACCACGTTTTTTTTTGTACAAACAGCTTTTGAAAGTTAAGTGGCCATGTTCAGTTCTTGTCTTACTATTCAGGTTTCCCGTTAACTTATGTTTGGAGGTGTTGTAGCGCCGTTTCCGCCTGCTAGCTCTCGTGTTTTATTTTTCTTAGTAAATATGTCCTGAGACTTCGAGAGCCATACTTTGAGGGGATCGTCGCGTCCGCGCGTCGAGGTCAAGGCACGGGCCGTGACATCCCGCTTTTCTTGGTAGCAGAGCGAGGTTAACTCAACCTAAGTGGATGAGGGATTGGAGTAATAAGGAGAAATGAATTCTGGGGTTATAGAGTAGCGAGACAATAGAAAGGGACCGCTAGAGTAAGTTGAGGCAGGCTTGGCACATGAATGGCTTATGTGATTGATGTCTTGAAGGTAATATTATGGTAATGATTAGGTGCGATTGAACTTGTTGAGCAGGTGTATTGGACGTGAATGTTTGTTGTGGAACCTTGAGTGCTTTGTCTGAGTTGATAGCGCGATGTTGTATTTTGGATTGTTGTACTCTTGAGAATTAATAGTTGTTTGTTGTGAGCACTACTTGTGGTATAGTGTAAAACTACTAGACTGAGATGGTAGAGTTGAGTTCTAATTTCGTTGTGAAACCATAGTGGTGCAGGAAGTCTGAGATGAGTGACCGACCCGTCAGACGTAGAAGGCCTAGTGGTAGGGCTTCTAGTTCGAGGCCGTCTGCGGCAGAGGACCCCGGGATGGGAGACGTGTTGCGAGCCTTGGAGCGGATCGGGAATTTGATAGACAAACAGGCTCAGGATCGAGATGCTGCCATAATCCAAGCTGTGGGCGCGGCCTTGACTGCAGTAAATGCTACGACTGGTACTAATGTTGAAGGTGGAGGAAGCGGTAGCAGCGGCCAAGGTGCTGGGACGAGTAACGCACAAGCTAATACCATTGTTAATCAAGGTGTGGGAGTAGGTAACACGCCAGGTCATAATGTTGTGCCGAGGGATATAGGCTAGCTAGTGGAGCAATTTGTAAAGTTAAGGCCTCTGCAGTTTAATGGGATTGGTGATCCCGAGTTAGCCCCCTTGTGGATAGAGAAGCTCGAAAAGGTCTTTGGAGTGCTGAAATGTAATGATGAGGAAAAAGTGCTCCTGGCGGTTTACCAGCTGGAAGGTACCGCAAATGATTGGTGGAAAGCTACGAAGGACGGAATGTTTCCTGAGGGTACAGCCCTGGATTGGAATGCCTTTACAGCGGCTTTTAATGATAAATACTTCTCAGAGACTGCGCGAGAAAGCAAGCTGGTAGAGTTTCAGAATCTGAGGTAAGGTAGCATGACGGTGGACTAATACGAAGCTGAATTTGCTAGGCTGTCGAGATATGCGCCACGTTACATTGAGGACCCACTGGAGAAGGCGCGGAGGTTTCGAGACGGGTTACGACCGGAGCTTCGCAGTCAGATTGTGATGGTAAATCTAAGGACCTATAATGAGATATATGAACGTGGACAGATGATAGAACGAGACATGAGGGAAAGAACAGCTGCATCTGGATCGCGATTTCCTTCGTTTAGGGATAATCGCCAGTTGGGAAAGATGCTTATGACGAATGCTAGACGTTTCGTTCCACCTCCAAGGAAGAACATCAGTAAGCCACCGCATCAGTTCAGCCCAAACTGTCGTCTTTGTGGGAGGAGGCACGGAAATGGGCCTTGCCCGGCTAGGACTGGAGCGTGCTTCAAGTGTGGCCGGATGGGTCATCAGATGAGATTTTGTCCCAACCAGAATCAGATGACTAGACCTCAAGGACAACGACCACAAGCAGGACCACCAAATGCGGCGCCTTAGAATGTTCAGAACCGACCCTCAGCTCAAGGAAGGGTTTATGCCGTGGCATGCAGGGACGCCGAGAAGACGCATGGTGTGGTCACATGTACGGTTTATTTGTGCGATCAAGTTGCCTATGCGTTGTTTGACCCTGGTGCTACACATTCCTTCGTATCTGCTCGATTTGCTGATTTGGTTAATATGAAGTTGAAATCGTTGAAGGTGTTGTTGCATGTTGCTACTCCATTGAAAGATGATGTATTGGTCTCGTTAGGCTGTGAAAATTGTAAGATAGTCGTTGGTAGTAATGAGGGAGTTATAAATTTGGTTGTACTACCCACGTACGACTTTGACGTGATCATAGGGATGGATTGGCTAAGTAAGCTAGGGGCAGTAGTGGATTGTGGACATAAAGTAATCCGTTTTTACCCGAATGGTTGCCCTAGTTTTGACTTTAAGGGAAACCGGGGAGGAACTTCTATTCCAATGGTTTCGTCGCTTGAGGCGACAAGGTTAATGGATGATGGATGCTAAGCTTACTTGGCTGTGGTATTAGATCCGACGGTTGAGGAGCCGAGGTTAGATGACATAGCGGTGGTATGGGACTTCCCAGATGTCTTTCCCCAAGAATTGCCCGGATTGCCACCCGAACGGGAAATCGAGTTTGTTATTGAGTCAGCCCCCGAAACGGAACCAATCTCGAAGGCACCTTATAGGATGGCGTTGACGAAATTGAATGAACTAAAGGTGCAGATGCAAGAGTTACTAGACAAAGGATTCATTAGGCCAAGTGCGTCGCCCTGGGGAGCACCAGTACTCTTTGTAAGGAAAAAGGATGGATCCCTACGGTTGTGTATCGACTATCGACAATTGAATCAGGTAACTATTAAGAACAAATACCCGTTGCCAAGGATTGATGATTTGTTTGACCAGTTACAAGGGGCTTCAATTTTCTCTAAGATAGATTTGAGAACAGAGTATCACCAGTTGAGGATTAAGAAAGAGGACATTCCAAAGACGGCCTTCAGAACGAGATACGGACATTATGAATTTACCGTGATGCCTTTCGGATTGACTAATGCCCAGGCTGCATTTATGGATTTGATGCATCGAGTGTTTAAGGGCTACCTAGATCATTTTTGTCATAGTGTTTATCGATGATATCTTGATTTATTCTAGGAGTAACGAGGAGCACGAAGAGCATTTGAGAATGGTTTTACAAACCTTGCGTGAACACTCGTTGTACGCCAAGTTTAGCAAGTGTGAGTTTTGGCTGAATAAAGTGGCGTTCATTGGTCATATAATTTCTGGTGAGGGGATATCAATGGATCCTTCGAAGATTGAGGCAGTGCTCAATTGGCCTAGACCTACAACGGTTACGGAAGTCCGAAGTTTTCTGGGATTGGCTGGATATTGCAGACGCTTTGTGGAAAGATTTTCATCTATAGCTATGCCGTTGACGCAGTTGACTAAGAAAACTGCAAAGTTTGATTGGACGGACAAGTGTGAGAGGAGTTTTCGAGAACTTAAACATCGACTGACGACTGCGCCTGTTCTTACGATTCCGTCTGGACCCGGAGGTTTTGAGATTTATAGCGATGCTTCGCTTAAGGGATTGGGATGTGTGCTCATGCAATATGGAAGGGTAGTAGCTTATGCTTCACGACAATTAAGACCGCACGAGGTGAATTACCCGACTCACGACTTGGAATTAGCTGCGATTGTGTTTGCCTTGAAGATTTGGAGGCACTACCTTTGTGGTGAAAAGTTTCAGATTTTTACAGACCACTAGAGTTTGAAGTACTTATTCTCTCAGAAGGAGCTGAACATGAGACAGCGACGGTGGATGGAGTTATTGAAGGATTACGACTGCGACATCATGTATCACCCTGGAAAGGCGAATAGAGTTGCGGATGCGCTTAGTCGGAAATCAAGTATCGCTTCTCTTTTGGTCAAAGGATGGTCGTTGTTGGAAAACCTGAGGGATTCTGCATTTAGATTGGAAGTTTGCGAGTTATCCAGTTTGGTGGCCATGCTAAGAATTGAACCTGAGATCCAAGAAAGGATAAAGGCCTTGCAACCTTTAGACCTAGAGATTCAGAAAATCCTCGCAGTGGACGTGACACAGAGGAAACCAGAATTCCAAGTGTTAGAAGGTGGAATCTTGAAATTTCGAGGACGCCTGTGTGTGCCCAAAGATGAGGAACTTAGAGAGAGGATTTTATCATAGGCGTATAGGAGTAACTATAGCATCCATCCTGGCAGCACGAAAATGTACCAGAACCTTCGACAGCACTATTGGTGGAATGGAATGAAGGTGGATGTGGCGAAGTATGTAGCAAAGTGCTTGACTTGTCAACAGGTAAAAGCGCAGTACTGTAAGCCGGGTGGACTACTACAACCGCTAGAGATCCCCGAATGGAAATGGGAGCACGTGACAATGGACTTTGTTATGGGATTACCAAGGAGTCAAAGGGGCCATGATTCGATTTGGGTGGTTGTGGATAGACTGACTAAGTCGGCACATTTTATTCCTGTGAGAAAAGACTTCGCTTTGGATAAGTACGCTGAACTGTATATGCATCACGTAGTATGACTACATGGTGTACCGGTAACCATTACGTTAGACAGAGACCCTAAGTTCACAGCGAATTTCTGGAAGAGTTTGCAGGATGCCTTGGGAACTAGAGTACAGTTTAGCACTACTTACCATCCACAGACGGACGGGCAGTCGGAAAGGACAATTCAGACCCTTGAGGATATGCTAAGAGCATGTGTTATAGACTTCAAAGGCGGATGGGAGGATCAGTTGCATTTGGTAGAATTTGCCTACAACAACAGTTTTCAGCAGAGTATACAAATGGCACCTTTTGAGGCACTTTATGGAAGAGCTTACAGGACACCGATTTGCTGGGATGAAGTTGGAGAAAGTAATATCACGGGCCCTGAGTTAGTGGAAAGGTCAGTGGAGACGGTGAAGATAATACGAGACAGGCTGAAGATGGCTTAGAGTCGTCAGAAGAGTTACGCCGATAAGCGACGCAAGCCCCTGGAGTTTCAAGTAGGCGATCATGTTTTCCTTAAGGTATCACCGATGCGAGGTTTGTCGCGTTTTGGGAAGAAAGGAAAGCTAAGCCCGAGATACGTATGCCCGTTTGAGATTTTGGAGCGGATTGGAACCCTAGCCTACCGACTTGCCTTGCCTCCTAGTTGGTCCCAAGTTCACAATATTTTTCATGTGTCGATGCTAAGGAAGTATGAGCCGGACCCGATGCATGTCTTGGACTATGAGACTATCGAAGTGGACGACCGAGTGTCGTATGTGGAAAAGCCGGTCAGGATTGAAGAAAGAAAGGAACATGTTTTAAGGAACAAGATAATATCTTTGGTTAAGGTAGTGTGGGAGTACCATGGAACAGAAGGCGCTACTTGGGAAAACGAGGAAGCGATGAGGCATCGGTACCCCCATTTGTTTGAGTAGTTGGGTTTGATGTAAATTTTGAGGACGAAATTTTTGTAAGGGGGGAAGAGTTGTGACATTCCGATTTTCAGTCATTTTGAGACTATTCAATGAGAATATATCTAGTGATGTATTTCAGTCATATTTCGCTCGGATATGATCAATCTCGAGTTAACTGACCAAAAAGGGAAAGGCTAACGCGAGATAAGTACGTGGACCTAGGAACTCGATTAGGAAATGGCGCTTTGACCATAAGGATTGTCGAGGGAACGTTTAGAGCCATAAAAGGCCGATCTAAGAATGATTAAGGAATCCGTTGCTAGCGTTATGCGATTGGAGCGCGGGTGATGCCGCTTAACCAATTCATAATTTGCAAAATTTTCCTAAATCGAACAATGACGATCGAGACCCTCGGAACTAGTAATAGACCCTTACAATTACATGACAACCAAAGTCGCCACGAACTGACGAGCCCAGAGTGTGATTTAAGTCACAGAGTCGATACGCGTAGCGTCTGCAAAAGCCGCCCGTCGGTTTGAGATAGACTGGAATTATATTCAATAGAGAAGTAAATCGGAGATGAGTCTCGAAAAGTAGAAAATGGAGAATCGAGAATTCCAACGTTTGATTTGGAAAGGATGTCGCCTCATCAAAAGAGAATTTGAATTGGAAAAAAATCGAAGTTTTTGACGCTAGAGGCGAAAGGACTGTTTTGCCCCCAAGCTTTAGTCTTCCTTTAAGCATTAGACAAGGGCATTTTGGTCCTTTGTTTGTTCCCCTTTGTCGCGACCCTCTCGAGATTCGCCATGGGCTCTCGAGGGCTAATGGGCCGTCCAGTCTGGTCGGACGCGGGCCTCTCCCAAGGCCCGTTACCCAAATCGCAACAGAGGTATACGTAGTCGACCTTCAGTGTGGTATAGTGATATGTGCTAAGTGTGCATGCCATGGAGTCGCCACCAATCATTTTTTTGGAGGATATGATTGGACCACCCTATTGAATAGTCGGGAGTTTCTATTCAATTCTGCGATAACCAGGGAAATGGGTTCGGGGACTTAGTTACGTCAACTATCAAAGTTGACGCCCTTTCGGTACCTAAGTTGACTGAGTTTTCTGACTTAAGATTTCATACAGATGAGTGAGGTACGAGTCCTAAATCTAGGAGTTCATGCAGATAGGAATGACTATCCTGGCAATCACAATCAATAATAAAGTGCACACATCAATGAATTCAAATGTACAAATAAATCACATGGCATTCCTAATAAGGCCATATTGGCCTAGAGAAGCATCAATCAGGCTTAGGAATGATTTAGACATGATTTTGCCTATCATGGGCAAAATCGTAATTTTGAGACAAAGGGGACAATTTGCCCAAAAAGGACAAAATCATCATTTCGGAATGAATCCGGAGTCAAAAAAGGTTTGGTCACTCAATTGACCCATTTCCTAATTTTTTTGGCAATTTTCGTGATTTTCGGGAATTTTAGAAACCGATTTACCATTCGAAGGGTAAAATCGTCATTTTCTAAAAATGAAAATGAAATGTGGAAATCTTAGACATAAGGTTTAACCACCCATTTGGCCCATCACCAAATTCTAAGCAATTTCCACAATTCATCAGAATATCAAAGACGATTTACCCTTTGAGGGGTAAAATCGCCATTTTGGATTAAATGGGAGAAAATCCCAAAAATGAAAACAAATCAGTTTTTTGTCATTTTCAGCCTTGGACAATTTTTAGAATTTTTCTGCAATTTTTCTCAATTTTTTTGTTTTTCTTTAATTTTTCCATTTTTTTGGCATTTTTGATTTATTAATATTTTTTTATATTTTCAGAAAATATTTTAACAAAAAGCATGTCTTTGACAATAGATAACACTCAACCAGATAAATAAGCTAACCACTAGACTGAAACAAATACATACAAATCAAGTCTATAAATGCAATATTTTAGAAAAATAATCCTGATATACGGATCGGGTACGTAAAACATACCGGATTGGACACCAGCCTTCAATCGCCCAGCCCCAGCCTGCAACCATCCCCATGCCCGTTACCTGTCGATCGCCATTAGAATGTCGATAGTCAATTTCACAAATTAAGACTAAAAAATAAAAAAAAAATTAAAAAATTAAAAAATTGGACACTGTTCATGCACTTTTTCCGACACTGTTCATGCACTGTTCCGACACTGCTCGGACACGGCTCCGACACGATCCGACACGGCTCCGACACGGCTCCGACAAGGCTTCGACACGGCTCCGACACGGCTTCGACACGGCTCGGACACGGCTTCGACACGGCTCGGACACGGCTCCGACACGCTCCGACACGTCCGACACGCCCGACACGCTCGGACACGCTCCGACACGTCCGACACGCCCGGACACGCTCCGACACGTCCGGACACGTTCCGACGACGGGGTGGTGACCCGAGGCTGTTTCTGGGCTCCACCAGCGGCGCGTAGGCTCCATAAGCTCCGAGGGAGGAGGTAGGACTCCGGGGCTGTCGCCGAAGGCGATAGTGCGCTTTGGCGATGACGGATTTGGCCCGATTCGAAACAATCCCGAACCAAACTCCAAAACGGGTGGAGGCCGCGGGTCTTGGGTTATTCACGGCGGCTTTGAGGTACGACGGCTAGCGACGACGGCGGAAGGGTCGAAGGCGAAGTAAAATAGTGCACGAAGGTGAGGATTCCATTTTTTTTTAAGAAGAAGAAGAAGAAAAAAAGAAGAAGAAGCTACGGGAGAGGAAGGAGAAGAAGAAGAGGAAGAAGATGAAGTCGCGGGAGGAGAAGAAGCCAGCGACGGATGAGGGAAAAGGTGAGTGAATAATAATAAAAAATAAAATAAAAATAAAATAAAATATTAAAAAGTTAGAATAATAATAAAATAATCAAAAGAAAAGACAAAATGATTAGTTCCCTTTTCCTTTTGAATGATGATGTTTTCACTCATTTTCCTTTTAATCATTACTAATATTTTTGCCAGATTCAATTTTATGGTGATCAGAAAACACCCAAAATCGAACTTGAATTTTACTATTTTATGAGGTTCAAAAGTAAAGAAAATTAAAAATAAAAATACTGACTATTTTTTTATATTTTTGTGACCTCGAATACTACTTTTCTTGATTTTCATTTTATTTTTATATTTTTCGAAAATAATAATAATAAAAAATACGAAAAATATGAAAAAACATATTTTTATCCAAAATGGTTCCTTTAGCTTGGCCAAGGTTACCAAAGTTGATTTTGTAATTTTTCAGCTTTTTATGGATTTTCTATGAATTTTTTTAAAAAATAAAGGAAACAAAAAAAGTTGATCGAAATTTAGGTGTCAATGTCGCGACCCTCTCGAGGTTGCATGTGGGCTTTCGAGAGCTAATGGGCCGTCCAGTCTGGTCGGACGCGGGCCTCTCCCAAGGCCCGTTACCCAAATCGCAACGGAGGTATGCGCAGTCGACCTTCAGTGTGGTCTGGTGACATGTGCTAAGTGAGCATGCCATGGAGTCGCCACCAATCATTTTTTGGAGGGTATGATTGGACCACCCTATTGAATAGTCGGGAGTTTCTATTCAATTCTGCGATAACCAAAGAAATGGGTTCGGGGACTTAGTTACGTCAACTGTCAGAGTTGACGCCCTTTCGGTACCTAAGTTGACTGAATTTTCTGACCTAAGATTTCATGCAGATGAGTGGAGTACGAATCCTAAATCTAGGAATTCATGCAAATAGGAATGACTATCCTAGCAATCACAATCAATAATAAAATGCGCAAATCAATGAATCTAAATATGTAAAATAATTACATCAAATCAACATGACACTCCTAATAAGGCTCTATTAGCCTAAATAAGTATCAATCAAGCTTAGGAATGATTTAGACATGATTTTACCCATCAGGGGTAAAGTCGTAATTTTGAGACAAAAGGGACGATTTGCCTAAAAAGGGAAAAATCTTCATTTCGGAATGAATCTGGAGTAAAACAATGTCAAAAATAGGTTTGGTCACTCAATTGACCCATTTCCTATTTTTTTTGCAATTTTCATGATTTTCTGGAATTTTAGAAACCGATTTACCATTCGAAGGGGTAAAATCGTCATTTTCTAAAAATGGGAATGAAATGTGGAAATCTTAGACATAAGGTTTAGCCACCTATCTGGTCCATCACCAAATTCTAAGCAATTTCCACAATTCATCGGAATATCAAAGACGATTTACCCTTTGAGGGGTAAAATCGTCATTTTGGATTAAATGGGAGAAAATCCAAAAAATGGAAACAAATCAATTTTTTTGTCATTTTCAGCCTTCAAAATTTTTTAGAAGTTTTTAGGAATTTTCTGCAATTTTTCTCAATTTTTTTTTGAATTTTTCCTTAATAATTCATTTTTTTGGAATTTTTGTATTTGATTTTTTTTTATAAATTTCTGAAAATAAATCCCAACTGACAGTCCCTAACTCGCCACGTGGCGTCTCGGTGATAATCGAATCATTTTAATTTTTGTAAAATTCGAAATTCATTTCTTTTAATGTTAAAAATATTTTTTTATTTTGAAAATCACCGGATCACGACACGTGGCTCATCTGCAGCCGTCCGATCTAGCATTTTTTTTGTTTTTATAGGACGCAACGCAATGCAAATTATAATAAAAATAAAGAAGATATTAAGTCATTACACAACATAAACATAAGCAAAGGAGGTGGGATCCGGTGAATTTTACGACGTCGGAGTCCGTCGGTGCTCGTGCAACAATGTGTGGGGTATAAACTACCAGCAGGAGGCTCGGCCTTCCGATTCTGGGGTAGCACAATATAATTTACAGAAAATAAATAAATAAAACACCTTGGACACCAATAGGAGGCTTAGCCTTCCGATTCTGGGTCTTTTATGCGAAATATAGAAATGTTATGACATAAAGTAAATACACAGCAAATATTTAGACACCAACAGGAGGCTCGGCCTTCCGATTCTGGGTCTTTTATGCGAAATATAGAAATGCTATGACATAAAGTAAATACACAGCAAATATTTAGACACCAACAGGAGGCTCGGCCTTCCGATTCTGGGTCTTTTATGCGAAATATAGAAATGTTATGACATAAAGTAAATACACAGCAAATATTTAGACACCAACAGGAGGCTCAGCCTTCCAATTCTGGGTCTAATAGGTAAAATGTAAGGAGTGAGAGGTGGTCTTACCAAGATTGAACCCAAAACAAGCTCGGAAATCCAATTTGGCACTCGCGGACTCAAGTCTGATCAGTCTGACCTTTGCTCCTTCAAACAGCTCTACGGGACAAATGGCTTGGCCAAATTGGACTCACGATATGTCATTAGAACGGCAAGAGAATAAGCTTTCTAACAGTATATGGCTCGTTCCCATACGATTCCTAACGAAAGAGTTATGGCCGAAAAACCGGACGGTATTCAATCGCCCAATGACCAGAATCTGTCCCAGAAAACTCCTTCAATTCAACAATTAAAACCCATCCAAAACTCAACTAGACTACAATCTCAGCTTGCTAGATTCCTAAGTTAGGTGCTAGAGACATCTTATCGAATATTGGAAGCAAGGCAAGCCCTTGAATCACTCACAATGTTCACGGCACCACCTTGACAGAACCGGTTCAGATTTTTCGAACAAAACAATAAGGGATCAGCCCTTAAATCCGAATATAATCCATCTTCAAACCATAAAACACAATAATATATGTCTTAACAAGGAGTGAGAGGTGGTCTTACCAAGATTGAACCCAAAACAAACCCGAAAATCCAATTTGGCACCCGCGGACTCAAGTCTGATCAGTCTGACCTTTTCTCCTTCAAACAGCTCTACGGGACAAATGGCGGGGCTAAATTGGGCTCACGATATGTCATTAGAACGGCAAGAGAATAAGCTTTCCAATGGTATATGGCTCGTTCCCATACGATGTCTAACGAAAGAGTTATGGCTGAAAAACCGGACGGTTTTTGATCTGGGCGGCGAGCTGAGCGAGAGGAAAAAACGAAAATGAAAGAGAGAGAGTTGAGGGAGAAGAAGAGTCGGGAGATGATGAGGGGGAGGAGATAAATAGGCAGAGGGAAGGAGAGAGGGAGTGGGGAGAGAGAGAGAGAGAAAAAGAAAAAAAATTATATTATAATAATAATAAAATAATAAAATAATAAAAGTAAAAATAAAATAAAATAACAAAAAGAGAAGACAAAATCATTAGTCCCCTTTTCCTTTTAAATGATGATGTTTCCCTCCTTTTCCTTTTAATCATTACTAATATTTTTGTCAAATTCAATTTTATGGTGATCAGAGAACACCTAAAATCAAACCTGAATTTTACTATTTATGAGGTTAGAAAATAGATAAAATAAAAATAAAAATACCGACTATTTTTATATATCTTTGTGACCTCAAATATTATTTTTATTGATTTTCCTTTTCTTTTTTTTCCTTTTTTTTGTATTTATCGAAAATATATATAAAAAAATGAAAATTATGAAAATTATTTTTTTGGTCCAAATGGTTCATTTAGCTTGGCTAAGGTCACCAAAATTGATTTTTCAATTTTTTCAACTTTTTATGGATTTTCTATGAATTTTCAAAATAAAAATAAAAATAAAAATAAATAAAAAAAGTTGATCAAAATTTAGGTGTCAACAGTCAACAGCTGCCCCTCTTTGAGAGGAATCTCGTCAGAGGTTTCTCTCAAAGACAAGGTGACACCTGAGTCATGATCAACTCGACTCGTGAAACTAAAGGAAAAGGAGTCATGACATCCGGTTTTTTTCATGCTTGTCGATGTATGCTCTTTCTCAAAAGGGGAAACATTTATTTGACATGAGAGAGTGAGATAGTAGAGAGACATACCTGCCACTTACCTATTCGATGTTTGTGCGATTTTCGCAGTGTCTGATGGATTCAAGAGAATTTCTAGGGACTCGTTTCTAGAGTGTCCTAGAGAGGTTAAGCTCTGACCCGTATGGTAGGTCAAACCATAATGGGATTCTTAACTGATAGGAATCTAAGGAAGACGCGTCCCATTTGGGATTTGCCAAGGATTTTGATCCGTATGGTGGATCGGACCATTGAGTTGGCCATTTAAGTGATTTTTACTATCGGGTTGACCCTTCAGGCGGTTTCTACCTGTAGTTGACCCTTCAGGCGGTATCTACCATGATTTGACCCTTCAGGCGATATCTACCTTGAGTTGACCCTTCAGGCGGTATCTACCTTGAGTTGACCCTTCAGGCGGTTTCTACCTTGGTTTGACCCTTCAGGCGGTTTCTACCTTGGTTTGACCCTTCAGGCGGTTTCTACCTTTAGTCGACCCTTCAGGCGGTTTCTACCTTTGTTTGACCCTTCAGGCGGTTTCTACCTTGATTTGATCCTTCAGGCGGTTTCTACCTTGGTTTGACCCTTCAGGCGGTTTCTACCTTTAGTTTTTGATTTGAAAGGGGGTCTCATGACGAGGGTTCTCCACGTCCGATGAGACTGCTTGAATTTTGAAAAGGGGTCTCATGACGAGGGTTCTCCACGTCCAATGAGACTGATTGAATTTTGAAGAGGGGTCTCATGACAAGGGCTCTCCACGTCCGATGAAACTACCTGAATTTTGAAAAGGGATCTCATGACGAGGGTTCTCCACGTCCGATGAGACTGCCTGATTTTGAAAAAGGGTTCTATCCTCATCCCTTCTTTTAAAAGACCCCGAAATTTGTCGGGAATTCAGTTTTGAAGCGGCGAAAGATTTTATCTTGACAAAGCTTCACTTGAGTCTGTTGAGGCGACATTCTGGGAGATTGGTGTTTCCAACGGATCCTGCAGAAGTTCGAGCCAGAAAAATTTTTCTTTACCAAGAAAACATTAGCAATCTTAGGGAAGAGGACGGTTGTCCATCTGACAAAACCGTATGATTTAAGTCGTAATCATGAAATGTGCGTTTTGATGCTGGAGGTTATCCAAAGCATTCTTGCAACATGCAAATGTGATCACAAATCCCTTGCACGGAAAATCTGGATCTAACAATTTGAAGATTCCAAAGAGAGTTTGCTCAAAACATCAATCGGAATATTTCTCGACAAGAAGGTCTTCTCACCTGTTTTAAGATAGTGGTTTTTATAGGGGATGCACTCAATTCCCTACTAACCTGCGCCTAGGTTTTAGGCTCATTCGCAGCGCATACATTTTGATCGGTCGGGAGGTCTTCCACGGGACCGTAATGTTGGGCTTGGATATTGGTTTTCAAGGGGGACCCGCTTTGGAGTCGAGGCCATTGAACGAAAGTTTTCACCATCTGCTCCGGGTTTACAAGTCAAGAACCCTGCAAAATGAGAAAGAAATAATCTTGCTCGTACCTCTTCGAGCTAAGCTATATGTTAACCCCAAGTGTCTTAGTCAGAGAAGACTGTTTCAGGGTTATGATGTTGGTAGGATTGGGGACCGAAAAGAAAGCTTGTTTTTGGCCCAGAATTTATGAGGGGTTTGACATTGGTGATCACTGCAAATTTACCACTTGCCCTTTCCTCTCTGCACCTTCAGTTTTTTGGGATGCGCAACCGATTGAGATGTGCACCAGCTCTTTAGAGAACGTCTCTCGTCGCATTTTAAGAGACTGATGACTCTGTCTACGTCTCTGCTCCACGTTTGACACCATTTGGGGAGTAGTCTTTTTGATCTGACTCATTTAGGGAGTTCCTCTTTTCCCATTCGGCTTCATTGTGGATCAATCAAACAACTTACACGAGCATCGGCCTTGCTTTTACCAGACACTTTGCTTTTTCTTAATGCCGTGGATTTTTCTCATTTCATTTTTGAAATCCCACTTTTTCTTATCTTCATGGGATCATGTTAGACACATAGTCTAAACATGCTTTAAATATCAGTCCGGGAATTCTCTTCGTAATTCCTGAGTCTTGAACTCTTCAATTTTTGAAGTGGTGCGGCATCCGTCTTGGAATGATCACCAATGGGTTCATGAAATGAATTTGCAGGCTCAACTTGGCTGTGCAAATGATACAGTGTGTGGGATAAAGAATGAATGTTTCTCGTCATCCTATGGCACTTGGATTACCATATAAACAACACACAAAGATTAATGTTAGTCCGAGCAAGAAAATTTCTAACCATTTTCTCCTGACGCTGCTGGACTTACTTCCTTTTTGCCCCGGTGTGGGGTGGTTCTTGACAGGGTTAAGAATGAAAACCGCCGTTCAAATGGGTTATCAACGGTCACCTGTAGTGTTTGGGGGATATGAAACGAATGCCTCCGTCGTCCCAACCCATGTAATCGCTGCAAATTGTCCTTACCCCCGTAGACCCAGATTTTGTTATCTGCTCACTTCACTCATCTCTCAAGTGTGTATTGGACATGTTTGGATTAGGATTCGCCTCTCGTCTGAGAAAACACCCTTAAACGGTTTGAACAATTTTTATTGGAAAAATTCTTTTTGTTTTCTCCGAAAAATTTCCTCCCAATGGGGCTTTATGATGCACATGCATGTTTCATTCATGTTCAGACAACCTCCCAACTTTAACTGTGGATGTCTATGAGTTTAAAAATTCGATGCCTCTTTTCAGACATAATGATTGAAATAGTCCTAACACTTTTTTTATCTTCAACGACTTGGGGAAAAGGGATACTTACCTACCCGCCGCGGCTGGAGATCCCTAAAAATGCGGAAGAAACATGTTATTGTACGTTCATGAATTTTTCAATAAATTAGAACGATACATCTTACCCTTGGTCATGTGTTCCATTGGGTAATACACGGGATGTGAAAACCTGTTTCGCCTTGATGGCGAGCCCCTGTCAAAGAAGGGAATTAGGTGTCAGTTTGCGTTCCAAAATTCAAGACAAATTGGAACGATACCGCCTTGTTCTTGTTTTGTGTTTCCGTTTGAACACAAACGCGCGGCTTGCATAATTTGGCCCTCTATCTTGTGTCCTTGATCTCCCATCTGGTTGGGCGACGAATCCTTCTCAAGAATTTGCCCCAGAGAAGATCCATTTGTGTTTTTGGGCGCACTCCAGCGCCATTCTTCAAGGTTCCTTTTATTCAAGGAAAAAAAGAAGATTTTATCAAAATGCATGTCAAAGCATGTGACGTAGGAGCGATACTTTTTACCATCCACTAGGTCTTATAATCAAAGACCATCTCCTGGAATCCTGACTTCTAAGGCCAATGATTCTATTTGCCTCCCTGTTAGCGCGCTATTTTCATTTGAGGCTTTCAGCGCCAACAACTTCCTGTAAAATGAGTAAAAACTCACGTTAGGCATGTGGTCTTGGAAGACCAAATTAGAACGATACAAGGTTACCGTTCACCCAAATTCGTATCTTGGGGTTTGATTCTGATGCGGACGACTCTGTTATTGCGTCTATTGACTTTGTCAGAGGAGAGACGTCCTGAGATAAAAAGAATGGAGAAAAACTTATCCCCAGATCTGATTAAAAATCAATTAGGAACGATACGTCCTTTCACCAAACGAGTGGCTCTGCGGCCCAATGTGTTTTGCACTGAAGGGACAAATTCCACTATGCTCCACGGGTTTGGGGAATTTGCCCCCATTTTCGATAGAAATGAGCCTTATCAAGATGTATACAATACAAATAGATCCCTAATACAATCAATCTACGGGACGAGATATAGAGGATCTCAGCAAAATTAATTTTATACAAGAGGACTAAGAATGTCAAATCAATCAAAGGAATGTGGCCCGAACACTTGGAGATGCCCCAGTTCCAATCTTCGAGATGTGACTCCAGGATCACCGATTTTTTTTAGGTGGTTTTAGACATACCGACCATCTAAAGACATGCACATGAGACAAGGGAGGATAAAACTTCTAAAAATCAAAGGATTTGGCACCTAAGGTCAAGGTTCCCACCTCGAGTTCTAGAAAGAGCCGATTCCATTGCACAGCTATCGTTGCATTGGGACTCGATCCATAGTTCGAAGTGAGCGGAATTGAAAAGTGGATTACCCCGTGTTTTTCCTCACGGAGATTCCATTTTCAATCCCTTCTATTGTTTTCCTATAGGCGGCGCCCGGGGTTTTAGGCGCGGTTGTATGTATTTTCGGTGTCGTGCTAAAGCAATAAACATGCATCTTATTTAACAATCACCGCTTCAATATAAAACATACACACAATCATTCATTACTACGCCCAACCTGCATAAAACAGAGTTAACAAGTACTCCACCCCTTATTTCTCCAATCTGCAAAAACATTTAACACCTCAAGGGTTAAAGTACGTACCTCACCTTGAAGAGCATCTGCATAAAACATGTTAGAAAAATCAATCACCTTTTTAATCGGCTCAAGTTCTCTAAAGTCCCCAGCGGAGTCGCCAGTCTGTCGCGACCCTCTCGAGATTCGCCATGGGCTCTCGAGGGCTAATGGGCCGTCCAGTCTGGTCGGACGTGGGCCTCTCCCAAGGCCCGTTACCCAAATCGCAACGGAGGTATACGTAGTCGACCTTCAGTGTGGTCTAGTGATATGTGCTAAGTGTGCATGCCATGGAGTCGCCACAAATCATTTTTTTGGAGGGTATGATTGGACCACCCTATTGAATAGTCGGGAGTTTCTATTCAATTCTGCGATAACCAGGGAAATGGGTTCGGGGACTTAGTTACGTCAACTATCAGAGTTGACGCCCTTTCGGTACCTAAGTTGACTGAGTTTTCTGACTTAAGATTTCATACAGATGAGTGGGGTACGAGTCCTAAATCTAGGAGTTCATGCAGATAGGAATGACTATCCTGGCAATCACAATCAATAATAAAGTGCACAAATCAATGAATTCAAATGTACAAATAAATCACATGGCATTCCTAATAAGGCCATATTGGCCTAGAGAAGCATCAATCAGGCTTAGGAATGATTTAGACATGATTTTGCCCATCAGGGGCAAAATCGTAATTTTGAGACAAAGGGAACAATTTGCCCAAAAAGGACAAAATCATCATTTCGGAATGAATCCGGAGTCAAAAAAGGTTTGGTCACTCAATTGACCCATTTCCTAATTTTTTTTGGCAATTTTCATGATTTTCGGGAATTTTAGAAACCGATTTACCATTCGAAGGGTAAAATCGTCATTTTCTAAAAATGGAAATGAAATATGGAAATCTTAGACATAAGGTTTAACCACCCATCTGGCCCATCACCAAATTCTAAGTAATTTCCACAATTCAACAGAATATCAAAGACGATTTACCCTTTGAGGGGTAAAATCGCCATTTTGGATTAAATGGGAGAAAATCTCAAAAATGAAAACAAATCAATTTTTTGTCATTTTCAGCCTTGGACAATTTTTAGAATTTTTCTGCAATTTTTCTCAATTTTTTTTGTTTTTCTTTAATTTTTCCATTTTTTTGGCATTTTTGATTTATTAATATTTTTTTATATTTTCAGAAAATATTTTAACAAAAAGCATGTCTTTGACAATAGATAACACTCAACCAGATAAATAAGCTAACCACTAGACTGAAACAAATACATACAAATCAAGTCTATAAATGCAATATTTTAGAAAAATAATCCTGATATACGGATCGGGTACGTAAAACATACCGGATTGGACACCAGCCTTCAATCGCCCAGCCCCAGCCTGCAACCATCCCCATGCCCGTTACCTGTCGATCGCCATTAGAATGTCGATAGTCAATTTCACAAATTAAGACTAAAAAATAAAAAAATTAAAAAAATTAAAAAATTGGACACTGTTCATGCACTTTTCCGACACTGTTCATGCACTGTTCCGACACTGCTCGGACACGGCTCCGACACGCTCCGACACGGCTCCGACACGGCTTCGACACGGCTTAGACACGGCTCCGACACGGCTCGGACACGGCTTCGACACGGCTCGGACACGGCTTCGACACGGCTCGGACACGACTCTGACACGTCCGACACGCCCGGACACGTCCGGACACGCTCCGACACGTCCGGACACGTTCCGACGACGGGGTGGTGACCCGAGGCTGTTTCTGGGTTCCACCAGCGGCGCGTAGGCTCCATAAGCTCCGAGGGAGGAGGTAGGACTCCGGGGCTGTCGCCGGAAGCGATAGCGCGCTTTGGCGATGACGGATTTGGCCCGATTCCAAACAATCCCGAACCAAACTCCGAAACGGGTGGAGGCCGCGGGTCTTGGGTTATTCACGGCGGCTTTGAGGTACGACGGCTAGCGACGACGGCGGAAGGGTCGAAGGCGAAGGAAAATAGTGCACGAAGGTGAGGATTCCATTTTTTTTTTTTTAAGAAGAAGAAGAAGAAAAGAAGAAGAAGAAGTTACGGGAGAGGAAGGAGAAGAAGAAGAGGAAGAAGATGAAGTCGCGGGAGGAGAAGAAGCCAGCGACGGATGAGGGAAAAGGTGAGTGAATAATAATAAAAAATAAAATATTAAAAAGTAAGAATAATAATAAAAATAATCAAAAGAAAAGACAAAATGATTAGTTCCCTTTTCCTTTTGAATGATGATGTTTTCACTTCTTTTCCTTTTAATCATTACTAATATTTTTGCCAGATTCAATTTTATGGTGATCAGAAAACACCCAAAATCGAACTTGAATTTTACTATTTTATGAGGTTCAAAAGTAAAGAAAATTAAAAATAAAAATACTGACTATTTTTTTTATATTTTGTGACCTCGAATACTACTTTTCTTGATTTTCATTTTATTTTTATATTTTTCGAAAATAATAATAATAAAAAATACGAAAAATATGAAAAAAATATTTTTATCCAAAATGGTTCCTTTAGCTTGGCCAAGGTTACCAAAGTTGATTTTGTAATTTTTCAGCTTTTTATGGATTTTCTATGAATTTTTTAAAAAAATAAAGGAAACAAAAAAAGTTGATCGAAATTTAGGTGTCAACACCCTTGCTGCTGAAAATAAGAAGCATTTACAGCCATTAGATGGAGCTAGTTGGCAATGGGGACACTTGTCAAAGGATTAGCTTGTTACATTTATTACTTGCTTTTTTCTCACCTATCATTCAAGTGGTTGACCAAGTGAATTTAACAAAACCTTCTCTCCCTCATCTTCCTTCCAACCGAGAAGCGCCCAGCTCGTCAGATTCTGACTGCCCCCTTCGCCGGCCTCCAGCGTCGCCTCCGTCGACTCCCAGCCCCCGCGCCAGCCACCACGACTAAGCCCCACGTCTTGCCGAACCCCTCGAGGTGGAAGCTCGACATTTGGACCACCGAGCAGCCCCGACCAAGCTTTGGCGCACCGGTCGACGGAAACTGCTTCAGCCTGAGGTAGGTTCGGTTTTGCCTCCATAGGACCTCCGATTGTTGGAGCTTTTCGCCCAAATTTTGCAAATTGCTAGTAGACATATATAGGAACGTGTGGTAAAACGTTGGACTGATTTTGTTGAGGAATCGTTGCCTTTTGATCCTTGTGTTTGCAAGGCAGAATCTGCCAGTTTGTGGATTGAGGGAGTTGAGCGCCATTCAAGGACTCCGCGGCGTCGCCCTAGCTCAAAATCTTCGGTAAGGCATCCTCACTCTTGGAACTTGGTTTTAGCAAGGAGTTTAGTGTTCGAATTAGGGATTTTTATGGAGTTGTGGGCTGTTTAGGTATAGTATGCACAGAACCGAAATTTCCTGTTGCGGTTCTGTGCAAACCGACTCTTGTGGGGGTTGCTAGAAGTGATTTGGAGCTTCAAATTGATCCTAAGAGCACCTAGGGATGTAGGTTGTGGTGTTGGGAAGGCTCGAGCTTGATGGCTCGACGTGTAAGCGATGAATGGTTGAATGATTGAATTGAATCTTCACTTTAGGTGGCTGCCCTATTTTGAGGAGTATTGAAACCGATTCTTAAGGGCTGTTGGAGCCGATTTTGGAGCTAGAATTTCCTCTTAGCGATGTGTTGAATTGTCCGTAATTTTGTCCCTAAGGTTCTCGTTAAGTAGTTTGACGTTTCGACGAGGAAAACTTGATGAATTGGTTGGGCTTTGATGCTAGGTGCTGCTGCCCTGTTTTGTTTTCCTTGGAGCCGAGTAGTTGTGGACTTCGGGAGGTGATTAGTGTTGAATCTAGAGCAAGGTGAGGGGTTCCTAAACTTTAGTTAGGAAGATTGGACTCCATCGGTCAAATTAGTCATGAAATTGTGTCGCTTTTGTAGTGTTGTCTCATGATATTGCATTGTGTGTGTGTTCTTGGTTGATATCGGCAATTTGTATGTGTACTCCGTAATTGAAATGCCACTATGGTTTGTCTAAATCAATGAACTCACATGTTATAAATCATTAGTTCGAAGTATGAACTATAGCCGATCATGAAGTCCGTTGTGGGTTAGCGTTGGCTTGCCTGTGAATTGTAACACCCTAATGCGTTTACGCGGGGTTGGTGACGGCCGAGGTCCTGATGCGTAGAACGACGCGGGACAGATATTGGGTGGTGGTAGCATTGGTCTGAGTTGAGACTGAAACCTAAGGCGTTTACGCGGGTTTGTTTGTGAGGTCGGTCTGAGGCGTAAGTAAGCGGACCGGACCTAATGCGTAGAATACACGGGCAAGAAGGACATGTGAGGTTGGCAAGGGCCGTGGAGTAGTTTGGTTTAAATTGCATATTCGATCCTTATAATGATATGCGGTAGTGTGATTATGTGCTTGAGGCTTATTTGATCTTTTGTGCTAAGTGTGACTATTTGATATTCTATATGGTTATTGCTTCTTTGTTATTGTGAATGACTGCTTGTCTGAGTGTACAGTCGGCCTAACCTGGGGTTAGGGCCTCTTTTACTGAGATTTCAATCTCACCCCGTCGCGGGACCGTTTCTTTTCCAAATCCTAGACCGTAAGAATGCCGCCCATTCGACATGGAGACCCGCAGTGGATGACTCCTTATTGGGAAGAGTACCGTGATGGACAGGGAGCGGTTTTTGTGAGAAAGACCACGGTGGTCTGGGTGGACGAGGCAGATAAGAAAGAGGTGCCTCATAGTTTCGAGGCATGGTTCCGACGCGTAGGTGAGGTGACTACTGGGCCACTTAAGCCCTCTGAGGTGCCTCGGGGTGTAGTCCCCAACTTTTGTCATCCCTCTAGGGATTCTTTTGAGGTAGATGGTTCGGTAGCGGGATCGGTTAATGTACCAAAGAGGACCCCGACTCAAGAGGACACTATTGAGGTGATTGAGCTTGAAGCCACCGAGGGCGACTTAGTGGAGCGACCCGAAGACGTAGCCTTGGAGGGAGTCGAGGAGGATTCAACTGAGGTTCAGTCTGAGACTTGGTCCGAGTACGAGCCCACGGAGGATGCCGAGACGTCCGACGATTCCAGTGCTTCGACCTAGGAGTTGTAGTTAGGCTGGTTGATACCTCTGTGAGGTCGTAGTGGTGTTGTCTTTTGGGGGATGTAGTTGTGGTCGTTGTTTTGGTCGTCTACCCGACCCTTTTTGCTGGTCTTGGTGACCGCGTTTTTTGTACAAACAGCTTTTGAAAGTTAAGTGGCCATGTTCAGTTCTTGTCTTACTATTCAGGTTTCTCCGTTAACTTATGTTTGGAGCTGTTGCAGCGCCGTTTCCGCCTGCTAGCTCTCGTGTTTTATTTTTCTTTGTAAATATGTCCTGGGACTTCGAGAGCCGTACTTTGAGGGGATCGTCGCGTCCGCGCGTCGAGGTCAAGGCACGGGGCGTGACATGACGCACTTCATCACTCTGTCCACCCAAATCGTGCAGAAACCTATCTTCAGGAGGCACGCTTCTAAAAAGTCTCTTTCCACCTTGTCATAAGCTTTTTTCATGTCCAGTTTGAGAATAGCATTGAATCTCTTTTTTCGTTTTCTCACTCTCAATTGATGTAAGACTTCTTGCACAACCAAAATGTTGTCTTGAATCTATCTTCCACCCACAAAAGCGCTTTGCTCTTCTGCAATCAAGCCAGGCAACCATTTTTTTCAATCTACTAGCCAAGACATTTGAGATCACTTTGTATGCAAAATTGCATAAGCTGATGGGTCTAAACTGGTCGAGTCTTTCTGGATTTCTTACTTTGGGAATCAGTGTAATATGTGTTCTGTTCAGCTTGGGGTCCATTACTCCTATTTCAAAGAAATGATTGACCTATTCTAGGAGTCTCGTCTTAATGATCTCCCAATTCTTGTGGTAATAAAGGCCATTTATGCCATCGGGACCCGGTACTTTTAAGGAACTCATATAAAAAACAGCCCTCTTAATTTGCCACAAATGTAGCAGCGGCTGTCTCGCCTCCGACCGACCGTTCTTTATTAATTGTTGTTATCTTTCCCTCGATCTCGACGAGCTCTCCTTGTCTCGACCTTCCTACGCAACTAAAGCTTCTATATTTTGAGACTTATTTATGTTAAATAGAAAATTAGCGCACTTTTGGTACCTAACTAGTTGATATTCCCTAAGATGACCACACATTCTTTATATCATTTTAAACTTACCAGGCATCTAACGAGTACTAAATGACCATACATCATGTTTTTCTGTCATTTCATGCAACTACCTTTTTATCTTTAACCTAGCAATATAGGGAAAGCAATTAACAGGTAATTTTTCAAAAGATGATATTGTAATAAATACTCAATCAGATAAATATGCCAAATAAAGATTGAAATATACGCAATGCAAACAAAATCCGTAATGGCAATATTTAAAGATAAACTCCAATACGAAGATCGGGTGCATAAAAATGGATCGAATTGGACGTCGATCGGTCTTCATCCTTGTCGAGCCCCAATGGCCGGCCATCTTCATGGACATCGCCGTCGATCGCAACGTCGAAATATCAAAATCTCATGCATTCAGGCATTTGAACATGTATTCACTCAAAGCAAATGATTAGCAAAATTCAGCAAATTAAAGGGTAAAACGAGCTTTTCGAATTAAACTCTTATTATCGTACTAATTTACCTATTGAGACATGCATTATAAATTAAACCATCCAAGACAATCGCATGCAAAGTATGATTAAGCTATGCGAATTAAACACTGAAAATAACCAATATTCAAGCATGTAAAAGCCTAAATAGATGATAGAGGCTAATAGAGATGATTTCCATTTTTATTTTATTTTTTACATTTTCTGGATTTTTTTTGTATTTAATTTAATTTAAAAAAAAAAACCGGGTCGGGTACTTGGATTGGGTCCGATCCAGAAGGAAGGATTCGAACCAGGCTCACAATTAGGGGTGTGCATGGTCCTGGCCGGTCCAATCTTGGTATGGAATCGGAGACCGGATTAGTAGTCTCAGTCCCCATATTTTCGGAACCACGGACCTGTCGCGACCTAAAAATAAATTTCTAGGCTAATGGATTGTCAGGTTAATTATTTAACTAACCTAACTCGAACTCTCCCAAGTCCATACGAAATCGCAATTTAAGGTTCAATTGATTAAAATGCAATGTATTTTGAATTTGGAGTCGACACTAATCATTTATGGTAGGTCGATTAGAAACCTAAATAAAATAGCATAAGAACTATTTTATTTCTACGAATCAAAGATTAAGAGTCCGGGGACTTGATTACGCTAGATTACTCTAACGCTCTTTCGGTACCATTTTATTTCATGAAAAATCATTTGAAAAGGCAACACTGGTTGATTTTAACCTAAGTCACTAACAAAGGTTATCATGTGGGTGCACAATCAATTAATGGAACATCCAGAAATCAATATAATCAAGGAGTGTCGCGACCTAAAAATCGGGTTTTTTAAATTTTAGGTTAATGGATTACCAGATTAAATAAATTAACTAATCTAGTTCGAGTTCTTCCAAACTCTACCAATTCGCAACTTATGTTTCATATTTAATGTGCAAAGATTTTCAAATTGGAGTCGCCACTAATCATTTTAGGTAGGTTGATTAGAAGCCTAAATAAAATAGCAGGAGAAACTATTTTATTTCTATAAACCAGAGATTTTGGGTATGAGGACTTGATTACGCTAGATTACTCTAACGCCCTTTCGGTACCATTTTATTTCATGAAAATTTTTTATCAAGTAGCTTTAATTGATTTTAACCTAAGCCACTAGCTTAAGTTATCATGCGGGTGCGCAATCAATTAAGTGAACATCCAGAACTCAAGATAAACATGCAAGGAGCATGCGCCAAACAATCCTCTTCTTCTTTTTTTAAATTTTCATTTTTAAATGCAACCTAAACTATATGCAATGCATGAATTTTAATATAAATGCAATGACATAGATAAATGAAAACTAACCTAAGAATGCATATGAATTTAATTAAACTACATGATTATTCCAAATAATGTGCAATTAAAATCAATCCTAGTATGCAATCTACATGATGAATTAATTAATTAACCTAAACATGCAACTCTAAATGACATGGCAAATGTGATACATAATGCATGATGATATGACAAAGATGACTTTTCTTATTTTCGGATTTAATTATGGCTCTAAAATAAACTATGCCTAAAAAGATAGTTATCTTACATATTTTAGGATTTAAATTTATCTAAACCCTAACCCACTAAAGATAATTAATTTTAGGCATAATTATCTATCTAAACATGCATATTCTAACCTAGAATGGAATCTAATCTAATTTATTCTAGCAATCAATTAAACATGCAATCCTATCCATATGATTTTACCCTAGAATGTAATTTCATTTAAACATGGCAGTTTTATCTAGAATGATGTGTAAATCTAATCTACATGCAACATTTATCTATCTGCAATATTTTGTAGAGCTTTTTAACATGCATTCAAATATTGCAAAAGAGGTAGCAATCCAATCAATTCAATTCAAATATGGAAAGTACATAAATCATCTTGAAAATTTCGCAATTTCTTTCGAATCAAGTTTCGATCTAAAGCCTGATAGATCGACCCTAAAAATTCGAAATACCCGCTATGTCATTAATTCCATCTAAAGCGTTATACATAGAATTAATTCCGTGTGTGCGGTTGCGAATTAGGAAAAGATTTTCCTAATTGTTCACTTGCGGCTTAAGCAAATTTCGTTAGATAGCGATATGGCTCAGGTAGGTAACCAAATATTTCAAATCGATTAGGATAAGAAATTTACCTTATTTGAAGATACGCTTTCCAAATTCGAAACGATGTCGAATCGGTATGATTTGCTTGCGGATCGGATAGCAGGAGGCTATTGGATGAACCGGCGGAGGATGTTCGTTCAACGGGGTAGAGACTCATCAACTCGACGATATTTCATCATGAGTTTGGTGTCTTGGACAGAGCTTCTCGGGAAGCTTCTTGGCATGACCGTGATGATTTGTGAGACCCACGGCATAGAAAGATTGCCGATACGGCATTATGCAATTTGCTTGGTGGATTGGTGTTAAACCGAAAGTCATGGTCTTTGTCTCTGTTCTTGTTCCTGCAGGTGGACTTGAAAATACTTTTCTTTGAAAGATGGATGGACTAATAACATTAAAATATTGGTGAAGAGTGCATTTGTGCGTGAATGACCTGTTGCATGAATCCTGGAAAAGAAACAAAATCAGTAAGGCAAAAAGGTGATTTTTTTTTTTAAAGAGCAAATTACCCAACATAAACCGTCTATTGCATGTTGATGTTGTTGGAAATATGAGGTATTTTGATGGTGAGTGAATGAGAAATTGTTTTTAAAGAACACCATTGAGTTGGAAGTGGGAAGTGACAAAGCACTACTCCCACATAGGAAATGAAGAAGGCCTTGAAGTGCTTTATATGTGGATACACTCTCTTTGAGTGGTAACTATCATAGCACAAGCACTATGCCTTGCGCGCACACTCATGGGGGGGTGCAAATCCCGAACCCCGACGGAAGCCCGACAAGTTGAACTTGGGCGCGAGCGCATGACCTGCGTACGCGAATGCCGGACCGGAAAGTGGGCCTCGCGACAAGCCCTATAAATAGGTGGCTTCCCATTCTATTTAGAAGATCTGCGAAAATCTCCCTTTTTTGAATTATCTGCATTTGCATTGTCTTCGATAGTGTTCAAGTTCGCCCGGAAGCTTTGGAGTGCTCTGCTTGCCTCTATCGCTGTGTAACCGTTGTATCCTGGGAGACAGACGTCCACGAAACCTCAAAGCACGTACTGGAGGGGACGAATCTGTTTTAAGGAAACTGTGTTAAACACAGGCCTCGGTATTCCATCTAAATTCTATTTATTTATATTGTTATATTTCCGTTCGGATTTTGTTGCTCAAAAAGAAGGTCAGAAGGAGGCTCAGAATGACGCTCAAAAAGAAGGTCAGAAGGACGCTCAGAAGGACGCTCAGAAGGAGGGTCAGAAGGAACCTCAGAAGGAGGCTCAGAAGGAGGGTCAGAAGGAAGCCTCAGAAGGAAGCCTCAGAAGGAACTCCATCTGACGGGTCCAGAAGGACTGCTTCTGACGGGTTCAGAAGGAACTCCATCTGACGGGTCGAGAAGGACTGCTTCTGACGGGTTCAGAAGGAACTCCATCTGACGGGTTCAGATGCAGTTGCATCTGACGAATTTTTGCATCTGACGAATTTTTGCATTTGATGAATTTTCAATACTGCTTCTGAAGGCTCAAATTAGTATTTTCACATTTGAGGCAACTTGCTTATATTTATAATTGTCATTCGAATTGTAAGTATCCTCCATACTCTTTAAACAGTTTTGTTATTTATTTAACACTGTTTTTCCAACAGATGTGTCTCCCCCTGCGAAGTCCCGCGCTGGTCGGAACAGACGACTAATACCATTGAAGGTTTGTTGCTGGGCTTGTGAACGTCCAATATGCTTGAAGGATCCAAGAGCTCTTCACTGGTGATGCCGAAGGAACCTTTAAATGGTGATCTTCATCTTTTTGCCGTGAATCAATGAATGAATGGCCTCAACGTGAATCACTTTGAATGGTGACCTGTGAGGATTAACAAAAAAGGAATCTCACACTGTGAGTGGTAGCGGGATTTAATAAGCATGAAGGCATATTATCACAGAAAGAAAAATCAGAGACGAGAACACTCCCTTTTGATCCCCAATCTCCACGACTTGCACTTTCTTTCTTGAAGAATGTTTATGATCTCCTCCATGTGGCCCTGGATACGCGCGCGCATCGGAGGAAGAAGACCACTCTCTTTTTTTCTCTTCGCCCTTCTCACGTCGCTTTTCAATGTGTGGCCTCCTTTTCTTGCCGTGTTTTACGATTATCTGCCCTCCTCTTTTGATGAGGCAACGACATGCTTATATAATGCTTTAGCTAGGTTTAATTCATGGATTGATCTGAGGCTGATAATTCCAACGGGCTTAAGTTAAATGCATCGGATTAGGGCTTTTCTTTTTGGTCGAAATAATGATCTGGTGGGCTCATTCGCTCATCCTTGGGCTCGAATTAAGGCTTTCTCAAAATAATAGAAATTTAATTAAAAAGCCTTAATTATTTAAATGGATTGATTTGAGCTCAAAAGAAGTCCAATATGCCCTGATTAATTTCGGCACCCCCTACCTATCTTAGTCGAAATCCTCATATTATGCTTCATCCAATCATCCGTCAAATTAAGCTCGGTCGACTCACCCTTTGCAAATCACATGACTGTAATAAATATGCAATGCATGAAAATTTATTTTTGCGAGAATTATAATTAACTCTCATTTTTTGAAATAAATGAATTTTCTAAAAATTCAAAATTTAGGTGTCAACAGGGAGCATGCACCACACAAGTTAATTCTTTTTAAATTTTTTATTTTTATATGAATGCATGAAAGACTATACTATATGATGCAATATCATGAATTAAATGCAGATCTAATGACATGCAAATTAAGCTAAATGAATGTACGAATGGGACCATAGTTTAATTAAATTAAATACATGACACTCAAACATAGATATGCAATTCTATATGAAGTCTAAGCTAAAATGCAATTTAACATGACGTGGCAAAGATGAATGACATGGCATAGATGACGTGGCATGGATAACGTTGCATAGATGACGTAGCAAAAATGACATGCCGACGTGGCAAAAATGACATGGCAAAGATGAACTTTTTTTTATTTTCGGATGAATTTATTTCCTAAAATAGAACTATGTCAAAAAAAATATTTATCTTGCATATTTTAGAGTCTAAATTGACCTAAACCCTAATATATTAAAGATGAATTATTTTAGACATGAAAGTCTATTTAAACATGTAATTTCTATCCTAAAATGCATTCTAGTCTAAACATCTCACAAGAGGGATTGAATATGCAATTATCTACATGACGCAATTTTTTAAAAGATATGCAATTTTCAAATATGGGATGTGAATGAATGCAATTTTTTAGAATTTTCGGGATTACATCATGTGATAGATATATTCTAAAAAGATATGACAATCAAGCAATTTATATCAAATTAGGAAAGTAAATATGCCGATCAATGCCAATCAAGAAAATGGATACATCAATCAAGTTTTGAAATATTTCGCAAATATTTGAGTCAATCTTTAATTCGTAATCTTACGATTAACGATTGAACCCAAAATCTTTCTCGATTATGCGGCAACTTGCGGATTATGAAAGGAAATTTTCCTAATCAACCTATATTTTTGAAAAGATACCCACTTTGATGCGAGATATGCAAAACTATAAGAATATTTTCAAATAGGCAAGTGAATATACCAAAGTTCAAGATAGGAAATTTACCTTGTTCTTGCAAAATCCACTCTCCTAATTCGAAGACCAAGCTTGGATGGATCGTCTAGGCTAAGAGACACGTTTGGCTTGGGAATCCTCGGAGCAGCCACGAGTTTGGGACTCCTTAGAACAACACTCCACAATCATGCTCGGGAATGCTCTCGGGTTCGTACTTCAATTCGGCACCCTCTAACTTGCAGATTCGTGAATAGTTGATGGCTTCGAAACAAAACAAATCCACAAACTAAGCCCCACGAAGTGGAGACCAGGTGGCGACAATGTGCAATCAAAGTGGAGGAATGATTCAGCAACATAGAATTAACAGCAATAGGTGTCAAGGTCTTTGAACATCAATTTTTGACGATTGGAGCAATTTGTCCTGTGCGAGACCCATAATAGAAGCTTCGAACAACATCAGTAACCAGCACGGAGATGAACACCAGGGCTAGCAGCTTCGAACAGCGATGAGTAAAGATCAACCGGAACACCCGGTCGGCACAAACCGGAGCAAACACCGGTGCGAGAACTTCGGGGCCAGAGGACTCTTAACTCTCTTTCTCTCAATCTTACGTGTATTCTCTCGTGTTTCTGAATTTTTCTCTGTGCAATTGCCGACCCCTCTTGGTCGGGATCCGGATCGTCTGCCCTCATTGATTGAGGGCAGGCCTGCCCTGTCAAATCAGGGCCGTCCGATCAATCAACGGACGGCCCTGATTTGAGGGGCTTTTTTATTTATTTTTTATTTTTTTAAATAAAAAAAGCCCCTCAAATCAGGGCCGTCCGTTGCTTGATCGGACGGCCCTGATTTGACAGGGTACGTCTGCCCTCAATCAATGAGGGCAGACGATCCGTCCGCTCTTGGTTGTGTGATAATGACGTGTCTTTCATAGTGAATTGCAAGGGCTCTCTTCAAAGAATATAAAAATATTTTATTTCATTTTTCTTTCACCACCTTGTATATCATGCATATATCTTTTGGACCCCAATATCGACTTAATATTCTGCCGATTCCATGTCCACAAGTTTGATAGCAGATTAGGGTCCAACTTTGAATCAAGCTCATTTAATTCTCAAAGCCCTTGCAATATTTCGGCCAAGCTAAATGGGTGAGTTTACTGAAGATCTCGGATTTTCTTTTGTGGATTTAACGAGCACAATCTGAGCTTAATTTTATAAGCTCAATTTAGACCCAATGAACTCTTGAAAATCGGCACTTCTTTCCCTCCATTGCCGAAAATTTAAACAGTGAACTTCGATCCAGCTGCTCGTTCATTAATGTTCAATTCCCTGCTTCCAATTAAAATCGATGCAAAATGGAATGCATGATTGTCGAAATGAAAACTATGAATGTTGATTTTTTTTGTTTAAATTTCTGATTATACAGAAAATGACTAAAAGGAAAATCAAAATTTAGGTGTCATGGACCGGACCAAGACCGGTGGTCCAGGCCCAGTAGGATCGCTAACTCTAACTGCTTATAAAAATCTAGCCCTTAAATATTACAATACAATGTTAATTTACAATCTATAATCAACCTACGATGGCAAGACAACCGGCTTTCAAGGCTTCACATGATCTTTTTTCCTCGTAATCGACGCTCTCATGTGGCCCGCTGAACTCAGGTGGGCTATGGAACCGAACTCGAATTTTATTTCTTTTTTTAATTATTTTTGGTTGTGAAAAAAAAATAGATTTCTCAAATCTGCATAATAACTCGAGTTTCTGTCTTCATACACGTGCATGCTTATTCTTCGTGCACGTGCCCATCATAAAGAACAAATCTTATCATCAATTAAGACCTAGTTTTGTCCCAAAGTAATACCAAAAGCAAATTGCTAAATAATGCATACAATGACACCACTAAACTCAAGAGGTGTGAGATGAGATTCAAGGGGCTTCTCAAAATGTTAAAACTAGGTTAACTCTAGATATAGATTAATTAAAAAAAAATATTGGCAGTCCAGTCCGTTCCGAGCCGAGCCGATCCCAAACCATGGAACCGGGGATCTAACCGTCCAGTCACAGGTCTCATTTATTGGGACCGGGGATCGGATCGCCAATCTCAAGGACCGGACCAACTCGACCGGTCCAGGCCGGTCCTGGGCCGGTCCACCTGATCTGGTCCAGTTTGCACACCCCTACTCACAGTTCAACCTCCTAAACACAAGACGTGGCCCAACGCTGCTCTCTTCTTTCTCTTCAGAAAAACAAGCCCACCCAAAGGTTATCTAAACCAAGCCCATGAGCCCACGCCTAAAGTGAACAAGCTTAGTGGATGACGTGAGATGAGGGTAACAAATGATGGGCCTTAGTGGGGGTGATTGTGGGCTAGGCTTGGCTAAAAAAAGAAAATGGCCCAACTAGGCTGCGCGGGCTTGTCAGCGAGAAGGTGGGCTCGGGTTGACCCAGCTCGACCCGCTTTTTTTACAATTTTTTGTTTTACATTTTTTTTGTGCTTTTCTATTTTACAATATAACAGAAAAAGATGCATAATTACTAGATTATACAATATTCTATTTTAAGAAGATAATAAAATACGAGATCGCCAAAATTAGGTGTTAACACCCCTTAGTTGAGTGCTCATCGCTTCTTACCGTCTTTGCCAGGCTCCATGAACTTACCTTTGTTTGCTATCTCCGGTGTCGATCCGTTTCTCATCTTACTCTTGAACCCTCCTTTTGTTAGTGAGAAGTGACTTACCATCATCCTTGACTTAGACAATTGTCTATGTAAAATCTCTTGATCGGCCAGTATATTCTCGAACTCATTTAAGAGTTGAGTGCTTGCGCCCATCCACAGGTGATTGTAACAATGCCATTATACTCAAAGAATCATGCATGGCCTTCATGGATCCTAGCCCGAGCACCAGTAACTTGAACGCGGAAGCCGATGTGACGATCCAAGCTCGCCACCTATCTAAATACACGCTTTGTTATATATATGTGTGCGCGCGCGTGCGCGCAAGCTTAATAAACCAAAATTTTATCTGCGGCCGTACAAAACACAAGTGCATGACAAAAAGGGCAAGCACAGACAAAATGATAGGGACTTCATTGGTTCACCATCAATACCTGATAGCCAGTTTCTATACATTAGATTACAAAAACCAGCACTACAGCACTATCTTTGGGCTTCGTCGTCACCACAGTCATGTCCAACTGCTCCTCGTTGCTATCCTTTCCGGCTAGCTAACCGAGGAAAACGGTGAATACACAGCATATTTTGAAGATACTCTTAACTAAAAAGCCTTCGTAGTTCAACCGTATTTCGTTCCGGACAGATCACGTATACTAATGCTCGAATAAAATTTTACCAACGATCTTTCTAAAATATTGGGCCCGACTATTTCATTACTTCAAACAATCCTCCGCGCCAAATTTAATTTTCCCCAAAATTCTCGATTGCCACAAATTTCAAACCCGAGAAATACTAATCTGCTTACATTTTACCTGGTGAAAAAATCAGGTCATTATAGCCGGGTATCCAGGCTTTGGCCTTCGGGGGACTCAGGCTAAGACTCGTTTCTGGGACTCAACCTCGAGAGACCCTGGCCTAGCCTCCATGATCTTAGGCCTAGCTGTGACGCCCTGGAAATCCGGCGTCTTGAAATTGAATTCCTAAGAATTAAGTATTGGAAATTGGATATTTCCTGAACCATCGATCGAATTGAATTAGGTTTCGATCGATTAGTCGATGTGCCTTAGGATAAGAATTCTCGCGTCTGAGCTTAGTTTTGGTCGATCTAGGCTTGAGAAAAGCCTAAATTACCCTCAATCGGATGATCAAATGTCTAATTTACCTTAGATGCCAAATTATCAAAAATACCCTTGACATTTCGAGAAATTCTCCGAGGTTTTCTAAGAGCTTCTAGACAGAGACACATGATAGAGTGGGACCCAACTCTTATCTCTAAAGCTTTATAACCAAATTTGGCAACTTTCTCTCTCTCTCTCTCTCTCTCTTCCCCCCAATTCTGTTTTTGACGATAGTCCCCTTTCCTCCTTTAGAACTCTCTCTCGTCCTCTCCAATCTCTCCCTCTCTCTCGGCATTTGGGTGTGTTGACACCTGATTTTTTTACCATTTATTATTGTGATTTTTATTCTTTAAAATTAATTAAAAATATCAAAAAAGGTCATAAAATCACAAAATCAACTTTGGAAGCCTTGGTTTAACCTTAGGAACCAATTTTGAACAAAAAATAGTTTTCGGTATTTTTAATATTTTTCGAGTTTATTTAATTATAAAAATACCCAAAAAATCAGAAAAAATACCATTCGTGGTCAGAAAAATACCCAAAAATATTCGATAATTTTGTTTTAATTTCCTCTTCAAGTGTGTCACTTTAAATCTCAAAAATTCGGCTCGGGTCAATATGTTCCTTCACAAACATAAACCCGAACCGAGCCTAAAAAAAATCATTTTCGAGTCTTTTAGTTTTCAATTCTCACTTTTTATAAGCTATGACATTGGATTCTAAAGTCTTAAAGTGCAATTAGGTCAATTTGCCCTCCAATTTAATCAATTTTTACCAAAAGGGCTTAATTGCACATTTTTCTTTCAATTAGTCCCCGGTTTCACGGATGTATACGTATGCTCTACGTATTTATACGTCATACGTATTTATACGTTATGCATATTTGTACTGTTTGGTAACCTCTTTAACTCTTGTAATAATAATAATGGTTATTATTTTTAACACCTTTGTTAGTGCCTTTTTTTAGCATTTTTGTATTGTGAGTGCTATTGCTAGTGCTATTTTTAAATAGCATTTTTGTATTATAAATTGTGAGTGCTATTGTTAGTGCTATTTTTAAATGACATTTATTTATCATAAATTGTGAGTGCTATTGTTAGTGCTATTTTTAAATGGCATTTATTTATCATAAATTGTGAGTGCTATTATTAGATAGAATTTATAATTGTTAGTGCTATTTTTAAATAGCATTTTTGTATTATAAATTGTGAGTGCTATTGTTAGTGCTATTTTTAAATAGCATTTTTGTATTATAAATTGTGAGTGCTATTGTTAGTGCTATTTTTAAATGTCATTTATTTGTGAGTGCTATTTTTAGATAGAATTTATAATTGTTAGTGCTATTTTTAAATACAATTTATTGGAAGGTATTTTTGGCTATAAAAGGATGGCAAGAGTTTTGAGGTTGAGGGGGAGACATTTTGTAGAGTGTGCAAATTTTTGAGAGCTTAGAGAGAAGAACACAAACACTCTCTATATTCTCACAATCTTGAGTGAGCAAAATATACTAAGTTCGGAATATTGATTCCGCATATTGCTAGCACAATTGTTGTGGAGTTATTAGTCGTCTCCCCGTTCGTCAATTGGTGGTGCGTTTGAACTAGATGCCTAACACTTGTGGAGGCTGAGATCGAAGAACATCGAACCGACACCTCCGTTCAAGCACGCTACGAGAGGTAATCTATTTACTCCCTTTGAGGCTTTGTGATTTTTTTCGATTGAAATGCACGAAGTACGCCTCTGGAGATACATGTATGGGTTGTTATTTATTTCCGCTACGTGTTACGTGGATCCCAACAGTGGTATCAGAGCCGATCCTTAGGTGTTTTCGTGCATTTAATTGATTTTTTGCAATTTTTGCAATACTATGGCCAATATGTATTAACGAATTGTTCGTCTTACATGGCTAATGGAGGTTGATTATTTTATATGATAAATTAATCAACGTAGCAAAAATTGAGACTAAATCAATTTTGAATCGAAAATTTATGGCTATCTTATTTTACGTAAAAATTCTGAATATGATTCAACGTAGAATTTTTATTGTGCCTTCCTAAGTTTTAAATTGTGAATTTATTACTTACGTGGAAGGGTGGTGATCATGGAAAAATCCCTAATCAATGTGATTGATGTATGTATGAATGTATGGTGATTATTTATATATTTGGGGTTGTAATTATTAAATGGAGGCTGCGTACTCCTTTTATTTTTCATGTAATCTTTATTTTTAGCATAGTCAATTGTTGATGTAAATGCTACGAGGATTATGTGGAGGAGCCTTTTAAGTCGGCGAGCTCTTTGGGGCCCGATTCTTGAAGAGTTCAAGAAACCAGGAAGAAGCGAAGAGCGGCTCTCCATTATTAAAATATTAAAATGATTAAATGTGGTCTCATTGGCTCGAGACCCATTAAATCATAATTCCATGATCACCACGTAGGATAGATGTTTATGTGATTGACATCTATTTATTTATTATGATTACGTGAGCATGTTAAACTGGTTAATGTGCAAAGTCAGACTTACCTCACCCAAAATTGCGCCTGCATGAAATCCTAGTTAGGAAAATCACTCGCGTTAGGTACCGAAAGGGCGTTGGTAACGACACCAGCGTAACCAAGTCCCCGAACCCAAAATCTCTGGTTCCGTAGAACTGATCGATCTCTCCCAATCGATCAGTAAGGTTTCCGGTCTACCCTCCAAGAAAGACCGGTGGCGACTCCAAATGCATGCACAAGTTGCACATGCCACCACGACCACACTAAGGTCGAAAGCGATCGACTCTTATCGTCGAATCCTCCTGAAAAATACTCCCGCCGCGATTTGGTATGGGCCTGGGAGGGCTCGCGCCGATCCAAGACCCGCGATCGGTAATCCATTAGCCGCGTCCGCTTTCGGACGGGTCGCGACAGCTGGCGACTCCGCTGGGGACACTGTGTTCTAGAACCTATGGTTCTAGACCCCAAGTGGACTTAGGCCGTAATTAAAACGCTGAGTGATTTTTCTAACCATGTAGGCGCTCGTGAAGGTGAGGTAAGTCCGCTTACGATAGGTGTTATATGTTTTTGCAGATTGGAGAAATAAGGGGTGTAGTCCGTGATTAACATTGTCTTATGCAGGTTGGGCGTAGGAATGTATGTTGTGTGGATGATTTGAAGTGCTGATTGATAAACTGTTATGCATGAATTGCATTGTAATGATCACAACACGTGGACACACACAACCGCGCCTAAAACCCCGGGCGTCGCCTATAGGAACACAATAGAAGGAATTGAAAATGGAATCTCCGTGAGGAAAAACGCGGGGTAATCCACTTTTCAATTCCGCTCGCTTCGAACTATGGATCGAGTCCCAATGCAACGATAGCTGTGCAATGGAATCGGCTCTTTCTAGAACTCGAAGTGGGAACCTTAACCTTAGGTGCCAAACCCTCTGATTTTTAGAAGTTCACCATAACTTGTCTCATGCGCATGTCTTTGGGCGGTTGGTACACCTAAAACCGCACATAAGTCGACGAGTTTGGTTGGTAAGACTCTCTATACCTCGAATCTATTACAGTTCATATAAATATAGGCATTTCATTCATTGCATTCTGGTGATTAGATTAAATGCCATTTCAAGGATAGATGTGTGTGTTTTTCCCAAACGTCCTTGATAGAAGACGAAGAGGATGATATCCCATGACAAGCACCGAGTGAGCAACAAAGGAGCCTACTATGGACATTATTGAGATATCGTCCAATGAAGATGACGAGTTGGGGCAAGTGATCCGGAAGTCACAGATCGAACTTGGGGCATCCTTAAACGTTAGGATCACATTCCTTTGTTTCATTTTCCATTGCTAGTCCTCTTGTATAGGGTTTACTTTTATCGAGGCTTTCTCTATCTCACCCCTTAGAGTGATTGTATTAGGGATCTATTGGTGTATACATTTAGATGGAACTTGGTTGTATTTCTTTTGACAGGTCATGGGAATGTGATAGTGGCATTTTCTCTAATCATCCGAATACTCCCAAGTCAAGTTTATAATTCCTTTAGAGGAAATTAAAATTGGAAATCTTGCACGACCTTTTTGGTCATATAGGGTAATCCAACCCCAATTTCGCTAGAAGGAATTATACACTTGAATTGGTCCATGCATGTTTTACGTCGCTGGTAATCCACGATAATTGATCGAGAATATCGGCGTTGTTTTGAATTTAATGACGAGATAGATGTCCAAATTACTCTCGTTCTTAACAAAACGGCCTTGATTTGGATGCCGTATCTTCAATTAAATTTAAAACACGTTATTATGCCTCGCACTTTTGAGTAATTCGTTCCTCTCGAAATTGATCAAAAGCGATTATTGTGAATTACATTCCTTTCAATAGTATGCTTTCTTTCGAGGAATATTGATAAAAACTTTTCGCGCAAGATTAAAACCCTTGTAAAAGTTCTTGTCCTTATTAATCATGGGCAAGCATAGGATTGAAAGGAGTTTTTGATTTCTTTTTCAAATTATTCCTTCTGATTCTGTCTTTTTATTTGCAGGTAAAAAAAAAAATAGCTAATAGAGAGAAATCTTTTCCTGGACAAGTCTAAGGCTATTATCTCATCTGATCATGAGCGAGTTATAAAATCAGGACATATTTGCTCGGCTTACTGATATTATGGTTCGGCTCACCCAAGTTGAAGATGTTCGGATGCTCGAAGAAATGAACCATACAGAAGTTAAAACACACACACAAGAGTTCTCATTTATTTTGCTCAGTGGAGGGTTTTCAAAAGCAGGTCATACAATTCGGGGTAGAAAAGTAAAGCCGAAGTGAGCCCTAATTAACGACACGAAGGAGCCCAACTGACTCTCCATGTTATTAATGCTCTGCTCATACTCCCAACTCCGCATGTCATGGTCGGCAAGCCTGAGGAGAAGACTTTTGCATTCTCCCTTAACTTCGGCGACCTTGGCCTCATGTTCTTCGGCGATTGTTTCCAGGTCTCGAACCAGTCCATTCCCGCGAGCTATGTCCGCGGTTATTTTGTCGAGCCGTTCTTCCTGCCAGTCGCTCTGAAGCCTCAACAGGACATTGCGGCAGTCATGCTCGCCGGTGGTCAGGGATAGGGCCAATTGCTCCACCAGATTTCTCCTCTCGCGAAGCAACGTCGCGACCCGCTCATTAGCAAACTCGACGGCCTTTTTGTAACTATCGGCCAGATAGTTGGTCAGCACCAAATGATCAGATCGATCCTCATAACGAGCTCGCAAGACGCGAGCCACGAGAACCTCCCGATTAGCAGCACGGTAGGCCTCTAAGGAGTGTGCAAAGAGAGTCGGGAAAATTCTATATTCCCTCCCCAGTGTAGTACCTTCGAGAGAAGTGGTATCAAGGTCCTCGAGCAGGACACGGATTTCATCCTCGGTCGCAGAATGATCGGTTATGTGTGCGTAACCGCGACCCAGTAGGTTATAAAGCTTTTCCCACTGGGCCAAGACATCAGTTGAAAAAGTGCGTACGGGAGAGGAGGCCATTTGCGTTGGGTTGGCTTGAGAATAAGACGAGTTTGACAGAGAGATTAGAAGGAAGAAGCTGATTATGCGAGAACGTTAACCTTCCATACATTAATTCCTCATTTTATAGCAACTCGAGGATGATGAAGGGTCTCAGTAATAATGCTGGTGGAGCCCAGTTAGGGGGTAAAGCAGGAGGTCCCCTCACGAGAACCATTGGATTCGTTTCGGTCCGCGATTTCCGGCTCATCAATTAAAAGATGTAAAAGATTTGTCGGGATCACCATTATTAGAGTTAGGTGGGAGGTAAGCGCAACTATCGAAGAGAGCCCTAACAGGATTTGGCAGTCCCATCACGATTGAAAAGCTAAGCGAGAAATTCAAAGTCTTTAGGGGGAACGTTTGCCTAATGATGCTTGAAGAGCGTCTCCTGAACATACGAAGTCACTCGAAGAAAACTTTATAGGGAGTGAGCATACATGAGAGAGTGGAGAACTCTGAGTGGGCAAGAACCAATCAAACATTTCTCAATCCAACATATTTAAGAGGTTATTGTCAGCTGCTAGAGGCGACTGACTCAAAAATCTCAGAAATTGAACTACAGAGGGATCTCGAAGATTCCAAGATCAAGTCTAACGCCAAAACCATGGAGCCCAACACTTCTGGCAACGGAAATCAAGATCACGGCGACGACGACAACGACATCCACGATGTTCAACTCGGGAAAAGAAGACGTCCTCACCAATACTCTCAGGAGGAAACCCAAATGCTGGAAACCCTTTTCAGTAAAAGCCATTACATGAAAAAGAAGTGGAGAATTGAATTGAGCCGGGAGTTGGGGATTAATCAGTCGAGGATCCAGTTTTGGTTTCAAAATAGGAGATCCAAATCGAAGGCTCAACGCAAACGTCAGGTGGTCGAGATTTTAAAGGAAGAAAACCAAAAGCTGCGAACAGAAAACATGAGGTATGAAAAAGCTCTCAATATTACCGTTTGCCCTCATTGCGATAACCTTGTCGCCCTCGGTAAGATATTCCCCGATAAGCCTCACGCGATGATTGAAGACGTTCATTTACCACCTTACTCCCTCGGGGCATCTCCTGCTCAACCAGATTTTGCCGGAGTCACGCATGAGCAGGATGATCCTACGAAGATGATACAAATGCCTCCTGGGGGATGGGATTTGCATCGCTTTGATTGGAGTTATAGTTTCAAGGAGCTGGATGTTACCGCCGACCAGCTCAAAGCATATCAGCCTCATGCACAACAATTTTCGATAGGGTCAGGTCCTGCTGGAGATGAGTTAATCAGTCGTCAAGCCATCGATGCAATTTTGGGCCACGATAAGAGGAGGTTCGCTTGGCCCCCTGAACTGCATTCCAGATTCCTAGACGTGGTTCACCAAATGGGGATCGACTCAGCAACTCCGACGCGCATATTTAAGGCCATGAATGTACCGGGGCTTAGTAAGGAGCTGGTCAGGAATCACCTTGCTGCCTACAGAAAGCTATTAAAACAACGTCGAGCGGAGCTAAACCGGGAGGAATCCGTCTCGAGCTCAAAAGCTAGGGGCGACCGCCATTGTAATGCTCAGGCATCAAGAGATACCCGGCCAAATCTAAGCATCAATCAAGCTAGCAACCCGACCACCGGCAAACTGAAAGCTGATCAGAATGTCCTCCCAGGCCATTTCAACACTTCTCAAGAGCGCGTGTCACAAGTACAGCGAGTGCGCACTCCTCCATTCGAGCAACAGTCGGCTGGTGCTCTGCCTGCCGCTGGTCAACCCACGACAGACGATTTCTTCGATGAGGGGCTCGATGCCTTGTTCAATCAGTGGGAAGCTGGCATGCTTGGACAGCCATGATCTAGCACCTGGCTCGGGGCACGATGGGTCGGTCACTACGAACACCCATAGGAAGAAGAACATGTTCACGAGTAGATCACTCATTTTATCCGTTGTAAAGTTCCTACGGGAACATTTTTCTTTAATGACTATAGTTAATTCTATATTAAAACCAACGCTATCGACGAACATCGTCATGCTCAGTTGTGATAATCCCTTGTTAGATTAAGTCTGAAACCAGAGACGGTCTTTAAAATTTTGAGTGGCCACGAACTCATTCCTCACCAAGCGCCCGGGATGCTGAAATGAAGAGTAACAGCATGCACAGGGAAAATGTCACCTTCGTTTGAACGATGAAAAGGGGTTGAGAGAAGATCATAGCGTTAATTCCCATGGAGCTAAATGAATTAAACGGAGTCATTAATTGCGGGTCCACCGCTGCTCCCCACGTTCTCGGGCCTAGCAAATCATAAAAGGCGCCGAAAGATTGTAGACCCACCACTTTGAAGACTGAACTAGGGGACGAGCGCAATACTCGATGAAACCAAATCAATGCAAGAGAGTTTGTGATCCTATCACGAGGAAAAAGAAAGGGGAATACAGACGATGAGTAATTGCAGAATCTCGGGAGGAGCGCTTGCTTGCTGGTCTTCATATGCAGCCTGAAGGATGGTTCCAGGACACGCACAATCACTTGAGAAAATTTCTAGAGTGAGCAAACACGTAAGAGCGAATTGAGAAAGCTGAGTGAACTAGATCAGCCCGAGATACCCCGATCCATCATGTTTAAAAGTTATTCCCATCTGCTAGAAACGCCCGACCTGGACATTTCTGAGCACGAACTGCTGGGAGACTTTGAAGATCCTGGAGCTGAATCCTGCCCGAAGGCTATAGAGACTGACTCCTCCAGCGATGAAATTCTAGGTTTCAGCTACGAAGAAGGAGTATACAATGATGACCGGAGCCGGAAAAGGAAGCAACTACAACGCCACACTCCAGGCCAAATCCGAGAGCTCGAAGCTTTCTTCAATGAATGCCCCACTCCAAGCAGACAACAGAAAATGGAGTTGAGCCGAAAGATAGGATTGGAGCTTTCGAAGGTCAAGTTTTGGTTCGCCAACAAACGAACCCGGGTGAAACAGCAATACGCAGACCATGAGTTACTGGTCCTGAAGGAGGAGAATGAGAAGCTTCAAGCTGAAAGCGCGAGATATAAGGAAGCTCTGACCAAGGCCACCTGCCTTAATTGTGGTAATCCTGTTGTCCTCGGCGAGGTGTTCCTCGATGAACCATCCCTGTTGACGAATAACGCTCAGCTGTTACCGTATTCTCCACAGCATTTTCCGACACAGCCAGATACCGCCGGAGATCTGCATGAGCAAGTCAACACCATAGGATCAACACCAACATCCTCTGAGAAATGGGATATGAATCATCACAGGGGGAATTCTCTCAATGACGAACTCGCTGTCGCAGCCAGCCAATCCAAAGTCGGTGAGTCCCTCCCTGGACAACTTTTGAAACGACTAGATCCCGTAGAGAATAGCTACCGAAGTATTGACGATATTTTGGGTGATAAGAGAACAAGGTTTTACTGGACCTATGAGCTTCACACCAAATTTGTTGATGCAATTCGAGAACTGGGAGTTGATTCGGCTAGCCCACTGCGCATACTCGAGATTATGAATGTGCCGGGGCTCTCTAGAATTAACGTTGAGTCTCACCTCAAGTACTATAGGAGATTGCTAAGGGATGGAAGGATAGCGTTAAACCATCATAAAGCCAGTTGGAGCTCAAGTGCTGGGCAGAGTTACAACCATGATGATTGGAGAGCCAAGAGCACCCAACCGTGTTTCAGCAATGACGGGACTAGCAGTCGTGTCAGCGACTCCTCTAACCCAAATCAGAATGCTCCGCCGAGCTATCTCAATACTCCTCATGAGTATATGCCACAGTTCCAGCACATAGAAATTCCTCAGTTTGAGCGCGAATCAGTCATTAATGTTGTCCCTGAAGCGGATCTGGCATTGGTAGAGAGTGCACATATGAACCTGCCGGTCATCGGAGGAAGTTCCAATTCGAGGGGTCAAATTGCTCACGGCGAGAGCAAAGAGAGGAATCCCTCGCCTACAGTCGACGACACCCAATCTGGGCACCAAGGGCTAGAAAGAACAGGTGATTTCCTTGATGAGGAGCTGGACACTTGGATCAATACTCTTCGGGAATGTATGTCTCAACCCCAACAGGGCAATGATGAAGGTTCCAGCTCAAAGACTCCAATCCCTCACAACGAAGGCAATGAAAGAAATCTGCCCCCAACAATCGTTGATACCCAACTTGAACATCAATGGCTCGAAGACCCGAAGAATTTCCTTGGCGATGAGTTCAATCTTTGGCTCGATCAATTTGGAGCTGGAGGACCATCGCAGTGGTGACGCGAGGCCGGTGATCAAACGTCTGATGCAAGGCATGGCTACTCGATGAAAAATGCTTCGAGAAAAGGGGTTGAATACTCCTATTGCATATGTTGTTGATCGCACTGTAAGGTTCTCACGGGAACATCTTTCATTAATATCTAGAACTAATTGCGCGTGAGTGTCAACATCACCCTTTGAGCATCTTCAAGCCGAAGGCCGTGGATTAATCACTTAATCCGTGGAGCAAGTTCCATGAACCATAATTATCACCCGCTGAGCATAATGGGATCTACCCCTTCAACACGAAATACGTTTGGCCGCGAAGCCACCTATTTGGTAAAACGATGTATCGTTCCTAAACGATCTTCAATCGAATACCGAAGTAATGTATTCTTTCTTTTCCTTCTCAGATGATAAACATGGATAAATCACTCAATGAGTCATGCGTTCAAATAGCAGAACAGACGCTGCCCAGCTGGGGGCAGATGAACCATTGATGTTACAAACACTCCAAGCATGGATAGGCGGATTTGATAGAGGGGAATCGCCTTGGAGACGAATGAGTTTTTACATCCCACATACTACCTGTTAGGGTACATGAGGGTAGGATGTATCGTTTCAATTTTCAAAAAAATTCGTGAACATACAATGATATGCTTCTTTTACATTTTCAGGGATCTCCAGCCACGGTGGACAGGTAGGTATCCCTTTCCCCCAATCCATTGAAGATGTTAAACCAAAAACACAGAGAGAAAAAGAAAAAAGCTTTCAAAATCTGATATCTAGAAAAGACATGGAATTCTAACTTCATTGGCATTCATGTTTTGAAACATGAGGTTGTCTGCACATGCATTGTGCACCATAAAATCCCCTTGACGGGTAAAATTTTTGGGAAAACGAAAGAGATTTTTCCAATTAAAAGTTGTTCAAAACTCTCAAAAAGATGTTTCCTCAAAAGAGAGGCAAGCTCAAATCCAAACACATCCTACATACACTTGAGAGATGAGTGGAGCGAATCAAATAGTAGAATCTGGACCTACGGAGGTAGGGACCATTCGCAGCGATTACATGGATTGGGACGACGGAGGCGTTCGTTTCATATCATAAACACTACAGGTGACCGTTGACAACCCACTTGAACGGCGGTTTTCATTCTTAACCCTGTCAAGAACCACCCCACACCGGGGCAAAAAGGAAGTAAGTCCAGCAGCATCAGGAGAAAATGGTTAGAAATTTTCTTGCTCGGACTAACATTAATCTTTGTGTGTTGTTTATATGGTAATCCAAGTGCCATAGGATGACGAGAAGCATTCATTCTCTATCCCACACACCATATCCTTTGCACAGCCAAGTTGAGCCTGCGAATTCATTTCATAAACCCCTGTTGGTGATCATGGGATGTTTCAAGATAGAAACTGCATCACTCCAAGAACGGAAGAAATCAAGAGATGGGATTTATAGAAAAATCTCATATCGGCGTTTAAATGTGCTATGATTCAAGTTGTATATCTAGCACAATTTTCTGAACATCGTAGTTCCAAAGGAAAAGAAAAGGCGGGATTTCAACAAAAAATCCCCAGCATCAAGAAAAAGCAAAGTGCCTGGTAAAAGCAAGGCCGATGCTCGTGAAAACTGTTTGATTGATCCCCAATAAAGCCTAGTTGGGAAGAGAGAAAAACCCATAAAGGAGTCAGATCAAGAAGACTGCTCCCCAAACGATGTCAGCCGTGGTGCAAAAACACGGACAGAATTGTCAATCTCTTAATACCACAAGAGACGTTCTCTAAAGGACTTGTGCACACCTCAAAAGCGGTTGCACACCTCAAAAATGGAAGATGCAGAATGGAAAAGACATGTGACAAATTTGCAATGATCACCAATGTCAAATCCTTCGTGATTTCTGGGCCAAAAATAAGCCTTTTTCGGTCCCCAATCCTACCAATGTTACAACCCTGAAACAGTCTTCTCTGACTAAGACACTTGGGTTAACATATAGCTTAGCTAGAAGAAGTACGAGCAAGACTCTTTCTTTCTCATTTTGCAGGGTTCTTGACTTGTAAACCCGGAGCAGATGGTGAAGATTTTCATTCGATGGCCTCGACTCCAAAGCGGGTCCCCCTTGAAAACCAATATCCAAGCCCAACATTACGGTCCCGTGGAAGACCTCCCGACCGATCAAAATGTATGCGCTGCGAATGAGCCTAAAACCTAGGCACAGGTCAGTAGGGAATTGAGTGCATCCCCTAAAAATCATCACCTCAAAACAGGTGAGATGGCCTCCTTGTCGAGAAATATTCCAATTGATGTTTTGAGCAAACTCTTTTTGGAAATTTTCAAACTGTTGATCCAGATTTTCCATACAAGGGATTTGTGATCACATTTGCATGTTGCAAGAATGTTTTGGATAACCTCCAGCATCAAAATGCACATCTCATGACTAAAGCTTAAGTCATAAAATTTTGTCAATTGGACAATTGCTGTCTTCTCAAAGATTACCAATATTTTCTTGGGGAAGAGAAACCCTTAAAAAAAAATCCTTTTCAAAATCAGACAGTCTCATTGGACGTGGAGAACCCTCGTCATGAGACCCCTTTTCAAAATTCAGGAAATCTCATCGGACGTGGAGAACCCTCGTCATGAGACCCCTTTTCATTTAGGCAGTCTCATCGGACGTGGAGAACCCTCGTCATGAGACCCCTTTTCAAAGTCAAAACTGATGGTAGACACCGCCTGAAGGGTCAAACAAAGGTAGACACCGCCTGAAGGGTCAAACAAAGGTAGATACCGCATGAAGGGTCAAAATCAAAGGTAGATACCGCCTGAAGGGTCAAAATCAATGGTAGATACCGCCTGAAGGGTCAACACAAGGTAGAAACCGCCTGAAGGGTCAAATCAAAGGTAGAAACCGCCTGAAGGGTCAACTCAAGGTAGAAACCGCCTGAAGGGTCAAACCAAGGTAGAAACCGCCTGAGGGATCACATTAATGGTAGAAACCGCCTGAAGGGTCACATATGGTAGAAACCGCCATAAGGGTCAATTCATTGGTAGAAACCGCCATAAGGGTCAACTCATTGATAAATATCGCAGTAAGGATCAACTCAAAGGTCTGATCCACCATACGGATCAAAATCCTTGGCAAATCCCAAAGCGTGGGATGCGCCTTCCTTAGGTTCCTACAAGTTAGGAATCCCATCATGGTATGACCTACCATACAGGTCAGAACTTAATCTCCCTAGGATATTCTGAATGATGAGTCCTAGGCATCTTCTTGAAAGTCGTCGCAACCGGCAGCATCCGACAGGTGAGCTTCAGGTAAGCCTCTCTCACTCCGGCCCATGTTCAAATTGTTAGAGCAAACCGGGGATTGATTTGAGCTTTTATCAATAGGCTTAAGGATCCGATGTCATAACATTTCTTCTCTTATTTTCCCAGTTGAGTCGGTTAGGAATCAGGTGCCACCTTATCTTTGAGAGAAACCTCTAACGAGATTCCTCTCAAAGAGGGGCAGCTGTTGACACCTGATTTTTTTACCATTTATTATTGTGATTTTTATTCTTTAAAATTAATTAAAAATATCAAAAAAGGTCATAAAATCACAAAATCAACTTTGGAAGCCTTGGTTTAACCTTAGGAACCAATTTTGAACAAAAAATAGTTTTCGGTATTTTTAATATTTTTCGAGTTTATTTAATTATAAAAATACCCAAAAAATCAGAAAAAATACCATTCGTGGTCAGAAAAATACCCAAAAATATTCGATAATTTTGTTTTAATTTCCTCTTCAAGTGTGTCACTTTAAATCTCAAAAATTCGGCTCGGGTCAATATGTTCCTTCACAAACATAAACCCGAACCGAGCCTAAAAAAAATCATTTTCGAGTCTTTTAGTTTTCAATTCTCACTTTTTATAAGCTATGACATTGGATTCTAAAGTCTTAAAGTGCAATTAGGTCAATTTGCCCTCCAATTTAATCAATTTTTACCAAAAGGGCTTAATTGCACATTTTTCTTTCAATTAGTCCCCGGTTTCACGGATGTATACGTATGCTCTACGTATTTATACGTCATACGTATTTATACGTTATGCATATTTGTACTGTTTGGTAACCTCTTTAACTCTTGTAATAATAATAATGGTTATTATTTTTAACACCTTTGTTAGTGCCTTTTTTTAGCATTTTTGTATTGTGAGTGCTATTGCTAGTGCTATTTTTAAATAGCATTTTTGTATTATAAATTGTGAGTGCTATTGTTAGTGCTATTTTTAAATGACATTTATTTATCATAAATTGTGAGTGCTATTGTTAGTGCTATTTTTAAATGGCATTTATTTATCATAAATTGTGAGTGCTATTATTAGATAGAATTTATAATTGTTAGTGCTATTTTTAAATAGCATTTTTGTATTATAAATTGTGAGTGCTATTGTTAGTGCTATTTTTAAATAGCATTTTTGTATTATAAATTGTGAGTGCTATTGTTAGTGCTATTTTTAAATGTCATTTATTTGTGAGTGCTATTTTTAGATAGAATTTATAATTGTTAGTGCTATTTTTAAATACAATTTATTGGAAGGTATTTTTGGCTATAAAAGGATGGCAAGAGTTTTGAGGTTGAGGGGGAGACATTTTGTAGAGTGTGCAAATTTTTGAGAGCTTAGAGAGAAGAACACAAACACTCTCTATATTCTCACAATCTTGAGTGAGCAAAATATACTAAGTTCGGAATATTGATTCCGCATATTGCTAGCACAATTGTTGTGGAGTTATTAGTCGTCTCCCCGTTCGTCAATTGGTGGTGCGTTTGAACTAGATGCCTAACACTTGTGGAGGCTGAGATCGAAGAACATCGAACCGACACCTCCGTTCAAGCACGCTACGAGAGGTAATCTATTTACTCCCTTTGAGGCTTTGTGATTTTTTTCGATTGAAATGCACGAAGTACGCCTCTGGAGATACATGTATGGGTTGTTATTTATTTCCGCTACGTGTTACGTGGATCCCAACAGTGGTATCAGAGCCGATCCTTAGGTGTTTTCGTGCATTTAATTGATTTTTTGCAATTTTTGCAATACTATGGCCAATATGTATTAACGAATTGTTCGTCTTACATGGCTAATGGAGGTTGATTATTTTATATGATAAATTAATCAACGTAGCAAAAATTGAGACTAAATCAATTTTGAATCGAAAATTTATGGCTATCTTATTTTACGTAAAAATTCTGAATATGATTCAACGTAGAATTTTTATTGTGCCTTCCTAAGTTTTAAATTGTGAATTTATTACTTACGTGGAAGGGTGGTGATCATGGAAAAATCCCTAATCAATGTGATTGATGTATGTATGAATGTATGGTGATTATTTATATATTTGGGGTTGTAATTATTAAATGGAGGCTGCGTACTCCTTTTATTTTTCATGTAATCTTTATTTTTAGCATAGTCAATTGTTGATGTAAATGCTACGAGGATTATGTGGAGGAGCCTTTTAAGTCGGCGAGCTCTTTGGGGCCCGATTCTTGAAGAGTTCAAGAAACCAGGAAGAAGCGAAGAGCGGCTCTCCATTATTAAAATATTAAAATGATTAAATGTGGTCTCATTGGCTCGAGACCCATTAAATCATAATTCCATGATCACCACGTAGGATAGATGTTTATGTGATTGACATCTATTTATTTATTATGATTACGTGAGCATGTTAAACTGGTTAATGTGCAAAGTCAGACTTACCTCACCCAAAATTGCGCCTGCATGAAATCCTAGTTAGGAAAATCACTCGCGTTAGGTACCGAAAGGGCGTTGGTAACGACACCAGCGTAACCAAGTCCCCGAACCCAAAATCTCTGGTTCCGTAGAACTGATCGATCTCTCCCAATCGATCAGTAAGGTTTCCGGTCTACCCTCCAAGAAAGACCGGTGGCGACTCCAAATGCATGCACAAGTTGCACATGCCACCACGACCACACTAAGGTCGAAAGCGATCGACTCTTATCGTCGAATCCTCCTGAAAAATACTCCCGCCGCGATTTGGTATGGGCCTGGGAGGGCTCGCGCCGATCCAAGACCCGCGATCGGTAATCCATTAGCCGCGTCCGCTTTCGGACGGGTCGCGACAGGGTGGAACCGAGAACCCTAGCCACCACTTCTCCCTTCTCCGACCTCCTCAGCACCCATCCGACCACTGCAGAGCCGCCGTACGCCACCGCAACCAACCGGAACAGCCCCGAACAGCCTGCTTTGCCCAGCCTCCCCTGTTTTCGCCCTGCCCTACCTCAGCCTGCTCCCAATATAATCTGATGCTGTCCGACCTCCACGGCCAGCTTCCGACCATCACCGTCTCTCCACAGCAACCTCAACACCTTCCCCAAGCCATGCCAGCTCACGCCACAGCCACGAGACTCACTGGACTACCGCGACCAGCCCAAACTCCAGTCCCTGCCCTGTTTTTTTTTGCGGTTGCTCTGTCCAGGTTCGGTTTTCTGCTTGCTCCGCCATTTTAATCGCCTTCCTCCGCCCACCAGCAGCTACCTCCACCACCCTTAGACTATCTCAGACCTTCACCGACGACCCCACCGTGATCCACCACCGTTGAGGCCACGAAACAGCCCCAACAGATCTCCCCTGCCTCTCAGATTCCCCTGTTTCTCCACGCCACAGCTTCTGTTCGCGACTTCAGTCGCGGTCGCCGGCCACGACAGCTTCCCTTCGGTCACCACCGATCACCAGGACCCTCCTCCAACCACCTTGGACCTCCACTGTCGGTCCCGGAGCCGACCGCCACCCATAGCCTCCGGAAACAGCCATAATTAGTCCTGGATTTCAGCTGAAGTGCTCTGTTTTTGGGTTGTTCTGTTCTGGTTGGGCCCAACCGTGGGCCTATGATCCAGGCCAAGGCACAATTCGACTTGGGCCGGGTTTTACAGTATTGGGCCATGAGTTTGGGCTTTTTCCTAGGCCTGTGGACCAAGTGGGTTGAGGATTTGGCCCGTCGTTCAAGATTTAAAATCCGGGATTCGTCAGAGTTCGAGTTTCGCGTCAAAGGATTTTCAAGGATCGCCGCCAATCTTTACTCGAGTATTTGACTGTGAATTGACCTCTAATCCTTTCTTAGGTTATTAATTACATTTGGATTAGTTAGCTAAATTATTAGGATGCCTAAATAGATTAATTGGGGTCAGTTTAGGCTAGAAATTTGGTTTAGGCTAAATGGCCCTAATTTAATAAGTTGGTTTGGCTATTTAGGAACCCATGGTTGTTTATGATTGGATGGCTTGTTTGGGTGATCGTCATTGCTTGATTGCGAGTTTGGGATAAGTTAGAAACGAGCAATTGATCAATTAGTTAATTGAGTTGGCTATGTTCAAATTTATCATACGAATCATATTTAATTGGATACGATCGAATTGGCTAATTAGGCTTGATAGTTTATTATTGATGGATTGATTGGTTGTAGTGATAACATGAATGGCGATTTTGGATTTAGTATCTGGATTGGTTATTATGATCAACTGCCTTGCTTGATTATTGATTGATTTGATAATCGATTTTGGGGTTAATGATCTCATGTTTATTGAAAATGTCCGAGGCATATTATCATGTATCCATATGACCATGTACGGCATCCAGTATATGTTACAATATGGTATTTGCCTTAGGATGAGTTGTGAGTATGGTTTATGGGCATTCGATTAAATGTGGAACTATAAACTAGCCAACTATTAAATGTATTTGAATGGTCATATGATTATTTGAATCGTGTCAACCGTACGATTCTCTAGTAAGCTCATGTCGTACGAGATGTACGGATTTTCATGACTTATTAGACGCCGGTCGCAGCTTGTGATGAACCGAAGCCTTACAAGGATTTCTGATAGCACCATGTTGTGCCAGCCGTACGAATCTTACGGACTATTAGACGCCGTCGCTGGAGGTAAGGGACGATGCCTGATTATGCCACTAGACACTGCCAATCGTAGTGTAAGACACTGCCAGAAGTAGTGTCATGCCACACCAGACATGTGCATAGGGCCAAGTGGCCATTAATAATTGGACTATATGTGATGTCCTGAGTATGCCAATTGATTGTGATACTTTGCATGTGATTGAGATATATATCTTGTGATATATGCTTAGTTGTTAGGATGTCTGAATGAATCATCGCCCTAGCTGAGGCTTAGGCATTGACTCGCTGAGATTTATATCTCATCCCTTGGTGGGAACATTTTTCAAGATCGAAGTGATGAAGTTCGTAAGCTTGGAGCCGTTGGTTCTTTTGGAGTAGATTGACGTGACTTTACCCTGCCTCGAAGTATGAAGCTGATTAGTGTATTATCCTAATTGGATTAAGACAAGTTCATTTATGAAATGAGATTTTATGAAATGAGATTTTATGAATTGAGATGTTTCCTACTTTTCTATCCCTGTTTCTTTTACTGTCTGGAGGTTATATACATTTCCGCATGTGTAGTTAAATTTCGTGGGTCAATGGTGAATTTGAGACGCTATCCTTTATGACCCTTGGGACGATTTGACCTGGATGCCGCGTACCCAGGGTTTGGGGCGTGACACTAGCCATCGAGGATCAAACACAAGTATCAAGGTTCCTATATCGAAGTGCCAAGGTCTCAAATCTAAGTGCCGAAATCTAGTCGTATTTTGGAAAATTGGTTTCATATTTACAAGGGAAAAGGTTTTTTTTTTTTAACTATATGTTTTCCATTGACAATTTAAATATTTTTCATTCATTCATTTCCCTAAACCATCGAAATACTAGAAAAATGAGGGATAAAAAATTGACCAGGAAACATACAGAGTGCTAGTCTTAATTGAGTGTTGTGATTAACTCTGAGGTTATTGTTGGTGTCCCAGTCAAAAAATTAAGAGAACCTAATTTAACGGTGTGGTCTTTTCAAGAAAATCTTATGACAAAAAGAAAATGCTTTTCAAGAAATATTTTCCCCATTTCAACTCAAAGAGTTCATTTTCCTAATTTTACGCATGCATATTTTCGTTGACTGTATATAGTTTTTCATGGAATGGTCAATTTTAGCAAATTAAAAACGTGAAAGTCTAGAAAACTAATTTACGGATAATTCTTTCAATCAACCATGTAACTCCGTGCCAAAATGTTTCCGAGGAAAAGATGCAACTGAAATTAAAAGGGGCCCAAGCCTTAGGAGGGAGAAGTAACTTTAAGCAAATGAGTAAGATGACTCATAATAGTTGATCTCACATTACTTTTATTAGCAAATGGTGATCGGTTTGCTATTTGGGCATCCGTGCCGTCCTCTGCAATTGCATTGTTGCCGCAGTTGGCACAAAATCATTCACCGAGACATCGCCTCTACGTTCTAAAAGGCCATGAACTGTGTTCGAGCCCTTGTCGGACGGTGCTCTTTTAAAAGCCGCCATGAAGAAGCGCGTTCGCCGTCAGAGGAGCTTACAGATTGTTAAGACTAAAGTTTGAGACAGCTTCTCACCGGAGGGTTACTCGGATTGGGGAAAATTACCAAAAAAGTCCTAAACCTATTGCACTTTTGTCAATTCAGTCATAAACCTTTTAATTTTGCCGATTTAGTCATAAACCTTTTACATTTGTGCCAATTCAGTCCTAAATCTTTTATATTTTTGCTGATTTAGTCCTAAACCTTTTGCAATTATACCATTTCAGCCCATCCGGCGAATTTTGGCTGGCCGATGCTAACATGGACGACGGTCGGCCGGCGACCAAATATTTTAATATTTTTTTTCATAATTTTTATGTTCTTTTTTCTTTTTTCTTTTTTCCCCTCCTCCCCCCCCCCTCTACGTCCAGCCGTTGCCTATTCCGGCGACCGGCCAGAGCGCAACCGGAGAGGCCAAGCCTTGCCCGCAATGGCGAAGGTGACCTCGCCGTGGTCGGGCGGCAGCGACGGCGAGATCGGACCCTGCCATGGCCGAGCGGCGCTTGGCCTTGCAAACCCATATCTGGGTTGATGGGGGCGAAAGGGATGTGATTGAAGGTCCTGACGAGCAATTCGAGCTTCTGCTGCGACTTCCTCGCCATGGCGCGCCGCTTAGATTCGGCTTTCTTGTTTTGGTCTTGGGCTCGTGGGGATGGCGCGGGGACTGGGTGGGTAGATGTGCACGGTTCCGTCGAACCGCCGGTTCCGATTCCGCCAAATGGGGGAACCGGAACCGGCCCATAAAGGACCGGTTCCGGTTCCGGGCCGGTTTCGGTTTCGGTTCCGGTGTCGGTTCGGTACCGGACGGTTCCAGGCCAGTTCCGGTTCCGGAACCTTTAATTTTATTTTTAAAATAATAAAATAAATTAATAAATTATTAATTAAAATTTATAATCAAATTGTACATTGTAAAAAAATTTGAAAAAAAAAAGATGAGGAGTAGGCTTGAACTTAATGAATTATCATTAAGCGCCTACATATCTTATTGGGGACAGAAGAATCAAAGCCCATGTAGTTCTCTTACCTTTGGTAACCCCAACTTACCTCATCATCAATCGTCGCTACCTGTTGTTGTGGTGGCGGTGGTATCTCCACAATCATCACTGAAGAAGTCGTGTTCTCGATCCAACTCTTGTTGTCGAAGTTTAGCCCTTGTCCAATCATCGACGCAAGCTTGAAACTCCACACTTTCTGGATTTAATCTTGAACGGCGAGAGTCTAAAATTAATCCTCCAGCACTAAATGCTTGTTCAACTGCCACTGTCGAAGAAGGTGTCGCTAATATTTGTCTTGCAATGAGGGAGAGAACTGGATATTGAATTGAATGGTTCTTCCACCACTCAAGAATCTTGAAATCTGCTGCGCTGTGTTCGGAATCGCTAAACTCAAAATAAATTGTTAAATAGTTTTCTAATTCGGAAATACTACATGTTGTCCCTTTTTATATTTTTTTGTCTACTCATGAGCATTTTATACTCTCTACCAAGTGAAATACCTGTATTGCTTCGTGAGACACTAGACTGGACAGATTCACATCCACTATCACTTAAACCATATTTACTACAAAATTCATTATATAATTCTACTATAACTTTTTTAACATCTACTTGTATACTATGAATATCTATTACTTCATTCAAATGTAAACATTCATAATGATAAGCATTCAAATAATCTAATAAACCATCTAATTTAGTACGTGGATCGAAAACAATACCAACTAAATAGACAAGAGGAATGTTAAAGTAATAATGCAACCATTTTTCTCGCATTACTAAAATACTCGAAGCTAATTCAGTATCTTTTTCACATTCATTAAAAATACCAGCAATGTTAACACACTCTATTAAAAATAAATGCGTAGTAGGATAATAAACACCAAATAAAATATTAGTAGCATCATTAAAAACTTTCAAAAAATCTAAATTTTTTTTGCAAACTTCCCAATGTTGCGGGAGCAAAGCAATATCGGGAACATTATCCGAAATAAAGGAACATAATAAATCTTTGTAATCAAAAGTTTGTAGAAGCATCTCGTAGGTAGAATTACAACGAGTCGGAATATCTTTTGGAAACCTTTTTGCCCTTCTCCCTTTTTTTTTACAATATTTTCTCCACTCTTTCATAAGTTGAGGACGGCTCCACAAATATCTAATTGCATTATTTATTGGCTGAAGAGATGTTGCAAGAACTCGTAAACCATCTTGAACACATAAATGTAAAACATGGCAAGCACATCTAATATGAAAAAATTGTCCGCCAAAAGAGGGTTTACAAAGTTTTTCTAACTCAGGAATGGAAGCAGTATTTGCGGCGGCATTATCAAAACCAACTGAAAAAATTTTATCAATCAAATTAAATTCTTCTAAAACTTGCCTAATTAGTCTATAAATATTATGGGCCGTATGCCTTTCAGGAAAAACTCGAAATGCAAGAAGTCTTTTTTGAATAACCCAATCATCACCTATCCAATGTTACGTGATACCCATATAAGAATTAATATTCCAAGAATCACTCCAAATATCACTACCTATATGTACACGTCCATTGAATTCTTTAAAAAATCTTAACAATTTCTTTTTTTGTTTTGTATAAACATGTTCAAGTTCGCGTTTAAGAGTATTTCTCGAAACATATGGTGCTTGCGGAGCTAACGCAGTGTTTACCAAATATCTAAAATTAGGATTTTCACCAGTATTAAATGGAGCATGCTCAAGGGCAACATATTCAGCTAATATTTCTTTGTAAAGTGCATTAGTGAAATGAAATAAAGGATGAGCGTTAGGATTGACGAACCTAGGAATATGTTGTTGGCTAGTGTCGATCCCCGCTTGCGTTGGATGTTTTTTCGTCACATGCCGACGCAATGTTCCATAGCCATCTCCTTTACCAAGCTTGTATGTCTGCGAACAATATTTACAGCTTATATCAAACTTACCTTCATTGTCATTCCACACTTTGTTAAAGTGTAGCCATAAATCGGATTCTCGGCTCTTTCGTCCCGGCTCTTTCGCTATCGACGATTCTTCGATACCACGAGGACGAAGACTTTCTTGCGTTGGGACGTGCTCGACGTTGGGATTGGAAGCATCGTCGTCTTCCCAACATGCATATTCACGAGGATCATATTCATGAACGGGATAATCGGATTCTCACATCTCGATCGGCATCGGGTTCTTTCCCTTTCTAGTATTTCTGCTTCCACTTGCCATTTTTTGATAAAATTGATCGAAAAATTGAGACCAAATTTAGAGAGAATAGCAGTTTGAGAGAATTTGAGAGATTGAGAGACTTGACACTTGAGAGTATTAGAGAGAATTGAGAGAAATTATGAGAAAAATAAATAAGGATTGAGATGTATTTATAGAGTTTTTTTTAATTTTTTTATTTTATTTTTATTTTTGGCCTTCGGGCCATTGGCGTTGGGGAAGAGCCGTTGGCTCTTTCCCCCAAAGGGCCCAAACGGCTCTTTCCCGGGGGAGAGGGCCCCGTCCCCTGAAATTTCCCGGGGGCGGGGCCCACATAATTTTTTTTAAAAAAAAAAACGGTTTGGAACCGGCCCGTGAAGGTCCGGTTCCGGTTCCGGTTCGGAACCGTGGACCTGGTCAACGGGCCGGTTCCGGGTCCGGGTCCAATTTGGCCATGTCTATGGGTGGGGGTCGTCTTGGTTAGAGTTGTCGTCAAGGACGAGGATCTGGCAGTCTCAAAGGTCCGGGTCGAGGGTTAGGGTTTGAGTCTCGGACGATTCAGGGTGATGGGGTGGGTCAATTGGGGTAGAGTAATGATCTGGTGGGTGAAGAGGGGACGACGGTGAGCTCATGGTGGTGGTGATTCAGAGCGTGAGAGAGAGGTGATGTACAGTGGTTCATCTTCACTACTTCTCACTCTCTCTGCCCGATGGTGAGCTCATGGTGGGTGATGTACATTGGATCTGGGTGATGTACAGTGGTGACGGTGAGCCATGGCTGGGCGCGACCTTGCCTGGCGACGGCGAGCCTCTCCGACCGCGCTCTTGTCGGTGGCCGGAATAGAGCAACGGCTGGACGTGGGGTGGGGTGGGGTGGGGTGGGGTGGGGCAAGGGAGGAGAAGGGAGGGGAGGGGAAAAAAGAAAATAAAAATTATGAAAAAACATATTATAATATTTGATTGCCGACCGGCCGGCGTCCACGTCAGTGTCGGCCGGCCAAAATTTGCCGGATGGACTAAAATGGTACAATTGTAAAAGGTTTAGGACTAAATCGAAAAAATTATAAAAGGTTTAGGATTGAATTGGCACAAAAAATAGGTTTAGGACTAAATTGGCACAAATGCAAAAGGTTTAGGACTGAATCAACAAAATTAAAAGATTTAGGACTGAATCGACAAAAGTGCAATAGATTTATGACTTTTTTGGTAATTTTTCCCTCGGATTGCAAGCAAGACTCGCACGCGATCGATGTTGTTCGGATCGACATAGGAATAGCTATGGCTTGACAATATCTTGTGTTTACTCAGCGGTGTCGAGGCTGGGGGTTCATGCAAATTGGGGAGAACAGCAGATCGAAGTCCTGGAACAGGAATGCGCTACGGGAATTTGGGAATTTGCGTTGGAGCTCTCGATGCACTAGCTAGTACCAGAAATCGTTCACATTTAAATCTACAGGGTCATTAACTTTTGATGTTAGCTGGTTAATGGCCAATTGAAAAAATCGAAATTTGGTGTCAAAATGCTCTACTTAGGAGTTCAAAGTACGGTTGATTTATTCGATTCGCAAGTTCTTAGCTTTTTTTTTATCCGTTCGTTAAAAAAAAATGAGGTATTCTTAGAAAATTTCTTCTAGGAAATTATTTTTCAGGAAAATGACAGTATTTTCTGGTGTTTGCTAAAACCTGAAAATGAACAGAAAAATATTTTTCAGCATTTGGTATGGAAAATAAGATTTGATTTTTCCCATGCACTCTTTTAAATAATTTTTTATTTTATTTATTTTTATTTTAAATTTCATTTTTTTTTTATTTTTCATTTTTTTTCTTTTCGCTTCTTCTTCGGCCAATGGCCAGCCGTCACCGTGGCTAGTGACGATCAACGAGGAAGGGAAAATAAACAAAATAGAAAAAAGACAGAGAAAAAAAAAGTAAAATTAAAAATAAAAATTTTGTAAATAAAAATAAAAAATAATTAAAAAGAAAAGGAATATAAAGGAGTGGAGGGAGTAAAGACGAGTGAAAACGGTATTTTCTTTTTTTAGTATAGGAAATCATTTTCCCCACTTTTGAAGGTATTTCTTTTCATGGCTGGAAAATATTTTTGTTGATTCATTCATTTTGGTGCATCGAATGCCGAAAAATCTAAATATATATTTGAAATTATTTTCGAAAAATAAACGGAGGCTTCGTTTCAAAATTCTCGTACGTCGAGTAATTGGTCCTTGATTTACCGTGTTATATTCTTCCATTCCAATCAGCACTACCCGCACGGCTTATTTTTTGTTCTTGGTCAATCCGTGTGAATAGGGAAAAAAAAATTACTGACTTTTTAAACTGTCCCGTCGAAATTTAAATATTATAAGATCGTATATAAAGCGGATTTACGCGTTGATAACTAAGTATATATATATCTTATTAAAGTATCGAATGTTTAGGATTAAAAAAGACATCCAACAAGATTTAAATCAAGTAAAACCGTAAAACCTATGGGTGCATGCTGGAAAAGATCAACTTCGAAGGTTCTGTCGCTTCCTTTAGTTGTTGTCCTTATCTACTCCAATCTCAGTCATCGGTCGTATAAGATACTATAGTGGTCTGGTCTTAAGACAAAGAGAAACGTGTTGTCGCATGAGTCAACACCAACGATTCTTTAAAAAAAAAAAAGAAAAAAAAAAGGGTCCTCCAAAATTGTCGTGAGTTGATAAGGAGGAAGGTTCTCTAGATGAGGATCCATTTACGCCCAAGAACTAAAAAGGATGGATCCTCCAAAGCTCTCTCTCCTGCTTCTTCTCATGTTTGCTTCCACCATTAACGCCCAAGATCTCTTCCCGCACGAGGTCTGTGCCACCACCGGTAACTTCACCGCCGGCGGCGCCTACCAAACCACCCTCACCACCCTCCTCTCCTCCATCTCCACCGCCAACTCCTTGCCCCTCACCTACGGCTTCTTCAACGCCTCCTCCGCCGTCTCCGGCACCTCCCAAACCCTCTACGTCGTCGGCTCCTGCCGAGGCGACCTCACCGCCCAGAGCTGCCGCGCCTGCCTCGACGCCTCGGCCTCCGACGTCCGCCGCCTCTGCCCCCTCCAGAAGCGTGCGGTCCTCTACAGCGAGAACTGCACCGTCCGGTACTCCAACGCCTCGATTTTCGACGTGGTCACGACCGACCCTGACTACCAGCTGTTCAACGTGAACAACGTCACCAGCCCGGACAGGTACAACGCGGCGCTGCGGCCGCTGCTGGACGATCTGCGGGGAGAGGCGGCGGCCGGGGGCTCGCTGAGGAAGTACGCGACGGGGAGTGCGTCGGCGGGTTTCGACACGATCTACGCGATGGTGCAGTGCACGCCGGACTTGACGGATCAGCAGTGCATCGACTGCCTGGTGACAGTGGTCCCGAGGCTCCAGCAGTGCTGCGCCGGGAAGATGGGAGTGAGGATCATGGCACCGAGCTGCCAATTCCGGTACGAGACAAATGCTCGGTTCTTCGACCCGGTTGGCGAGCCTCTTCCCCCGCCCGCACCGCCACCCCAGGTGGCAGTTGCGCGGCCTCCGCCACCGGGTACGTTGTCTCTTGTCTGGGAGTTAGGTGCAAAGCGATTATGTCTTTATTTTCCATAATTAATTATGCAGGTTCCACGCAGATCTTGCTTTATTGATCATGGAATTTATTTATTTTTCCTTTGGATCGGTACGTTGGACAAATACTTTCTTGCCCGAAAGGAGGTGGGCCTTGGTCCATACTTTAGGCAGAAAAGTCAGTTCATTGAATCACAACTTATGTCATTTACTGGTCACAAGATTTCATATGAGATATTCAAATTCATAATCAACATTCAAAAAAAAAATAATAATAATAAATAAAATGGTTCTTTTAACCCTAATTAAAAGAAAAAAAAAATGTAATTGACTTGTTTTATCCTTTTTCGTTCGGTGGTCCTCATGTGCACATGGGGAGCATTCTTATAACTCTGCAGACATCTTTGACCACAGCATTTGCAGACCAGCGTTGGTTGTCCTTGTTCCTTGCTCCACTCTGTTTCTGTAAACCACTGCACTGTCATTACTCTGATTCCCATAAAAAAATTCACGAACGTAATGACCTTGTAGTTGAAAAGGTAACCGATTATACCCAAAAGTTTCAAATTCTGGAGGTTAACGTGATGTCTTTCGTGTGTTTAATAATCTTCATTAGACGACAAAGTCCAGAAATCCGAATAACTACCCCTCGAGTTATCAAAGAAAGGTGCGATGTATATCTAACATGGGTTCCGCTTCCGCATTCGAAACGGCGGATTCGTGATTTCTTTAGTGTATTACGTTGCAGTCGGTAAGCAATGATCGTAAGCATAATGTGAACTTTGCTCCTGCAGGTGGAAAAAAAAGCAGTTCAACCAGGGCTGTGATCATTGCAGTCGCCACGAGTGTTTCTGCGGTACTCCTTATTGGTGTTATCGTGCTCCTGGCAGTGAAAAGGAGGAAGAAGCAGCCCAGGCAAAGAGATGAAAGTGAGTCTTTTATCTTCCAGCATTGGAACAGCAACTGTTCATGAGGTTGAAAAGATCATGAAAATGATGTGGCTGGCTAATTACTATGCTTTTGCACCAGCAAAATAGTTAACAAATTGGGCTGAGAATTCCAGGACATGGATTCGATCCTTCGATCTTTACATTCATACGCACCACTCGTACATGTCCAACTACAAATTTTTCGTTGTCTCCAGTTAACATAAACTGATTGAGCAGGCCTACATAGAATGTTGATAGTACTAATGCTCGCAGGTGCAACTCTAGCTTGTGAAGCTTTCATCTAAAAACTGTGATGAAGACATTCATGCTCTGAATGACCGTGTATTTCTCTTTCTAGGTGAAGTTGTGGATGAAATAAGCACGGTGGAGTCGCTGCAATTTTATTTCGCCACTATTAGAGCGGCGACGGATAACTTCTCTAATTCCAAGAAACTTGGAGAAGGCGGTTTCGGTGCTGTTTACATGGTACCAATTAACAAAGCATCCTCTGGTCTCTTGTATTCAAAATTAAAGCGACAGAATAGTCGTGGATGACATCATGTGATACTCTTCGAAATGCTTACTTTGATGGAAATTTCAGGGTCGACTATCCAACGGACAGGAAATCGCGGTGAAACGGCTTTCACGGAATTCCAGCCAAGGAGAAGTAGAATTCAAGAACGAGGTCATGTTACTAGCTAGGCTACAACATAGGAACTTGGTCAGGCTCCTAGGTTTCTGCCTGGAAGGAGCTGAGCGGCTTCTCATCTACGAGTTTGTGCCCAATTCAAGCCTTGATCAATTCATATTCGGTATGCTTCTGGGGTTGTCGTTCCTGAAATCGGATCCTCATGAATTGATTAAGGGACGTCTCATAAAATGTGGTTTTCAACAAAATGTGTAGATCCCTTGAAACGTGCGACCCTCGATTGGGATAGGCGTCACAAGATAATAATGGGTGTTGCTCGAGGGCTACTTTACCTACACGAAGACTCTCGACTTCGTATCATCCATCGGGACCTCAAAGCCAGCAACATTTTGTTGGACAAGGACATGAATCCTAAGATATCAGATTTTGGCATGGCGAGGCTGTTCGAGTTGGACCAAACTCAGGCAGAGACGAACCGAATCGTGGGGACCTAGTAAGTGCCACGACCAACTATATCTAATGCTTGTCAAAATAACAAAGCCAAACTATAGAGCAAATATGATGGACTGACTGTCATGCACAGCGGATATATGGCGCCAGAGTATGCGATGCGTGGAAACATCTCGGTCAAGTCCGATGTCTTCAGTTTCGGAGTGCTGGTTTTGGAGATTGTGAGTGGTCAGAGGAACAATCTTTTCCGGGTGGGCGACAACACGGAGGTCCTTGTAAGCTATGTGAGTATAAGAAGATACCTTGCCGTTTCGCATAATGATTCGGAGATCAATCTGCTTAATGTTTGTTAAATGTTTGCAGGCTTGGAAGAACTGGAGGGAAGGATCAATACCAAACATCATCGATCCCTATATAGCTTCTGGTTTGAGTGCCGAAATCGTGAGGTGCGTCCACATTGGTCTACTGTGCGTCCAAGAAAACGTGGCTAACCGGCCGACTATGGCCTCAGTCCTCCTCATGCTCAACAGCCACTCGATCACACTCCAATTGCCATCACAACCCGCATTCCTCGTGCACAGCGGGGTTGAATCCAATATATCATCTACGCGGGATTACAATTCGGGGGTGTCTGAGGTCGACAAGTTCTCAAAGAACGAGGTCTCTGTGACCGAGCCATATCCACGGTAGCCTTGAAAAAACCTAGGCCGCATTAATTTTGACTCAAAATTACATTCTCATGATTTAAATCTCCCTCTGGATTATTGTTTGTACGGCTTGATTGGCTTTGGGATCAAATCCAGACTCATAGAATAAGTGAAGGATAGAAAAAGTCATTCATGTCTTACACTACTTGGGTGAATATAAGAACAGTTAGAACAGCTTGCTCATATAAAATTCGTGTTGGGCTATATCCGAGCCTAGTATTGTTCGAGTTTCACCGAGGGAAAATTTCAAAAAAGGGTTTCAAGTGCCCTCATTTTCTCAAATAAGGATCCAAAATGGACTTTGTTTCAAAGAAAGGCCTAAAGTATCATCTTTGCTTCAACAGAGGGCCTCAGTAGGGGTGTTATCGTCTTTTGACGTTTTATGATTTTTTTTTCCCTTTTTTTTCCTTTTTTTCCTTTTCTCCTCTCTTTTTTTCCCCTTTCTCTCTTCCCCCTCACTGATGGCCATGGACTAGGCAGCCACAGGCAAGAGCCCACCTCGCCAGCAGCTGCGAGGGCTCGCCTCGCCCAGCCCAAGTGAGGGTCGGCCTCGCACCACCGGCGAGGGCTGGCCTTGCAAAGAATCAAAAGATTTAACTTTTCCCTTTCTGGAACTGTTGATCTCATGGAAACTGACGTGATTATACCACTACTCATTCTTCAGTTCTCGATTGTTCATCATCCATGGGGATTCTGAAACGCCCTAATGTGATGTGCATTCTCTTGAGGCTCGCTTTGTTGGAACTTACCTATACCATGTCGGCCAATGTGGTTCTTATCGGCAACAACTTCACTCTCCTTCACTTCCATTTGCCTAATTTGGCGAGGACTGACCTCGTCGGCGGCCGCGAGGCCGATCGTCGCCGGGGCTGGGCAAGGCAAGCCCTTGCGGCCGTCGGCGAGGCTGCCCTACTCATTGCTGCCGGAAAGGAAAACAGAAAAAGCAAGAAAAAGGAAAATAGATCAGAAAATGTAGGAAGACCATAATACCCAAGTTCATGCCCTTTTTTGAAATAAAAAGGGCACTTGAAGCCCTTGTTTGGAACAATGCACACTCTAGACCCTTTTTTGAGAAAATAAGCGCATTTTGGGCCCTTTTTTTGAAATTTACCCTTTCATCAATAACTGCCATAAGACATGAGGATTCACATCACATGTCCAGGCCCTCCTGCAGCGCCACTAACCAACAGTAGCTAAACCCTTGTCAATATCTGATATCTGCGCAAGATAATTGAACTTTGATTCCATGTGTTATATGATCTCCAAACTTTTAATTTGGTTAATATGGTCCATGAACTTTTGATACATGATCAATGAAATCCTTGAATTATATGAAAATATTAGATATTGTTGGGAAAATTACTAAAAAAATTATAAAACTTTTGCGATTGTGTCAATATAATTGTAAACCTTTTGTTGCCAATTATTAAATTCCATACCTTTTATATTTGTGTCAATTTAGCCCTTTCGACCAATTTTGGCTAGAAATTACTGACGACGACCGTTATACATGGCGCGACCGGCGCTGACATGAACAAATTTTAATAATATCTCATTGTTCATCTGAATTCTTACTCATTTTTGTTTATTTTTTTGTTTCCTTTTCCTTTTTTTTCTTTCTTTTTCTTTTTATATTTTTTTCTTCCCTTCTTCCTCTACAGCCGTCGGCCTAGTGGTGATCGGCCACAGGCGAGAACACAGCCATATTCTATTTAGAGAGCATACCAATGGCCATCACTTTTATCAGAGTATTGCACGATTCTTCTTTGGTGCTCTCTATCTTATCATCTGGACAGAACGCAACCATATCCTGTTTAGAGAGCGTTCCTTCTTCGGCCCAGCACTTATGAAGCATCTTGAGAAGGTTGTTAGAGGCAAGTGTCACAGGCCGGCAGATTCCTTGGCTGCGGAATAGCCCATGGGGCGCCCAGTTTGCCATGCAAGACCAGGCCAGCCCTTTTCTTTAGTCATTCATGGAACACTCAAGCGAATATCTTTACCGAATCGAGTCATACCACTCCCAGCTTAACTCGGACGTCCTTTGTATCGAGCGATGACACACTATCTTTAGCACTACGACTGGTTTCGGCCTGCCATGGCCTCATCAGGAGAGCGGCATCAACTCACAACCAGTTTGTACACGGGATGTCAAACCCGCCTTCAGAGCTCCTAAGGAATGTATTCTATCTAATCCTAGAACTCCTAGTACGAACCAATCTAATGCTACTTCCCCAACCCTGTCGCTCACTCTCTCTACATCACTCATGAGTTTTGTTTTTAGCATCAACAAGTATCGCTTCAAGGATTTCAAGTGTAGAAGGAACCCACTACACCCATCGTTCGATCCCCTAATTTGTTTTAAGGGTCACAAACTCCTGGCCCGTGTCATTCTCCGCCATTCATTTTCGCAACGCCCTCATTGCGAGTTATGTCGTTTCCTTGCACATATCCCTCTATCGGAGGCGTTCTCACCGAATAGAACTTTTTCTCCTCAACATTGGTTAGCTTTACGGTTTTTGCTCTATTTGTTTGGAAGGCTTTTCGGGTCGGTCACCTGCACGTTTTCAGGTGTGGCCATGGGCCAACTGCCTTTTTATTTAGCAGCACCATTTCTAACCCTGGGCTATTTTCTTCCTTTGTTCGGGACGTCTTTCGGGTCGTCACTGTCGCGACCCGTCCGAAAATTAAAACGGACGCGGCTAATGGATTACCGATCGCGGCCCCCACTCTGAAATGTGGATCGCGGGCCTTAGATCGGCGCGGGCCCTCCCAGGCCCATACCAAATCGCGACGGGAGTATATCTTTAAAGATTCGACGATAAGAGTCGATCGCTTTCGACCTTAGTGTGGTCGTGGTGGCATGTGCAACTTGTGCATGCATTTGGAGTCGCCACCGGTCTTTCTTGGAGGGTAGACCGGAAACCTTACTGACCGATTGGGAGAGATCGATCAGTTCTGCGGAACCAGAGATTTTGAGTTCGGGGACTTGGTTACGTCGGTGTCATTACCAACGCCCTTTCGATACCTAACGTGAGTGATTTTCCTAACTAAGAGTTCATGCAGGCGCAATTTTGGGTGAGATAGGTTTGATTCAGGGTTTCATGCAGATTGGAAGACTATTCCTATCAATCACAATCAATTTAAATGAAAGCGCAAGTCACGTGCATAAATAAATCATGTCAATACACATCAATCTCAATCATTGGCCTCCTAGTATAGCCATAAGGGCTTAGGGAAGATGTGATTTAGGGCTAGGGGTAAAATGGGAAGATTCGGGGACAATTAGCCCGAAGGGCAAAATTGTCATTTTTGGAAGGTTTGGATACCTAATTACCCAAAATATTCCATGGCCAGTTGATTGTGGCCATTTCCCATTTTTGAGAATTTTTTTGGAATTTCTTGATTTTTTTGCAATTTTTGGAAGACGATTCGCCCGAAGGGCGAAATCGTCATTTTAAAGAAGGTTCGGGGTTCAGAACACCCGGGATGAGACTTGGCCAGTTGTTTGTGGCCATTTCCTATTTTTTTGGGATTTTCCTGGATTTTTAGAATTTTTTTGGAAGACGGTTTGCCGGAAGGGCAAAACCGTCATTTCTGAAAAGACCGGGGGTCAAAAGACCCGAAACAGGTCGTGGCCAGTTGTTTGTGGCCATTTCCTATTTTCTGGAATTTTTTAGAATTTTTCTAAATTTTCCGAATTGTTTTGAATTTTTTATGATTTTTTCATTTTTTATTGATTTTCTGATTATTTTATTATTTTTTTATTATTTTCTGAATTTTTTAATATTTAAAAATATTTTCCGGGCCGGGTCAGACCCGGCCCACGCCTCTCGGGCGCCCGGCCCGACCCTAGGGGTCGACACCGGCCTAAAACGACACCGTTTTGATTTTTAAATATTTTTTCCTGTTTTTTAAACAATTTTTGGATTTTTTTATCTATTTTATTTAATTATCCGAAAATTCCCCGGATCGGACGGTCCACGTCGTGCCACGTGGCTTCGTCTCGTGCGCCCGATCTTCCACTAGATCGGGCGACTCACAGAGAGCCACGTGGCTCGATCACCACCGTCGGATCAAAAATCAATTTATTTTTTCTTTTTTAGAAAACCAATGGATCGAACGGCCCGCGTTGTGCCACGTGGCTCCCCCTAATGCGTCCGATCTTGAATTAGATCGGACGCTCCACAGGCTGCCACTTGGCACATTCGTAGCCGTCAGATCGATTTTAAATTAATTATCAGAAAATCATTTATTTTATTTGAAAATCATTTTTTAATTTTCCAAAATTACAGGATCGCGACACGTGTCGCGATCCGGGCCGTCCGTTCGGTCTTGGTTTGCAAATCAACGTACCGGTCCCACCCGGCTGACGTGGCGCCTACGTGGCATGCCACGTCAGCCGTTGACCGGTTGACCGGTCCAGGCTGCCGGAGAAGACGACCGGCGGCTCGCCGGAACAGTGATTATTCCGGCGAGCTCGCCGGAAAATGCCCAAACCGTGACCAAAACTCAGAATTTTTGTGAGATTTTTGCACCAATCGACTCCTCGGCACCTCAACATCAGCATATAACCATAATGAAAGCCACGAACGCAACGAAAATGAGCAAACCGGGCCTCCCCGAACCCGGTTCCGGCGAAGAACTTGCAAAAGATTTTTTTGGTCTAAAGCTTGTCCTAAACACCCACAGAGCATTCAAATGTGATCTATAAACTTACCTGGACCCATTTAAGGGTCGGCGACCGCACGAGGTGTACCGTTGAGCTCTCGGTTCGTGAGGTGGACGGCGGAGCTCCGGGACCGATTCCCGTCGGGTTTTGATGCAAAAACGGGGACGTACACGGACTTAGAGCCAGTTATAAGTAAGGTTGGAAGTAAAACTCGCGCGGACTAGGGTCGGGACAGGCACGACCGAAGGCTAATGGCTTGAGAAGTTTTCGGGCCTTTTATCGAACACATGGCGGGCGTCGGAAAAACGAAGCTCAGAGGAAGATACTGACCTGTCCGAGGGTTGCCGGAGAGTATGGAGTCTTCGACACGAGCTGTGCGTGTTCCTCAAGGCTCGGGGTCGTTCCTCTCGCTAAATTTTGTTAAAAATTCCTCTCCCCCCTTCTTGGCCCTGTTTTTTCTTTAAACCGAACCTCTCCTCGGTTTCATGGCCGACCGGCGTCGCTTTCCAGGCCTGCTCCACTGCCGACCGCGAGCACCAACCTCTGACGTCCTCCCCCACGCTCGCTCCGTCGCTTTTCTTAAAAAAAATGCCGCCCCCATGCTTCCCCTGCTCTCCCCTGTCTCGGCGTGCAACGGGTCTGCAACTTTGTTGCAGACCCGGTCGGACCGGGTCGGGTCGGGTCTGACCCGACCGGCCCGGTTCGACAAATTCGTTCAAATTGAGCCCCGATTCGGCCTATTTTCATGAAATTGACGGCATAATCGGACTCCTTGACACATTTTCTATCAAATAGGGGTATTTTCGTGAATCAATTGATTGAAATTTTATGAAAACCCCAAATTGTCCCTAGGATCCGAAAATTAATTTCACCAAATCGAAGGTCCAAACGATCGAATTATTCAAAATTGAGCCCACCAATGGATTAAGCATGATGAAAACTATAGGGTAGAGGTGTTTGATTTTAATGGGTGTGCCCGTGTGAAATTTAATTTCACAAATTGTAAAACCGGAGACTAAATTGAAAGATTTTTATGCAATTAAGCCCTTTTGGTTAAAATTGATCAAATTGGAGGGCCAATTGACCCAATTGCATTTCAATACTCTAGAATCCAATGTCATAGCTTATAAAAATCGAGAATTGAAAATTAAAAGACTCGAAAAGGATTTTTTAGGCCCGGTTCGGGATTAGGTTTGTGAAGGAACCCCATGAACCGAGCCAAATTTCCCTGGTAAAAAGTGAAAATATTAAAGAGGAAATTAAAATAAAATTTCTGAATATTTTTGTGTAATTTTCTGACCACGAATGGTATTTTTCCTGATTTTTGGGTATTTTTATAATTAAATAAATTCCAAAAAATATTAAAAAATTCAAAAAATATTTTTTGTTCAAAATTGGTTCCTAAGGCTAGGCTAAGGCTCCCAAAGTTGATTTTGCAATTTTTTGACATTTTTTGCTATTTTTAATTAATTTTAGGAATTAAAAAAACTATAATAACGGATGGTCAAAAATCAGGTGTCAACAGCTGCCCCTCTTTGAGAGTGAGCTCTTCAGAGGTTGCTTTCAAAGACAAAATGACACCTGGATATTGACCGACTCGATTGGGGGGAAAGAAATGTTATGACATCGGACCTTCAAGTCTTTTGATGAATGCTCAAAGTAATCACCGGTTTACTCTTGCAATTCGAACATGGGCCGGAGTGAGAGAGGCTTACCTGAAGCTCACCTGTCAGATGCTGCCGGTTGCGATGACTTTCCAGAAGATACCTAGGACTGGTTCAGAATATCCTAGGGAGATTAAGCTCTGACCTGTATGGTAGGTCATACCATTAGTTGACCCTTATGGCGGTTTTTACCATTGGTTGACCCTTATGGCGGTTTCTACCATCAAGTTGACCCTTATGGCGGTTTCTACCACTGGTTGACCCTTATGGCGGTTTCTACCATCAAGTTGACCCTTATGGCGGTTTCTACCTTTGTGAGACTCCAGACTGATAGGAATCTAAGGATGACGCGCCCGTTCTGTAGGGTTTGTCGGGGACTCGATCGCTCTGTAGATCGGTCTTGGAAAAGGTTTGCCTACTAAAAGGCCTTGCCTAAAGATTGACATATCCCTTCTTGTCGGGACTAGTCGAAGACTCGATCGTTCTGTAGATCGGTCTTGGAAAAGGTTTGCCTACTAAAAGGCTTTGCCTAAAGATTGACATATCCCTTCTTGTCGGGACTAGTCGAAGACTCGATCGTTCTGTAGATCGGTCTTGGAAAAGGTTTGCCTACTAAAAGGCTTTGCCTAAAGATTGACATATCCCTTCTTGTCGGGACTAGTCGAAGACTCGATCGTTCTGTAGATCGGTCTTGGAAAAGGTTTGCCTACTAAAAGGCCTTGCCTAAAGATTGACATATCCCTTCTTGTCGGGACTAGTCGAAGACTCGATCGTTCTGTAGATCGGTCTTGGAAAAGGTTTGCCTAACTCTAGGTTCACCTGAAGGCTATTCTGGGATTTAGGGGTTACCTGAAATCTCGCAGAAGGCCGAGTTGTCCTTTCGACATGCGAGGTACCTTTCTGGGATCTAGGGACGCCAATTATCCTGCAGAAAGCTGAAACCTGCAAACTTTTCATTAAAAGGGTATCAGTTTGGAACCTGGGTTCTCTAGGGATCCCGCGAAACATGACCCTATGAGCTTTTCTTGACAGAGCAAGGCATCCTTCCGGGATCATGGGTTCTCCACGTCCGATGAGACTGTCTGAATTTTGAAAAAGGGTCCCGAGACGAAGGCTCTCCACGTCTATTGGGATTGCTTGATTTTTTGACAGGGGTCCTAGGACGAGAGTTCTCTACGTCTAGCTAGGACATTTTCTTTTAAAAGGGTTTTTCTTCCCTTCTTTTAGAGATCCCGAATTTTGTCGGGAATTCAGTTTTCGAAGCAGTGAAAGATTTTATTTTGACAAAGCTTCATTTGGGTCTGTTGAGGTGACATTCTGGGAGCTGGGTTCTCCAGGTATCCTGCAGAAAGTTCAAACCCGTGTGCTCCACTCCACGGAGCAAATGTTTTTCTGGGATTTGGGATTTTCAAGAATCCTGCAAGAAGTTTAAACATGCGTGCTCTTTTCATTAGAGCGAGACATTCTTCTGGATATTTGGGGTCTCCAATGGATCCTACAGAAGTTTGAGCCTGAAAGATTTTTCCTTCACCAAGAAAACGTCAGTAACCTTTGGGAAGACCAAGGCTGTCCATTTGACAAAAACCGTATGATTTAAGCTTTAGTCGTGAAATGCGCATTTTGATGCTGGAGGTTATCCAAAGCATTCTTGCAACATGCAAATGTGATCACAAATTCCTTGCATGGAAAATCTGGATCAACAGTTTGAAAATTCCAAAAGGAGTTTGTTCAAAACATCAATGGGAATATTTCTCGACGAGGAGGTCTTCTCACCTGTTTTGAGGTAATGATTTTTTACAGGGGATGTACTCAATTCCCTACTGACCTGTGCCTAGGTTTTAGGCTCATTCGCAGCGCATACATTTTGATCTGTCGGGAGGTCTTCCACGGGACCGTAATGTTGGGCTTGGATATTGGTTTTCAAGGGGGACCCGCTTTGGAGTCGAGGCCATTGAATGAAAGTCTTCACCATTTGCTCCAGGTTTACAAGTCGAGAACCCTGCAAAATGAGAAAGAAATAGTCTTGCTCGTACTTCTTCGAGCTAAGAAATATGTTAACCCAAGTGTCTTAGTCAGAGAAGACAGTTTCAGGGTTGTAACTTTGGTAGGATTGGGAACCGAAAAAAGGCTTGTTTTTGGCCCAGAATTCATGAGGGGATTGACGTTGGTGATCATTGCAAACTTGTCACCTATCTTTTTTATTCTGCATCTTCAATTTTTGAGGTGTGCAACCGCTTTTGAGGTGTGCACAAATTCCTGAGAAAGCGCCCCTGGCTGCATTAAGAGACTACCAACTCTATCTGCATCTTTGCTCCGCGCTTGATACCGTTTGAGGAGTAGTTTTTGGAATCTGACTCCTTCTGAATTTTTCTTCTCCTGTTTCTAAACTGGTTTCACTGGTGGGATTGATACAAATTGTTCACCCAGGCATCGGCCTTGCTTTTACCAGGCACTTTGCTTTTTCTTGATGCTGGGGATTTTTCTCATCATCTTTTCCTTTTCATTTTTCTTTTGAAATCCCGTTTTTTCTCATCTTTGAGAGATCGTGTTAGACATGTGACCAAATGTCTAAACACGCTTTAAGCATTAGCCTAAGAATTTCTTTGTAATCCCTAAGTCTCGAACTCCTCCGTTTCTGAAGTGATGATGCATTCGTCATGGAATGTGCAACGATCACCAACGGGTTTATGAAATAATTTGGCAGGCCCAACTTGGCTGTGCAAAGGGTATGGTGTGTGGGATAGAGAAATGAATACTTCTCGTCATCCTATGGCACTTGGATTACCATATAAACAACACACAAAGATTGATGTTAGTCCGAGCAAGAAAATTTCTAACCATTTTCTCCTGATGCTGCTGGATTCGCCTCCATTTTGCCCCAATGTGGGGTGGTTCTCGACAGGGTTGAGAATGAAAACCGCCGTTCAAAGGGGTTGTCAATGGTCACCTGTAGTGTTTGGGGATATGAAACGAATGCCTCTGTCATCCCAATCTATGTAATTGTTGCGAATAATCCCTACTCCCGTAGGTCCAGATTTTGCTATCTGATCCGCTCTACTCACCTCAGGTGTGTATAGGACGTGTTTGGACTAGGCTTTGCCTCTCGTCTTTTGAGAAAACGTCCTTTTGCAAGTTTTGAACAACTTTTCTTGGTTGGAGAAAATCTCCTTTCGAATGATTTGAAAACCTCTTGCTGAAAATGCTCATTATCACTCTTTTACTCATTTTTGTTAAGGCTAGACATTTCGAATACGGACCTTGGGGGCTTTACAGGGTCCTAGAGACTTCTGAACTCAAACGAGTTACGGTAGTCCCTTTTTCCTGTAAATTTGACGATGACCTCGGTTCATTGCAGTCGCAGCTCCTATTTCCACGTATCCTCGTCAAGGGTCTGGTCCTTGAATCTCTCATCAATCCTGCGAATGTGAAAGATGCGCATGTATGTATGGAATGCATGAAATGCGTGCTGTGGTCCTATAGCGACTCAGATCATTAAGAAGATAGTCAAATCGGCTTCTGATTCCATTTCAAGGATAGTACTTCTTGACCGCATCAGCGTTTACGGGGTATCCCAGTTCTTTCCCGTCTGAATTCACAAGTATCAAGGCTCCTCCTATCAGGACCTTTTTTACAACATACGGGCCCTCGTAGTTCGGAGTGAACTTGCCCCAGGATGAGTCCCGTTTGGCAGTGTCTTCTTCACCACGAGGTCTTCGACTTCAAAATGCCTGGGCTTGACCTTCCGGTTGAACGACTTGGCCACCCTTTTCTGGTAACTTTGGCCGTGGCAGATCGCCCTCAGGCGTTTCTCATCAATGAAACCGAGCTGTTCATATCTGCGTCGTACCCACTCAGCCTCGGAAAGCTTGACCTCCGATAGGACTCGCAATGATGGAATTTCCATTTCCACAGGCAGGACCGCCTCCATGCCGTAAACGAGGGAGTAGGGAGTTGCCCCAGTTGAAGTCCGAATCGACGTCCGATATGCCATTAATGCATAGGGTAACCTCTCATGCCAATCTCTGTAATTCTCGGCAGTCTTTGCCAGAATTTTCTTGATGTTCTTGTTCGCCGCTTCCACTGCTCCGTTCATTTGCGGGCGATAGGGGGATGAGTTGAGATGTCGGATATCGAATTCATTCAGCAGGTCATCGACCACCTTGTTATTCAAATTAGACCCATTGTCTGTGATGATCGCTTGAGGAGACCCATATCGAGAGATTATGTCCCTCTTAATGAATCTTGCTACGTTCTTTGCAGAGACGTTTGTGTATGAACTGGCCTCAATCCACTTGGAGAAGTAATCGATCGCTACTAAGATGAAGCGATGACCATTGGAGGCGGCAGGGTTTATTGGCCCGATCATGTCTATCCCCCACATGGAGAATGGCCAAGCTTCTGACATTTGATGGAGTTCATTCGGAGGCGCATTGATCCGGTCTCCGTACACCTGACATTGATGACAAGATCTGACATGTTGATTGCAGTCCGACTCCATGGTCATCCAAAAGTAACCAAGTCGCATGATCTTCCTTGCAAGGAGATGGTCGTTCATATGTGGACCGCATACTCCATCGTGTATTTCTTTCATGAGCAAGTTTGCCTCCTTAGCGTCTACGCATCTCAACAGAATTGAATCGAATGACCTTTTGTACAAGGTCTGACCGCTCAAAAAGAACTTGGTGGCCATCTTAACTATGTATCTCTTATCAACCCCTCGACTTCCTTCGGGAAACGTTCCTTTTAAGAGATAGTTTCTAATGTCATGGTACCACGGTTCACCGTCAAATTCCTCCTCGATCGCCATACAATGGGCCGGTTGCCTGATCACGTCTATCCTCAGGGGCTCGACGTTAAGCCCGCCTGCTACTTGCAACATAGAGGATAACGTGGCCAAAGCGTCCGCGAAATGGTTTTGCGTCCTTGGCAGATATTCAAAAGTGACTTCCTCGAACCCTAGAGCTAGCTCCTTCAGCAACTCATGATAAGGAATAAGCTTGGAGTCTCTTGTCTTCCACTCTCCTTGAGTTTGGAGAATGATGAGCATGGAATCCCCATAGACTTGTAATCTTCGCACCTTCATGGAGGTAGCTAGTTGCAAACCGAGAATACATGCCTCGTATTCCGATATATTGTTGGTGCATGGAAATATCAATTTGGCAGCGACGGGATAATGTTGTCCTTCTAGGGATACCAGTACTGCTCCAGTGCCGGCTCCTGATAGGTTAACCGCACCATCGAAATACATGACCCACTTGTCTTCTGATAGCATCAAGACTTGGCCTTTGATTTGAGCTGCCTTCGGGGCTGCCCCTGCATGGGGGTCTTCTGCTAGCATATCCGCTATAGCTCTTCCCTTAACAGACTTTTGGGATGAACTTTTTATGTCAAACTCGGATAACATAACTTGCCATTTAGCCAACTTTCCGATTAGAGTCGGCTTCTCTAACAGGTATTTTATTGGATCGCTCTCTGTCACCAACTGTATGTGATGGTGTAAGGTGTATTGCCTCAACCTGCGAAGCACCCAGACTGCTGCGGCGCACGTCCTTTCCACGGGGGAGTAATTCATCTCGGACGAGGTGAATTTTTTACTCAGATAGTATATGGCCCTTTCCTTGCCATCTTCCGGACTGGTCTGTGCCAGTAGAGCTCCCAGCGACTCTTGATGAACAGTCAAGTATAGAGTCAACGGATGTCCCAGAGTCGGGGGTACCAGAATCGGTGGGGAGGTCAAGTATTCCTTAATCCTCTGTAGTGCCTGATGACATTCCGTATCCCAAGTTACCTTGGCGCCCTTCTTTAAGAGCTGGAAGAATGGCTTAGCCGTGTCTGTCAGTTGGCATATAAACCTGGCGATATAGTTCAATCGCCCCAAAAGGCTTCTAATTTCTTTCACCGTCGACGGGGTTGCTATGTCGTTTATAGCTTGGATTTTAGAAGGATCAAGCTCGATGCCCCTATGACTGACTATGAATCCCAGTAGCTTTCCAGACTTTGCCCCGAATATGCACTTATTAGGGTTCAGCCTCAGCCTATACTTCCGCAAACGCTCAAACAGCTTCTTTAATACCTGAACATGGTCTTGTCCTGGTCTGGATTTTGCGATCATGTCGTCGACATATACTTCGATTTCTTTGTGGATCATATCGTGGAACAAGGTTACCATGGCCTTTTGGTACGTTGCCCCGGCATTCCTCAACCCAAAAGGCATGACTTTGTAACAGAAATTTCCCCATGGGGTTGTGAACGCGGTTTTAGCCTGATCCTCCTTCTTCATGAGTATCTGATTGTAACCAGAGAATCCATCCATGAACGAGAACAGTTCATATCCCGCTGTACTGTCTACTAAGACGTCTATGTGGGGAAGCGGGAAGTCATCCTTCGGGCTTGCCTTGTTCAGGTCCCGATAGTCTACGCAAATACGGATCCTTCCATCCTTTTTCATCACCGGGACTATGTTGGCGATCCAATCAGAATACGGAATTGCCTCAATAAAGCCCACCCTTAAAAGTTTCATCACTTCTTCTTTGATTCTATCAGACAGCTCTGATTTCATCCTTCTGCTTCCCTGTTTTACGGGCTTGAAACCGGGATTGATGGGCAGTGCATGCTCTACGATACTAGGGTCCAGGCCTGGCATGTCTGCGTATGACCACGCGAAGATATCCTGATATTCTCTCAGCAATTTGGTGATTCTGGCCGCCTCCGTTTGAGATAGGTGTCCACCGATCTTTACTTCTTTGACATCTTCCGAGTCTCCCAAGTTAACGGTCAACGGTTCCTCAGTGGTGGGAGGCATGGATTCTTCGAAAGCAATGCACTCTCTCTGGATGGCCCTCTGACCCTCATCTTCAACATCTTCAATATCACAAGAAGAATCTTCCTGATGATCCGAGTCGTCTAATAACCTGGTATGCATGTTGGAGATGATATGCCTGAAATGTCATGAGAATGGTTAGTTCATCCAATTCGTACGAACGAAACTCAGGAAAAATCCTTTTTTTGTTGTTTTTTTTTTGTTTTTGTTGTTTTTTTTTCTTTTTTCTTTTTTAAATAAAATGAGGAATGCCGAAAGACGGGATCAATCCTCGTATCCCCCGATACTATTGATCTCTGAAACTCACTTGAAAATCAGGGGACATAAGGTAAATCGGGCCTCAAGCCTCAAACCAAGGAGGCGATCATCATAGGGCCGATCTGTTACCCTATGTGCCCTTAATAAAACCTGAGATGTTTTGCAAAATGGACCGTGTTACAAAGCGTGCCAATTGGACCCACGGTCGGAGATCTGAATTGAAATGCAACACAAGCAATAAAACGAAATGCTGAAAGTGAAAGAGAGGTCTCTTTACTCAGTGACGTCATTGTTTGCACCGAGCCAGTCAATGATGACATTCACAGTGTCTTCCAGGAAAGGATTCTCCAGATCAGGATCGATCTCGTCCAGCGCAACTTCGTCTGCCAGCCACTTGGAGGCCTTGGAGAAATACTGCTCAAGCTCGTTGCCAAACGCCTTAGCTTTGCCTTTCCAAACACTTGAGCCAATGAACGAACCGTTTCGTCCTCCTCTGCGTCCGTTGCTTCTTTGATTCTCACCTCTGTTTCGACCAGAGCCTCTACCTCCAGTACGGCGCCAATTTCGCTCGCCAACATATCCTAAGCCAGCCCTGCCTTCGTTCGAGTTCAGCTTTAAAGGTGCTCGGATTCCCTGGTTATGTTTACCTAAACCGCCTCCTGGAGCGAATCCATAGGATAACAGCATCTTTCCTGGCAAAAGGTCATACTGAGAGAGGGCAGGGACTCTTAGCTTGGTCCCTGCGGGCGTGTGGACGGCTGCCACCAGATCAAGGGAATGGAAACTTGCCTCTTCTTTCCCTTCCGGTTCCACATGCGGAACAGCACTATTCTGGTATGTCATGAGATCCACTTCACCGTGCACAGTGATTACTTTGTTGTTAACTACAAAGCGGACCTTCTGATGTAGACTAGACGGTACAGCTCCAGCTATGTGGATCCACGGTCTCCCGAGAAGGAATCCGAAGGCACTTGGTAGGTCCATCACCTGAAATCCGATGGAAAAGCTGGTTGGGCCTATGAAAACATCCAGTTCAATTTCCCCGACCACGGTCTTCCTCGTTCCGTCAAAGGCTCTAATACTGGCTTTAGAGGTTCTGATCAGTTCTTCATTCACGCCCAGACTCCTCAAAGTGGCCAAAGGGCAGATGTTAAAAGCAGAGCCATTATCAACCAATACATGAGATACTTGCTTGCCATGACATTTCGCTGTTATATACAGCGCCTTATTATGCGTCCGTCCTTCCATCGGGAAATCCTCATCGGAGAAACTTATCTGATCCTTGAGCAAAATAGCACCTACGAAATTCTCCAATTGCACCTCGTTAATGGATTCGGGCACGTGCACCTCGTTCAGGACTTTCATAAGTGCGTCCTTGTGCTTTTCAGAATTTAAGAACAGATCCAGTAGGGAGATCTGGGCTGGCATCTTTCGCAACTGCTCTATGACCTCGAACTCGCTGGTTCTAACGATAGACAAAAGCTTCTCGGCGTCTTCTTTAGACACTTCTCTTTTCTCTGGCTCACCCTCTCGTGGTGCGTAGAATCTTCCCGATCGCATCACGGCGCTGATCTTATCTGTCCCATAATCCCAATGGACCTCCTTAGGGTTGTAGTCGTCTACAGGGGGAATTTTTATTATTACCGGTGACTTCCTTCCAATTTCCACGCTCGATTCATCATCAGCTTCATCGTCAGCGAGGCGGATTACAACTGGCTTAGGCGGGTGGTCACCATCTTCCTTCCAATTGTCAATTCTATTTAGGCTGATGATGAGGGGCTTAGTACTTCCCACCATTCCAACTAAACCGTCGAGCTCCATTGAATTAAACCTCCTCGAGGATTCACCCTGCGACCCCTTGGCCAGTGACCAGTCCCAAAGAGCCCCGGCATTTTTCGCGTCGGCATACGTTCCTCCTTTGAGATATCCCTTTTTGGGATACCTTTCGGGTTCGCCAATCACCATCATACTCAATGGCTTCGTTAGATATAATATTCCATTCCCCTCTGGGATATCTCCTCTGCTCCGGCCGATTGGAATGACTGTCGAAGCCACGCGAGACTTGCCCGTACCCGTTTCAGATCCAAAGCGATTCTCTTCTTCGTCCTCAAAGATTACCCCTACAACTTGATGATCTGGGAGTGGATTTTGCTGGACGTTCGGTTCCATTTTGTCGAATTCAAGGATACGACTATCGATGAGAGCCTGCACCCTGCACTTCAAAATAAAGCAGTTATCCACGTTGTGGCCCTTCTCTCCCATGTGATAGGCACATGACTGGCTCTCGTCATAACCATTAAATTTCACCGGATTTGGCCTCGGGGGCTCTTTAGCGACCAGGCGCTCCTCTAGCAGCATAGGCAGCAACTTTGATAATGATCTAGGCAAGGGTGTGAACTGCTTGGGGGGTAACTTCTTCTTTGGCTCAAATTGCTTCTGTGCCGACCACGATGGGCCTCCTTGGACTGGGCTTGAATTGGAGAACTGCTTGGGCCTAGGTGGGTTCGGTACAAATGCCACGTCGATCCCGGCTTCCCTCTCCTTCCGGGCCGGATACTGACGCCTTGTCACTATTTCTGGCGCCTTCCTTTCTCTCACCGCCCACTCCAATCTTTCAGCAACTTTGATCAGATGCGTGAATGTCTGACATCCCGACGTGTTCAACTTGTCGAAATACTCATAGGGGAGTGCCTTCAAGAATATGTCAACCAGCTCGTCTTCCGGAATAGACGGTTTGACTTGTGTGGCTATGGCACGCCACCTTTGAGCGTAGGTGCGAATTGTCTCACTCTTCCCTTTCACAGTCCTCAGCAAATCCTCTCTAGAAGGTGCCGCGGCGGTGTTGAACTTATATTGGCGTAAAAAATCTTCCGCCAGGTCCTCCCAACCGTCATATTCTTCCAAATCCACTTCGATAAACCAAGCTAGTGCCACTCCCGACAGACTTTCTTGAAACGTATTCATCAGCAAGGGGACGTAGTCAGAGTAATGCGCCATTTTGCGTAGGTAATATTTCAGGTGAGCTCGGGGACAACCTGTCCCATTATATTTCCTTATGAAGTCGGGTTCTTTGTAATCTGGTGGCGCTTCTATCTTCGCGAATGGTGACATCTTATCGAACCTGGCCAACTCATATCCTTGGCTGCTCAGGCACTCTTCAATTTTTGCTAGCCTCCTTGCACCTTCTTCAGTCTTGCCGACGGGTTTCTCCTTTTTATCGCCCTCTAGACTAATGATCACGGGTGCAACCTTCGGTGGTGCGTCAGCCATTGGCACTTGGTTAACCTTTTCGGTCATGTTTTCCTCTGGAATTTGCGTCGCATCTGAAGCAACGGATGCCGAAGGGCGCGCAGCTTGGTTAAGATCCGGTACCGGTACGGGGTTCCTCTCTTGTGCAGCTACCATCATGGCTTTCATTTCCGCCAGCATAGCGGCCATTGACGTCATTTGCCCTTCCAAGTTATCCACTCGGGATCCCAGCTCCTCTTGTTCCATTCTGACTCGGCGACGAGTTCTAATATGAGCTCTTCTAGGTTCCGTGATTAGAGACTACCTGCTCGAAAGACCAAAAATTAGACGTACGTTGATGGAAAAGCAGTCATAAGGCGCGTGATTCTTTGGCAACATGTTCATGAACAATAATCACCATGCCGCTTGGGCAACGAGTAATCCACGACAACCAAGATGAGGGTTTTCAGAGGATGTTTTAATGCATAAGCCAAAACGTTCGTTACAGATAAAAGGGCTCTCAAAAGAGCTTGATGAGAATGCGATAAAGACATTTCGACATCCTAGGCTTGATGGGAAGGATCGTTCCTTCATCACCCCTCGGTGTTATAAAATTTCTGGCCGTGGACCGCTTCGACTTCATGATAAGATGATGGCCCGACATCCTCCGGTATGTATGGCTCCACTCCTGGCTGGTATGGGACAATGTACTCGGGTACGTATGGTTCAACCGGCGTCGGTCGAATCCTCTTGAAGGCTCGGATGTACTCCTCGGAGGCCTGATGTATGTCCATTTCGGGGCCTAGCTGATCCGGCCACTCCACGTCCTGGGGCGGGGAGTCCTTCAGTACTTGTTCTATGTCATCTATTATTGTTTGGAGGCGCGCCTTGGTTTTCTCGGTAATCGTTCCTTGGGGAACATCGAAGGCGAACTTGTCAGGGAGAACTTGGGGAGGGATCTCCTGCAGCATGCCAAATTGTCTGACAACTCTAACCGGATGATATGATAAGGCCCCTGTGATTCCCAAGAGTGGGATCTGTCCCCCATCTTTGGTATTGATGCGTGCCTTGCACATTTTGGGTCGCCTCAGCCGCCATCGGAGTTGTCCGGGCTCTAGCCTTTTTAGGAGGTTGTACCAGCTAATGAAAGAACGATTGGAAATGAGCGATTGACATTTGAGGAAGGACTGGATAGGATGGATATCTTCGTCGATTCGGGTGCAGCCCACATGAAGATTGAGCATTTTGAGGTGAGAGGTGATCCACATGAAGAGGAGACCATTGGAGGCTTGAAAGATAGTCTTCCGAGAGGACTGGGAATGGTCTAGAGCAGCTTTGTAGCGATTCAGGGATAGGAAAGTTTCTGCGATGATCATATGCGAGTAGTCTAAACGGTCGCATGCCTGGTGGACTATGTGGACGATGGAAGGATTAAATGTGGTTCGGGATGTAGGGAACAGTACGAATCCAAAGAAAGCTAGGATGAAGATCATTCCAGCCCTATGGCTAGTGTCAATAGGCAGGTTCGAGTAGTTGTCAAATAGGAAGGAGAATGGGAATCTACCGGAGTTGGATTTGAGAATCTTTTCAATCTCGGTGGTCTTGAGACGAAGGAATTTGGATAGCAGTTTGGACGGGTTAAGGCCCAAAGGAGGATGAGCTGATTGTTCTTGGAATTTAACTCCGATGACGGCTGTGTATTCCTCTAGTGTGGGCGTGATCTCCAAGCCCTCGAAGTTAAACGTCAGCGTAGTCGGATCCCAGTATCGTGCCAACGCTTGTATGAGTGCTGGTTGATATCTGATTTTGACAAGATCCACGAGGTGCCCTAGTCTTTGCTTGACGTAAGTCTGGTTGGTCTCGTTGAGGCGTCCCCACCACATTTGTAGCTCCTTATGCGGGACCGGGATGATTTGGATGTCACCTCTCCCCATCAAGTCTAGAATATGAGAATGTGATTAATTATCCATGGATTACTCGGGCATTAGATTCGTTCAAATCATTATTTACCCCAGACGTGATGAAGGTTGGGCTCCTCCGTTTGGATAAAAGGAATACCAAATTGGGGTCCCAACGCTAACCCCGTCAAAGGGTATAATGAAATGGACGAAAATAATGATGCTATGCAGATGATATGCTTATGCATGGCGTGAATTGATTCAATCACATGTCGCATGTGTCATGAAATGAGAATTAGATCCTCGCACTTGTGTCGAACAAACCAGACGCGAGTTCTAACTAAAATTTCAAATGGCAGCGACATACGATTGGACCAGGGAAGTCTGAATGGTTGGGTGGAATTCCAATGTCGCATTCCGGTGTTAAGACGCCTATGACTCGGGAATTAAAGCGCAAGGGATAGGAGGGAGATCCACAGGCGGATGCCCTTTACAGACTCAAAAGACCGACTAACTTTCGAAGACCTAGCCGGAAAAGCAACCCTAAAGGACCTAAGGTGATGCCCCAAATCGGATCGTCAGGTGATGTTGGGTGCCCCTGCTTTTCTGCCTAGGTCAGGCCTCCTTCCTCATCAGATGGAACGACCACAGGGTGGGTAGGTGACGCGTGTCCTCCAGTAGACTCATCTCCGTCTGACAAGATCTCGATAACTTCTGGAGGGGGTGTTGGTATTGCTCCTATCCTGCTAAACACGTCCCTCAGTTTCAGATAGATATTCCACATCTTTTCCCTGTCAAGTTCGAACTTGTGTGCGCGCTCGAGTTGTTCCGCGGACTTGGTGTAAAAACAATTCGTTCCTCGGATAAGGTTGCGTCCCGTAAGCGCCCTTCCTTGGATGAAACGAAAGGAGTGGAACCCATTGAATGTCTCGGTGGCTTCGTGTCGGACGATGCGTCGCTCGTACTGGAATACCTCCAGGACCTTGGGCCGATTCGGGGAAACCATCTCTATTTTATATGTACTGTAAAATGGAATTAGACTCAACCATTCAAACTTGATGAGTGCAGCATGCCATGCAAGAAGTAAAAGACAGCAAGTGGTCCTAATAATAATGAAAAGATCTTACCAGAAGAGATATCCAATGATTTTGGTTTTGGGTATACCAACCATCCATATACATGCGCATGAGACAAGTGAGGCTTGACTCTAAAAATCAAAGGGGCTTAGGTGAGGAACCTAGAGGCTTCCCTCTATCCGAGTCGATAAATTCGTCCATGAGTGCAATCCACAACAAATGGATAAAAGTCTCGACTTGGATAGTGAGTGGGATCGAATATGGTCGACCCCAGCGCAATCCACGCTAGGGCGTTGCATATCGATCCCTGATCTATGGCTACCTGAAAAGGTGATTTCGCGGCCTGGGTTTGGGCGCTTTGTGCAAAGTGTCGTGATCCTCAAATATGCAGTGAATCATGCGCAACAATTTATATATCAATCAGCGCTTCAAATCATCCACATAACATACATTCCTACGCCCATCCTGCATAAGACAATGTTAATCACAGACTACACCCCTTATCACTCCAATCTGCAAAAAACATATAACACCTATCGTGAGCGGACTTACCTCACCTTCAAGAGCGCCTGCAGGGTTAGAAAAATCACTCAACGTTTTAATTACGGCCTAAATCCACTTGAGGTCCAGAACCAAGTGTTCTAGAACAACCTCCCCAGCGGAGTCGCCAGCTGTCGCGACCCGTCCGAAAATTAAAACGGACGCGGCTAATGGATTACCGATCGCGGCCCCCACTCTGAAATGTGGATCGCGGGCCTTAGATCGGCGCGGGCCCTCCCAGGCCCATACCAAATCGCGACGGGAGTATATCTTTAAAGATTCGACGATAAGAGTCGATCGCTTTCGACCTTAGTGTGGTCGTGGTGGCATGTGCAACTTGTGCATGCATTTGGAGTCGCCACCGGTCTTTCTTGGAGGGTAGACCGGAAACCTTACTGACCGATTGGGAGAGATCGATCAGTTCTGCGGAACCAGAGATTTTGAGTTCGGGGACTTGGTTACGTCGGTGTCATTACCAACGCCCTTTCGGTACCTAACGTGAGTGATTTTCCTAACTAAGAGTTCATGCAGGCGCAATTTTGGGTGAGATAGGTTTGATTCAGGGTTTCATGCAGATTGGAAGACTATTCCTATCAATCACAATCAATTTAAATGAAAGCGCAAGTCACGTGCATAAATAAATCATGTCAATACACATCAATCTCAATCATTGGCCTCCTAGTATAGCCATAAGGGCTTAGGGAAGATGTGATTTAGGGCTAGGGGTAAAATGGGAAGATTCGGGGACAATTAGCCCGAAGGGCAAAATTGTCATTTTTGGAAGGTTTGGATACCTAATTACCCAAAATATTCCATGGCCAGTTGATTGTGGCCATTTCCCATTTTTGAGAATTTTTTTGGAATTTCTTGATTTTTTTGCAATTTTTGGAAGACGATTCGCCCGAAGGGCGAAATCGTCATTTTAAAGAAGGTTCGGGGTTCAGAACACCCGGGATGAGACTTGGCCAGTTGTTTGTGGCCATTTACTATTTTTTTGGGATTTTCCTGGATTTTTAGAATTTTTTTGGAAGACGGTTTGCCGGAAGGGCAAAACCGTCATTTCTGAAAAGACCGGGGGTCAAAAGACCCGAAACAGGTCGTGGCCAGTTGTTTGTGGCCATTTCCTATTTTCTGGAATTTTTTAGAATTTTTCTAAATTTTCCGAATTTTTTTGAATTTTTTATGATTTTTTCATTTTTTTATTGATTTTCTGATTATTTTATTATTTTTTATTATTTTCTGAATTTTTTAATATTTAAAAATATTTTCCGGGCCGGGTCAGACCCGGCCCACGCCTCTCGGGCGCCCGGCCCGACCCTAGGGGTCGACACCGGCCTAAAACGACACCGTTTTGATTTTTAAATATTTTTTCCTGTTTTTTAAACAATTTTTGGATTTTTTTATCTATTTTATTTAATTATCCGAAAATTCCCCGGATCGGACGGTCCACGTCGTGCCACGTGGCTTCGTCTCGTGCGCCCGATCTTCCACTAGATCGGGCGACTCACAGAGAGCCACGTGGCTCGATCACCACCGTCGGATCAAAAATCAATTTATTTTTTCTTTTTTAGAAAACCAATGGATCGAACGGCCCGCGTTGTGCCACGTGGCTCCCCCTAATGCGTCCGATCTTGAATTAGATCGGACGCTCCACAGGCTGCCACTTGGCACATTCGTAGCCGTCAGATCGATTTTAAATTAATTATCAGAAAATCATTTATTTTATTTGAAAATCATTTTTTAATTTTCCAAAATTACAGGATCGCGACACGTGTCGCGATCCGGGCCGTCCGTTCGGTCTTGGTTTGCAAATCAACGTACCGGTCCCACCCGGCTGACGTGGCGCCTACGTGGCATGCCACGTCAGCCGTTGACCGGTTGACCGGTCCAGGCTGCCGGAGAAGACGACCGGCGGCTCGCCGGAACAGTGATTATTCCGGCGAGCTCGCCGGAAAATGCCCAAACCGTGACCAAAACTCAGAATTTTTGTGAGATTTTTGCACCAATCGACTCCTCGGCACCTCAACATCAGCATATAACCATAATGAAAGCCACGAACGCAACGAAAATGAGCAAACCGGGCCTCCCCGAACCCGGTTCCGGCGAAGAACTTGCAAAAGATTTTTTTGGTCTAAAGCTTGTCCTAAACACCCACAGAGCATTCAAATGTGATCTATAAACTTACCTGGACCCATTTAAGGGTCGGCGACCGCACGAGGTGTACCGTTGAGCTCTCGGTTCGTGAGGTGGACGGCGGAGCTCCGGGACCGATTCCCGTCGGGTTTTGATGCAAAAACGGGGACGTACACGGACTTAGAGCCAGTTATAAGTAAGGTTGGAAGTAAAACTCGCGCGGACTAGGGTCGGGACAGGCACGACCGAAGGCTAATGGCTTGAGAAGTTTTCGGGCCTTTTATCGAACACATGGCGGGCGTCGGAAAAACGAAGCTCAGAGGAAGATACTGACCTGTCCGAGGGTTGCCGGAGAGTATGGAGTCTTCGACAACGAGCTGTGCGTGTTCCTCAAGGCTCGGGGTCGTTCCTCTCGCTAAATTTTGTTAAAAATTCCTCTCCCCCCTTCTTGGCCCTGTTTTTTCTTTAAACCGAACCTCTCCTCGGTTTCATGGCCGACCGGCGTCGCTTTCCAGGCCTGCTCCACTGCCGACCGCGAGCACCAACCTCTGACGTCCTCCCCCACGCTCGCTCCGTCGCTTTTCTTAAAAAAAATGCCGCCCCCATGCTTCCCCTGCTCTCCCCTGTCTCGGCGTGCAACGGGTCTGCAACTTTGTTGCAGACCCGGTCGGACCGGGTCGGGTCGGGTCTGACCCGACCGGCCCGGTTCGACAAATTCGTTCAAATTGAGCCCCGATTCGGCCTATTTTCATGAAATTGACGGCATAATCGGACTCCTTGATACATTTTCTATCAAATAGGGGTATTTTCGTGAATCAATTGATTGAAATTTTATGAAAACCCCAAATTGTCCCTAGGATCCGAAAATTAATTTCACCAAATCGAAGGTCCAAACGATCGAATTATTCAAAATTGAGCCCACCAATGGATTAAGCATGATGAAAACTATAGGGTAGAGGTGTTTGATTTTAATGGGTGTGCCCGTGTGAAATTTAATTTCACAAATTGTAAAACCGGGGACTAAATTGAAAGATTTTTATGCAATTAAGCCCTTTTGGTTAAAATTGATCAAATTGGAGGGCCAATTGACCTAATTGCATTTCAATACTCTAGAATCCAATGTCATAGCTTATAAAAATCGAGAATTGAAAATTAAAAGACTCGAAAAGGATTTTTTAGGCCCGGTTCGGGATTAGGTTTGTGAAGGAACCCCATGAACCGAGCCAAATTTCCCTGGTAAAAAGTGAAAATATTAAAGAGGAAATTAAAATAAAATTTTTGAATATTTTTGTGTAATTTTCTGACCACGAATGGTATTTTTCCTGATTTTTGGGTATTTTTATAATTAAATAAATTCCAAAAAATATTAAAAAATTCAAAAAATATTTTTTGTTCAAAATTGGTTCCTAAGGCTAGGCTAAGGCTCCCAAAGTTGATTTTTCAAATTTTTGACATTTTTTGCTATTTTTAATTAATTTTAGGAATTAAAAAAACTATAATAACGGATGGTCAAAAATCAGGTGTCAACAGTCACCCTGGACTTTTTCTCCCTTTTTTCCTCTGGAAGGCCGTTCGGGTCGTCACCCTGGACTTTTTCTTCCAGTATGTGTTTTAGCTAAACCAACGGAGGGTTTTCCTTGTTTTAAACATGGTAGAGGACTCATCTTGAGATTTGTCGAGTATCGTCCAAGAACGTTTTTCCCATTTCAGGGTGAAGTCAGTTTTCACCTATGCCCCCATTGGCATCCCAGAAGCAAGTCGAGAGCCGCACATTGTCCGAGCCTTTTATTTTTGTTTTGACTCCGGCGATTCACTCTCCGTACTCATAGGACCGGGAAGACCACAGGTTTCCTCCAACAACACACTTACGGAAGGGATTCCTGCTCTGATACCACTTGTCACGGGCCGGCAGATTCCTTGGCCGCAGAATAGCCCGTGGGGCGCCCAACTTGCCATGCAAGACCAGGCCAGCCCTTTTCTTTAGTCATTCATGGAACACTCAAGCGAATATCTTTACCGAATCGAGTCATACCACGCCCAGCTTAACTCGGGCGTCCTTTGTATCGAGCGATGACACACTATCTTTAGCACTACGACTGGTTTCGGCCTGCCATGGCCTCATTAGGAGAGCGGCATCAACTCCCGACCAGTTTGTACACGGGATGTCAAACCCGCCTTCAGAGCTCCTAAGGAATGTATTCTATCTAATCCTAGAACTCCTAGTACAAACCAATCTAATGCTACTCCTCCAACCTTGTCGCTCACTCTCTCTACATCGCTCATGAGTTTTGTTTTTAGCATCAACAAGTATCGCTTCAAGGATTTCAAGTGTAGAAGGAACCCACTACACCCATCGTTCGATCCCCTAATTTGTTTTAAGGGTCACAAACTCCCGGCCCGTGTCATTCTCCCCCACTCATTTCCGCAACGCCCTTGTTGCGAGTTCTGTCGTTTCCTTGCACATATCCCTCTATCGGAGGCGTGCTCACCGAACAGAACTTTTTCTCCTCAACATTGGTTAGCTTTACGGTTTTTGCTCTATTTGTTTGGAAGGCTTTTCGGGCCGGTCACCTGCACATTTTCAGGTGTGGCCATGGGCCAACTGCCTTTTTATTCAGCAGCACCATTTCTAACCCTGGGCTATTTTCTTCCTTTGTTCGGGAGGTCTTTCGGGTCGTCACCCTGGACTTTTTCTCCCTTTTTTCCTCTGGAAGGCCATTCGGGTCGTCACCCTGGATTGTTTCTTCCAGTATGTGTTTTAGCTAAACCAACGGAGGGTTTTCCTTATTTTAAACATGGAAGAGGACTCATCTTGAGATTTGCCGAGTATCGTCCAAGAACGTTTTTCCCATTTCAGTGTGAAGTCAGTTTTCACATATGCCCCCATTGGCATCCCAGAAGCAAGTCGAGAGCCGCACATTGTCCGAGCCTTTTATTTTTGTTTTGACTCCGGCGATTCACTCTCCGCACTGGTAGGACCGGGAAGACCACAGGTTTCCTCCAACAACACACTTACGGAAGGGATTCCTGCTCTAATACCACTTGTCACGGGCCGGCAGATTCCTTGGCCGCGGAATAGCTTGTGGGGCGCCCAGCTTGCCATGCAAGACCAGGCCAGCCCCTTTCTTTGGTCATTCATGGAACACTCGAGGGAATATCTTTACCGAATTGAGTCATACCACGCCCAGCTTAACTCAGACGTCCTTTGTATCGAGTGATGACACACTATCTTTAGCACTACGACTGGTTTCGGCCTGCCATGGCCTCATCAGGAGAGTGGCATTAGCCCCCGACTAGTTTGTACACGGGAGGCCAAACTCGCCTTCAGAGCTTCTAAGGAATGTATTCTATCTAATCCTAAAACTCCTAGTACAAACCAATCTAATGCTACTCCCCCAACCCAGTATGGAGCCGAAATTTGCATATTGCGTTTTGGTAGGCCAAACCCGCCTTCAGAGCTACTAGTTCGTTAGGTAGGCTTAAAGTTAATGTTTATCGAATCAGACCATTAACAACACAAATTCACTGCATATTGCGTTTTCTAATTGAAAATCGAATAGTTTGAGTAGAAAATGGGTCACAAATCAGGTCACATTATAATATGAATACTCCTAGCCATTACTGTTCTTTGCGTAGTGCTCAAGCGAATAATAGAGCCAATTTTTATGCATGAAACTAAGTCTATTTTTCCGATTTAGTCAAAAACATGTGTTCCATTTCCACATGTATGTCGTCCACGCTAGGAGATTCGCGAGGCATTAGCAGTTTAGCACTTAAGATATAGCTCAAAATAATAATATTGAGTAAGAATCCAACCTATGGTCCCGAGTTTTTTCAGATACAAATTCCCAATTATTTTACCAAATTAAGGTTCTCCCTAGGTCTAGCATTTGCTAAGACATTGACTGTTCATGAGACTTAAAATAACTTCTTCTTTATCTAAGGAAAACAATTGAAAATAAATAGCCGTATTCTTTATAGAAAGGAAAATCAAGAAGAAGTTATAATTATATTGTCATAAAATACGAATTTATGACGGTGTTTTGGAAATCATTTAAAATATTGGACTTTGGACATATAATGTTTGAAATCTAATCCCTTTGGAAAGAGGATCCTTCATGTAGTTGAGTGCCCAATAATAATTACAGCTTCTCCCAATTCGCCCAGGTCGCCATGAGTAGGACTCCTATCATAAAATACATGGTGGGTAAAACCTCATAGAATTTGAATCAGATTAACCATCCACTTGAGAATATACATATGCATGCTGGAGTAGGAAAACATATGTTGACACCTAGGGCGCGCATGACAACCTTTCTGTTCCAGAAATTGATTTCTGGCTAGAAATAGTTTTTTCTATTTCTATTTCTGAATGAGTTTTTGAACAAAAAAAATGCATTTGATAACGACATAAACTTTCTTATCCTAAAATAACCGTCGAGGACCAGCAACCTGCTGCGAAGATCGACGATCGGCAGCGGCCGGCGATGGTGGCAGCGGCGGCAACGACCGGCGACCGGGGCGGCGACAACTGGCGATGAGCGGAGGCGGCGACGACTAGTGGCGGAGGCAACGACCGGCGGTCGACGGAGACGACTGGCTTCAGGGGCCACCGCCACCGGTCACTGGCGAGGACCGACAATCCGCGGTGGAGGCGGCGTTCGGCGACCGGTGGCGACTGGTGACCTGTGGCAGCGGTGGTCGGCAATCGACGGCGACTGGGCAGCGGCAACCATCGGCGGTGAAGATTTCTATTTCTATTTCTCGGAAAAGTATTTTTTTTTTTTGTTTCTCATTTCTGCTTCAAATCTATTTTTGAAATAATTTTTTGTTTCAGAAATTAAAAAAAAAATAGAATTGCGTTACCAAACAAGTTTCTATTTCTGAAACTATTTCTAAAATAGAAATTGAGAAATGAAATGATTTCATGCACCCCCCTAATCTTGGAGGTCCCGCATTTTATTTTCTTTCTTAAAATAGAATGTGTCAAATTAGTTAACTATGGCCAAGGGCTCACTCGGGCAAGGGAGAAGCAAAAAGGCAGAGGAGAGAGGGGCCGGGGAAAAAAAGGAGAGCAGAGCAACGAGAGAACAGAGAGGCAGATTTGCTTCAAGAGTTCGATTGAGGCGCAAAGGGAAGGACAGCAGCCCACACAAGGGAGACATCTTCTTCTGACTCTAATCTGCTCCGCCTGCCGCCGTTGTCTTGGCGATCGTTGGCCTCGGCAACGGCCAAGAAGCTGCCTCAAATGACTCTGCCCTTCGTTGCTCATGTTGCCGTACTGCCGAGCTCAATTGCGAAGAACTCCGACGTCTCCCCCTCGTTGGGGTCATGATCCGATGGCCCCGGGCTCGATGAAACATCTCTCTCCCACGATGGTTTCAATGCTCTCTCTCTCGCTCCTGTTCTGTGGAGGCCGAAAAACACGAGAGAAAGGCTCGAGCTGGAGAAGATACGAGCAAGGCCATGGAGATGGAGCAGCCACAAGGGCAGACAGCTCTCGTTGAGCAGGAGCCTAGTGGGAAAGCAGAACCGACGGACCAGATATCCGGCGTTTCCCCGGTGCCGTCCATGGTCGCGGTTCGTTGCCGAGAAGCCAGCCTTGTCTCACTTGAAAGAGAAAAACTGGGGTCAGAGAGAGCAGAGAGCTCTGGAAAAAGAAGAGCTCCGAGAGAAGATATCGGTTCCGACTTCCGAGAACAGTAGCAGAAAACAGGAGAGGATGAAGGATCGAGAGAAGACATCAAAGATGTGGGACTGCGTAAAGCCACAAACTTCCAGGAAGAAGTTTACCATGAACATGAAGTAACGCGTTGGGCGATAATATGTCCTGAATTCATTAAGACTTTCTTCTCCAGGATGCGTAATCCTGTTCAGTGTTCACCACCGGAGAGTCTTGGCAACGACTTTAATAGCCAAAGGCAATCGCTTACCGTGTTCCACCATCTGCCGCTCCACTGGGGAAAAAACAGAAGAAGCAATTAATTGAAACTTCATACGAATCATGATTTCTTGGTATTTTCATTTATTTATTTTTTATTTTGTCTATCCTTTTCTTGTCCTTTTCTTCCCCTTTTTTCTTTCTTTCTTTTTCTTTTTTTCTTCCTTCTTCCTCATGCTCGTCGCCAGGTAGGCGATCCTCGACCAATGCCGTCGCTGGGCAAGGTCAACCTCGCTAGATCCGGCTAGGGCGAGGCTCGCCCAGCCACTACCTAGGCTCGCGTAACCTCACCGCTGGACAAGGTTCGACCGGCTAGAGGAAGAAGGAAGAAAAAAAGAAAAAAAAAAGGACAAATAAGAAAGCGAAAAAAATATTAAAGTACTATGAAAATTGTCCATGTCAGGGCTGGTCGCGCCATATGGGACGGCCGGCATCCATGTCATCTATTTCCAGCCAAAATTGATCGGAAGGACTGAATCGACACAAATGCAAAAGGCTTAGAACTCAATTAATAATAAAAGAAAGAAAGTGTTTGAGACTAAATTGGCATAATTGTAATAGGTTGGTGATCTTATTGGTATTTTTTTTTCTCAAAATGAATAAAACGCGGCTGTCACGCGTTTAACTAAACGTCTTGTGCAAATCAAGATAAAAAGTTGCCGATAGCTCCTTCTCGATCTACAGAGACTTGAACCCGGGCCATCGCCATGCAACTAAACGAAAGGTCTTCTTCGTCAACCCCAGAGTCAAAAAGCAAACGAGTGCCAGATCGAGGCCTGTAAATGGTTGAGCTCTTCCTAGGAAACTTCCCATGTGATGGACTAACTTTATTTGTCTGGAAAATATACATTTATAAGAAAAGAGTCTCCCTGACCTCTTCGGGCCAAAAATCTCCTCTTCCTTCTTGCCTCTGCAAAAGACCCATCAAAGTTAATTTCTGGATTTTCCAGGATTGTTTGGTCCGTGGAGAAAGAAAGAACAAGAAATGGTTGATTATGCTGGAGCTGCTGTGGGAACGGCATTCGGCGAGCTTTTCGCCCTCGTTAAGCACCTAGTGAAAACTGTTGCCGCGTTCCGTGGCCAGCTCAAGAAGATCCGAAACACTTTGGGCGACGTAGAACCAATCATCAAGGACATCGACAAGTACAACCGCCGACTGAAGCGTGGTCCGGAAGAGATGGCTCCGATCAAGGACCTACTTGTGGAAGGCAAAGCACTCGTCGGCAAGTGCTCGAAGATCCAGGCGCTCGACTTGGGCACGAGGTATACGCACTCGAAAAAACTCGCCGACTTCAACGCGGCAGTCGTGGAGAAGTTCCAGCTTTACATGCCGCTGCTGAATGCGAGGGACGAAAAGGAAATGTTGGTGGATGTGAAGGAGATTCGGGGAGACATGAAAGAGGTCAAGGACTTGTTAATTTCCGCGCTATGGCATAGCGGAGTCTTCCAGAGAGGGCCTGAGGCTTTAGGCGACCTTGCGCTGCCTGCGGCACCTGATTTCATTGTCAGGTCGGCGGTGGAGGCGTCCTCAACCTCAAGAAAACTCAACGAAGTAGAGATATCTGAAGTGGCAAGTGAAGGTATGTCTGATTAGTACTTTAATTGATCCCAGGACTAAATGGATCTCATAACATTGTCAATTCAATGTTATGGGTGACATTGATCAAATCGGGCTGTCTAAATCAAAATGAACGGTTTGATTTAATTCATGTCACCTCTTGAAAAGTGGTGAAAAATGTGCGTGGAAATTTTTAAAAATTTTGAAGATGTGACATATATATATATGATCAAATCAGGCCGTTTATTTTTATTTCGACGGCTCGAATTGATCAATGTCACCAATGTTAGGGGACCTAGATCAATTGAATTGTTACTTGTTAATTACGGTGAAAATTACCTTATAGGTAGATGTTTCTTGTTTTCTTTCAAAAGTGATCTACAAAATCCATTGTAGGTGGTCTGCAGATCGGGAGCGTCCAATAACTCCTGCATCGCATTCATCATACTTGCATTGGATGTTCCTTGTTTGCTCTGTTTCTGTAAACCATTTTTTTTTCTTTTTTTGGGTAAAGGAAAAGGAAAACTGTTTCTGTAAACCATTTAGCTGTCTTTACTCTGATTTCCCTAAGAAATTCATGAAAGTAATGAAATTGAAGTTGAAAAGGCAACGGGATGACAAAATTCAGAAATCCGAAGAACTTTTCCTTGAGTTATTTGAGAATGAGGCGCGACGTATCTTTCAATTGTAATTTGTGAAAACTATAAAAAGATCATGACGTTCGCTCTGAATTTGTCTTTCTAGGTGATGCTGTGCACGAAATTAGCACGGCGGATTCGCAGGAATTTGATTGTGGCACTATCAGAGCAGCAACGCAGCAATTTGAGGTTGGCACATTGGGAGTGTCTAATAAGCCTGCAAAAAATTCCGTTGGACGTTCATTGTTTGCCATGCTACCGAAAATGAAATGGAAGAAGAAGCAGCAGCGCAGACAAGGTGTTAAAGGCAAGTCTTTAACCTTTTGCATTGGAATAGCAATTGTTCATGAGGTCAGGAAAGATCATGAAAATATTGAAGTTGACGGATGACTCTTCTTTCGCACCTTCGAAGTCGTAAGAGCTGCATCGCTTTTGACAACTAGACCAAACACTTAGTAAGGGTTTAGGGCGTATTAGTATGCCTACTGGTGCAATCAAATATACTAAAAAGTTTTGGAATTCTCATTTTGAAAACTCAAAAAGATAATGATCCTCGCTCTGAATGACCACGTTTTTGTCTTTCTAGGTGAAATTATGCATGAACTTGGCACGGTATATTTGCGGCAATTTGATTTGGGCACTATCAGAGCAGCAACTGATAACTTCTCTGATTCCAAGAAGCTTGGACAAGGAGGTTTTGGTTCTGTTTACATGGTAATAATTGACAGAGCACATCCTCTACTCTCTTGCATTCAAAATTTAAGCAACCAAATAGTCAAAGATGACATCAATCTAATACTCTTCGAAATGCTTCAATGTACAAGGACCTAATTTGATGAAATTTCAGGGTCGGCTCTCCAACGGACAAGAAATCGCGGTGAAATCGCTGTCGCAAAACTCCCGCCAAGGAGAAAGAGAATTCAAGAACGAGGTCATGTTACTAGCTAGGCTACAACATAGGAACTTGGTCACGCTCCTAGGTTTCTGTTTGGAAGGAGTCGAGCGGCTTCTCATCTATGAGTTTGTGCACAATTCGGGCCTTGATCAGTTCATATTGTAAGAGTGCGCAATCTTGCTAGATATATCACTCTCAGATATGCGGAAGCTTTGTGGTGATAATACGAGAAAAATGTAATAGACAACTCAAGATAAACTCGTTATACTAAACTGAAAGTATAACAATCAGAGATTATCTCATACAACTATTACAACATATTCTCTCATACCACACACCACACTTGAAGTCTTTCTCTAGGTTGAGAAAGCTTAGAAAACAACATATAAGGCTAGCCTATTTATAGAAGAAACTAAACACTCAAAGACAACAATACCTAATCAAACAAAAGAGAGTAATCACTCATCCAAGCTAACCACCCCTAGTAATAACTCCTCCATGGACCACACCTAATTAAATATTCCTCCAAGCCCCAAGCATTTACTCCTCGATGGACAACACCTAAACAACATTTAAATGCTTCAATACACTTATGGAGACAAGCCCTAAACTTGCATTTACTTCTCCTTGGTGCAAGTGTAATTAATTAATAATATTAGGTGTTGAACTTCAACACTCCCCCTCAACACCTAATACCCTTTACATCGTCTGCTCTAGGTTCTCGGTCTCCGGCTGCTGATTGCTCCGATTCCTGACCGCCTAGGCTTTGATATGCTTCATGGCCTGCTGGCTCCAGGTTTACGATCCTCGATCATCCACTCTAGGTTCTCGGTCTCCGGCTGCTGATTGCTCGGGTTCCTGACCGCCTAGGTTCCGGCACGATCCTTGGACAACCTGGGCTCTGATACCAATTGTAAGAGTGCGCAATCTTGCTAGATATATCACTCTCAGATATGCGGAAGCTTTGTGGTGATAATACGAGAAAAATGTAATAGACAACTCAAGATAAACTCGTTATACTAAACTGAAAGTATAACAATCAGAGATTATCTCATACAACTATTACAACCTATTCTCTCATACCACACACCACACTTGAAGTCTTTCTCTAGGTTGAGAAAGCTTAGAAAACAACATATAAGGCTAGCCTATTTATAGAAGAAACTAAACACTCAAAGACAACAATACCTAATCAAACAAAAGAGAGTAATCACTCATCCAAGCTAACCACCCCTAGTAATAACTCCTCCATGGACCACACCTAATTAAATATTCCTCAAAGCCCCAAGCATTTACTCCTCGATGGACAACACCTAAACAACATTTAAATGCTTCAATACACTTATGGAGACAAGCCCTAAACTTGCATTTACTTCTCCTTGGTGCAAGTGTAATTAATTAATAATATTAGGTGTTGAACTTCAACACATATCTGGTATGTTTCCCGGTTGTTTTCCCTGGAATCTGATTTTCCGAAATGGTTAAGGGACGTCTCATAGAATGTGATTTTCGACATGATGTGCAGATCCTCTAAAGCGTGAGAATCTCGACTGGGATAGGCGTCACAATATAATAATGGGTGTTGCTCGAGGGCTGCTTTACCTACACGAAGACTCTCGACATCGTATCATCCATCGGGACATCAAAGCCAGCAATATTTTGTTGGACTCAGACATGAATCCTAAGATATCAGATTTAGGTCTGGCGTTGCTGCTCGAGTTGAACCAAACGGAGGTAGAGGACGAAGTCGTGGGGACCTTGTAAGTGCTACAGCCTTCTAAAGCTAATGACTACCAAAAGAACAAACTAAACAATAGAACTAATACGGTGGACTTATTGTGACGCACAGGGGATACTTGGCGCCCGAGTATGGGATGCATGGAAAAGTCTCGGTCAAGTCAGATGTATACAGTTTCGGAGTGCTGGTTTTGGAGATCATTAGTGGTCACAGGGCCTACGCCCGAATTAACGGTGACATAGAGACTGTTGTCAGCTATGTGAGTATAAGTACATACCTTCTCATTTCGCATAATATTCCGGAGATCAATCTGCTCAATGTCTGTCAGATGTTTGCAGGTTTGGAGAAATTGGAGGGAAGGATCAATCTCGAGCATCATCGATCCCTCTGTGACATCTGGTTCGAGTGATGAAATTGCAAGGTGCATCCACATTGGTCTGCTATGTGTCCAAGCAAATGCGGCTAGCCGGCCAACCATGGCCTTGGTCCATCTCATGCTTAACAGCCACTCAATCACTCTCCCGGATCTGGATCCCACCGCATTCTTCGTTCATAGCGCCGTCAAATCTGATACGTCATCCGATCATAGTTCGATGGTATCTGACTTCGGGGGAAGATGACGCAGTATTACAGTACGAGGGTCTCTGAGGTCGAGAGATCAAGAGGCCTCTGTGACCGAACCCAACGGTCGCCTTAGAAAATGGGAGACCAGCGTTCCCAGCGCATTACTTTTTATGTTTGTGGTGGCTTTCGCATCATCAACAATACAAAAAGGGTTATGCTTTTGTGCTTGATCATTGTAACTTCGAGGAGATAAATGGCTTCAACGTCCAGGAGGTTGGAAGTGAAGGATCCTCACAAAAATTCGTGCCTTACATATGTTGATGGCTTTTTGTAAAACAAATAAAAGTGCCCTCCCTTTTCTTTTCTTTTCTTTTCTTTTGTTCGTGTTTGCTTGTTTTTGCAATAAGGAAAATCTTTCCGAAATTAGTTCTTCGGTTTTTATTATAAGGATTCTGTGGCTCAATTCTCAAAGAAATTTCTGACGAAGAAAGATCACAAGGAATGGGTTTGGAAATAGATGGATTGTAGATAGCTTGAGATCAACAAATTGGCCTAACTTACATTACAATACTCTTAAGAAATCTATAAATGACTTGGAAAGAAATTGGTTTGCAGAAATCGAAAGTACAAGAAACGAAAAGCACGACAAAAATTAAATTGCAAAGGAAATTAGATGTTTTTGCATGAGCGGTTGATCATGACGGAAAAGTTTAGAAAGTACAATAAAAACAAGACCCGATAACAAAACTTGAAAACATAATGGTACTACACCGGAGTTTGACTCGACGATGAAGCATTAAGATAAAGATTCATATCGGAGTTTGACTCGACGACATTAATCTGGAAATTGCAACTCCATCTAAGGAAATCTAAAATGCAGTGAAGATAAAGATAAATGAAATTGCAACTACATTTAAGAAATCTAAAATGCATTGAAAATAAAGATAAATAAAAGATAAACTGATAATGAACATTGAGTTCAGTCGTTGATTGAAAGGCCCTTACAAAAAGCACGCACGAGTATTTATAATCCCCACAAGCGGTTACAACTTTAAATTCAATTATTAGATAACTTTCTAATGACAGTTATCATCACTCATTGCTTCTCATTTTCTGGGCACTTTCCACGACCAAGCAACCACCCTTTTATCTGTAAGCAATTTTGTTGTTGACGCCAATACTCATCAACTATCGGTAAGTTTCCGACGCCAATGCTCACCAACTATCAATAAGTTTTCGACTATAGGTAAGTTTCCGTCGCCAATGCTCACCAACTATCGATAAGTTTCTAACTATCGGTTGGTTGCTGACGCTAATGCTCATGGACGCCTATTCCCGTGACTTTCGTCCGTGAGTCAATTTTAAGTGCCAACAGTTCGAGATAGGAAAGATGGAAAAATGTTATATACTTTATAAGTGAAAATGAACAAGTGAGCTATACCCCACTATACCCAGGTGTGCGGGCATAATTATTAGAGCACTTGACACGTGCGGTTGGGGATCAGATGTGGCACTGACTAGTAATTGTCAATTTTTTTTTATTTTTGAGATTTATAGCAATAATTTCACCGTTTTGTCATAACGAAATAATGCGACTGTTTTAATAGTTACTAGGGTCTTTTACAACATCCGAAAAGATGTGTCCTAATTTATGGCTATTCAGACATGAAAAGGTGCGTCCAAATTAACCGATTTTGGACATGAAGAAACTGTGTTCTCTTCGCTAATATATACATTAGGTTTATGCCCATCGTTTTAAGAGTAACTTCCATTTTCGTTTATTTCCCAACCAAAACAAAAAACAAACAAACAAACAGTCGCCTTTTCTAGTGTTTCCCTTTAGATCCATTGCCAGATGCGACACCGAGAACTTTTTCTCTTTTCTTCTCCAACCTTCTAACTCCCTCCTCTCTGCTCTCCCTTCCCCCTTCTCTCTCTCTCTCTGACCGTATCTCCAATGTGGCCGTGTATCGATTGTGTGCCTCCCTTTGTGAATGAATTATAAGCACACTTATTTAGAGAAAGCTAGGTCAAGTCTAGGGCTCTGATCTATGACCTTTTATGAGATAGATCCCTATTCGCAAGATCATTTTCAATTAAGGCCCCGAAGGACACCTACTCATGTTGAATTAAGTTCAAATCAGCCTATTCTGCTCAAGAATTTGCGCCTAATCTCTCCAATGGCCTGGACCGAACACCTCCCCAATGTGGTATCGGGTCGGTCCATGCGAACGTGGATCGCCATTTCATGCCGTTGGTGCAAGTGTTATGCATGAATGCCAAACTAAAACTAACCTCAATGCAAACTATAAGAAACTGGTTCAAATATTTTTGGTAGCAACTAAGGTTGGTCCCTAATTTTCTACCCCATTAATGGCTAAAAATGGTAGCCAAAAAATTTAAGTGTCAACGATTAGAGTACTAGTTTGTATCGAAAACCTATGTTAATGTGGCTTACTTTGCCACAAATGCAGTAGCGACCGTCTCGCCACCGATCGTTTTATTCTTAATTGTTGTTATCGTACCCTCAATCTCCACGAGCTCCCCTTAGTTGAGTGCTCGTCGCTTCTGGCCGTCTCTACCAAGCTTTGATACCACTTATGGGTATATCATAAGATCTATAAACAAAGCGAAATAAAATAGATCTACGTACCCATAAACACGAAGCGCGGATTGCAGCCATACGTCAATCAAATCGTCGTGAGAGCCCTGAGATCAATCCTGAATCACTGATTGGAGGTATATCACGTAAGACGAACATACCTCAAATCCACAGATTAAGAGCCCCCGTTGCAGATGATAAACGATTTCGATCCGCTGGCCGATCGTCCGTCGAGAGAGAACTTTTTCATGGAATTTTTTGGAGAGTTTTCTTTTTGTCAAATGGTGGTTCCAAGAACGACGAACGTTCTGGAGAAGAGAAACACTATCTTATTTCTCTCTCTCTCTTTTTTCAATAGGAAACAAATCATAACCTTAATTATCTCAATTAAGGTAATTAGCCAATTTAGCTAATTTAGTCCTTAATGGGCGCTATTCCATTAACTAGCTTTGGTGTTTAATCTACCTGGGAACTGGACCGGACCAATCAATCTGATCTCAGGGTGGTCTCAGGATCAGGTGAGCCGGTTCTTAATCCCGGGCCTTATGGTCCTATTCTTGGTCTCAAGGTGGGAATTGGCTCGTTTCGGAACCGATCACCCCTAATCGACATGAGTCTGGACCTGAAGGAGCCACCCTAAAGTCAAGGTATCATGGAGTTCAATCCGACTTTGCTCGGAACGCTCGATAGGTCCCAAGTGAGAGCCCCTGGAGACAATAGACATCAACCTCCTCCTGTCAAAACAAACGATGAAGAAAACGATGTGAAGCCAATAAGGTTTCCTATCGCGTGCGATTGGGCATCTGCTTATCTGTAGTTACGTTCTCATCACGGCCAGTAGTGCTCCCTTAGCCATCACTCCTCAGTCATCCAAAATTGACTCCGACAAATAACTCTTTTAAATAATATTAAAATAGTCTTTGTCTTTTTCCAAATTCAAGAATGGATGGCCGCCTGAATTGCTCAATTAAAAAAAAAATAAGAACGATAAAATTCGATAATCTCACCAACCCTCGACAGTTATTAAATTACTAATTCGGTACAGCCCGCCAAAGTTGGTGGGGATTTTACGGGTCGAGACATTAGCTTTTATTTTTTTCAGGGCATGCCCTTAATTCAAGCACAATCTTGGAAAAGAAAAGCATATGCATCCGTCCGGCACCATCGGTCGGAGCCAGATTATCCAGTGAAAATGATATCTTCGAGAGTTTTAGGACTATCGCATGATCACCTCCACCTATCCATTCGATATTTTTGTTAGCAGATCGGCTAACATTCTATCATTGCTTCTCCACCCCCCCCCCCCTTTTTTTTTTAATGAAATTCAGGGAACCACACTTTGTTATTGTACGACTTTGCTTCTCGATTGTTTCCTTTCGTTATTGTCCTTTTTTTTTTTTAATGAAATTCAGGGAACCACACTTTGTTATAGTATCGTGGTGGCCTGATCTTAAGAGTTAAGACAAAGATAAACGCGTACGTCACAAAAGACAAGACCAGCGATTACCATGAAGTAACGCGTTGGGCGATAATATGTCCCCGAATTCATTAAGACTTTTCTTCTCCAGGATGCGTAATCCTGTTCAGTGTTCCACCCCCCGGAGAGACTTGGCAACGACTTTAATAGCCAAAGGCAATCGCTTACCGTGTTCCACCATCTGCCACTCCAATGGGGAAAAAACAGAAGAAGCAATTAATTGAAACTTCATACGAATCATGATTTCTTGGTATTTTCATTTATTTTTTTAATTTTGTCTTTCCTTTCCTTTTCTTTTCCTTTCCTTTTCTTTTCTTTTCTTTTCTTTTCTTCTTTCTTTCTCTTTCTTTTTTTCTTCCTCCCGCTGGTCGCTAGGAAGGCGAGGCTCGACCAATGCCGTCGTTGGACAAGGTCAACCTCGCTAGATCCGGCTAGGGCGAGGCTCGCCCAGCCACTGACTAGGCTCGTGTAACCTCACCGTCGTTGGACAAGGTTCGATCGGATAGAGGAAGAAGGAAGAAAAAAAAGAAAAAAAAAATGGACAAATAAGAAAGCAAAAAAAAAAATATTAAAGTACTATGAAAATTGTCCATGTCAGGGCTGGTCGCGCCATATAGGACGGCCGGCATCCATGTCATCCATTTGCAACCAAAATTGATCGGAATGACTGAATCGATACAAATGTAAAAGGCTTAGAAGTCAATTAATAATAAAAGAAAGAAAGTGTTTGGGACTAAATGGGCATAATTGTAATAGGTTGGTGATCTTTTTGGTATTTTTTTCTCAAAATGAATAAGACGCGGCTGTCACGCGCTTAACTAAGCGGTCTTGTGCAAAGAAAGATAAAAAGTCGCTGACAGAGACTTGAACCCGGGCAATCTCCACGCAACTAAACGCCGGGTCTTCTTTGTCGACCCCAGAGTCAAAAAGTAATCGAGTGCGAGATCGAGGCCTGTAAATGGTTGAGCTCTTCCTAGGAAACTTCCCGTGTGATGACTAACTTTATTTGTCTGGAAAATATACATTTAACTACCAGTTTATAAGAAAAGAGTCTCCCTGACCTCTTCGGGCCAAAAATCTTCTCTTCCTTCTTGCCTCTGCAAAAGACCCATCAAAGTTTTTGGATTTTCCAGGATTGTTTGGTCCGTGGAGAAAGAAAGAACAAGAAATGGTTGCAGCTGATTTGGTAACGGCCTTTGGCAAGCTGTTCGCGCTCCTTAACCACCTGGTGAAAACTGTTACCGCGTTCCATCCCCAGCTCAAGAAGATCCAAACCACTTTGGCCTACGTAGAACTAATCATCAAGGACATCGACAAGTACAACCGCCAATTGAAGCGTGGTCCGGAAGAGATGGCTCCGATCAAGGACCTACTTGTGGAAGGCAAAGCACTCGTCGGCAAGTGCTCGAAGATCCAGGCGCTCGACCAGGTTACGACGTATACGCACTCGAAAAAACTCGCCGACTTCAACGCGGCACTCGTGGAGAAGTTCCAGCTTTACATGCCGCTGCTGAATGTGAGGGACGGAAAGGAAACACTGGCGGACGTGAAGAAGATTCGGGGAGACGTGAAGGAGACTCAGAGAGACGTGAAGAAGATTCTGGGAGACGCGAAGGAGACTCGGAGAGACGCGAAGGAGACTCGGAGAGACGTGAAGAAGGTTCTGGGAGACGCGAAGGAGACTCGGAGAGACGCGAAGGAGACTCGGAGAGACGTGAAGAAGATTCTGGGAGACGCGAAGGAGACTCGGAGAGACGTGAAGGAGGTCAAGGACTTGTTAACTTCCGTCGCCGTCGCCGTCGCCGTCGCCGTCGCTGTCCCCGTCCCCGTCGCCATCGCCGCCACCATCGCCGTCGCCGTCGCCACCGCCGGCGGCCGGCTGCCGTTGCCGCCGGTCGCCTCTCCCGGTCGGCGACGGGAGGCGGCTACCGGCGGCCGCCGCCGCCGGTCGCCGCCAAATCCTAATTAGAGAGCTCTCTTTCTTCGGCCCAACACTTATGAAGCATCTTGAGAAGGTTGTTAGAGACAAGTATCACGGTCCGTTTAATTTTGATGAAAATTTGACCGCGATGCATCCCCGGGATCGATCAGCCAATCGACCCGCGAATCATGAGGAAATGCGCCTAGGAATGGCCGAGCGGGCGGATGATCGACCAACCCTTGAATCGGGATATGATCCGGGACAGCCAGCGGATCGACTCATGATCGAGGAGGCACGACCAGGTGATCGTGCGGAACGGCCGGGCGGCCGATCCATGAACGACCCTGCACGAGCGAACGGGCGACTCGCGGATCGTGCAGGGCGATCGGGTGAACGAGCGGGGGCTGATGCTGCACGACCGGGTGATCGACCCACGGATCGTGCTGAGCGGCCAAGCGGCCGAGCGATGAACGACCATGCACGATCAGGGGATCGATCCTCGGATCGTGGCGCTCGACCAAGCGAGCGACCAAGTGAACGAGCGGCATGGACAAGCGGGCGGGTAGTGAACGATGCAGACTGGCCGGGCGATCGATCCTTGCACGATGCAGGATCGACCAGCGATCGACCAGCGCACGAGCAACGATCGGCCCGAACATGCCCAGCGATCGATCGGGCGGGCGAGCGACGGTCAAACGCGGCGGGCTAACGACTTGGAAACTTCTAGCACGCCAGCCTTGACAAGTTGGTGGAAGTTGGCAAAGACTAGATGGACGGTGGCTGGCTTGAATGGGAAAAACACCAGCACGCCGGCCTTGACTAGTAGGTAAGCCGTCGTGAATAGTGATCCTCGGGGGACCACCTTGTGGCCGGCCATTTGTGTATAAATAGGGGGAGTGAACCCCTTGTAGAGATAGACCCGAAAATTGAATGAGAAAGAAAGCTTCTCCTCACTCTCTCTTTGCCTTGATCAATAGTTGTGCTTGAGCGGAGTGTGTGAGCTATTCGGGTGAGAAGGCTGACTCGAGTGTGAATCTTGAGTGCCGCACGGTGCCGAGAGAGCTTGTGATCAATCGGCCCGTGACAGTTGGTATCAGAGCGGTTCGATTCTCGGCGAGATGGCGAGAAGTCAAGGTGTTGCCGATCCAACGACGCACGAGACTGAGCAGTCTGTGGATGATCGTGCCGGACGGACCCTTGAGCCGACCGCGGCGCGAACGAGGCAGGAACGTGGGGTGTCCAGAGGAGTCACGCGGGATATGGAATACCGCATGAACAAGGTCGAGCAGATCTTGGAAGAGATTCGTGCCGGCAAAGGTGACGAGGAGGAGTCTAGCAACGAGGAGGAAGCCACGGATCGTAAGGGGCTGCGAGATGAGGTGCTCGAGCTTAGAGACGAAGTGGCTGAGCTCCGTGGTAAGTGCTCGGTACTCTTACTTCTACCACGGACGAACATCGTGATGCCCTGGAAGCCATGATTGCGGCCTTGCGCGCGGAGATGGCCGAGTTAAAGACCAAGGTGCTGGTCTTAGAGGTGGCGTGTGCTCATGGCGCGGTGACCATGCACGCTGACCTTCGAGTTGATGTGCCGAAACCTAAGGAGTTCCATGGCTCGAGAGTAGCCAAGGAAGTCGATAACTTCCTCTATACCGTGAACCAGTACTTTGATGTCCGTGGTGAGACGGACGATCTTAGGCGGGTGAAGACGGTGGCCATGTACCTCAATGGCAATGCGTTGCTGTGGTGGCGCAATAGGAAGACTGATCGTGAACAACCTCCCATTGAGACGTGGGAGACCTTTGAAGCTGAGTTCCGGAAACAATTCTACCCCGCCTATGCGGAGGAAGAAGCTCGTGAGGAGCTGCGACGCCTTGAACATAAGGCTGGGATTCGGGAATATGTAAGGAAGTTTTCTGAGTTGAAACTTCAAATCTCGTCCATGGCTGAAACCGAGGCATACTACCAATTCGTTGGTGGCCTCAAACCGTGGGTGAAGATGGAGCTCAAGCGACAAAATGCAACGACGCTCGCAGCGGCCATGATTGTGGCCGAAGGTATTCTTGAATACAGGTCCAGCCCGGCGGATCGGGTGGATTCCAAGCCTAGGGGCGGCAAGGCTATTGCTGCGGGAGATCGAGCCAAACCGCAAAGACCCATGGCGGCCAAGTCACGACCGACTTACCCTAGGGAACGTACAGAATATCGAGCGGAGTCGAGCCAGGCAAGCCAAATGAAAGGAAGGCGGCTTGAATGCTACAAATGTTCCGGCCCCCACTTCGCCCGGGATTGTCCTAGCCAAGGCAAAGTCACGGCCATGAAGGTAACGGACAAGGGGAAGGCTACGGAGGGGCAAAGCGAAGGAGGGCGACCAGGGGAGGAAGCCCGGCTAGGATCATTCAAGATCCTAAACAACATCGACATGCGAAATGTTGAGCCGTCTACAAGGCTCATGTTTGTCGACGTGATGATCAATGGAATCAAGGTGAATGCCCTTGTAGATACGGGCGCCTCTGATCTGTTTATGTCGGATGAGGCGGCCAAGCAACTCAACTTGCAGGTCGAGAAGAGAGCCGGTTGGCTCAAGACGGTGAACTCGGAGGAGATCCCAACGAGCGGATTAGCCCGCAATGTGGAGATGCAGCTCGGGTCATTTCGATGCCAAGAATCAATTGAGGTAATCCCTATGGACGACTATGATCTTGTCCTAGGTATGGGATTCTTTGACAGGGTAAAGGCTTTTCCGATCCCGTCCTTCGGTTGCATAGTGATACTAGACCAGCGTGGTCAGTGCATTGTTCCGGCGCGGCGTGAGTCCGGGCGGAACCAAAAGAATCTCTCGGCCATGCAAGTGTCGAAGGGTGTCCGAAGGGGCGAGGCAACGTTCTTGGCAACTTTGGTGGCGGGTAATGCTGAGTGCGCCCCGGACCAGGTGCCGGGGGAAGTGGATGAGGTGCTAACCTCGTTCCCTGATGTAATGCCCTCGGAGCTACCCAAGAAGTTGCCACCCAAGAGGGAAGTCGATCATAGAATCGAGCTGGTCCCTGAGGCACGACCTCCAGCCATGGTGCCCTATCGCATGGCTCCCCCGGAACTTGAGGAAATGAGGAGACAACTCAAGGAGTTGCTCGAAGCTGGATATGTTCGACCATCCCAGTCTCCATTTGGTGCACCGGTCCTATTCCAAAAGAAACAAGATGGTTCACTCCGGATGTGCATCGATTACCGGGCGTTGAACAAATTGACGATCAAGAACAAGTATCCTATCCCGCTCATCGCGGACTTGTTCGATCAACTAGGTGGTGCACGATGGTTTACAAAGCTGGACTTGCGGTCAGGATATTATCAAGTGAGAATTGCCGAGGGGGATGAGCAGAAGACGGCGTGTGTAACGCGCTACGGCTCGTATGAATTCCTTGTCATGCCATTCGGCCTGACCAATGCCCCGGCCACATTCTGCACTTTGATGAACAAGGTATTACGACCCTTCCTTGATCAATTTGTGGTCGTTTATCTTGATGACATTGTAATATATAGTCAGACACTTGAGGATCACGTTGAACACCTCAAGTGCGTGTTCCAAGTTCTAAGGGAGAATGAGTTGTATGTAAAAAGGGAAAAGTGCGTGTTTGCACAACGGCAAGTCCCGTTCCTAGGGCATATTGTAGGGGAGGGACGTGTTCGAATGGACTCGGCCAAGATCCGGGCCATTGTCGAGTGGGAGCCTCCCACGAAGGTGCCGGAGCTGAGATCCTTCCTCGGATTGGCGAACTACTATCGCCGGTTCGTTCGGGGTTACTCAGAGATAGCCGTGCCACTCACGGACATGCTGAAGAAGAATCGACCGTGGGAGTGGACGGCGAAGTGCCAAGCGGCATTCGAGCGGCTGAAGCGAGCTATGGTCGAGGAACCTGTGTTGGTTTTGCCCGACTACTCCAAGCCGTATGAGGTTGAAACTGATGCCTCAGATTTTGCAATTGGCGGTGTCTTGATGCAGGATGGGCACCCAGTGGCGTTCGAGTCTCGAAAACTGGACGAGACGGAGCGGCGATACACGGTCCAAGAGAAGGAGATGACGGCTGTTGTGCATTGTCTTCGCACATGGCGTCACTACCTCCTAGGATCACGGTTCGTGGTCCGAACGGATAATGTAGCCACGAGCTATTTCCAAACCCAGAAGAAGCTGAGCCCGAAACAAGCTCGGTGGCAAGACTTCCTGGCGGAGTTCGATTATGTGCTCGAGTACAAGCCAGGGAAGGCCAATTCTGTGGCGGACGCCTTGAGTCGAAAGGCGGAATTGGCGGCTGTGGGGAGCCGGCCAGATTGCTCTTGGAATGAGAGGATCAAAGACGGGTTACAACATGACCCGACGGCCAGAGCCCTTCTCGATTATACTCGGTCGGGCAAGACGAGGCGGTTTTGGTGTGAAGATGATCTTCTATACACCAAGGGGCGGCGACTATATGTGCCACTCCACGGGAACCTAAGGCGAGAAATATTGAAGGAGTGCCATGACACAACGTGGGCAGGACATCCAGGGATCCACCGCACATTGGCACTTGTGGAAGATCGATATTTCTGGCCTCAACTTCGAGATGATGTCGAAGCATATGTGCGGACTTGCCTGGTATGCCAGCAGGACAAGTTGGAGCAAAGGGCGCCGGCTGGATTGTTGGAGCCGCTGCCCATTCCCGAACGTCCTTGGGAGAGTATCTCCATGGACTTCATTGTGGGGCTGCCTAAGTCTGATGGCTGCCAAACGATCATGGTGATTGTTGATCGTTTCTCCAAATATGCGACTTTCGTGCCAACGTCGAAGGAATGCCCAGCTACTGAAGCAGCCAAGCTGTTCATGAGGCACATTGTCAAGTATTGGGGTATTCCTCGATCGATCGTGAGCGATCGCGACCCCCGGTTCACGGGGAAATTCTGGTCCGAGCTGTTCAAGTTGATGGGGACGGACCTCAAATTCTCAACCAGTTTACATCCGCAAACCGATGGCCAAACGGAGCGGGTAAATGCGATCCTGGAAGTTTACTTACGGCATTATGTGAATGCCACTCAGAGCAATTGGGCGAAGCTGATGGATGTTGCCCAATTCTCTCACAACTTGCAGCGGAGTGAGTCCACTGGCAAGAGTCCCTTCGAGATTGTGATGGGGCAGCAACCGCTCACTCCGAGCACGGTTGCAACGGGCTACAAGGGGAGTAGTCCGGCGGCTTACAAAAGCGCGCAGGAATGGCTAGAACGTGCTGACATAGCACGGGCTTGTTTACAAAGGGCGGCCGAACGAATGAAGAAATGGGCGGACAAGAAGCGGCGGCATGTGGAGTACCAAGTTGGTGATCGCGTGCTAGTCAAGATGCACCAGGTTCTGCGATATAAGAACGTGCATAAGGCGTTGATTCGTCGGTATGAGGGGCCGTTCCTAGTGATCAAGCGTGTTGGACCCGTGGCGTACAAGCTGGAGATGCCGGCTAAACTGAAGGTACACCCGGTGTTCCACGTGAGTATGCTTAAGCCATACAATGAGGATGAGGCTGAGCTTGATCGTGGGGATTCACAACGAGCGCCCATTGGAGCGAAGACATCCTACGATCGGGAGATTGAGAAGATCCTGGCTGATCGAATAATTGAGAAGAGGTATCGAAAACCAAAGATGGAGTACTTGATCCATTGGCGTGGCCTCACCGAGGAGGAAGCTACTTGGGAGCCGGAGGAAGCTCTTTGGCAATTTCGTGAGGAAATCAAGTTATTCCAGGAGGTTCGTGGCAACGAGGGCGTTGCCCGAATTGTTGCGGGAGAGTATCACGGTCCGTTTAATTTTGATGAAAATTTGACCGCGATGCATCCCCGGGATCGATCAGCCAATCGACCCGCGAATCATGAGGAAATGCGCCTAGGAATGGCCGAGCGGGCGGATGATCGACCAACCCTTGAATCGGGATATGATCCGGGACAGCCAGCGGATCGACTCATGATCGAGGAGGCACGACCAGGTGATCGTGCGGAACGGCCGGGCGGCCGATCCATGAACGACCCTGCACGAGCGAACGGGCGACTCGCGGATCGTGCAGGGCGATCGGGTGAACGAGCGGGGGCTGATGCTGCACGACCGGGTGATCGACCCGCGGATCGTGCTGAGCGGCCAAGCGGCCGAGCGATGAACGACCATGCACGATCAGGGGATCGATCCTCGGATCGTGGCGCTCGACCAAGCGAGCGACCAAGTGAACGAGCGGCATGGACAAGCGGGCGGGTAGTGAACGATGCAGACTGGCCGGGCGATCGATCCTTGCACGATGCAGGATCGACCAGCGATCGACCAGCGCACGAGCAACGATCGGCCCGAACATGCCCAGCGATCGATCGGGCGGGCGAGCAACGGTCAAACGCGGCGGGCTAACGACTTGGAAACTTCTAGCACGCCAGCCTTGACAAGTTGGTGGAAGTTGGCAAAGACTAGATGGACGGTGGCTGGCTTGAATGGGAAAAACACCAGCACGCCGGCCTTGACTAGTAGGTAAGCCGTCGTGAATAGTGATCCTCGGGGGACCACCTTGTGGCCGGCCATTTGTGTATAAATAGGGGGAGTGAACCCCTTGTAGAGATAGACCCGAAAATTGAATGAGAAAGAAAGCTTCTCCTCACTCTCTCTTTGCCTTGATCAATAGTTGTGCTTGAGCGGAGTGTGTGAGCTATTCGGGTGAGAAGGCTGACTCGAGTGTGAATCTTGAGTGCCGCACGGTGCCGAGAGAGCTTGTGATCAATCGGCCCGTGACACAAGGCTCTTACTTTTGATCAGATGGAGGATAACCCTCTAAATCGGCGGACGCAAGTCGATTGGGGCATTTCTTCATCTATTTTTTATTAGTGGGGATGTCGTCCAGTTCTGCTTGTGGTATAGTTGTTTTTTTCTCCTTTCAGTTGTATTTTTGGCTAAAAAGTTGCCGATGCATTTAGTTGTGCGCGCACTGTAGACTTGTCCTTTGTTCAGCTATTCACAATTGGTACGAGGCTTTTGTGTTCGGCTACCTCTATGTAATTTACGCCATGAAAAGTGAGTATACTACTTACTTTATCCAAAAAGAAAAAAAACTTTCCTGCATAATTTGTTAGGTAGGCTTAAAGTTAATGTTTATCGAATCAGACCAATAACAACACAAATTCATTGCATATTGCGTTTTCTAATTGAAAATCGAATAGTTTGAGTAGAACATGGATCACAAATCAGGTCACATTATAATATGAATACTCCTAGCCATTACTGTTCTTTGTGTAGTGCTCAAGCGATTAATAGAGCCCATTTTTATGCATGAAACTAAGTTAGTATTTTTCCGATTTAGTAAAAAACATGTGTTCCATTTCCACATGTGTGTCGTCCACGCTAGGAGATTCGCGAGGCATTAGCACTTAAGATATAGCTCAAAATAATTATAGAGTAAGAATCCAACCTATGGTCCCGACTTTTTTCGGATACAAATTCCCAATTATTTTAAGAAAGGAAAATAATTAGCCGTATTCTTTTGAGAAAGGAAAATCAAGAAGAAGTTATACTTATACAGATATAAAATACGAATTTATGACAGTGTTTTGGAAATCATTTAAAATATTGGACTTTGGAAATCTAATCACTTTGGAAAGAGGATCCTTTATGTAGTTGAGTCCCCAATAACAATTACAGCTTCTCCCAATTCGCCAAGGTCGCCATCAGTAGGACTCCTATCATAAAATACATGGTGGGTAAAATCTCATAGAATTTGAATAGATTAACCATCCACTTGAGAATATACATATGCATCTGGAGTAGAAAAACATATGTTGACAAAAATGAACGGCTCGGATTGCAAAGTTAGGTGCCTAACCTTCTGATGAAAGGTTAGGCGATTCGGATCTAATCTTGGCGGTCCCGCATCTTATTTTCTTTCTAAAAATAGAAGATGTCAAATTAGTTAATTATGGCCAAGGGCTCTCTCGGGCAAGGGAGAAGCAAAAAGGCAGAGGAGAGAGGGGAAAAAAAAAGGAGAGCAGAGCAACGAGAGAACAGAGAGGGAGCTTTGCTTCAAGAGTTCGATTGAGGCGCAAAGGGAAGGACAGCAGCCCACACAAGGGAGACATCTTCTTCTGACTCTAATCTGCTCCGCCTGCCACCGTTGTCTTGGCGATCGTTGGCCTCGGCAACGGCCAAGAAGCTGCCTCAAAGGACTCTGCCTTTCGTTGCTCATGTTGCCGTACTGCCGAGCTCAATTGCGAAGAACTCCGACGTCTCCCCCTCGTTGTGGTCATGATCCGATGGCCCCGGGCTCGATGAAAAATCTCTCTCCCACGATGGTTTCAATGCTCTCTCGCTCGCTCCTGTTCTGTGGAGGCCGGAAAACACGAGAGAAAGACTCGAGCTGGAGAAGATACGAGCAAGACCGTGGAGATGGAGCAGCCACAAGGGCAGACAGCTCTCGTTGAGCAGGAGCCTAGTGGGAAAGCAGAACCGACGGACCAGATATCCGGCGTTTCCCCGGTGCCGTCCATGGTCGCGGTTCGTTGCCGAGAAGCCAGCCTTGTCTCACTTGAAAGAGAAAAACTGGGGTCAGAGAGAGGAGAGAGCTCTGGAAAAAGAAGAGCTCCGAGAGAAGATATCGGTTCCGACTTCCGAGAACACTAGCAGAAAACAGGAGAGGATGAAGGATCGAGAGAAGACATCAAAGATGTGGGACTGCGTAAAGCCACAACCTTCCAGGAAGAAGTTTATCATGAACATGAAGTGACGCGTTGGGCGATAATATGTCCTGAATTCATTAAGACTTTCTTCTCCAGGATGCGTAATCCAGTTCAGTGTTCCACCCCCCGGAGAGACTTGGCAACGACTTTAATAGCCAAAGGCAATCGCTTACCGTGTTCCACCATCTGCCACTCCAATGGGGAAAAAACAGAAGAAGCAATTAATTAAAATCCTTCTTCCTCTCGCTGGTCGCTAGGTAGGTGATGCTTGACCAATGCCGTCGATGGGCAAGGTCAACCTCGCTAGATCCAGCTAGGGCAAGGCTCGCCCAGCCACTGAATAGGCTCGCCTAACCTCACCGTCGCTGGGCAAGGCTCGACTGGCTAGAGGAAGAAGGAAGAAAAAAATAAAAATGAATGGACAAATAAGAAAACGAAAAAAAAAATATTAAAGTACTATGAAAATTGTCCACATTACGCCACATAAGATGGCCGGCTTTCATGTCATCTATTTCCGGTCAAATTTGACTGGATGAACTAAATCGATACAAATACAAAAGGCTTAGAACTCAATTAATAATAAAAGAAAGAAAAAATTCGGGACTATGGCATAATTGTAATAGACCCACGATCTTTTCGGTATTTTTCTCAAAATGAGTAAGACGCGGCTGTCACGCGCTTAACTAAGCGGTCTTGTGCAAAGCAAGATAAAAAGTCGCCGACAGAGACTTGAACCCGGGCAATTGCCATGCAACTAAACGACAGGTCTTCTTCGTCAACCCCAGAGTCGAAAAGTAAACGAGTGCCAGATCGAGGCCTGTAAATGGTTGAGCTCTTCCTAGGAAACTTCCCATGTGACGGACTAACTTTATTTGTCTGGAAACTACCCCTTTATAAGAAAAGAGTCTCCCTGACCTCTTCGGGCCAAAAATCTCCTCTTCCTTCTCGCCTCTGCAAAAGACCCATCGAAGTTTCTGGATTTTCCAGGATTGTTTGGTCCCTGGAGAAAGAAAGAACAAGAAATGGTTGATTATGCCGGAGCTGCTGTGGGAACGGCCTTTGGCGAGCTGTTCGCGCTCGTTAAGCACCTAGTGAAAACTGTCGCCGCGTTCCGTGGCCAGCTCAAGAAGATCCGAACCACTTTGGCCGACGTAGAACCAATCATCAAGGACATCGACAAGTACAATCGCCGGCTGAAGCGTGGTCCGGAAGAGATGGCTCCGATCAAGGACCTACTTGAGGAAGGCAAAGCACTCGTCGGCAAGTGCTCGAAGATCCAGGCGCTCGACCTGGGCACGAGGTATACGCACTCGAAAAAACTCGCCGACTTCAACGCGGCAGTCGTGGAGAAATTCCAGCTTTACATGCCGCTGCTGAATGCGAGGGACGAAAAGGAAATGTTGGTGGATGTGAAGGAGATTCGGGGAGACATGAAGGAGGTCAAGGACTTGTTAATTTCCGCGCTATGGCTTAGTGGAGTCTTCCAGAGAGGGCCTGAGGCTTTAGGCGACCTTGCGCTGCCTGCAGCACCTGATTTCATTGTCAGGTCGGAGGTGGAGGCGTCCTCAACCTCAAGAAAGCTCAACGAAGTAGAGATATCTGAAGTGGCAAGTGAAGGTATGTCTGATTAGTACTTTAATTGATCCCAGAACTAAATGGATCCCCTAACATTGCCAATTCAATGTTATGGGTGATATTGATCAAATCGGGCTGTCCAAATTAAAATGAACGGCCTTCTTGAAAAATGGTGAAAATGTGAGCGGAAATTTTTAAAAATTTTGAAGATGTGATATATATATATATATATGATCAAATCAGGCCGTTTATTTTTATTTCGACGGCTCGAATTGATTAATGTCACCAACGTTAGGGGACCTAGATCAATTGAATTGTTACTTGTCAATTACGGTGAAAATTACCATATAGGTAGATGTTTCTTGTTTTCTTTCAAAAGTGATCTACAAAATCCATTGTAGGTGGTCTGCACATCGGGAGCGTCCAATAACTCTGCCCAAAAAAAAAAAATTGCATACTTGCATTGGATGTTCCTTGTTTGCTCTGTTTCTGTAAACCATTTTTTTTTCTTTTTTTGGGTAAAGGAAAAGGAAAACTGTTTCTGTAAACTATTTAGCTGTCTTTACTCTGATTTCCCTAAGAAATTCATGAAAGTAATGAGATTGAAGTTGAAAAGGCAACGGGATGACAAAATTCAGAAATCCGAAGAACTTTTCCTTGAGTTATCTGAGAATGAGGCGCGACGAATCTTTCGATCGTAATTTGTGAAAATTATAAAAAAGATCATGATGTTCGCTCTGAATTTGTCTTTCTAGGTGATGCTGTGCACGAAATTAGCACGGTGGATTCGCAGGAATTTGATTGTGGTACTATCAGAGCAGCAACGCAGCAATTTGAGGTTGGCACATTGGGAGTGTCTAATAAGCCTGCAAAAAATTCCGCTGGACGTTCATTGTTTGCCATGCTCCCGAAAATGAAATGGAAGAAGAAGCAGCAGCGCAGACAAGGTGTTAAAGGCAAGTCTTTAACCTTTTGCATTGGAATAGCAATTGTTCATGAGGTCAGGAAAGATCATGAAAATATTGAAGTTGACGGATGACTCTTCTTTTGCACCTTCGAAGTCGTAAGAGCTGCATCGCTTTTGACAACTAGACCAAAACTTTGTGAGGGTTTAGGGCGTATTAGTATGCCTACTGGTGCAATCAAATATACTAAAAAGTTATGGAATTCTCATTTTGAAAACTCAAAAAGATAATGATCCTCGCTCTCAATGACCGCGTTTTTGTCTTTCTAGGTGAAATTATGCATGAACTTGGCACGGTATATTTGCAGCACTTTGATTTCGGCACTATCAGAGCAGCAACGGACAACTTCTCTGATTCCAAGAAGCTTGGACTAGGAGGTTTTGGTTCTGTTTACATGGTAATAATTGACAGAGCACATCCTCTACTCTCTTGCATTCAAAATTTAAGCAACCAAATAGTCAAAGATGACATCAATCTCATACTCTTCGAAATGCTTCAATGTACAAGGACCTAATTTGATGAAATTTCAGGGTCGGCTCTCCAACGGACAAGAAATCGCGGTGAAACGGCTGTCGCAAAATTCCCACCAAGGAGAAGTACAATTCAAGAACGAGATCGTGTTACTAGCTAGGCTACAACATAGGAACTTGGTCACGCTCCTAGGTTTCTGTCTGGAAGGAGTCGAGCGGCTTCTCATCTACGAGTTTGTGCACAATTCGGGCCTTGATCAGTTCATATTCGGTATGTTTCTCAGGTTGTTGTTTCTGAAATTGGATCCTCACAAATTGGTTGAGGGACGCCTTATAGAATGTGATTTTCGACATAATGTGCAGATCCTCTAAAGCGTGAGAATCTCGATTGGGATAGGCGCCACAAGATAATCATGGGTGTTGTTCGAGGGCTGCTTTACCTACACGAAGACTCTCGACATCGTATCATCCATCGGGACATCAAAGCCAGCAATATTTTGTTGGACTCAGACATGAATCCCAAGATATCAGATTTAGGTATGGCGGTGCTGCTCGAGTTGAACCAAACGGAGGTAGAGGACATACTCATGGGGACCATGTAAGTGCTGCAGCCTTCTAAAGCTAATGACTACCAAAAGAACAAAGTAAACAATAGAACTAATATGGCGGACTTATTGTGACGCACAGGGGATACTTGGCGCCAGATCTTCTGATGAACCCAAGCTACACGGTCAAGTCAGATGTATACAGTTTCGGAGTGCTGGTTTTGGAGATCGTGACTGGTCACAGGGCCGTTGACCGAATTAGCTGTGACACGGAGAGCGTTGTAAGCTATGTGAGTATAAGTACATACCTTCTCATTTCGCATAATATTTCGGAGATCAATCTGCTCAATGTTTGTCAGATGGTTGCAGGTTTGGAGAAATTGGAGGGAAGGATCGATCTCGAGCATCATCGATCCCTATGCGATATCTGGTTCGAGTGATGAAATCGCAAGGTGCATCCACATTGGTCTGTTATGTGTCCAAGCAAATGCAGCTAGCCGGCCAACCATGCCCTTGGTCCATCTCATGCTTAACAGCCACTCATTCACTCTCCCGGATCTGGATCTGGATCGGGATCCCACCGCATTCTTCGCTCATAGCGCCATCAAATCTGATACGTCATCCGATCATAGTTCGATGGTATCTGACTTCGGGGGAAGATGACGCAGTATTACAGTACGAGGGTCTCTGAGGTCGAGAGATCAAGAGACCTCTGTGACCGAACCCAACGGTCGCCTTAGAAAATGGGAGACCAGCGTTCCCAGCGCATTACTTTGGATTTCGTATCATCAATATGACAAAAAAAGGTTAAGCTTTTGTGCTTGATCATTGTTACTTCGAGGAGATAAATGGCTTCAACGTCTAGGAGGTCGGAAGTGAAGGATCCTCACAAAAATTCGTGCCTCACATATGTTGATGGCTTTTTGTAAAACAAATAAAAGTGCCCTCTTTTTTTTTTGTTCGTGTTAGTTTGTTTTTGCAATAAGGAAAATTTTTCCAAAATTAGTTCTTTGATTTTTATTATAAGGATTCTGTGGCTCAATTCTCAAAGAAATTTCTGACGAAGAAAGATCACAAGGAATGGGTTTGCAAATAGATGGATTGTAGATAGCTTGAGATCAACAAACTGGCCTAACTTACATTACAATACTCTTAAGAAAGCTATAAATGACTTGGAAAGAAATTGGTTTGCAGAAATCGAAAGTACAAGAAACGGAAAGCATGACAAAAATTAAATTACAAAGGAAATTAAATGTTTTTGCATGAGCTGTTGATCTTGAATGAAACGTTTAGAAAAGTACAATAAAAACAAGACCCGATGACGAAACTTGAAAACATAATGGTACTATACCGAAGTTTGACTCGACGATGAAGCATCAAGATAAAGATTCACATCGGAGTTTGACTCGACAACATGAATCTGGAAATTACAACTGCATCTAAGGAAATCTAAAATGCAGTGAAGATAAAGATAAATGAAATTGCAACTACATCTAGGAAATCTAAAATGCTTTGAATTTTTTTTTAAAAAAAAAAGAAGATAAACTAATAATGAACTTTGAGTTCTGTCGTTGATTGGAGGGCCCGTACAAAAAGCACACACTAGGTATTTATAATCCCCTATAAATGGTTACAACTTTAAAATTCAAATAATAGATAACTTTCTAATGACAGTTATCAGCCTCCCATTTTTTGGGCACTTTCCACGATCAAGCAGCCACCCTTTTATGATTTATCTGTAAGCAATTTTGTTGTTGACGCCAATACTCATCAACTATCGGTAAGTTTTCGACGCCAATGCTCACTAACTATCAGTAAGTTTCCGCTATCGGTAAGTTACCGACGCCAATGCTCACCAACTATAGGTAGGTTGCCGACGCCAATGCTCATGGACGCTTATTCCCGTGAATTTCATCCGTGAGTCAATTTTAAGTGCCAACAGTTCGAGATAGGAAAGATGGAAAAATGTTAAATACTTTATAAGTGAAAATGAGCAAGTGGGCTATACTCCACTATACCCAGGTGCGCGCACATAATTGTTAGAGCACTTGACACGTGCGGTTGCGGATCAAATGCGGCACTGACCAATAACTGTACGTCATTTTTTTTTTTGATATTTATAGCAATAATTTCACCGTTTTGTCATAATGAAATAATGCGACTATTTTAATAGTTACTAGGGCCTTTTACAACATCCGAAAAGATGTGTCCTAATTTACGGCTATTCGGACATGAAAAGGTGCGTCCAAATTAACCGATTTTGGACATGAAGAAACTGTGTTCTCTTCGCTAATATATACATTAGGTTTATGTCCATCGTTTTAAGAGTAACTTCCATTTTCGTTTATTTCCCAACCCAAAAAAAACAAACAAACAAACAGTCGCCTTTTTCTATTGTTTCCCTTTAGATCCATTGTCAGATTCGACACCGAGAACTTTTTCTCTTTTCTTCTCCAACCTTCCATCTCCCTCCTCTCTGTTCTCTCTCTCTCTCTCTCTCTCTCTCTCTGACCCTATCTCCAATGTGGCCGTGTATCGATTGTGTGCCTCCCTTTGTGAACGAATTATAAGCACATTTATATAGAGAAAGCTAGGTCAAATCTAAGGCTCTGATCTATGATAGGATCATTGAGATCCCCACCCTCCATGTGGGGGGCCCACTCACATGGAGAGTGGAGATTTCAATGGGAGAGGATTTCCTCCCGAGATAGATCCCTATTTGCAAGATCATTTTTAATTAAGCCCTCGAAGGACACCTACTCATGTTGAATTAAGTTCAAATCAGCCTATTCCGCTCAAGAATTTGCGCCTAGTCTCTCCAATGGCCTTGACCTAGACTTGTCAAAATGGGTTTAAAACCCATTTATAAACTCATATTTCTTTGAATGAGTCATTAATGGGTCACCATTATTTCTCTTAGCGGCCACAAATGGGTTTTACAACAAAAAAGCAAAAATAGATGGGCCTTAATGGGTTTGGACCAAACCCATTTACGACCCATTTAATTTAATCTCTTCTTCTTTCCTCAATAGCCGGGGACGGGGTCGGGATCGCGGACTGGGGCCGGGGCCGGGGCTTGGTGCGGGATCGGGACAGGGGCCGGGGATTGGGCCGGGGTAGGGAAATGGGGCCAGAAATGGAGATCGAGATCGAGACCGGGGCCGGGGACAGGGGCCGAGGTCGGGTCCGGGACTAGGGACTGGGACCGAGGATTGGGGCGGGGATCAAGGCCGGGGACCGGGGCCGGGACCGGTGGCGGTGGCGGGGACCAGGGTCCTCGACCGGGGCCGGAGCCGGGGAACGAGGCCAAAAATGGGGACCAGGATCGGGGCCGGGGACCGAGGTTGGGACCAGGGACAGGGGCCGAGATCGCGGAATGGGGACCGGGGACAGGGGCTGGGGCCTAGGCCGAGATCGGGAAATGGGGACCGAGGACCGAGGATGGGGAAGGGGACGGGGGTCGGGGACAGGGGCGGGGCCTAGGTCGGGAGGTGGCCGGGACCGGGCCGAGGGCCGGGTCGAGAGCCGAGGGCCGGGTCGAGAGCCGAGGCCCGGTACAGAGGCCGAGACCAAGGAACGGGGCCGGGTCCGCGATTGGGGCCGGGACTAGGGACCGGTGTCCGCGGCCGAGGCCGGGGTCCACGGCCGAGGCCGAGGCTGGGGCCGGGGCCAGGACCGTGGTCGGGTACAAGGCCGAGGTCGGATCCGGGACTGGGGCAGGCCGGGACCGGGGGCAGGAATCGGGGCCGGGTATGGGGCGACCCATATCTAATAAAAATGCCGATTTGTATTTAATGAAAATATTTTAGCAATATAAATTTATTAAACAATCATAAGAAATAAATTTTTAAAGATTAAATTAAATATAGAAGTGTTTTCTTAAATGGGTTGGGTCGGGTATGGATCGGGTTGGGTATGGGTCAATAAATTTGTATTTTGCAGAAATGGATCATAAACGTGTTAATGGGTCGATTTGGGTCGGACCATTTATGACCCGACCCGACCCGACCCGACCCACCCATTTGACACACATACCTGGACCGATGGGTCGGTCCATGCGAACGTGGTGCGTCATTTCATGCCGTTGGTGCAAGTGTTATGCATAAATGCTAAATTAAAACTAACCTCAATGCAAACTATAAGAAATTGGTTCAAATATTTTTTGTAGCAACTAAGGTTGGTCCCTAATTTTCTAGGCCATTAATGGCTAAAAATGGTAGCCAAAAATTTATGTGTCAACAATTATAGTACTCGTTTGTATCGAAAGCCTATGTTAATGTGGCTTACTTTGCCACAAATGCAGTAGCGATCGTCTCGCCACCAATCGTTCTATTCTTAACTGTTGTTATCGTACCCTCGATCTCCACGAGCTCCCCCTAGTTGAGTGCTCGTCGCTTCTGGCCGTCTCTGCCAGGCTTCATGACCTTGCCTCTGTTTCCCATCTCCCGTGCGATCCGTTTCTCATCTTACTCTTGAGCCCTCCTTTGTTAATAAGAAGTCCGCTTTCCATCATCCTTGACTAATACCCTAGACAATTGTCTGTGGGAAGTGTCTTTGTTGGGTAATAAATTCTCCAGCTCAGTAAGAGTTGGGTCTTGAGCCCATCCAGGAGTGATCATAACAATGTTGTTATACTCAAGGGACCTGGGCCTGGCCTGGCCTTTACATACCCCAAGCCTAGCCATCGAGCGGCCGCAGGAGCCGGTTTACCAAAGCGTGGCGCCTCCGGGAACTCAGGCGAAGCACTGGTTTCCTAGGCTCAACCTCTAGAGACTCAAGCCACAAGCGTGAAGATCTAGAAAACTAATTCACAAAAAATTCTGTCACTCAAATAAACACACGCCCTAAATTGGAAAGTGGTAGAATAATGGGACGCAACGCCGAAGTGTTTCCAGGAGAGAGACGCAGCTGAAATTTTCAGGGGCTCAAGATTTTAAGAGTGAGAACTGAGAAGTAACTTCAAGCAAGAGAGTGAACATACATATGTTGATTGAAATGAGTAAGATGATGCGTAGTTGATCTCACATTACTTCTGCTAGTAACTACAAGGTTTACCTTTTATTTCATTTTAGTTTGCAAAAGTCTGTCGTCTCACCTACGCCAGATGGTGATCCGTTTGCTACTTGGGCAACCGTGCCGTGTGCCTCTGCAATGGCATTGTTGCCACGGTTGGCACAATCATTCACCGAGAGATAGCCTCTACCTTGTGAAAGGCCATGAACTTGGTTCGAGCCCAGGGCGCTCTTGTAAAAGCTGCCGTGAAGAGGCGCATCCGCTACCAGAGAAGCTAACAGATTGTTAAGACCAAGTCCGAGACAGCTTCTCGCCGGAGGGTTTCTTGGGTTGCAAGCAACACTCGCTCGCGATTTAATCCATGATACCAGCATAGGAAGGACTACGAACCTGGTAATATCTTGGCGGCGTGGAAGCTGATCAACTATGTGTGGGATCAAGCAAATTGGGGGAGAATAGAAGATTGAATTCCCCGAACAGGAATGCGATACGGAAGCTCAGTGGATTTTGGAATGTTTCACTAGAGCTCTCGAGGCACTTGTACCTAAATAATTAATCAATAGAATTTTTATAATTTAATAAGAGTATACGAATGGGATAGAATTCCAAATCGAATTCTTTTGAATTCTTTTTTCTTTTAAAATGAAGGGAACGAATCTCGATTACAAACGCGGCGAAATTACTCTGATTTAACAAGCCCTCGAATCATCTTGAATCATTGATCGGAGAACTACATCACAGAACGGATGTAGCTCGTTTTTTCACAGATTAAATGTCCACAATGCAGCGAGAGAATCAGTCGATTTGACGTTTGGAGTTCGAATCGGAATTTATCAATAGAGAACATTAGACTTCGTTTTACAGACGTTCTTCCAACGAAGAACGGAGGACAATGAGACGAGCGACGATGAATTCCGACTCGAACTCCAAACGTCAAATCGACGGATTCTCTCGCTGCATTATAGACATTTAATCTGTGAAAAACGATGCATGTCCATTCTATTATGTATTTCTCCTATCAGTAATTCAAGATGATTTTAGGGCTTGTTAAATCAGAGTAATTCCGCTGCGTTTGTTATCAGGATTCGTTTCCTTAAAAAAAAATTAACCGAACCTGACGACGAGCTGTTTAGCTGGAACAACATCACGAGCTCAAACACTTACAATGCGGCGCTGCGGCAGCTGCTGGATGATCTACGGGGCGAGGCGGAGATCGGTGGCTCGCTGAGGAAGTACGCGACAGGGAGCGTACCGATGGGTTTCAACACGATCTACTCGATGGTGCAGTGCACACCAAACTTGATGGAGCAACAATGCGGCGACTGCCTGGTGACGGTGGTGGCAAGGCTCCCGCTATTGTCCCGGGAAGATGGGAGTGAGGATTACGGCGCCGAGTTGCCAATTCCGATACGAGACCAAACACTCGATTCCTCGACCCGGTCGGCAAACCACTTCCGCCTGCGCTGCCCCCGTGGGTGGCAGATGCTCTGCCTCCACCACCGGGTACGTTGGCTCTTGTTTAGAAGCTTGGTAGCAGGCGATTATGTCTTTTTTTTTCTACAATTAATTATGCAGGTTCCACGAAGATTTACGCGATTAGTCGTTCAAATGAGTTTAAACGAAGGGGAGCGAGTTCGAATCCCAGAGGCGTCATTAGGGATCTTAAGCGTGGCGTCGGGGTGATGGGTCCTCCGCTAGCGTCACCCCAGGATTTACTTCCCGGCTGTCGGCCGTGCGGGGGTTCCCTGGGTCACCAAAAAAAAAAAAAAAAGAACTTGCTTTATAGATCATCATGCAATTTATTTCTTCCTTCAGATCAGTGCATTGGATAAATATTTTGTTGCCAAAAACAAGGTAAGCGTTGGTCCATACTATCGGCAAAAGGAAACGTGGGCCACTAGTCAACACTAGTTAACTATCATGATCCGTTCATTGATTGAATCACAACTTGTGACAAATTTATTATTGGGTGCCAAATAAGCGGGATTCGTGCTTGGAACAGAAATCTATTTAGTGATGAATATTTTTTTATTTTTAAAATAAATTTTTAGTCATGAAATAGATTTAAAACAGAAATGATTTTCTACTAGAAATAAAAATATAAAATCATGGATCCCAGCATAACTTCTAGTATGAGCGACGAAATTGCAAGGTGCATCCACATTGGTCTGCTATGCTTCCAAGAGAACATGGCTAAACGGCCGACGATGGCCTCGGTACTTCTCATGCTCAACAGCCACTCGGTCGCGCTCAAAGGGCCGTCACAGCCCGCGTTCTTCATGCACGCCGATATGTCATCTACGCAGGATTACAGATCGGGAAGCAAAAATCATGCCAGTTCTAAATGAGGTCTCCGTGACCGAGCCAATATCCACAGTAGCCTTGAAAAAACGGGAGATCGGCATGCAATGCGCATTAGTTTTTGTGATTGTCGTGATTTCAGATCATCAAAATTCCATTCTCATGGAGTAATTCTTCCTCTGGATTGTTGAGTGCATGGCTTCATTGGCTCGGGATCAAACCCAGACTCATAGGATGTAAGTGAAGGATACTTGGAAAAAGTCATGCCTCAAGACAAGAACATCTAAAACAGCTTGCTCTTACAAAATTCGTGTTGGGCTATATTTTTATTTTTGATTCGAAGTGTTGGGCTATATTTGAGTTTGAGTGTTTTTGGTGGCCCAGTACGGTTCGAGTTTTGTCAATTGGACCTCCTAAAGACATCACGATTCATGTCACAGGTCCATGGAAAAATCACTAAAAAAATCATAAATCTATTATAATTATGTATATTCAGTCTTAAACCTTTTTTTTTACCAATTGAGTCTTAAATATTTTGTATTTGTGTCAATTACAATACATCCGGTCAACTTTGGCCAGTCGAAGCTAACTTGTCAATTTCTAATAATATTTTAATATTTTTTCAAAAAAAATTATCTCTTTTTTTTAAAATTTTTCTTCTCCTTTCTCCTCCGGAGGCGAGGGCCAGCGAGGTCGAGAAATAAGAAAGAAAAATAAATTAAAAATAGACATTTTATAAAATTTTAAAATTATTATAAATTGACAAATCACTACCGGCAGCGCTACGTCAGCGCCGATCGACCAAAGTTAGCCGCATAGACTTACTCGCATAAATGAATGAAAAAAAAATTACGAATCAATTGAAAAAAAAAATTAGGATTGACGTGGCACAATTGAAGTAGGTGTAGAAATTTTTCAGGAAAATTGTCTACAAAGGCTTAAACCGCAAATCTATCAATTGTGCCAATATGATTCTAAACATGGGAAATGATAACGGTACCGATGCAAATAAAAATGATTCAAATATTTTTATTTTAAGAGAAAATAAATACAGAATAACTATTATGGAATCAGTTTTGTCAATCAAGAATTTGTCTCGTCTAACGAGAAAATAGAAAAAGGAAATTTAGCTCATCACTATGTGAGGATGGAAAACTTAACGGCGGGTCATTGAAAATGAGGATACTTAGGTCGCATTTTTTAGGGAGGATTTGGTTGGAAGCGTTACAAGGAAAAAACATTTTTAATGCCATTAAATAAAACCGTGGAAAAAATTCCAAATAGAAAATTTTCCAAAATCTTGTCTTTCGATAATAAAATAAGAGAAGTAAATATTTTTTTTTACTTCTGAAGAGAAGTAAATATTTTTTTACTTCTTCAAGTGGCTCCAAAATTACTTATGAAGTAAAAAAAATGCTTCGAAAGTACAAAAATGAAATTGCGTAACCAAACAAATTTCTACTGTAGAAGTTGCATTACCAAATAGATCTTTACTCCAAAAGTGTTCTCATGCATGCCCTTAACTGAGCTTCAAGAAAAATAATTAGAAGAACAAACCATGGTTTTTCATTTTCATTTTTTTAGGAAATTTTTTTAAATTATATTGTAAAGAATCAAGCTAACCTATGGACTTCTACTAGCGAGTTCTTATTCGAATGAAAATTGTGGTCAACATAGCGTCATAGAAACTCAGTCTAACAGCATCGCCACGCTAGCCATACTCTTTTAAACATTTTAACGATTTGCCAATTTAATTTCAAATCTTTCAATTGTGTTAATTCAGTTCTAAACTTTTGAAGTTTATTATTTGGATAATTGTCCGAAAAGGTTACACTAACAAATTATCAAAAGTTTTAGGGGTTAAACTAACAAATCGTCAGATGTGCGCGTAAGCTGGCCCCGACATCTTGGTTATAAAAAAAAACTAACAAATCGTCAGAAAATTTAAGATTAAATTGACAAATCATCACAAAAAAATTAGGACTTTTCGGATTTTGATATCTACACGGTTTCGTGGCATCAGTGGTTCACTGATCTCGTGTGCCGTCGTTCGCGATTTTTATTTGGTGGGGCGAATTGAGAAGATAAGTTAGCATCATTTGACCTTTTCGTTAACATCAAGGACAAGCATGGTCCCCCGATCCTAAGACACTGGATCGGTCGCTATTAGAGGTGGCAATATGGGTCACACACCCATATTTGACCCATATTTTATAAATATGGATCAAATATGGGTCATTAACTTTTAAAATGTTCACTAAAAATTGGTTAATAATGGGTCACACTTAAATCAATTTTCAACCCACATTGACCCACTTTCGACCTATATTGACCCACTTTCTACCCATATTGACTCACTTTCGACTCATAAGGACAATATCCTTCCACAAGTTACAAATGGTCTCGGGACCAAGACCCGATCCCGAGGCCTGGTCCAGAGGTCGGGTACAAGGGTCAGGCGGGTCTCGGGACAGGGGCCGGGTCCGAGTCCAAGGGCAGTGTCCCGGGACTAGGGCCGAGGGGCCTGGGTCTGGGTCAGGGGCGGGGGGCCAGGGCCTGGTCCCGAGGCCGGGTCTGGGGACTGGACCAGGTCCCGCGACTGGGGCCGGTGCCGGGTCCGGAGGCCATGTCCCGGGGCCGGGTTCGGGTCCGAGGCCGGGGGCCGGGTCCCGAGGCCGGGGCAGGGGACGGGTCCTGGTCCGGGTCCTGGGGCCGGGGCCGAGGCCAGGTCCCAAGTCCGGGGCCGGGGCTGGGTCCAAGGCCGGGGCCGGGTCCCGGGTCTCCCGAGGCCGGGGCCGGGTCCAGGGGCCGAGTCCTGGTCCCGGGGCCGTGTCCGAGTCCCGGGGTCGGTGCCGAGTCCCGGGACCGGGACCGGGTCCGGGGCCGGGGCCTGGGCCGAGTCCGGGGTCGGGGCCAGGTCCCTGGTCGGGTGTAGGGGTCGAAGCCGGGTCCCGGGGCGGGGGTCGGGGCCGGGGCGGGGCTAGGTCCCGGGTCCGAGGCTTGGGCTAGGTCCGGGGCAGGGGCGGGGCGGGGCGAGATCCCGGGTCCCGGGACCGGGGCCAGGTCTGGGTCCGGGACTGGGTCCCGAGGCCGGTGCCGGGTCCCCGGACCGAGTCCGAGTCCCGGGGTCGGTGCCTAGTCCCGAGGCCGGGGCCAGGTCCGGGGCCGGGGCCGAGCTGGGTCCCGTGTCCGGGGCCCGGGACAGGGTCCCGTTTCAGGGGCCGGGGCCGAGTCCCGGGTCCCTGGTCCGGGGCCGAGGCCGAGTCCCGGGTCCCTGGTCCAGGGCCGAGGCCGAGGCCGGGGCCGGGTCCCGGGTCGGGTGCCGGGGTCGAGGCGGGGTCCCGGGGCAGGGGCCGGGTCCCAGGTCCGGGTCACGAGACCGGGGGTCGGGGGTCGGGGGTCGGGGCCGAGTCCCGGGCTTGGGGCCGGGGTCGAGTCTCGGGACCGGGGCCGGGGCTGGGGCCTGGTTCGGGTCCTGGGGCCGCGGCGGCGGCCGGGGTCGAGACAGGGTCCCGAGGCGGGGGCCGGGGTTGGGTCTCGGGACCGGGGCCGGGGCTAGGTCCCAGGTCCGGGTCCCGAGACCGGGGGTTAGGGCCGAGTCCCGGGATTGGGGCTGGGGTCGGGTCTCGGGACCGAGGCTGGGGCTGGGGCCTGGTCCGGGTCCGGGTCCCGGGGCCGGGTCCCAAGTCCCGAGTCGGGTGCCGGGGTCTAGACTGGGTCCCGAGGAGGGGGCCGGGGTCGGGTCCCGGGGCCGGGGCCGAGGCCGAGGCTGGGTCCCGGGTCCGGGGCCGGGGCAGGGTCCCGTTTCCGGGGCCGGGTCCTGGGTCGGGTGCCGGGGTCGAGGCCGGGTCCCGGGGTGGGGGCCGGGTCCCGAGACCGGGGGTCAGGGCCAAGTCCCGGGATTGGGGCCGGGGTCGGGTCTCGGGACCGGAGCCGGGGCCGTGACCGGGATCGGGACTAAGGTCGGGAACTATTTTAGTAATATTATTTTCTTAAAAAAATTATTGTATTTTGATAATATGTGTCAAAACGGGTCGGGTCGGGTATGGGTCAGTCGGGGGGTCAGGTCGGGTTTGGGTCGTTAAATATTGGTCAATATGGGTCGGATCATATTCGACCCGACCCAACCCACCCATTTGCCACCTCTAGTCGCTATCCATACACGAGAATGCATGTGAGCAGTACTAAGTGACGGGGACATGAAAGAGCTGGTTCTTCTCGACCACTTCATGCAAGGCGAGACAGACAAATCGAAGCTTATGTCTTAATCTCAGTAAATCAGTCTTAAAACTTCACATTTCACAACAACACACATTGCAAACCGATTAAGTCAACATTTTTAAGCTTAGGCGGGCCACATTTTCTTGGTCCGGTCGTGGTTTTTGGGGATCAAGGAAAACAATTCAATTCGCCGTAATCGCACATCTCCTTTCGTAATTTATGCATGAACTACTGCAATACGGAACGAGTTAAAAGATTCTGTGATCAACAACATAGATTCAATAACCATCACATCTTCGAAGAGTCGATGTTTATCCTGGAGAATTTATTAGATCCCCAGTCAATTAATTCGGGTCTAGTCAAGCATTTGCCCTTTTACTTATACCTATAAATTTCATGAACTGAATTCTCTGACTTTCCATCCAGTGTAATGGGACTACTTCTTTCCTTATCATATGCATGTATTGTCGTCTCGATCAATCAAAGTCACAGCAATTCTACTGTTTTTTCCCCTTTAATAAGCTTGTCATAGGCGCATTTATTTTATAAGAAAAGATAAATTGCTATTTTCCCAATCTCGAGCCTCTTATCTTGATCAATCAAAAAGTACTTGATGTTTTGATTTAAATAATTGTTATGGATGAATGGAGGCACGTGTTTTTTCTTGTTTTAAACATAAATTTGGGAAAAGTACACCTGGAGTGCCTTAACTTTTGTACGGTGTGTACTTAAGTGCCTTAACTTTCAAAGTGTGCACTTAAGTGCCTAATCGGAGTAAAAGTGTGCAGTTGAGTGCTAACTCCGGTAAACAGTGTACACGTGGATTTTTTTATATTTTTTAATAATTTTTGAAAATCCACGTGTACATTAAATATTAATAAAAACATTGTTCACCGGCGCCACGTCTGCATTTCCGGCGGCCACGTCAGCATAGGCACTTAAGTGAACATTTTTTAAAAGTTAAGTGTACACTTTGAAAGTTAAGACACTTAAGTGCACACCGTACGAAAGTTAAGGCACTCCAGGTGTATTTTTCCCCATAAATTTTCACATTATATAGGAATAAGGACCTGAGCAAGTCCTTAAACTACTTTATCTGAACTCTGAGACGTAAAATTCGAAGATATTCTCTGGGATGAATAAAAAATAATATTTTCTCTCAACTAAAGTGAGTGGCGGTGAGGAAGGTAGACTCCACGTCAATTTCAGTTAGTTACAACTGAGTATGCAGATATAGTGGCCTCCCGCGCCTAGGATGAATCTTCAACTCTTGCATCATTAACCTATGCTTCGTATAATGTCATTAATCAACTTGTCAGCGATGTACCTCTGGTTAAAGACTTTTTGCATAATTGTTGGGTACGCATAAAGGTAGTACTTCATTTGATCAAACCAATAATGAAACAGGAAAAATATCAAAAAGGTCTTAAATTTATTTCATCGATATCAATTTAGTCCTAAACTTTTTAATTGGACCATTTAATTCTAAACATTTTTGTATTCTTACCAATTCAATCCACATAAATTACTGACATGGATATTGATCACCTTACGTAGCACAGTTGTCATTGACATGGACATCTTTTAACAACTTTCTAACAATGACATTTTATTTCTTTTTCTTTTCTTTTCTTTTTTTTTTCTTTCACTTTGGCTAGTGAGATGCCGGCAATCCTCACGGGCCATTGCGCAAAGGCTAGCTAACCCTCGCCGGCCACTGGCAAGGGCTGGTTGGCCCTAGTATGTCGCTAGCGAGGGTCGTGGCTCTCACCAAGATCTGGCAAGGGCTGGGATCCTCCGACCAAAGTAAAAAAAAAAAATAAGAAAATTATTTAAAAATGTCCATGTCAGCGCCAGTTATGCCATATATGACAGCTAACGGTCAAGCCAATGATTTCCAGCCAAAATTGATTGGCTGTAATGAATTAGTATCAATGTTAAAAAGTTTATAACTAAATTGATTTAATTAAAAAGTTTATGACTGAATTGATATCATGCAATATGTTTAGGGCTTTTTTTGGGATTTTTCCTCTAATAAAACAAATAAATAGGAAATCACGTTTTCTTGAAAATCGAGATTGTTATAGTTTGAGTTGAAAATGGGTCACAAATCAATTCAAGTCATACTTTTAGGATCCGATTTAGTCAAAGGCTTATCATGTCGATACTATAAGATTCATCATAACTCAAGACAGTTACATTAAGGGAGAATCGAACCTAAGAGACGAATTTCTCTGGACACAACTTCCCAATTATTTTACCAGTTTAAGGTTCTCCTAGCTCTGACCCCCCAAAAAAAAAAATCTCCTAGGCCTAGCAATTGCTAATACATTGATTGTTCATGAGCTTGAAAATGACTCTATAATGATCAGCACTTTGAGCGAGACAACCGCATGAACTCACCAATTAAATCGACTGGGATGTTAAATTTTTTTTTTTCTCTTTGGTCGGCAACTAGGATATCAATTCCAAAAGCATGAAAATCTCTTTTAATATATTTTTGGAGTATGTTTGATAATGCTATGTCAAAACATATGAGTTCAAAATTCATCATATTTTTCGAAAAGGCAATCAACCAACGGATATGTTTGCCAATATTGGCATAGCGAAGCGATTGGATACTTCATTTTACTTGCAGCCTCTTGAAGAAATATCTCATGTTTTGTTTTTCATGACAAAGTTGGGATTGTATATTTTAGACTGTAGTTTATTTAGTTTGTAGCTTCTGTTTACCCAAAAAAAAAAAAAAAACCGTATTTGTCTTTGATTGTATGATTGAGCGGTTAGGTTCTTAGTTTCTTCTTCTTCTTCTTCTTCTTCTTCTTTGTCTTTACTTGCAATAGAAGGAGAGATTACACATATGTGTCTTGTAAGTAAAAGGAAACTAAAAGGATTAAAATGAGTGTAAAAACAGATGAAGGTTTAAAAACGCAAATTTACTCACTTATGACCTAATAACCACTTACATATCTCTATCTTTATGAACATCATTCACATAATTCCCCTCCTTGCATACTCATTTTAGCGTTTTGCTTAGGGATGCGGTGATTTGGTTTTTTTTATTGGTTTTGGTACCTGTAAGAATTTAGGATTTCGAGTGGATGTAGGACACGTAATTAATGATGTAAAAGTGCAAAGTGATTTTTGAATTAAGGATCGTCGATTCCCAATCCGATCCCACACCCTGAAACTAGGAATCGGATCAAGAGGATCGGTCCTAGTTTCAAGAATCGAAACCGGATCGGACTGTCCTAGGACCAGACCGATCGATCCTATCCAATTCTCGGGCGGTCCAATCATTGGACCGATCTCATTTTGTTGTTAAATTATTTTCATTAATAGCATGCCCACCGGACCATCTCTTGTTAGTTGCATCACATTATCGCTAAATCTATACTAAGCATCTTACATTTTACTTTTAGGTTTAGGTTTAGGAAAAAATTTTAAAATATTATTCGATCCAGTCGGTCCAATCGAGAACTGGACCGAACGAAATAAATTTCGACTTTATGGAACCAAGGATCGAACCGAACCGTCCGGTCCAGGCAATTCTTGATTCGGTCAATCCATTATGACCAGCGCTATTTTTTCTTTTTTCTTTTTTTGGGTCGAAACCAGTCCCTACTTCAAATGTAAAATCAGATGCATTTGAAAAAAACAAAATAGTAGAGTTTTTTTGTGGTTATTGGGTATAAAATAAGGTATGGTTTGGGTACTTTCGCATATAAATTAACTATTAAACAAAAAAAAGGAAAGTATCTAGATCAAAATGTTTCAATTTCCAATTAAACTCCATATTGATTAACATGATCATGGAGATATTTTTTTACTTTTTTTTTTGGTGGGACTCATGGAGATTTAACCATGGAGATTTTCCCTCTCCAGATCTATTTCAAAATTCATTTTCCCTTTCTTTTGGATTGACACCATATAAAACTATTTCACTCAAGTGAATTTTTACTTTTCGTTTGCCAGCATATTTTTTTTTTTAACATCTGATGATCACTTTCTTTGACCGTCTTTTCTTTTATTACCGCTGATAAATAATCTCTTGACTTGACCCAAGTAAAGCTAGAGTAGTGAAAAAGAAAAACACCCTTTTTTTTTAGCACTATCCAGAAAAAAAAAAGATTTAAAAAGAAAAAAAAAAAAAAAACTTCCGGGAGAAGGAACAATTGAAGTCCCAGTCAAAAGAGCGTCTGCAAGCAATTACTCCGATAAGATTTGATTGACGATACACTGCATCTTTAAAAGACAAATAATCCATGCGAAACGACGCGGCAATTGATCTTCTCTCCCAAGACTGATCTCCTCTTGTCGTCCCTGTTCGACGAGGGTGAAGATCGTCGGGATCGGAAGACGGCGACCCATGAAGCAACGGACTCTGAGTATGCCCAGGAGGTGGCGTTTCAGGAGGTTTTAGAGGTCTCCTGGGTGACGGACATAAATCCTTCGAAAACAATTACTGGATCGTCTTCCTCGTCTGTGGCGGTCGTGACCGAGGCAAACCCAGAAAGAAGTGAAGTGAAAACCATGGACCCGGTCGAGATGGGTGTTCGAAAAGATGGTGGCGAGTTGTCGGAGAGGTTCTGCGAGATTTGCGCGGAGAGAAAAGAGGCCGGAGAGATGTTCGGGAACAGGACCGTGTGTTCTCACGTCTTCTGCTCCCTCTGCGTGAGCAGGCACGTGGAGACCAAACTCGGGGACAATGTCACCGCCATCAGATGCCCGGGCATGGAGTGCGAGGGCGTCCTGCAGATTGATTCCTGCAGGCAAATCCTCCCCGAGAATGTTCTTTCCATGTGGGAGAAATCGCTGTGCGAGGCGTTGTTTCTCGAGTCGCAGAAGTTCTACTGCCCTTTCAAGGACTGCTCGGCTCTTCTGATCAAGGACTGTGACGACGAGAAGGTGATCAGAGAGTGCGAGTGCCCGTATTGCCACAGGTTGTTCTGCGCCGAGTGCTCCGTCCCCTGGCATCCCGGGGTGTCGTGCGAGGAGTTTCAGTCGCTGAACGAGGATGAGAGAGGGAGGGAGGATCTCGTTGTGAGGGAGCTCGCGAAGGAGAAGAAATGGGGGAGATGCCCCAAATGCAAATTCTATGTGGAGAGGACTCAGGGTTGTCCTCACATCACTTGCAGGTTTGTCATACGTTCACTGGAAATCAAAATGAAATAATTTCGCTGGGTAGCGAATTATTTATCGATGGGTATCAAGAAGCTTGACACGGTATAGCTTCTTTGTTTAGATTTTCCTGGAAAACCTGTAGATGTCACATAGTAATTGCTTGTGCTTAGTTGATGAAACAGAGAAAACATGGGATCCTGCATTTTTCAGCAGAATTGTTATTAATTGTGGCTTTCAATCACACAAAAGGCAACTGAACACATGATGATGTAATTCAAGTACAAGATCTCAGTGTATTTCATCGCATTGTAGCAGTAAAATACAGAGTGTTGAAGCTTCATGACTTGGCAATTCTGTATGATAGTATTAATCATAGAATGTTTGATATAATAGGCAAAGGCACACTGTCTTTCTGTTGGATGAATTGTGGCCATTTTGCTTAATCCTGTTGATCACCAGTACTGGAAATTCTGCTGGTTAGTGGTTTATTATGGAACCTGCAGCAGAGTTAGTGGTGCCTAATTTTGCGATTTGCAAATGTTCAACTGTTCATCCTTTTCTGCTATTTGCGGGGTGTATAGTTTTAAGTATGGCAATCAATATGCGATGGCTAGTTACCAAAATGCGGGTCGTCAAAATTTCTATGGCAAGTGAACGATTGTTCCTTGGTGGCTTGCAATTGCAGGTGCCAGTTCCAGTTTTGCTATGGATGTGGATCAGAATGGACTGATGCTCATGGTGGTTGCGCAAGAAACTGAGCAAAAGGCACAGGAAAGAGGGCGTAACCATTTATTAATTTCAATTGCATCTGAATTTTATGGTAGATAAGAACTTGCGGTACAATCTAGTATAGTAATGACGTGAAGGAGGTTTTTTCGGTGAAGCTACATATAGCATATGGATTACACCTGGTCTATGATTTTTCTTCTGGTGTGCTTTTTTTGTGTTTGAGCTTCCAGTCACCTGCTGAATCTTTGTCAAGAAATTACTGAAGGATCATTCAGTTCAAGTTACAATTGCAAATATTGATCAATTTCCCACATCAATCTCATGCTTGTTTGAAATTTTCCTTATTACCGACAAAACTGACTGTCTTATGCTTTGTAGGAGTTTATTTTGTTGTTTAAAATGTTCCTACACACACAAATTAGAATCGTTTGCTCTTCCATAAAGCAATAGAAGTAACAGAGAATGTGGACACTTAGCCAGCGTTCCTAAGAGCTGCCATTTAGTCTGAGAATTTATAAGAATTGTGCCATCTCTCCGAAACTTGTTGGTGTTTTTGCCTATTGTCAGGGTTTGAAGCACGGTCTTTGCAGCCCCGCCTCAACATCTCGTCTCCAATGTACATTGTTCGTACTGGTTTTAAGTTTGGTACTCATTGGTAGAAAATACTCTCTTGCATTCACCAGAGCCTACCAAAAAAAAAAAGATTATAAAATAGCTACTCCCTTCAGCAGAAGTTGCTGAGCTAGTACCTTCCATTGATTACTTGACAAAGAATAAATTTCTTGACGACAATGTTACCTTTTCACACTGGTAATTGCTTATGCCTCCTCTTTTCGCCTAGTCAAAGTGCGTCGTATTTCAATTTCTCAAGACCAAAGTAGACCAGAAAGAGAACAAGTTAGATAGGTTTGCATTCTTCCTCAATATCAGAAGAACATTACCCATATTGTGTTAAAGGTTTCCGCATTTTGTTACTTATAAACCAAGGTATACGCATCTCATCAGTCAAAATCATCTAAGAATCCAAACTAAACTGTAGTTTAATACTTGAATGCGGTATGAAAGAAGTTGAAGGTTGGCTCTAATGTCAAAGGTTCAGTGCTGAACGTGTATGATATTCAACAGGTATGTTAGAAGCAAATGGTGGAGGCTGGCCTCTTAAGAGAGCGATGCGTGTATTAGTCCTCATATTATAACAAAAGCTGAAAAGCGGTTGCTCTATCATAAAGTTGAGGGAGGTGACAAAAGAAAAATGTCTGCTTGTGATATTGCTTATGCTTTATTTTGTTTTACCATTGCAAGTGCATCTATCTTTCCTTATCATGATTTGTGATCCTCATTGTGACGCTCTGGATTTTGGCACCCGTAAAATAATAGAATTTAGACTATGGTGTGTCAATGGATTTTAGTTTAAGGCATGAAATTGAGTTCTAAGGAATTTTGGATCGGAAATTGGAAATTTCCCCAATCGTCAAGTGAATCGAATTAGGATTCGATCGTTAGTCAGTTTGATTCAGAATTGAAATTCCTCGAACTCGATCCTTAATTAGGTCGAGCCGACTCCCGAGAAGCCTAAGTTGCTCTCGATTGGATGGTCAATTGTCCAAATTACCCTTGAGTGCAAAATTACCAAAATGCTCTAGAAAGTTTGAGAAATTACGAAAATGCCCCTAGGGTTTTATGAGTATCAAGACAAAGAACATCATGGCCATGGGTCCCATTTCATCTCTAGCAGCCCCTAAAGTCATGATAGCCCACAATCTCTCTCTCTCGGTGGACAACCGACTCCCCTGCCTCCCTCATCTTTTTCTTCGTTCTTCTGTTCCTCTTGCTTTCCCTCTTCCTTGAGCCATGCGACTCCCTCAGCCACCACCCTAACACTCCTACCTCCGCTTGGCATCGACCGCCACCACCAGAGGCCGTCGTCGCCGTTGCGGAGCAGCCGGAAAGCCTGCCAGAGCCATCCCGAGCAACCCTGCTCTGTTTCGAGCCATGGCTGTCCAGCTCGAGTTTCGGCTCTTGCCGTGGTTTCCGACCAGCTGCGCCGTCTCAGCCACCACCACAACATCCCTCTGGATTCCCTCAACCTTCTGTGACAGCCTCTTGTCGCCTGCAACCACCACAGAATCGCGGGAGAGCCCGAGCCCAACGTCCCTGCTCTGCTGCCCTGTTTCTGCGCCCGATTCTGTTCAGGCTGGGCTCCGTCCCTTCACCGCCTTCCTCATCCTAGCTCCGGCCATCACACAACCCAAGACATCCCCACAGAGCTCCACCGACCACCCCACGAAGCCTCGACGCCGCCTGAACCTCGAACAGTCCTGATCAAGCCTTCCCTGCATTCGGTTCCCCTGTTTTGAGCCTGCTGCAGCTGCGGTTTGCTGCTGTCCGGCGACTCCATAGCCCACCTAGGGCCACCGCGAACTACCATAAACGTCCCCCGACATCTCTCAAATCACCACCAGCTACCACCACTCCTGCCTCAGCCGTGCGCCGCCTCAAGGAGCCAAGAATGGCCCCGGCGTGCCCTGTACCGCTCGGCCTTCCTCTGTTCGCCGTGCCCTGTCTCATGGCCGAGTGACTGGGCCGTGGCCCATTCTGACTTGGGACGTGTCCTGCGTCGTGGGCCGAGTGACTGGGCCATTGTGCCAGGTCTGTGGGCTAAGTTGGCCGAGAGTCTGGGCCATTCATCCTAGGATTTTGGGCCCGTGATCCATCCGAGCTCGAGGTTCGCCCCGAAGGATTTTTCGAGGATCGCTGCCAATCCCAACTCGAGTATTTGACTGTGAGTTAACCTCTAATTCCTGGTTAGGTCGCTGATTACGTTTGGAATTAGTTCGATTAGATTATTATGTGTTAGGTAATTCGATTAGGATCGGTTTAGGGCAGAATCTCGGTTTAGATTAAACGGCCCTAATCCATTGAGCTATTGAATTTATGATTATCTGAATTGTGATTGCATGATCTATGATTAGCCTTGCTTGATTGCGAATGGATAATTTATTAGGAACGAGCAATCGACTAATGATTGAATTGGCCATAATCTATTAAATTATCTTGGGTTTAAATTTGATATAATTGGACTGGATTTATATCTAATTGGATTGTGAGACTTGATTGTCTATAAGTAATAGGCCCATTGATTGGTACGGATTATGTGATCGATTATTTTAATTGGCTATTGATTTATCGGATGACCAAATTTAGGAATTATGGCCCCGTGATTGCTCGTATTGGGTGATTAATTATATTGTGCATTTATATGACCTCGTATGACGCCAATTCCATTATTTAACATGAAAATGGCCAAAGGCCAAATCTTGGAGATTATCTGCCGGTGGATATCTCTTTATAACTAAAGATAAAGACTGATTGATCATTGAATGATATGAGTGGTCATACGATGAGAGATGATGCGACTCCTAACAAGTTCCTATTGTGCCCGGCATGCCAAGGGCATGGGGATACACACGATGACTTGTTGGACGCCCGACTTTCTTATGTACGGTACTGACGAGTGTGGCATAGGCATAGATTGTCGGAAGCAGATCGCAGCTTGTGATGGACCTGAGCCCTCTAGGAGTCTACCTGTCGAGCCCGGCAATGCCGAAAGCATTGGGGTTATCGCTTGTAGAAGCCGTCGCCGTAGGAGTGGGACAATGCTTGATTTACAGAAGATACTGCCTGGCATGCTAAAAGCATTGGGTAGTATAGATCTTATTATATGCCCAGCATGCTAAAATGCATGGGGTTTACTATATGTCGCGGATCATCAATTAACAAAGCTGACTTCAAGTGGTGTTTCATGCCTGATTGATCCCTGGATGCGTTGGGATGATTTGAGTGCCTAGACAGTTGATTTGTGTTGACACGATTATATATTGCATGCACTCTGCATTATGCATGGCGTCAATGGGTAAGTTGCCTTTGGTTGAAATACATACTATGTGATTATAATTGCCTGATAGGATATTCTAGACAAATCAACGCCCTAACCAAGGCTTAGGTGTTGACTCGTTGAGATGTATATCTCACCCCTTCATTGGAACATTTTTCAGGTTCGAAGTGATGAAATTCGTAGGTTGGGAGCCGTTGGTTTTTTTGGAGTAGATTGACGTGACCTTACCCTACCTCGAAGTATGAGGCCGACTAGTGGGTTATCCCATTTGAGTTCAGACGTGTCTATAAATGAATTGATATTTTGATCTGTTATGTTTCCTACTTTTCTATCCTTATGTTATTTTATTGTTTGGGAGTTGTATTCGTTTCCGCTTGCGTGATAAATTTTCGTGGGTCAATAGCGAACTTGGGACGCTATCTTTTATGATTCGAGGGACGATTGGACCTGGATGCCGCGTACTCGGGGTTTTGGGCGTGACACTCATAGGACTAGGAATCTTTCTATGTCCGCTACTAAATTTATTGTGTTTTTGAGATCGCTTTTTCTTTTTCCGACACTAGAGTGCTTCTGGGTGAAGATAAGGCTGTTCTTTTCTTCCGATATAGCGTCAATCCTTTTCATTTTAGCGTTCTTATGACCTGTATGGATTAAAAATCAGAGTGCTTGCCGGAATAACAGGAAATGAGTTGTGGTTCTAGTACTGAATTTCACTATTGATGTTTTTGCTTGAATATGAATCATGTTCGTCGCATCAGCAAAGGATTGGCCGACATGATTACCAGTTTCACTAGGCGACGTTCTTCACCATGACACGACTGATACGATAAGTGGTAGCCAAATGACCCAGCAAGAAAAGTTGCGAACAAGTGACTACAAGAATATCAGAAGGCTTAATACTACAACGGTCATGCTCGTTGCATCGCTGCTGGTGGCGAGTCTCGAATCACCTGCACGGAAACTCATAAGAACAGTTATCGGATATGAGTTTCATGATATTTGTTGTTATTCCCACTTCACAATTATGCAGTGGCGGCTATGACATCGTTAGCGAATTCAAGATTAATGAATGCGAAGTTACTTAGCTCACCATTACTAGTTGTATTCGCGAGGTCGGAGATGTGTGAATAGAAATGATAATCATGGTACCCCCAAGTTGCAACCAGACCCAAGGATGTCCCGGCCTCTTTTGTTCGCGATCATCATAGTAGCAAATCCCACCATTTGATTGACCAAACACTTTGCGCAATCGGACTTGCTTATTTCTCTCCTGCGTTGAGCCAGTCCATATCTTGACCCGCCCTATCCAACATCCAGAACAGCAACCTGGAACATCAATGGTTGTTATGGAGCCGTGGTCGTGAGTTCGCTCATGAACGCGATTCCTCTTGGAGCAACAGATGGGATTTCTTAGTCGATTTCATCGAAAAAAAAAATTTGTTGAAGGTCCGTCGACTTTTTCAAAGAAATTCTCATGTGAATAGCTCAGGAAACACCAACTGCATCTCAGAAAAACATCTTGTGATTCGGTCGAAATTGAACGTTTTGATTGATGGTACAGTTGGTACTCGAGAAAGAAAAAAGAAGCGTGGACTGCTGTCAAATCGCGGCTCAAGACCTGATGGGGAGGAGTAAATTCAAGCAAGAGAGTGAATATATGGGATGCGGAACGAAATGACTATTGAGGATTCAGAATTGATCTCACATTACTTTTATTAGAAACTACGGATTTTACCTTTTATTTCATTCGAGTATGTCAACAAAGTTGAAAATCGACCTCTCTCACCCATGCCACGTGGCAATAATCCTAAAGATCATCCCCCGATGAAATTTATAGCCTAGGTAAAGGGTGTCTGGATCGGGCGTGGATCCCCCTGCCTATGTTTTTCCTAGGTAGGGTGATCCCCACCCTTCATTGGGGTGGGCCCCACAGTGTGTGGGGTGGGGATCACCCTGCCCAGCCGAAATCCGGGCAAGGGATCCGGATCCGTCTGGATCCCCTGCTTGTATGGCAGGGGATCATAGCAAGGGGGCTATTGGATCTCTCCCCTTGCAGGGGATCTGGATCCGGTAAAAGGTATTTTTTTTTCACTGCCCTGTTGGATTTAAAACATTATACAAGCTTTAAAAATCATAAAAAAAATTATAAATGAGTGAATCTTTAAGTCTTTCTCTTAAAATATCATATATGTAGAGTTAGAAAAAAAAAAATTAAAGCGCGTCTCCAACAAGATTAGGTAAAATTCGATTTGGACGTTGATGTCTTGACTTATTGGCTTGTCACGCAACAACACGGTTGACCTGGCCCAGAGATTTCGTGCTAGGAAAAAATCGAGTTTTTTTCAAAAATATTATTAAAAAATTAAAATTTACAAAATTAATTAAAAAAAATTATATTTAAGTTTTTAGGTCTCACTTGGCAATTTAATTGCCGAGGGAGACGGAGGGAGGCCCGCCCGTGGGCCCTCTCCCTCTATTGTTGTGCTAAGGGAAAGAGGGGTTGTAGGCCCCCTGCGGGGTGGGGGGCCTCAAACCCCACCCCCATTGCTTCGCGGCCCTGCGAGCGAATGTCGTCGCCTCGCTCGTTCGTTCGTTAGACTTTTCTCAGAGTCAAAACGAGCAAGTATTTTTTTTTTACGTAAATATGATCGCCTCGCTCGTGAACTCTGTCGCCTCGCTCGTGAACTCTGTCGCCTCGCTCGTTTGCTCGTTTTTCTCGGAGTCGAGGCACGCAAATATTTTCTTTTACCTAAATATAATCGCTTCGCGGTCCCACGAGCAAACGTCGTCGCCTCGCTCGTTTGCTCGCTTTTCTCGAAGTCAAGATGCGTTTTTTTTTACTTAAGTATGATCGCTCCGCGGCCCTGCAAGCAAACGTCATCGCCTCGCTCATTCGCTCGCAATGTAATTGACGAGGAAGGCCTAAAACCGCAAATACAATTTTTTTTTAAAATAATTTTGTAAATATTTATTTTTTTAATATTATTTTCGAAAAAAAGCCCGAAAAAATCAACTTTGAAAGCTATATGTATATATGCTTCGAAAGCTGTGTGCCGATTGTTCGAAGTAGGCATGAAATCATGGACAACTGGCGTTGGACAAAGATAAACAAGATTATTAAAAGAAAAAGAAGAAGATTGCGACAAAATTAATAATGTCTAAGACAACAGTCTTAGTCGGGCTTTGATAATTGCTGTGACAGAAGTCGCAAAAGTGGCGAGAGGAGTGGGAACTTCGATTATACTTAGGAAAGGGCAGGCTAGGCAGGTGGAGTCAATGTTTTTTTTTTTTTTCCCTCTATTATAGTCGCAAAAGAGGAGTCTTTTGCTTCTCTATTAAGAGTCAAAATGCTTCTTCAAAGTTGGACGAAGAGGGAGCAAAAGGAGCCAACGCTTTTCAAGACTTTTGGCCCCCGACAAACACGACGACGTGGCGGGCCCAGCTCCAACGTGCCAAATCATCTATCGATCCAACCTGATAGTCATGTATGATCCAGATCGCCTAACCTTTCCTCAAAAGGTTAAGCATCTGCCCTTAGGATCCGAGCCGTTTATTTTTGGACGGACGGCCCAGATCTACTATTTTTAGGGGATAATTATATATATTTTTGTTAGTAATAATCTGAGCCATTCATTTATAACACGTGTTATTTTGTGTCTCGATTTAAACCAAGAAGAGACTTGCATTGGCACTACATGACAAAGTAAGGAGGAGTGGCTCAATTTTATTATAAAATAAATTATGGGGCCCAAGTGTTTCTTTTTGGTCAGAAAGATTAGAGAAAAGAAGGGTGGGTGGCTTTTACCATTCTCTAACTAACTTGCCGTCGTGGTAAAAAAAAAAAAAAGAAAAGGAAGAAAAAGGGTTTACTTTTCCCTAACTTGCAGAACACGTACAGGGATAAAATAAAAGGGTAGGTCTTCATGGTTCCTCTCTCCCTCTGACTGAGCCGCGCGCCGCACAAAGGAAGGAAAAAAAGAAGAAGGCCGAAGACTTGCAGAGAACAGCCGCAAGAAGAATCCGCGGAAAGAACAAGCACGACGTTCTGGTCTTCGGCCGAGCGCTTGCGATTCGTGTATTGAACACGCGATTTGTGCGTGAGTTTTCTTTATATCCAATTTAGTTGTTTTATTGTAAACACTTGAGTTTGGGTATAATTTAGGTGCGGGAAACACGAGAGTATTGAGCGATTGTAAATCCGATTATCCGATTATAGTGGATTGTTCTTGCTGGCTTTTCTCGTGAATATAAGTACCGACATTCGAACCTCGGACCGAGCCACGTTATATCTGGTATTCTTTATCGTTCCTCGTTATTTTCTCCAGGCATAGGCATTCGCATTGACGTATTTGCAAGATCCTAGTAGTTTTCCGCGTTAATATTACAACAACACGGACGATCCGGATTCCAAGGTTAGGACCTAACCTTCTGAGGAAAGGTTAAGCGATCATTTTCCAATCATGTTATCTATCTGATAGAGAGAGAGAAAAAAAAATGGATCCTTCACTTTGCTTCTTGTTCTCATGTTTGCTTCCACCACAAACGCCCAAACACCCTACTGTGGTTCGACCGGCAACTTCACCGCCAACAGCACCTACCAATTATGAAATAGAAGTCGAACAGTCAACCAATTATCCCTGGAATCTTAAAAATTTAGAGTATAATTGGGATGGCAAAATTCGAAAATCCGAATAACTTTCGTTCGAGTTATCAGATACCATATCTTTCCAACCCGAGTTTCGTTTCCGCAATCGTAATGGTGCCTTAGTAACTTCTCCAACGTGCTACTCAGTAATCAGTGAGCAATGATCATAAACATAATGAGCCTTTGTCACTCCAAGTCTCTTTTTGCCCTCCTTTTCTATAATTGATTATGTAGGTTCCACGCAGATTTTGCGCGATTGTTCAAATGAGTCTAAAGTACTTGCTTTATAGATGGACATGCACTGTATTTCTTCCTTCGGATCAGTACATTGGATAAATATTTTGTTGCCAAAAAAGAAGGTGGGCATCGGTCCATACTTTCGGCAAAAGGAGATATGGGCCACTAGTCAACTATCATGATCAGTTCATTGAATCACAACTCGTGGCACTTTATTGTTAACAAGATATCATTTCAGATATTCATATGGATAAATAACATCGACGCAAAAAAAAAAAAAAATTAAAGAAAAGGGTATGGAAATTGCGAAGACATAATTTTTAAACATCGGCGGCACGTACCTGCCTTAAGCGTGTTTGATCGTCCGAAAAAGAAGTGCTTAGGATAGGATTGATTAACAATAATAGACCTTCTAAGAAGTTTGTGCTGAATCCTCTTACTAAATTAAGTGACAAACTTAATATTGGGCGGTGAAATGAGCGGGATTTGTATAATAAGGGACATGTTCAAAACAAAAATCCGTTTGGTAATGCAATTTTATTTTATATTTTTGGAACAATTTTGTAATCCAGAAATATGTTTGAGACATGAATGCGAAGTAGAAAATTCTCACTTCTCTATTTTTTATAATAATAAAAAAATAAACAAAAACTCTTCTCATCGTCTGTTTATTGCGATGCACAGCGGATATATGGCGCCAGAGTACGCGATGCATGGGAAATTCTCGCTCAAGTCCGATGTCTTCAGCTTCGGAGTGCTGGTTTTGGAGATTGCGAGTGGTCAGAGGAACATCGACAGGCATAGTGTCTGTTTCTTTTCAACAGATTCTCCTTCTGCTCTGACATCCTCTCGTTCTTCTGTTCTTGAAAGTTCACCAACCTTCTCCTTTCTTTTCTCAAAAGACCTAGCCTTCTGGAACTCGTTTCCCACCTTAGTGGCCTGCCTAATCTCATCCTAAGCCCGCATCTCACTAAATTTATGCAATTTTCCTTCATCAAAAAAATTCATTTCCATGCACAAACTCTAGAATATCATGATCAGGTCTTTCATGCAACCTCATTTCCTTAATCACATTCGACAGACCTTTAACTAGTTTGACTCTTTTATCAACAGGAAGATTAATGTTCTGTTCAGGGGCTCTTATACCGTGTTTATAATGCGGTCTTAGAGTTTCTTCTTCGTTTTCTCCACTACCTCGGGGGAACTTTGATCCCTATTCCAGTAACCGCTCTTCGTGCTTGCTCAGGCTTTTCATCTGCACTGTCATACCTAGGCGAGTCTGTGAGGTCGTAGTGAGCCAAGGTGTTGCTCAGGACTCTAGGGCCTCGCAATTTTGATCGGCCGAGCTGACGGGAACTCGATGGTATATTCATTATTGAAGGATTCTTCAGTGCCATTTCGATTGAGGGAGTTTCATGGAGAGGATTTGAGCAATTTAGGGTTTCAGAGTGAAATCGCGGAAGTGATTTCAGAGAGAAGAAATTTTTTAGGGTGTTTGAGAGTTAAGATTGAAAAGTGGTCGGTGTTGGGGTGTTTAAAAAGACGATGGTTCAATAGAAATTTTTTTGTCATTGCTAAAATTGAAAGCGGCTCTTAGGAATAAGGAATTTTTGCGATACAAATTCCTCAAATATATTTTGAGAAGATATGATGAATTAGCTTTGGAAACTCGATCATCAATCAATTCAATAAATTTAATCTAATCAATCAAGCCAGTCAAGGTAAATAAAGCGACTACTGGAGTCACAATATTTTGCAAAATATTTAGAAAGATTGAGGTGGTGCGTACCTTTATTATTGCTAAAAATAACTACTTATGTGTAAAAATTTGAACGTTCAAACCTTTTGTCGTATTTATTTCGGATGATGGCACCTTCAGATGATACTTTAAGTTCTAAGGTCCCTACAGTTATCAAGCTTCTTCATATGAAGTTTGGCGTCTCATTGCTTCTTTTAGATGTTACAATTATCTGAGAAGCAAAGTTCACATGTATAGAGAATAGCTCAAACTGGCATAGCAGTAATAGCCAATTCTTGTCTGATATATTCAAAGGTATTTTTCTCATGTGGTTTCGTGAATATGTCAGCTAATTGATGTTTTGAATCAGTAAATTGAATATCATTATGCTCATGATCACGAATAAAATGACGTTTAATTTTAATATGCTTAGCTCATGGGTGTAGAATTTGATTTTTTGTAAGGTTAATGGCACTGGAATTATCACACTTGATTTCCACGTTCGAAGCTTCAACATTAAAGTCCTTCAGTTGTTGCTTTATCCATAGGATTTTAGCACAACAACTTCCTAATTCCACATAGTCAGCTTCTACAATTAATAAACTCATGGTGTTTTGTTTCTTAGAGAATCAAGACACCATCATTGATTCAAGATGTTGGCATGTACCCGAAGTACTTTTTCAGTCTAACTTACAGCCTGCAAGGTCAGCATCTGAATAATATATAGTATAAAGTCTGACGTCTTAGAATACCACGGTCCTAGATTAGGATTTGTTCCAATGTATTTTATGATTCTTTTTACCGCTTTTAGATGTGATCCCTTAGGATCTGATTGAAATATAGTATACATACACACGCTAAAGATGATGTCGGGTCTAGAAGCAGTAAGATATAGTAACGAACGAATCATACTCCTATAAAGCTTCTAATCAACATGTTTGCCATGTTCATCCTCATCTAGGTTGGATGAAGAAGACATTAGTGATTCAGTTTTCTTGCAATTCTGCTGACCGAACTTCTTCACTATTTCATTTGCATACTTCTCTTGGTGTATGAATGTGCCTTGCTCAGTTTGATTCACTTGTAATCCGAGGAAAAATGTAAGTTCTCCCATCATACTCATTTCAAATTCGCTTTGCATCGTCTGAGAGAAATATTATCTACGTATATCTGAGTAAGCAAGATTTCTTTATCTTATCTTTTGATAAATAAAGTTGTATCAACTTTACCTTTTTCAAAACCTTTTTCGGTAAGGAAATTACTTAACATTTCATACCAGACTCATGGTTCTTGTTTGAGTCCATAGATAGCTTTCTTCAGCTTATATACATGATCAAAGCTCTTTGGATCTTCAAAGCCTGGGAGTTGTTCAACGTATACTTCTTCCTTGATATATCCATTCAGGAATGCGCTCTTGACATCCATTCGATATAGTTTGAAGTCATTGTAGCAAGCATATGCGAGTAGCAATCTAATGGATTCCAGTCATGCTACTGGTGTATATGCTTCATCGTAGTAAATCCCCTTTTATATAGAGTAACCCTTTGCAACGAATCTTTCTTTTTTTCCGGGTTACTTTCCTTTTGTCATCCATTTTATTTCCAAAGACTTATTTGATTCCAACAACTGGATGATCCTTCGGTTTGGACACTAGTTTCCAAATTTCACTGAGTCTCAATTGATGTAGCTCTTGCGGCAATGCTTCTATGCAACTTTCGTCTGCATGTGCTTCTTCAATTCTTTTGGGTTCCACTTCAGAAATCAATGCAAATGCATTTATAGCATTCTTGAGCTTGGATCTCGTTCTGATCCCTTCTTCTATGTCTCCAATGAATAGATCTGTAGGATGACTGGATTTATATTTCCAGTTCCTATTTGACCTCTCATGCTCAACCTCTAGAGAATCGTCAAGACATTTCTCATCCTCAGACGATGTATCCAGAAGGTACATGTTGCCATATCTTTGTCTAGTGAGTGAACATTTGTTGTCTCGGCTTGCACCTGAGCATTTATTTTGCAAAAGATACTTATATCCAATATCACACAATTGGCTTATACTAACGATATTGAAATTCAAACCCTTGATTAATGAGACATCATTGATAAGAACGTTGTCAATCTTCATAGTTGCTTTGCCAATTATTGTTCCTTTGTCGTTGCCCCCTAAGGAAACATTTCCTCCATCAAAATTTTTTAAGAATGCTGAAAATTTAGAATCTCCAGTCATGTGTCTAGAACAGTCACTATTAAAGTACCATTGATTTCTTCTTTTCATTGGTACCTATAATCATCAAGTAAGCTTAAGTTTTCTTCGGTATATCTCGAGTCGGTCTCTTAATCTTAGGACAATAACTCTGAGAGTGTTTTAGCTATTACCAGAGTTTGAATATATAGAAAGATTTTGTCCTTTAGATTTTACAAATTGTTTCCTAAAATGATTCATGTGATTAGGAGGCTTTTTCCAGAGTTTCTATTTTACTTTAGGAAAATAATTTTTCATATTTCTTTCCTTTTGAAAATCGAGTCTCGATTTGTTATAATAGGGAACTTGTATAAAAAGTATATATTGCAACGTTTTTTATCCTGAAGAAAATATTTTATGAATATCCTAAATTTCCTTTCTTAAAGAGGTATTTTCTTTTTCCAAATGATCTTTATCCTTTTTCAAAGAAAAAGATATCTTTCCCTTTTAAAAAAGATGTTCTCCTTCTCTAGGTCCCATTTCTAGACTTGAACTACGTATTTTCACTAGAAATAAAATCATATCTCTCTTTGATTTGAGAAAATTCATTTTCAAGAAAACTTATTTTACCACTTTGAGAAACGTATTTTTGTTTAAAATTGGCTACTTCTTTTTTCAATTCAGAAATAGGTTGCCCTTGGTATTTGAGACCATTCACTATTTCAGTGAATCTGTCGAAAATTTCTTTCATTGTTTCACTAGGCTTTATTTTGAATGCTTCATACTAATCGAGAAGAAAATTGACTTGGTCTCCTTGACTCTGTCATTTCTTTAATATGAGACATAGAGCTTGTCTCAAATTTATTTTGACGAGAAACAAAATGCAATACGTTTATATTCAGTATGAGATAATGCATTATAAAATGAGTACATGACTTTTGCATCCAAAGCATCTCTTTTTGCTATGTAAGTAGCAGATATAGTGGCGGTTGTTGCAATGTTGTTATCGTCCCTTTCATTTGTTCTACTAGAAGTGCTTGCAGTAGGATTCACTCCTCTTTGGACAACATCCCAAATATAGAGATCTTGGCATCTATTGTATGCCTTGAATTTGTTCTGTCAGTCACTATACTCTTTCCTTTCGAAGTATGGTGGCCTGTTATTGCTTTCACCTTCGATTCAAGTGGAAGAGAAATTGTTAGACATAAAGATCGTTAGCTAAGAAGTAAAAACACTTCAACAAAATATGAGCACCATGCTTTGATAGTAATTGTTGTGGCTAGCGTATTATCTAAAGGGGGTGAATAGGTGGTGTCGCGACCCTCCCTCGAGCGGCAGAGGATCTCGAGTTGGCGAGGGTTAATGGGTCGTCCCATCTGGTTGGACGCGGGCCTCTCCCAAGACTTGTTACCCAAGTCGCAACGGAGGTATACATGGTCGACCTTCAGTGTAGTCTAGTGACATGTGATATGTGTACATGCCAAGAAGTCATCACCAATCGTTTCGTGGAGGGTATGATTGGAAACCCTATTGAATAGTTGGGAACTTCTATTAGATTCTGCGAGAATAAGAGAAATGGGATCGGAGACTTAGCTACGCCAACTATCAGAGTTGACGCCCTTTCTGTACCTAGGTTGATTAAATTATCTAATCCTAAGATTTCATGCAGATGAGTGGGGTACAAACCATAAATCTAGGAGTTCATACAGATAAGAGTGGCTATCTTAATACTCACAATCAGTAAAATAAGTGCAAAGTCAAGGATCCAAGATATGTAGATAAATCACATGAATACAGCATGGTATGCCTAGTAAGGCCCTATTAGCCTAGAGAAGTGTCAATCACGGCTCAGGGATGATTTGGACATGATTTGCTCATGAGGAGCCAAATCGTAATTTTGAAGAGATTTGGGGATATTTTACCCTAGAATGGAAAAATTACCATTTCAAAAGAAATCTGGAGTCAAAAGGGGTTGGAAATAAGATTGATCATCGAATCAATCCATTTCCTATTTTTCGACAATTTTCAGAATTTTCTGGAAATTTTCATGGCTCATCCTCGACATGTAAGACGATGCTAGCATTTGTTCATATTACTTTGTGCTTTTGAAAGGTATAAGACAAAGTATCTGACCCAAAAAAAAAAAAAAAGGTATAAGACAAAGTAAATTTATTAGAATCTAGTCGGCGAATATGTTCTGACACTCCTAGTGCCCTCAACCAAACTAGAATCTAAAATCACGCGTGGTCTTTGCGTTCCTATTGCACTCTCGAAGGGCGGACTCGGCAGGAGGAGCCAATGCTTTTCTATTGTAATCGCAGAAGACAGAGACGATACTTCCTCGAGACCCGGATTTCTCGCCGGTCGTCTTATTATACTTGCAAAAGACATATATGCAGTACAAGAAGTCTTCTGTTTCGAGAATCCCACGTTGCCCCCATGATACCAAGGAGGAGGAGGAGGAGGAGCCAATGCCTTTTCAAAGGCATGACGACGTGGCGGGTCCAGCGTGCCAAGCACGGCAGCCTCCCCCGTCGATCAACGATCACGGTAGTCAGTCGTGTTAAGTAGGGAACGAGCGTAGTACTTTTATCAAAGAGATACTCGAAACACCCGGGGAGACCCAAAAAAAAATGAATTCTCCAAATCTCCTTTTCTTGCTTCTTCTTCTCACGTTTGCTTCCACCATAAACGCCGCTACCCCAGTTCCCAACTGCGGTTCCACCGGCAACTTCACCGCCGGCAGCACCTACCAAACCACCCTCACCACCCTCGTCTCCTCCATCTCCACCACCAACTCCTCGTCCCTCTCCTACGCCTTCTTCAATGCCTCCCGCCCCATCTCCGGCTCCTCCCAGATCCTCTGCCTCTTTGGCCTCTGCCGCGGTGACTTGACCGCCCAGAGGTGCCATGCCTGCCTCGATGACTTGGCCTCCCAAATGAGCAGCCTCTGCCCCCTCCAGAAGGAGGCAGTCTTCTACATCGCGAACTGCATCATCCGGTACTCAGACGCCTCGTTCTTTGGCACAGTCACGACAAAGCCCGCCCTCATCAGGGCAACCGGTCCCGGGGGGTCGCGCCCAAACGCAAACAAGGCAGCGCTGACGAAGCTCCTGAATGGTCTTGGAGCCGAGGCGGCGGGTGGCGGCTCGCTGAGAAAGTACGCATCGGGAAACGAATCAGTGGGGCCTGACGTGGCTTACGCGTTTGTGCAGTGCACGCCGGACTTGACGGAGCAGCAGTGCAGCAACTGCTTGGTGATGGGCGTCCAGACGTTGATGGACTGCTGTGCCACTAACGATGGAGGACGGTTCATGGTGCCAAGTTGCTGGATCACGTGGAAGAAGAATAATAAGTTCTTCGAAACGGTTAGTCAGCCACTTCCACCGCCACCACCATCAACACCAACGCCGCAATCGCATGGCGCAAATGTGCCGCCGCCGCCCCCGCCGGGTATGTAGGTTCTTGTTCAGGAGTGGTACACAGCGTTTGGGTCTTTATTTTTTATATAAAATTATGCGGTTTCGCATGAGATTCACAATCAATTCTTCGTATGAGCTAAATCTACATGCTTTATTTATTTATATGTGCTCACTAGATTATGTAATTTTTTATTGAATAAATGCTTTTTGGCGAAAAAGAAGGTATCGATTGGGCAATATTTTTAGGACAAAAAAGATATGTTTAGGCTGTGAACAATGTGACTTTATTTAAAAATGTCTTGCAAGTCAGTTTTCATAAAAATGACAATATTTTCTTATATTTGGTCGAGACATGAAGATGAACGGAAAATGTGTTTTATCGTTTGGAATGAAAAATCTCATTTGGTTGAAAATTGATGGCATGGACAATTTTTATAATTTTTTTTTTTAGTTTTTTACATTATTTTTCTTCTCTCTCTTTATATTTCGTTTCTTTCTTTTCTTTTTCCTTCTTTTTCCACCGGTCCCCAAGTCTTAGCGACATGTCTTTTTTTTTTTCCCCTGTTCAAGCCAAATTCGAGCGGTATCACTAGGCCAATCTTGTGATATTGAAATATCATAGAATGAATCAATCGTTTTCAATTCTAATAGAATAAAATTACAATAAAATCGAAAATTTTACTGGATACTAAACAAAAGATAAGTAAGTGGAGAATAGAAAACAAAGGATTATCCGCCTTCTTCTTAGTCTTTAATTTGTCTGGTGACCCAACATACTCTTACACTTTAAGATTTTACGAATATAAGGTAAGACAAAATAAAAATAAAATATTTAAAAAATTAATTTAAAAAATATATACATGAGATTAAGGCTCGGTTTGTTTTACAAATAAATGGAGCCAAAAGGACACCTGAGAGAGAGAGAGAGAGAGAGAGAGAGAGAGAGAGAGAGAGAGAGAGAGAGAGATTGATCAATCTAGGGTTCCAATCAATAGCAACCATCTTTAGGCTCATGAGAAAATCAATTGTTGGTGGGCCGCATGTATATACTGGCTCCATATGTGCACATTGAGAGATTCTGTAACTCCGCAACAAATTTGCAGACTTACCTTGGATATTCCTCGCTCCACTCTGTTTCTGTAAACCATTTCACCGTCTTTATTCTGATTTATGTGAAAAATGCATGAAAGTAACGAAATTCAAGTCGAAAGGCAACCAATCTCAAAAATTTGGAGTACAATTTGATGTATTCCGAATCTTAGTACAATGCGATGTATCCCGAATCTTATTAGACAAAATCTAGTGGGATGGAAATATTCAGAAATCCGAATAACTTTCCCTTGAGTTATTAGAGACCGGCCCGATATAACATTCACATCGCCATTTGTGGTGAGTATTAGTTCTTGTTATATCTTTGCAACATGAGTTTCATTTCCACGGTCGTAATGTTGCCTTAGTAATTTCTCCAATATGTTACTTAGTAACCAGTGAGCAATGATCATAAACATAATGGGCCTTTGTCACTTCAACGGTACTTTTGCCCTTTTTTCTCAAACTAATTATGCAGGTTCCACGCTGATTTACACGATTAATCATTCAAACGAGTTTAAAGTACTTGCTTTATAGACAATCATGCAATTTATTTCTTCCTATAAATATTTTGTTGCCAAAAAGGAGGTGGACGTTGGCCCATACTATCATGATCAGTTCAATGAATTACAACTTGTGGCGCTTTATTGCTAACAAGATATTATTTGAGATATTCATATAGATAATTAACGTTGACGCAAAAAATAAATAAAAAATTAATGAAAACGGTATGAAAATTGCGAAGACATAATTTTTAAACATTGGCGATACGCACGTGCCTTAACCGTGTTTGATCATCAGAAAATGAAGTAATTAGGTAAACTTGATTAGCAATAATAGACCCTCTAAGAAGTTGTGCTGCATCCTTTTACTAAATTAAGTGACAAATTTGTTATTGGGTGGTGAAATAAGTGGGATTTGTACGATAAGGAACAGGTTTGGAACAAAAATCCATTTGATAATATAATTTTATTTTTCTATTTTTGGAACAAATTTTTAGTCCAAGAATATTTTTGGAACATGAATGTGAAGTAGAAAATTTCTACTTCTCTATTTCTAAAAAAAAAAAATAAGAACTCTTCTCATTGTCTGTCCTCGACCGACAATCACCGACCGCTGATTCTTGGTCGCCTACCGTCCAAAGGTCCCCGATTACAGGCTACCAATTATCCATCACCCACCACCATTGCTGGTCACTGTAGAAATTTTATGTTGTTGTTAAATGTATTTCTATTCCGGAAGCCGAAATTTTGTGTATTATCAAACGCATTTTTTTTCTCAGAAACTCGTCCATGAATAGAAGTAGAAAAATTTATTTCTATATAAATTATTGTCAGAAACATAATTGTTATCGTTCACACCCTAAATAATTAATTGTGGATAAAAGAAAATCGGAAGTCCAATTAATAAGAGGGTTTCAATAAGATCTCTTATCACATGTAGGAAAGATTGTCTAGAAAATCCTAAGTTTATTTCATTTTTGATAATTCAATCATAAACCATTTCATTTTTTTTAATTAAGCTCTAAATCTTCTAATGTTTCACCTGAACGATTCTACAAAAAATCTTTGATGTGAATTTCGCAGTCCTACATGACATGGCCAATACTGTTGTTGATAATTTTTACTAATATTTTAATATGTTCCTTTAATTTTTATTTTGATACTTCCATTTCTTCTTCTTTTTCTTTTTTTTTTCTTTTCATTTTCATTTTTCCCATTTTTTCTGTCTTCCGACCTCAAGTGAGGGCCGCCCTCGCCAGCCTTAGGGGAAGGATGCTCAGGCATGGGCTAGCAAGGGCCGCCTTCACTAGATCGGAAGAGGGCAGCCCTCGCCTAAGAACAACAAACTCCACCGGCTATTGACAAGGCGCGGCGATGGCAAGGGGGGAGTACATAAGGAAAACAGAAAAAATTAATAAAAATATATCATTAAATTTTGCTAACGTCAATGTCGGCCATTCCACATGGAACATTAGCGTCCACCTCAGTGATTATCCAACTGAGATTGGTCAAATGAACTCATTTGACAAAACGTGAAAAAGTTTAAGACTCAATTGAAAAAATTAAAATATTTGTGGCTGAATTGGCTAGTTTTAAGACTTTTTGAATAGCTTTTCCTTGCATGTGGCATTTCTCGAGATTGAATTAGATAAGAAATTCCTCCATAGTCTTTATATCCGAAATGGCGCTTTACTAAGGGCCGCCTCCACAGCCTTGGGGGAAGGAAGCTCAAGCCTGGGTTAGCAAGGCCACCTTTGCTAAATCGGACAAGGGCAGCCCTCGCCTAAGGACAGCAACCTCCGCCGGCTATTGACAAGGCGCGGCGATGACCAGGGGGGAAGAAAAAAGTACATAAGGAAAACAAAACAAAATATAAAATGAAAAAAATATATATCATTAAATTTTGCTAAGGTCAACGTCGGCTGTGCCACGTGGAACTTCGGCGTCCACTTCAGTGATTATTCGACTGAAATTGGTCAAATGGACTCATTTGGGAAAACGTGAAAAAGTTTAGAACTCAATTGAAAAAATTAAAATATTTGTGGCTAAATTGGCTAGTTTTAGGACTTTTTGAACAACTTTTCCCTACATGCAGCATTTCTCGAGATTGAATTGGATAAGAAATTCCCCCGTAGTCTTTATTTTCGAAATGGCGCTTTAGGCTGCGTTTGGCAACACTCCAGGGAATAGGTTTCTATTCCAAAAGTGTTCTGGGAACACTTTTGGAACAGAAACGCGTTTGGCAAAAAAATGTTCCAAAAGTGTTTCGAAGAACACTTTTAACAAAAAGAACACTTTTGGTCCTTAAAAAAGAAACAAAAAAAACATGCTTTTTTGTTTCTGGAACACTTTTGGTCAAATGCTCTCTGGTCGCCGTTAGGCGCTGCCGGTCGCCTCCGGCCGCCTGTCGCCGCCGCCGCCGGTCGCACGCCGCCAATTGCCGCCGCCGATCACAGCTGCCACTGATCGCCACCGCCGTCATCCGCTGCCGGTCGCCCGCGGCCGGTCGCCGCCGCCGGCCGCCGGTCGTCGCCGCCGCCACCGCCGTCCGCCGGTCGCTCCCTCCGCCAACGCCGCCGATCGTCCGCCGGTCGCCGCCGCCACCGTCCGCCGGTCGCCGCCGATCCTTTCTTTTGGGGAGAAAAGTGTTTTTTTTTTTTTAACGTTACCAAACGCGTTTCTGTTCCCAAAAATCGTATCCGGGAACAGAAATACAAAAAAATGTTTCTGTTCAAAATATGTTCCCAGAAACATAAACGTTACCAAACGCAGCCTTACGGATTTCTCCAGCGTATTAATTAGTACTCGGTAGTCAAGGATGGCAAAGATGATGTGCCTTTTCTCTTGCAGGTGGAAAGAACAATTCAACGAAGACTGTGATCATTGCGGTCGCCACAAGTGCTTCTGCGGTACTTGTTATCGGCATTATCATACTCCTGATAGTGAAAAGGAAGAAGAAGAACCAGCCAAGACAGGGAACTGATGGTGAGTCTTTATCTTTCTGCATTGTAACAGCAACTGTTCATGAGGCTAAAACGACCATGAAAATATTGAAGTTGACTAACTATAATGCTTTTGTACCAGCACAATAGTGACAAATTAGCTAACATTCTTCTAACAAATTGGGTTGAGAATTCCCGAACATGGAATCAATACTTCGATCTTTATATTCATATGCACTGCTCGTACATGTCCAATTACGCATTTCTCAGCGTCTGTAGTTAACATAAACTGATTGAGCATTCTAAAATAGCAAGTTGATAGTAATAACGCCTGCAGGTGCAACTCTAGTTTGTGAAGCTTTCAGTAGAAATACTGTGATGAAGACATTCATGCTCTTGATAACCGCGTATTTCTCTTTCTAGGTGAAGTTGTGGATGAAATAAGCACGGCGGAATCACTGCAATTTGATTTTGCCACCATCAGAGAGGCAACTGATAACTTCTCCGATTCCAAGAAACTCGGACAAGGCGGTTTTGGTCCTGTTTACATGGTACTAATAAGCAAAGCATCCTGTGGAATCTTGTGTTCAAAATTAAAGCAACTAAGTAGTCATAGATGACATCAATGTGATGCTATTCGAAATGCTTCAATTTGATATCAATACTCACAAGGACCTATTTTGATGAAATCTTAGGGACGACTCTCCAACGGAAAGGAAATAGCGGTGAAGCGGTTGTCGCAGAACACCAGACAAGGAAAAACAGAATTCGAAAATGAGGTCAAGTTACTAGCTAGGCTACAGCATAGGAACTTGGTCAGGCTCCGAGGTTTCTGTGTGGAAGGAGTTGAGCGGATTCTCATCTACGAATTTATGCCCAATTCGAGCCTTGATCAGTTCATATTCAGTATGTTTCTCAGATTGTCATTCCTGAAATCATATCCTCATGTAATGATGAAGGAAACGTAAGATAGAATGTGATTTTCAACAAAATGTGTAGATCCTATGAAGCGTGCGGAGCTCAACTGGGGTAGGCGTCATGAGATAATAATGGGTGTTGCTCGAGGGCTACTTTACCTACACGAAGACTCTCGACTTCGTATCATCCATCGGGACCTCAAAGCCAGCAACATTTTGTTGGACTCGGTCATGAATCCTAAGATATCAGATTTCGGTATGGCAAAGCTGTTCCCGTTGGACCAATCTCAGGCAATAACAAATCGAATTGTGGGGACCTTGTAAGTGCCACAAGCACCTATAACTAATGGTTACCAAAATAACATAGGCAAACTATAGAGTTAATTTGATAGACTTTCTGTGATGCACAGCGGATATATGGCGCCAGAGTATGCGATGCATGGGAATTGCTCGCTCAAGTCCGATGTCTACAGCTTCGGAGTGCTGGTTTTGGAGATTGTGAGTGGTCAGAGGAACCGTCTTTTCGAGGTGGACAACAGGACGGAGAACCTTCCAAGCTATGTGAGTATAAGAACATATATTGTCGTTTCGCATAATCTTTCAGAGATCAATCTGCTCAATGTTTGTCAAATGTTTGCAGATTTGGAAGAGTTGGAGGGAAGGAACAATGTCAAACATCATCGATCCCTGTATGAATTCTGGTATGAGTGATGAAATTGCCAGGTGCGTCCACATTGGTCTACTATGTGTCGAAGAAAACGTGGATTACCGGCCGACAATGACCTCGGTCCTTCTCATGCTCAACAGCCCCTCGGTCACGCTCTGTGTGCCGTCACAACCTGGGTTCTTCATGCCCAGCAGCATTGAACCCCATATGTCATTTCCACAGGATAACAGATCGAGAACATCAAACCAGTTCTCGAAAAACGAGGCCTCCATGACCGAGCCATATCCACGGTAGCCTTAAAAAAAGGGAGATCCATGTGCTCTGCACATTAGCAGTCGTGATTGTCATGATTTCAGATCATTTAAATTCCATTCTTGTGATTTAATTTGTCCTCTGGATTATGGAGCGTATGGCCTCATTGGCTTGGGATCAAATCCAGACTCAAAGAATGTAAGTGAAGGATACTTAGAAAAAGTCATGCCTTAACCTACTTGGGTGAAGACAAGAACAGCATGAGCAGCTCACTCTTATAGAATTCATGTTGGGCTATATTTTAGCTTTGATTGTTTGTGGTGGCCGAGTACCATTCGAGTTTCTTCAATAGCACTTCCTAAAGACATGAGGATTCATATGTAAAGATTCGGACCCGATCCTCCTGCTCTGATACCACTTAAATTGTAACGACTTGGGCCCCCGATCCCCTGCTCTAATTCTACTTGTAGTAACCCGACCTTAAACCTCAGCTCCAACGCCTTAATGTATGCATTGCTGATGCAAATAAAGTTGGCAATCTCCGTAATATTTAGTAATTGTAAGATTTTAGATAATTTCGTGATTTTAGTGATATTTTCGTAATATTGTGTTTCCTAGTTAATTAGGGCTAGCACCTTATATAAGGGTGTTTAAGGTTGTTAGCTTTGGAGATTATTACAGACTTTGATATTTGACAATTTATCGATTTGATAATCATTTGAGAGAACAGATTGTTCCTAGTATTATTCAAGTTCTTCTGTTAGCCTATTTTCTATTGTGCCTATTTTCTATTGTGCTTCGGTATCAGATTTTCTATTGCGCTTCGGTATCAATTGGTATCAGAGCACAGGTTGCTTGAATCAATGGCTGAATAAAATTGAGGCGGTCGAAGACAGTGTGCTCGTGGAGGCCGAGGGCGTGGAGTCGTTCTTGATGTGGATGAACAATCGCGTCCGAGAAACCTGCGAGACATAGAGAATGAGGAGAAGAGAGAGCGAATCCAAGATTTAGAGCGACGACTTGCGGAGGCGACAATGAGGATCCAGGATTTAGAGCGACGACTTGCGGAGGCAGGGTTGGACGTTCAATCCAAAGAAGGAGCGGAATCTGAGGATCCATCCGATGATGAAGAGAATGACGATGATCCTTTCGAGGATTTGAACCAGGACGGAATCGAGGAATACGACCTAACAGTCAGTCCACTTTTCTTAATTTCAGGATGAAGATTGAGATTCCTAAGCTTCAAGATCCAATCTTTGATGAAGATTTAATCTTTGATCAAGATCAATGAAGATAGACTTCGTTTATTATGAATCCGATGGAGAACAAGAGGATGCGGATCCAAGCACGACGGTAAAAGCCATCGTGTCAGCGAAAGAAGTTCCCCGGGCAGCAACATAGATGCCAATGTGGGAGGTGAACGATTGGGCATTTCGCCGCGTTCAAAGTCGATGCGCCGATTTTTGACCCAGATGCCGACGGCGGCAACGGAGGCGCAGAGGATGTCAATGAGATCATCGACCCGGAGCAATTGGTGGAATTGACGCATGAATATCAGCACAATCAGGATGAGGTCGGCAATACATCTGAAGAGGACAAACATCTTTTACCTCAGATTCCTTGCCGTGAAATTATTGATGGAAGGATGGAATTAAAAGCTTCGCTTGACAACAACCAGGATTGTGAAAGTAAGAAGCCGAAGCAACTTCATTCTGAAGAAGCTGTCTGCTTCCGCTCCAATATCAGCGAGAACTCAAGCAATGATAAAAGAAAAGCTTGTAGGGAGTTGATTGGCAGATTTGAAGTTGCTCACACGCTGCTTGAAGGCAATTCGGCTTTATCTTCAGTCGATAAAGCTTCAATGAGAAGATCAACTCACGGAGGTCATGACAAAGCCAAGATGTGGCCATTAGCGGAAATAACTAATTTCCAGAGCAACTTGGATGAGGAGAAGAAATACAACAAGCAAGGAAGTTCGCAACAATTTGAATTGTGTTTTTTTAATGAATAAGCTTGAACATGTATTTTCAGAAAATTTCTCGGGGCTCAAGCTGATGTATTACTTGATTCGTTGGAGAGGCCGTCCCGAACGTAGCAAATCCCACCATTTGATTATCCAAACACTTTGCGCAATTGGACTTGCTTATGTCTCTCCTGCATTGAGCCAGTCCATATCTTTTCCCGCCCTCTCCAACATCCAGAACAGCAACTTGGAACATCAATGGTTGTTCTGGAGCCGTGGTCCTGAGTTCGCTCGTGAACGCGATTCCTCTTGGAGCAGCAGATGGGATTTCGTAGTTGGTTTCATTGAACAACCCCGTTGAAGGTCCATCGACTTTTCAAAAGAAATTCTCATGTGAATAGCTCAGGAAACACGAACTGCATCTCAGAAAAACATTTTCTGACTCAGCCGTGAATGAATGTTTTGATTGATGCTTGAGTACTCAAGGAAATACAAAAGAAGCGTGGACTACTGAGGAACATGATGGTGTCCCAGTTGAAAATATTGGAGAGAAACCTAAATTCAAAAGCGATTGAACCATGTGAAATCGCACCCCGAAATTTTTCCGGAGAAAATATGAAATTCAAATTGCCAGGGGCTCAAGACTTGAGAGGGGGAAGTAAATTCAAGCAAGAGTGTGAATATATGGATGTAGAATGGAGTGAGGATTCAGAGTTTTACGCACATTACCTTTCTTAAATAACTTCGAAGTTCCTTTTATTTCATTTAGTTTGCAAAAGTACGTCTAACAAGGTTAAAAATCGTGCTCTCGCCCCTGCCAGATGGTGACCTGTTTCCTCTTTGGGCACTCATGCCGTGCCTCTCCAATGGCTTTGTTGCTGCAGTTGGCGCAGTCATCCGCTGAGAGATAGCCTCTGCATTGAACGACGCCGTAAACTTTGCTTGAGCCTTGTCCGGCGGCACTCTTGTGGAAGCCGCCATGAAGAGGCGCATTACCCGCCAGATCATCAAGACCAGTCCGAAACAGCTTCTCACGGTGGTTTTGTCGGATTGCGAGCAAGAATCACCTGCAAAGTAATCCGAATCAGCATAGGAAAGGCTCCATGAACCAGATAATATCAGAGCTCATATTGAAATGGTGAGCATTGATTGGACATTGAAAGTTCTCATATTAGTTGGTGATTTCCTAATCTTGAAATACGATCCTGATGGTGAGTTGCTCTTGAAATGGTTCTTCAGGTCAAGGAAGATCAGAGTCCCGGAACGGTTTCTTACGCTATGTCCAAAGTCAACTCTACTATGGGCATTACATGGATTTTCTCCTTTCAACGGGTGAAGCTATGAAGCTTTTTGCTTAGACAAGCTAAGTGCATGTGTAGTTGCTCAAAACTCAACCCAACTGGACTTGCAACTTTTCGTTTTGCACTAGCATTGATCTGTAAAATCACCATATTAAGTTTGGGCTAACCATAAGCAGACAACCGATCAAATTTGATAAACCGTGAAAGTTTACCACATCATTTAGGGCATCAGCTCTAAAAATTAATGTTACAATACACAACATCGTACTCCAAGTCAGATAAGTCGCCTAATCAATCAAGAATATCTAATCTCAAAACGAAAATTCGTACACCACAAATGTCCTGTTGCCAGAAGCAACCAGAATATCCTTCTAATCAGGATTTATCGGGAATGAATCAGTTGCTCCCAAAACATAATCCGGTGCCCCAGTATCACTTCTTTCATACACATTACAACACAGCCATGCTCTTCTATCATATGGGGAGAAAGGAAGATCAAATTCCTCGAAATACAAATCTTCTATTACTTCAATGTGGCACATCTAAAAATTTGATTATATTCAGCCATAACTCAATCGAGAATCTGCAGAACGTATGGCTGTTTGGCGGCGAGGGACACCAATTTCCCAAGAATTTACTCTTGCCGCGAACCGGAGAGAACAAAGGGACTCGCCAACGGAAGAAGGTTCGGGAGAGAGGTTAACAAACATCAAAGTTTTAGAGTCCCCGCCCAAACATGGCTGTGATTCAGACATTTAATTAGAATTTAACGGTAAGATAGGCAAAGGATATATGCATTGGGACAAGAGATACAGGTCATGATCCAAATGGATAAACAGAACTGTGAAAGGAAATATACCTGAAGAAGAGTTGTGAGCTTTGAGTTTCTAAAAGGAACATGGTCCTCTATCTTTGCTAAGGCGAATATAACATCGCTCGGGCATGATAAACTTTTATTGATTGCCTAATTCACATTGAGAAACAAAGACTTAGGCGCTTAAGACAACGATCAGGCAAAATAGATAAGCACCATCTTAAAATACTCCTACCTACTGTACCTGAGTTTCTTTCAACCTGTCTCCCGTTGCTCCACTTCTTGAGAGCCGCTCACTTCCAGCAAGATCAATAAGATTCAGCACACCTTGCACATGTTGTTCAGTGTTCTGGAGACAAGTGCATAAATCAAAACTTGAGTTTTTTTCCAATTTAATACCAAAAAAAAATTATTTGCAAAATTAGACACTATTTAAATTTATTTACCAAATTAGGTCTCGCGCGCTGAGGAGGGCAGCGCGCGAGACCTGCGCGCTGATATAAGCAGCGCGCAGTACTTGCGCGCTGCTTATAACAGCGCGAGTAGAGTGCGCGCTGCTATAAGCAGCGCGTAGCTCCCCGTGCGCTGCTACAAGCAGCGCGCTGGGAGCACTTTAAATTTTTTTTTTTTGGCCTTTTTGGCTGTTAGCTCTTTTTTTTTTTCTTTTTAGCCTTTTGGCCGTTTGGCTTTTGGTTTTGTTTTGTTTTTTTTTTTGCAATTGCTTCCCTTTTTGTTTTATTATTTTATTTTAATCATATTTTAAATTTTTTCCTTGTTTTCTTTTATTATTATTCAATTTCTTTTCAATTAATTTTTTTAATTTTTTTCTCATCGCTCTGCTGCCCTGTCGCCTTGCTCGTTTGTTCGCTCGTTCGATGACGCGCCTCGATTCCGTGGCCCCGTTGCCTCGTTCGTTCGTTTTTCTTTTTCCTCATCACTCCGCGTCCTCATCACCTCAATCGATGACGTTTGCTCGTTCGTTTTTCTTTTTTCTCGTCACTCCATGGCCTCGCCACCTCAATCGATGACGTCCGCGAATGAGCGAACGTCATCGATTGAGGTGACGAGGAAAAAGAAAAACGAATGAGCGAACGTTATCGATTGAGGTGGCGAGGCCGCGGAGTGACGAGAAAAAAGAAAAACGAAAAACGAACGAGCAAACATGATCGATTGAGGTGAGGAGGACGCGGAGTGATGAGGAAAAAGAAAAACGAACGAACGAACGAACGAGGCAACGGGGCCACGGAATCGAGGCACGTCATCGAACGAGCAAACAAACGAGCAAGGCGACAGGGCAGCAGAGCGACGAGAAAAAAATTAATTGAAAACAAATTGGATAATAATAAAAGAAAACAAGGAAAAAATTTAAAATATGATTAAAATAAAATAATAAAACAAAAAGGGAAGCAATTGCAAAAAAAAACAAAAACAAAACCAAAAGCCAAACGGCCAAAAGGCCAAAAAGGCAAAAAAAAAAAAAGAGCTAACAGCCAAAAAGGCCAAAAGGCCAAAAAAAAAAAATTAAAGTGCTCCCTGCGCGCTGCTTGTAGCAGCGCACAGGGAGCTGCGCGCTGCTTATAGCAGCGTACAAGCTACGCGCGCTGTTATAAGCAGCGCGCAAGTACTGCGCGCTGCCCTCCTCAGCGCGCGAGACCTAATTTGGTAAATAAATTTAAATAGTGTCTAATTTTGTAAATAATTTTTTTTTGTATTAAATTGGAAAAAAACCCTCAAAACTTTGGTTGTACAGCCGAGACAACATATCAATATTACTGTAGCACAATAGGTGACCAACATAGTAACAATATTGTCTATACCTATCTTGTGAAAACCTGTGAACCTGTATGCATATCTTCACATACATATCTTGTTTGTATGTACTCACATATTTTTCACAGCTGTTGTACCCGGTACAGCATATCACTCACAGGATACATACACAGCATAACATTCATAGTGAGAAGTATATCCTTTTTGCACAGCATTTATGCACAAAGTGTATTTGCACAAAGACATAGCATATCATGTTTATAACTTTTCTATACTGTAACTTTGTTTGTAACCTTCTCCAAACTGGAATAACATGTTTGCATACTACGTAACTTTTGTGACTTCTCCCCCTTTTTGTCATCAGCACAAAAGGGTCAAGTAAATTATCTATAAGAGCAAACATAATCAATAAAGCACAAAGATGAAGTGTCACTCCCCCTGAATTTAAGATCCATCCAGTAAATCATAAAAGGACGAAACATAACACCGATTATGAGTAATTACTCCCCCTGAATAATATATCATAGAATATGGAGATTCACTCCCCCTGAAGAGTAGATCACAGTAATACTAAAAAACAGGTGTGCAAGTATTGATCATAAAAGTTACTGAAATAATATTCAAAGTGCAATATTCAAACATCCAACCAAATAGTCAATTATAGCACCAACAGAAATGTACTATCAAAATAACAACCAGTGCTAAACACCAAAAAAGATTAAAAATATTTAAAAAATCTTTTGTCTTGTTGGGTTGGTTGGGAAGTAGATGGGCTGGAGTTTATTGGGCTTTACTCGGTGGGATTTGGACCAGGACAAACATGGAGATTTGACTAAGTTTTTGATCAATGTCCTCCTTCAGATTGAGGATAACCTTGTCCATCTTACCAAGCTGAGAATCTGTGAGTTCTTGAGCAGTGTTCTTTCGCAGTTCAATCTCAGCATCCACCTTGACACTCAAGCCTTCAATATCTGAGTGTAGAGAGTTCCAAATGTCTATCAATTTCTCATCCATTTCTCTCTGACGCAGTACCAGTTCCCTTAGGAGTTCAGAGTCTGTGACATTGTCCATGTCATCAGTCTGAGTTTCCATATTGGAAGACTCTCCCTAAATCCTAACATTTTTCTTAGATGATGAGACTAACTTGCCTGGAGAATTTGCTATTCCAACAGTATTGATATCTATTTCAGTATCCTCCCCTTCAGACATTGCTTCTTGTTGAATTGCCCCTTCATTTCTGAGAAAAACATAGATATTGACCCGAGCAATCTCTTCAGCTTGTCGTCGATCCTCTTCTTCTGCTTCTCTTTCTTCTCTTTCTTTTACTTCTCTTTCCTTCTACTTTCTCTCTGACTTCTTTTTTTTTGCTCCAATTCCTTTGTAGGGACATCCTCATGGGTTGACTTCACTATTGTCCTTACCAAATCCTCTAGTTCTGTTTCACTCACTACAGAGCTGTCAGAGTCATGTTCTCTTTCAATTCTTTCAAGTAACACTATGGCAAGCTTCCTTTTCTTGAGAGCTGATTTGGTAGGCTTGTGAGCCATCATTTTAATCCTCCTCTTGCGAGTGGATTCTGAAGACTGTCATGTTGGTTTGGCTTGTGGAGTCTTGTCAAAAAGTTGTTCCGGAGCAGATTTCTCACTTCCTTTGTTATGTGGCAAGTCAAGCAGAACTGTTTGCCTCTTTCTGTCCTTCCATTGTCCACCATCAACCTTATATCCCATTTTGGTAAGCATTATTTCACCAGTACTACCCTGAGGCAACTTGACAGACCTAAGGTTCAAAGGGATTGGTATCCTCAGATACTCAAAAATTTTGGTAATCAAATAACCATAAGGCAGCTGACCCTTGTTCCTTTTCACACCTCTTCTCACGTGTAGAAATATTAAGTGTGGAAGAGAGAAGGGTTTATCATTCAGAATGGGCCAAATGAGTTTTGCCTCGTATCTAAAAATATCAGTTTTGGATGATCCTTTTGGCCTAAGGTAGTTAATGACTACCTTGTGCAGAATGATAGTTCTCAGTGGAAAAAGATGATGTTCAACATGAGGTTTCTGTGCTTTGGACAGATTGGGATTCCCAGACAGTTCTTTGTAGACATTCTCATCGGAGACGGGAATTTGTGTAAAAGTATAAAGTTGAGTTTGAAGAATGTCAGCAAAGTCTGCAGCACTCAGAATATTCTTCTCACGAACAGAAAACTGAATTGTATTTTTATCAATCATAGAGAAGTTGGAGAAAAAATATTCAGTTAGTTCAGTATAGCATGGGGTGTTTAATGAGAAAAATGAGTGCGGGTGTAGGTTTGTGAGAGGATAAAGGATTTGTAAGTTGTTCCTCTCGAAGAAGTCAGAATCAATGGGTCTATCAACCATAACACATTGAGCAAGCAATATGCCTCACATCATTTCTTATACTTTGCTTTCCTAAATAGCTTATCTACATCTCTTCACCAGCCAAAATTTCATCACTACAAGCTGAAAATGGGCATATGTTGCCTCATCATCATCTTCCCTTAAGTGATCGCTAACAGAAATTTCTTCCTCAACATTCTCTTCAGTGGTTGCAACAGAAGGTTCACTAACCTTCTCCTTTCCCTTCTCAGAGATTTATCTTTCTGAGTTTCACTACTCACTTTGGTAGCCTGCCAAATCTCTAATTGGGTCAACATTTTACTAAATTCTTGCACCTCTCCTTCATCGAAGAACCCATTGTCACACACAAGTTCAACAATATCATGTAGAGATCTTCCATGTAGTCTCATAGCCTTAATCAAATTAGATGTGGCTCTAGCTAATGTATTCTCTTATCAATAGGCAGATTATCTCTTTCTTCAGGTGTTTGAGTTACCGCTTTTATGACGCGATCTTGTAGCTGCTTCTTTCGTCTTTCAACGGTTTCAAGAGGTCCTTGAATCTTGATTCCTGGTACGAGCTTTTTCGCTTCTTTTCTCCTTGTCTCCGCCTCATCCATTCTGGGTAAATCGGTGAGATCATAAGAGGTAGGAGCATCACTCACAACTCTGGGTTTGCGCGAATCAAGTCGACCAGATCGACGGGAGCTGGTTGATGAGGTTTTCTTCACAGAGAAAGCTTTGTCCGCCATTGTAGCTAAATGGGTGAAGGATTTTGATTGAGAGGCTTTAGAGTTTCTATGGAAGAATCGTAAAATTGCTATTTGGAGAGAGTCGGAGAGTGTATGAGAGGCAGAGTGGTTTCGCTTGGTTTTGAGAAGGTACGACGATTCAGTCTGGACTTGTCTCTTTAAAAATTAGAAACCACCTTATTTAAAAGATATGAAAAATTAATTTTGGAAAGTTTATATTTAATCAATCAATTTAGATCAATCAATTAAATCAAAGAATTAATCAATTAAATCAATCACGGCAATCTGTACAATCAACACAAGCATAATATTTGTAGAATATTTAGAAAGATTGTGATGGTGCATACATTATTTGTTGCCAGAAATATAACTACTTACGCGCCAAAAATTTGAATGATCAAACCTTTAGTCGTTTCCACTCAAAAGATGTCATCTTCAGATGATGCTTTAGGTTCTGAGTGCGTTGTAGTCATAGAGCTTCTTTAGATGAAGCTTAGGCATCCTTTGCTTCTTCCATATATTCTTTTAAGCTCAGAGGTAAAATCTTCCTGTCTAAATAACAGCTCAAACAGGCATTATAGTAATACATAATTCTTGTCTGATATATTCAAATGTATTCTTATCAAGAGGCTTGGTGAATATGTCAGCTAATTGATGCTTTGAATCAACAAATTGAATGCTAATATCACCATTATGCACATGATCACGAATAAAATGATGCTTAATTTCAATATGCTTAGCTCGTGAGTGCAGAATTGGATTTTTGGTAAGATTGATTGCGCTAGTGTTGTCACATTTGATTTCCACATTGTGAGATTGAACACCAAAGTCCTTCAGTTGTTGCTTCATCCATAGGATTTGTGCACAACAACTTTCTAAGGCAATATACTCAGTTTCTGCAGTTGATAGAGCTACGGTGTTTTATTTCTTAAAGAACTAAGACACCAGCATTGATCCCAAAAGTTGACATGTTCCTGAAGTATTTTTCCTATCTAACTTACAATCTGCAAAATCAGCATCTGAATATCCATGTAATATAAGATCTGAAGTCTTGGGATACCATAGTCCTAAATTAGGATAGGTTCATATGTATTTGATTATTCTTTTGATAGCTGTAAGATGTGATTCTTTGGGATCTAATTGAAATCTAGCACACATGCATACACTAAAGATAATGTCAGGTATAGAAGTAGTAAAATATAATAATGAACTGATCATGCTCCTATAAAGTTTCTGATCAACATGTTTAACCTGTTCATCGTTGTATAGCTTGGATGAAGAAGACATTGGTGTTGTGGCTAACGTTATCACCTAGAGGGGGTGAATAAGTGATTATAATGCAATTTCAATATTTTTCGCGTAATATAAATTGCACAGGCCTTTATATAACGTCTCAGATGATGGCAACACAGTATATCACTATAGACGATTCATATACAGTTCTATCATCACAGAATATATAATATGATCAGAGTAGGGATAGAGAAAACTGCATATAGGGTTTATAGTGGTTCGGCTTTGGTTAAGCCTACGTCTACTTCTTCGGCAGTTTAGTACTTGAATGCGGTATGAAAGAAGTTGAAGGTTGGTTCTAATGTCACAAGTTCAGTGCTAAACGTGTATGATATTCAATAGGTATGTTAGAAACAAATGGTTAGGCTGGCCTCTTAGGAGAGTGATGTGTGTAGCGGTCCTCATATTATAACAAAAGCTGAAAAGCAGTTGCTCTTTCATAAAGTTGAGGGAGGTGACAAAAGAAAAATGTCTACTCGCAATATTGCTTATGCTTTATCTTGTTTTACTATTGCAACTGCGTCTATCTTTCCTTATCATGATTTATGTGTAAGGAACGCAAATCTTTGAAGAGAAGAAGAAAGTAGAGAAGAAGAAGACGAGAATTTTTTACGTGGCAAAATCCTTTTGAATCAGAAAGGGGAAAAACCACGTTGCCGCACTAGGCAATCTCTCTACTATCAGTTTCAGCATTACAGATACAAAAGATATCGCCCCAATAATAACAAGAGTCTATGGCATACATGGCTGAGAAGTAAAATACAAGTATGCCATGTAAAATATCTACCCTTAATATTGCTTTTCTTTTCTATCAGACTCCACAAAATCCATCATTGTGATCCTCAAAGGACTAGGAATCTTTCTATGCTCGCTAGTAAGTTTATTATTGTTGTAATATATATAGTCATCGAAAACTACCAGGATCTTGCAAATAAGTCAATGCGAAAAATCAGAGAAATAATGAAGAACTATGAAGGACACTAGATATAACGTGGTTCGGTCCGAATGTCGATACCTACATCTGCGGGGAGAGCCAGTAAGAACAATCAACTATAATCGAAGAATCGCAATTACAAGCGCTCAATACACTCATGTTTCTCAAACCTAGATTATACCCAAACCCAAAGTATTTACAGATAAAACAACTCAATTAGATATAATCATAAGACTCACGAAGCACAAATCAATCACCCTGTTCGAGCACTTCGTGCGACACACGAATAGAACGTCACCGATAAAGCCTCTCTCGTCTTCGTTGTTCGTCCTCGCGAGACTCTGCGACTGTGGCAATTTCTTTTCTTTTGTCTGCAATTCTTTGTACGGCAATGAGGAGCAAAGAACTTGCGTGTGGGTCCTTCTCTCGGTCAAATCCTTGTTGACCGAACATTGCACAGGAAAGAAGTCATGTGCACTTCTTTCTTTTCTCTCAGACGAGGACATGCCTTTTAGATTGGGATCTACCGAAAATCATGCCGAAGACATATACCCCAAATCTTGATCAGCGGTCAAACGTGGAGATTAACCTCTCCCTTTTTCAACCGAACCTAAATTCACACCATAAACGTATAGGTATGTGCATTTAAATGAAACTCTAATAAATTTGAGGGAGGTGACAAAAGAAAAATGTATGCTCGCGATATTGCTTATGCTTTATCTTGTTTTACTATTGCAAGTGCGTCTATCTTTCCTTATCATGATTTATGAGTAAGGAATGCGAATCTTTGAAGAGAAGAAGAAAGTAGAGAAGAAAAAGACGAGAATTTTTTACGTGGCAAAACCCTTTTGAATCAGAAAGGGGAAAAACCACGTTGCCGCACTAGGCAATCTCTATGCTATCAGTTTTCAGCATTACAGATACAAAAGATATCGCCCCAATATATAAAAAGAGTCTAGGGCATACATGGTTGAGAAGTAAATTACAAGTATGCCATGTAAACTATCTACGCTTAATATTGCTTTTCCTTTCTATCAGACTCCACAAAATCCATCATTGTGATCCTCAAAGGACTAGAAATCTTTCTATGCTCGCTAGTAAGTTTATTATTGTTGTAATATATATAGTCGTCAAAAACTACTAGGATCTTGCAAATAAGTCAATGCAAAAAATCAAAGAAATAACGAAGAACTATGAAGGACACTAGATATAACGTGGTTCGGTCCGAATGTCGGTACCTACATCTGCGAGGAGAGCCAGTAAGGACAAACAACTATAATCGAAGAATCGCAGTTACAAGCGTTCAATACGCTCGTGTACCTCAAACCTAGATTATACCCAAACCCAAAGTATTTACAGATAAAATAACTCAATTAGATATAATAATAAGACTCACGAAGCACAAATCAATCACCCTATTCGAGCTCTTCATGCGACACACGAAGAGAACGTCACCGATAAAGCCTCTCTCGTCTTCGTTGTTCGTCCTCACGAGACTCTGCGGCTACGGCAATTTCTTTTCTTTTCTCTGCATTTCTCCATACGGCAATGAGGAGCAAAGAACATGCGTGTGGGTCCCTCTCTCGGTCAAATCCTTGTTGACCGAACATTGCACAGGAAAGAAGTCATGTGCACTTCTTTCTTTTCTCTCAGACGAGGACATGCCTTTTAGACTAGGATCCACCGAAAATCATGTTGAAGACATATACCCCAAATCTTCGTTAGCGGTCAAACGTGGAGATTAACCTCTCCCTTTTTCAACCGAACCTAAATTCGCACCATAAACGTATAGGTATGTGCATTTCAAGGAAATTCTAATTAATTTGAGGGAGGTGACAAAAGAAAAATATCTGCTCGCGATATTGCTTATGCTTTATCTTGTTTTACTATTGCAAGTGCTTCTATCTTTTCTTATCATGATTTATGTGTAAGGAATGCGAATCTTTGAAGAAAAGAAAAAGACAAGAGAATTTTTTACGTGGCAAAACCCTTTTGAATCAGAAAGGGGAAAAATCACGGTGCCGCACTAGACAATCTCTCTACTATCAGTTTTCAGTATTAAAAATACAAAAGATATCGCCCTAATATATAACAGGAGTCTAGGGCATACATAGTTGAGAAGTAAATTACTAGTTAGTCCTGGTAAAGCCCAAGACGACGTATTTTTTTTTTTAAACGAGTACGCTTAATATAGCTTTTCTTTTCAATCAGACTCCACAAAATTCGTCATTGTGATCCTCAAAGGATTAGGAATCTTTCTATGCTCGCTAGTAAGTTTATTATCGTTGTAATATATAGTCGTCAAAAACTATCAAGATCTTGCAAATAAGTTAATGCAAAAAATCGGAGAAATAACAAGGAGCAATGAAGGACACCAGATATAATGTGGTTCGATCCAAATGTCGATACCTACAATTAACGGGAGAGCTAGTAAGAACAATCTACTATAATCGAAGAATCGTAGTTACAATCGCTCAATACACTCATATTTTCCAAATCTAAATTATACCCAAATTCAAAATATTTACAGATAAAATAACTTAATTAAATATAATAATAAAACTCACGAAGCACAAATCAATCACCGCGTTCAAGCTCTTCGTGCGCCACAAGAAGAGAACGTCACCGATAAAGCCTCTCTCTCGTCTTCCTTGTTCGTCCTTACGAGACTGTCCGGCTACGACAATTTCTTTTCTTTTGTCTGCAATTCTCTGTACGGCAATAAGGAGTAAAGAGCATGCGTGTGGGTCCCTCTCTCGATCAAACCCTTGTTGACCGAACATTGCACAGGAAAGAAGTCATTTGCACTTCTTTCTTTTCTCTCAGATGAAGGACATGCCTTTTAGACTGGGACCCACCGAAAATCATGTTAGAAGACATATGCCCCAAATCTTGGTCAACGGTCAAACGTGGAGATTAACCTCTCCCTTTTTCAACCGAACTTAAATTTGCACCATAAACGTATAGGTATGTGCATTTAAAAGAAATTCTAATTAATTTGGATCTTGCATATGAACTCAAACTCGAGACATAATATAACAATTACGTTTTTGAGATTTCTTTTTCTTTTTCCGACACTAGAGTGCTTCTGGGTGAAGCTAAGACCGTACTTTTCTTTCGGTATAGCGTCGATCCTTTTCGTTTTAGCATTCTTATGACCTATATGGATTAAAAATCACAATGCTTGCCGGAATAACAGGAAATGAGTTGTGGTTCTAGTACCAACTTTCACTCTTGATGTTTTTGCTTCAATATGAATCTAGTTCATCGCATCAGCATAGGATTGGCCGACATGATTACTTGTTTCACTATGCGACATTCTTCACCATGATACGACCGATAAGTGGTAGCAAATGACCCAGCTAGAAAAGTTGCGAATAAGAGACTACAAGAATATCATAAGGTTTAATACCACAACGGTCGTGCTCATTGCATCGCTGTTGGTGGCGGGTCTCGAATCACCTGCAATAGAAACTTGTGCGAACAGTTCTCAGATATGAGTTTTATGATGTTTGATGTTATTCGCACTTCACGATTATGTAGTGGCGGCTACGATATCTTAAGCGAATTCAAGATTAATGAATGGGAAGTTACTTAGCTCATCATTACTATTTGTATTCACGAGGTCGGAGATGTTTGAATAGTACTGATAACCATGGTACCTCAAGTTGCAACCAGACCCAAGGATCTCCCAGTCACGCCCTCTTTTGTTCGTTGATCATCGTAGAAAATCCCACGATTTGACGTCTCTCCTGCATTGAGCCAGTCCATATCTTGTGCCGTCCTCTCCAACATCCAGAACAGCAACCTGAAACATCAATGGCTACTCTGGAGCTGTGGTCGTGAGTTTGCTGAGGAACGCGATTCCTTTTGGAGACAGATGAGATTTCATAGTCGTTTTCATTGAGCAGCCCCATTGAAGGGGTCCGTCCGTCCACTTCTCCAAAGAAATTCTCATGTGAATAGCTCACGAAACACCAACTGCATCTCGGAAAAACATTCTGTGATTCAGTCGAAATTGAACGTTTTGATTGATCGTACTCGGGGAAAGACGAGAAGCGTGGACCGCCGTGAAATAGCGGGGTCGAAATATTTCTGGAGAAAATATGCAACTCAAATTGCCAGGGGCTCAAGACCTAAGAGGGAGAAGTAAATTCAAGCAAGAGAGTGAATATATGGACGTAGAATGAAGTAAGGATTCAGAATTGATTCTCAAAAGGAGTTAGGACAATATGAGTTCTGTTCAGGGAAGGATCAAGGGTACCCGAGGCAAAAAAATTATTAATTGTCTGGTATACTTCTTGCTGAATTATCGCCGGGAAAAGTACACCCGGAGTGCCTTAACTTTCGTACGGTGTGCACTTAAGTGCCTTAACTGGCCGGCGAGGGTCGCCGCCGGCCACCACTGGCCGGCCCAGAGGCTAGGGTCGGCTCGCCCTAGGCTGGCGAGGCCGTGACGACCGTCGCCTAAGGCCGTCGTGGCCTCGGGTGGATCAGACTAGGGCTCGAGGCCCTCGCCTGGGTTTTGGGCGGAGAGAAAATCGCCGATTCCGGACAAATCCCTGCTAATCAAGGGCCGGCTTCATGCCAGTAGAATCGACTCTCGATGAGTAACAAAAGCCCTACGATGTCCCGATATTTGGATGCTATTCGGAGACGAATTTGGCGATTGAAATTCCGGATTAGGGTTTGCATCCGAGAAGTGTTTTTGCTTGATTCCGGTCAAAATACCGATGTCGAGGCCGCGACGGCCATCGATCAGGGCCGTCGCGGCCTCGCCGGCCCAGGGCGAGCAAACCCTGGCCCTTGGGCCGGCGGGTGGTGGCCGGCGACGACCCTCGCCAGCCACCACTGAGAAACATAAGTTTTCTCTTCTTCTTTTTTAATTTTTCATTAATTCTTTCTTTATTTTTGCCTAAAATTTCAGAAACTATTAAAAAATACAAAGAAAATCCACGCGTGTACACTGTTCGCCGGAGTTAGCACTCAACTGCACACTTTTACTCTGATTAGACACTTAAGTGCACACTTTAAAAGTTAAGTGTGCACTTAAGTGCACACCATACGAAAGTTAAGGCACTCCATGTGTATTTTTCCCAATTATCACCCAATGATGCTGGTAAAACAAACCATTCATTCCATCCGGCCCTGGAGCCTTTGTAGCTACCATTTTAAACGCTACTTCTTTCACTTCCTCTAATGTTATTGGCCCCATCAACGCTGCATTCATCTCCTCACTTACCACCCTAGGGCATTGGTCCAACAATGGCTGAAAGTTTCTTGGTCCAGCGGTGTTAGCACCTAAATTTTAATTTTAAAAAAAAAATTCATTTCATAAAATGAGAGTTAATCCTAATTCTCGCATAAAAAAATAATAAATAATAATAAATAATAATTTAAAAAAAAAGTCGAGAGCCATCGAGAACACCTGTGGCCATGTTTGAGATCGCGAGCTTGATCCGCAAGCTTGGTCCAATTTGAATTGGGAAAAGAAATTTGCAAGATAAGAATCAATCTAGGGGTAAGTGGGCAGATTCGTAACTCTGACCATGCATCAGCCCGATCAATCCATGGACGGCCTTATTCGTTAATCACCACATTTGGGTGTATGACAGCACTTAGACTAATCAAATCTCAACCATATGTTGTACATGTAACCCTCTATGCAAGAATATGCAATTACCTCCTTTGGGAGTATAACTACGCATTAAAATAGGAGACATCCTAATAATATATAAATTGTCCTTTATTAAACTCAACCAAGCGTGCCACTTTGGCGGTCACAACCCAACTGAATTTACCTGAAATTGTGATATAACTTTATATTTCGCATTTACTGTATACATGTAATGTCATAAATTAGGGATAATTTTTCTCAAAATTACATACCGCGCTAATTACATTGATACTTGCAATAATACATGCCAAACCATAAATATGTAATTGATAAATCATGCTCAACATATCCGTATGTGGTACTCACATGTGAGTTTTGCACCAGTATTTCACGAAACCATATAGAAATACAAGAAAATATGCCAACAATACCCCAAAAAATATACACGTATTTAGAGTTTCATAGGTATTTTCCAACCATAAAAGCAACAAACATGTAAAATAAACATACCACATTGTTGAGCATGAGTATAGAGGACGTCAATACCTGAAACTCGCAGATCGGAACAGTCACGCGCCCTCATGCGCGCCTTTTTGTTTCTTTCTCGAAGCGTAGTCCCCACGCGCTGACACGTGCATCACATGTGTTCGGTCTCAGTCGGTACTAAAAATCGATCCGACTGGTTTATCTGATCTAATCGCTACCCCTTTAGCTGACCAGTGAACTAGGTCATGTGATCCGGCCGGAACGAACAATGATCGTTTCGACCGGATGGCCCGAGTTAATAGTCAACTGGTCTGGTCGGGTTCACGAGTCGGATCGGGTCACCAAGTCGATTTGAGTCACCCGGGCTTAAGTGACTTCTCGTGACGTCAGCTTGCATGTGTCGCGCACATGCGGGCCCCGATCTTGCTTGCGTGAGGATACTCTCTTGTGCGTCGAGTGCCAGATTGTTTTGCTCCATTGAATTGCGAGTCATGATCGAGAAGGTCATAATTAGCAATCGGATAAACATCAAGTCATAATGCAGCTTGGAATGAAATAGCAATCCGATTTCGTTGAGATTTTAACTATTTCGGACGAAGAGGTTATTTGAACGACATGGGATCCGTGCTCAAGAAGTCCCAACATGATGTTCCTCCATCCGCTCACCATGTAATCCTTTTTTTTCTTTCGTTTTCTGTTCGTTTCTTCGGATCGGCCGTAGCGAGGAGGAAAACCCAGAAACCTCGTTGCCATGTGTGTGAACAAGAACAGCTGTTTTCGGATACATAATTTTCTTTCAAGCGAATTCATGAGAAAGTGTGATTTGTGTAGACTTGACGCCAAAAGGAAGAACACGCCAACTTAAGTGAATTGGGTAGGCACAAAAAACCAAAAAGAAGGAAAAAGCTTTCCTGCGTTCATATTCTTGATGGACCAATATTTTTTTTTTAAGAAAAAAAAAACGCCAGCCACAAAAATACGAACTGATCCAAATATCCATAGAGAAACTCCAAAAAGGAAAACCGCAACACATGCCACCGCCATTCTTGTTTGCATGTCATCCGAAGCACAATCGAAAAATTAAATTTCGAAACTAACGAAAATCGTGATTCGAGATCTATTACAAGCAGGCTCCGATACCATATGTAAGCTGCGTATTTAATCTGTATGCAGCGATCCAAGATATCACGTATAGAAGCACGAATCACACATCCATAAATTAGAAGAATTGATGTACCTGTTTTGGATCCATCGATCTTGATGCGGAACTTGCGATGATCCGATGCTCAAGATCTTCTCCTCTATGAACCCCTTTATCAATGGCTTCAATGAGACGGCCCCTCACGCGTTGCTTCTGACGATTCATTATATGAGGTTATGCGAACATTAGGGTTTAGAGGAGGAACTTGAGCTCTATTTATAGAGAATGAATCTTATCCCATCATCAAAGATTAGGTTTATCTCGGCCCATACTATCTAGCCCCATATCCGATTAGAATTAGGAAACTGTATATATCTCTCTTTATTATACCAAATAATATTATAATAATAATTAATAAAGCCCATAATTGAATATTAAAAAATATTCTAACACGAAGTACATATGAAATCATAGCCAACTGGCATTAGACAAAGATAAACAAGATGAAAAAAAAAATTGTGGCAAAATTAATTATGTCTAAGACGATGGTCTTACTCGGGCTTTGATAATTGCTATGAAAGAAGTAGCAAAAGTGGTGAGAGGAGTGGGAATGTCGATCGGAGTTTCGGCTCTTGCGTCGTCGACATGGGCTTGGCATAATATCTTTGAATCGACTTGTCGACTACATATCCCTGGTTCAAAGACACCAAGGCACTGTACGAAACTTGAAACTAAAATCACGCGTTGCCCTCGCTTTTTCTATTATTGTTAGGAAAGGTAGACTCAGCAGGAAGAGTCAATGCAGACTCGGCAGGAAGAGTCAATGCTTTTCTATTATAATTGGAGAAGACGGAGACTTCGTAGAAAAGAGGGTTTTTTCTTTTCTTTTCTTTTAGAGTCAAATGCTTTTTCGAGTTCGACGAAAGAAATAAAAATAAAAGTAAACGCTTCTTCGTGGAATTTCTCGCTGGATGTCTTTTGGCACTTTCAAAAGGCTGAGAGATAGTAAAAGGAGGAGGAACCAATGCTTTTTCAAAAGCATGACGACGTGGCGGGTCCAGCGTGCCAAGCATGGCAGCCTCCCCTGTCCGTCCGGGTAAAGCTTATGTGGCCCAGTTCACCATTCACTTCACGACAGGGGTCCACCACTCAGAAAAAAAAAAAAAAACGAAAATTCTCAAATCTCTCTCCACTGTCTCTTTCCCTCGCGTTGCATCTCGACCGAGAAAACAAAAAGACGTCGGCTGCCATGGGTACGGAGCTCGAGCTCCACAGCCATGACAGCTGCGACCTTTCCGGCTGGGACGCCGACTGACGAGCTCATGCCACCACAGGGAGGAGCTCGTGGCCACCATAGCCACGGAGCTCGAGCTCTCGAGCTGCACGGCCATGGCGGCCTCGAGCCGTGAGCTCGAGCTTCGCGACCAGGGGCAGAGATGACTTCGGCCACAGCAGCAGAGCTCGAGCCCACGGCTCCCGGCCTCCATGGTCACGTAGCTCGAGCTCGAGCTCCACAGCCATGGCGGCAGGGAGCCTTAGGCTCGAGCTCCGAGGTAAGACTTTGGCAAACGAAGGGACAGAATCCATCAGCGGCGTCAGTTGTCGAAGGCTCCGAGGGCGCTCTTCAACGCGGTCCGTAGCGGCTGTGGCTCGGAGAAGGGAAATGAGATTAGCCAGAGAGGAGATGGTAGGCAGGAGGTCGGAGAGGACAGCGAAAGAGACAGACAGAATGGGGGAAGACAGAGAGAGGAGAGAGAAAATTTTCTTTTTTTTTTAGTTGTGGACCCCCTTTTCGACACGTGTCGTGAAGTGAATGCTGAACTGGGCCACGTAAGCCTTACAAGGTCTGTGCCCAATATTTTCTGTTCGACACGTGTCGTGAAGTGAATGCTAACTGGGCCACGTAAGCCTTACAAGGTCTGTACCCAATATTTTCGCGTCGATCACGGTAGCCATGTTATATAGCGTCCGGAACGAGCGTAATACTTTTATCAAAGAGAGATTCGAAACACCCGGGACAAAAAAAAAATGAATTCTCCAAATCTCCTTTTCTTGCTTCTTCTTCTCACGTTTGCTTCCACCATAAACGCGCAATTCCCAGCTAAATACTGTGGTTTCACCGGCAACTTCACCGCGGACAGCACCTACCAAACCACCCTCACCACCCTCCTCTCCTCTATCTCCACCACCGACTCCTCGTCCCTCTCGTACGGCTTCTTCAATACCTCCTCCGCCGTATCGGGCGACTCCCAAACCCTCTATGTCTTTGGCCTCTGCCGCGGTGACTTCACTGCCTTGAGCTGCCGTGCCTGCCTCGATGACTTGGCCTTCGACATGCGCCGCCTCTGTCCCCTCCAGAAGGAGGCACTCCTCTACACCGGGGACTGCATCATCCGGTACTCCAACGCCTCGTTCTTCGGCACAGTCGCGACAAATCCCACGTACGTGGCGGGAGTCCCTGCCAACTTTTCAGACACATACGACACAGCGGTGACGAAGTTCCTGAGTAGTCTGGGGGCCGAGGCGGCGGGTGGCAGCTCGCTGAAAAAGTACGCGTCGGGGAACGAATCAGCGGGGACTGAAATGATCTACGCGTTGACACAGTGCACACCGGACTTAACGAAGCAGCAATGCACAGACTGCCTATTGACAGGCATCCGGACGATCAGGTATGAGTGTGACGGTTGGGCAGGAGGACGGTTCATGGTTCCAAGTTGCCTGATTTTGTGGGGGAACGGTCAGTTCTTGCGCCAGGTCAGGGTGCCACTTCCGCCGCCGCCGACATCGCCACTGCCATCGCTGCCTCCATCACCAGGTACGTACGTGGGTTCTTGTTCAGGAGTGATACACAGCGTTTGGGTCCTTTTTTTAATATAAAATTATGCGGTTTCGCATGAGATTCACACAATCAATTCTTCGTGTGAGCTAAATCTACATGCTTTCTTCATTGATATATGCTCAGTAGATTATGTAATTTTTTTATTGAATAAATGCTTTTTGGCGAAAAAGAAGGTATCGATTGGTCAATATTTTTAGGACAAAAATATATGTTTATGCCCTATTTATTTCGTGAATAATGTGACTTTATTTAAAAATGTCTTGCAAGTCATTTTTCATAAAAATGACAATATTTTCTTATATTTGGTTGAGACCTTAAAATAAATTGAAAAATATTTTTCGTCGTTTGGAATGAAATATCTCATTTGGTTGAAAATTGCTAGCATGGACAATTTTTATCGTTTCTTTTTTTGTTTTTTACATCCTTTTTCTTCTCTCTCTTTATTTTTCTTTTCTTTGTTTTCTTTTTCCACCGGTCCCCAAGTCTCAGCGACATATCTCTTTTTCTTTTGTTCAAGCCAAATTCGAGTGGTGTCACTAGGCCAATCTTGTGAGATTGAAATGTCATAGAATGAATCAATCGTTTGCAATTCTAATAGAATAAAATCAAAAATTTTACTGGATACTAAACATAAGATAAGTAAGTGGACAATAGAAAACAAAGGATTATTTTCCTTCTTCTTAGTCTTTTGTCTGGTGACCCAACATATTCTGACACTAAGATTTTACGAACATAAGGTAAGACAGGATATAAAATAAAATAATTTAAAATATATATACATGAAATTAAGGCTTGGTTTGTTTTACGAAATAAATCGAGCCAAAAGGACACCTGAGAGAGAGAGATCTTGATCAATCTAGGGTTTCAATCAATGGCAACCATCTTTAGGCTCACATGTAAAATCTATCACTCTGCAACAAATTTGCAAACTTACCTTGGATGTTCCTTGCTCCACTCTGGTTCTGTAAACCATTTCCTCGTCTTTATTCTGATTTATGATAAAAATGCATGAAAGTAATGAAATTCAAGTCGAAAGGCAACCAATTATCCTTAGAATCTCAAAAATTTGGAGTGCAATGTGATGTATTCCGAATCTTATTAGACGAAATCTGGTGGGATGGCAAAATTCAGAAATCCGAGTAACTTTCCCTTTGAGTTATCAGAGACCGGCCCGATGTAACATTCAGATCGCAATTTGTGGTGCGTGTTTGTTCTTGTTATATCTTTGCAACATGAGTTTCGTTTCCACGGTCGTAATGGCACCTTAATAATTTCTCCAACGTGTTACTTAGGTGCGGCATGATAACCCACCAGAAGTAGAATTTCCCTACCAGAAGTCAATCTGGCAAGGAAATTCGTTTGGTAAAATCACTTCCGAAGTAGAAATACGTTTGGTAAAAAATTTGACTTCTGGAAAGATTTTCTACTACCGGTTGGATTTTTTGCCAACTTTGAGAAGTTAAAAATTTTTACTTCTCAGCTCCAGAATCACTTCTTCGATCATGCGAGCCTCGGCTGACCACCATCGCCACCTGTGGCCGGACACAGCCCGCCGCCGCCGACCGCCCGTCACCGCCGGTTGCCCCCCGCCGCCGCCAAAGATTTTGTTAATAATGCTTCAAAATAGAAATTTTTAACTATTACCAAACGAATTTCTTTGATCAGAAGTTAATCTAGAATATAAATAGAAAAATCAACTTCTGCTTTTGAGGAAAAGTAGAAAAATTAATTTCTGATCAGAAGTTGGCCGGAAGTGTTACCATGCATGGAATTAGTAACCATTGAGCAATGATCATAAACATAATGGGCCTTTGTCACTCCATGTGTCCTTTTGTCCTTTTTTGGAAAAATTACCAAAAAAGTCCTAAACTTTTTGTAGTTGTACCAATTCAGTCCTAAATATTTTTTTTGCCAATTCAGTCCTAAACCTTTTGCAATTGAGCCATTTAAGTCCATCTGCCAAATTTTGGCTGGCCGACGCCCAATATTTTAATATTTTTTTAGGATTTTTTTCTTTTCTCCTTCTACCTCCTTGCTCTAGATCGCCGCTCCTTCTTCCTACGACACCGCTTCATCCTCAGCTTTGTCCTCCTTCCTCCGACAATAGCCATGACTCGGCCTGGCAAGCTCGAGGTGGCTGGTCCCAACGATCTCGGCCTCGCCCGATGCCAGCAAGCCACGAGTTCACCAGATCCAGGCGAGCATGGCCGGTGAGCTCGGGGCTTGCCAGATCAGCGAGCTTCGAGCTCCACTGAGGCCAGCGAGGTAGGAGTTCGTCGGCCGAGGTCGAGGCCCAGGACGAAAAGCTGGGGAGCTGCAGTCGTGACTCTTTCGCCATCTCCTTCCTGTGAATTTTTGACATGCAGATCCTCCCAGTACCAACAAGCCAAGAACTAAAATTGAGGGATGTTGGGAAAAAGGCGGATAATATGCGAAAGCGAAAACCCTTTCTCCCCTCTTGCATGATCAAGATGGGCAAGAAGAAAATAGAAAAATGTAGAAGCAGAGACACACAGAATTTTACGTGGAAAATCCGAAAGGAAAAAACCACGAAAATCATCCACTATAGTAGCAGGATTACAACAATATGTCTTCACCTAAATTGGTGGAACACCCTCACCGGTATGGTGGAATACACACAAGTACAAGAGGATAACACTCTCTCAAACTCTTCACACAAAGATGGCTCTCTCTCTCTCTCTCTCTCTCTCTCTCTCTCTCTCTCTCTCTCTCTCTCTCTCTCTCTCTCTCTCTCTCTCTCTCTGGAGGATCTCTCTTTTGTCGAATGGCTCGTCGAATTCTTCGACCTCATCGACACTTCTCTCTTGGAGGATATCTCTCACTTGATAGTGGAATGCTCGATCGTCTGATACTTCATGCCATCTCTTCATCCCCTATTTATAGAGTGCCATGGGATCACTCTTCCATGCTCTAGAATCTTCACCAATTAATGAGGTGGATTTACGAAGATGATTAGCACCTTCTCAATGCACGGAGCCACAAGAATTCACTTTCCCGTGCGAGGTGGTTGCATTGGAATTACGTGATCATCAATGCATTAATTCTCCCTCCTAATTAAGGAGCATCCCAACAAATCTCCCCCTTCGACTTAATTAGAGAGGCTTACCACACCAGCACCTTCAAAGCACTCATCGAACTTCTTCAATGGAATAACCTTGGTCATCATGTCGGACCAGTTCTCATCGATGTGAACCTTGTAGAGTTGTAGATGCTTCTCTTCTATGACATCTAGAATCCAATGATATCGCATATCGATATGTTTTGATCGAGAGTGATAGGCTGAATTCTTCGACAAGTGTATGGCACTCTGATTATCACATCTTAGCACATACTTTTCTTACTTATGACCCAGCTCAAGCAAGAAGTTCTTCATCCAGAGCATTTCTTTACATGCTTCTGTGGCTGCAATATATTCGGCTTCGGTGATAGATAAGGCGACACATTTTTGGAGCTTTGACTGCCAAGACACAGCTCCCCCTGCAAAAGTAGTTAGGTACCCTGACGTCGATTTTCTCGAATCAACACCACCACCTAAATCTGCATCCGTGTAACCTTCTAACACGGGTTCTCTTTCGTCGAAACATAAACATTTTTTCAATGTACCCTGAAGATATCGAAATATCCATTTGACAGCGGCCCAGTGCTCCTTTCTAGGATTTGAAAGATATCGGCTTACAACACCAACTGCATGAGCAATATCGGGCCTGGTGCAAATCATTGCATACATAAGGCTGCCAACCGCCGATGAATATGGCACATTCTTCATCTCTTCTTTATCTTTCTCAGTCGATGGACTCTACTTCTTGCTTAATTTGAAATATCCAGCAAGAGGAGTATTTACTGGTTTGGCCTTGCTCATATCGATTCTCTTGAGAATCTTTTCGATATAGTTCTCTTAGGATAGCCATAATAGCTTCTTCGAACGATCTTGCAAGATCTTCATCCTAAGGATCTGCTTCGCTGCACCTAGATCTTTCATAGCGAAGGACTTGCTTAAGGCTTTCTTCAGGGCAGAAAGTTTCTTCGAATCTTGCCCAACTATCAGCATATCATCGACATAAAGCAAGAGATTTAAAAAATCACCACTAGCATACCTCTTAATAAATACGCAGTGGTCGGCGGCAGTCTTCGTGAAATCATGTTCCGCCATGAAAGCATCGAACTTCTTATACCACTGTCTTGGTGCTTGCTTTAGACCATAGAGGCTCTTCTTAAGACAACACACCATATGTTCTTTACCTGGAACTTCAAAACCCTCGGGTAGCTCCATGTAGATTTCTTCCTCTAGGTCTCCATGAAGAAAAGCTGTCTTCACGTCCAGTTGTTCGATCTCCAAGTTTAGAGTGGCGGCTATACTAAGGACAGCTCGGATAGATGACATTTTCACTACCGGGGAAAATATCTCATCGAAATCGATGCCCTTCTTCTGGTTGCATCCTTTGACAACAATTTGAGCTTTGTACCTTGGCCGCGAGCTATTTTCATCAGCTTTAAGTTTATACACTCACTTGTTTTTCAACGCTCGCCTTCCTTTTGGCAACGTAACAAGTTCATAAGTGTGATTCTCATGCAAGGATTGCATCTCCTCCTGCATGGCTTTCTCCCATTCTTCTTTCTCGTTGCTGGCAACAGCTTCTTCATAACACTGAGGCTCCCCTTCTTTTGCAAGAACAATATAGTCATCTGCAAGATATCTGGTCGAAGGACGCCTGATTCTAGTGGATTGCCTTAACCGAGGTTGCACTTCAGGCTCTTGTTCGACAGGCTCTGTCTCTGTCATTTCGACAAGTTCTTCTGTTGGTGGTTCGACATTTCCATCACCAACTTCTTCATTATTGCTCTGCGATGATTCTCCCCCTGAATCATTACGCTCCTTAGAAGATAACACAGGATCGAAATGGGTAACAACCCCGGTCTTGGGCTTTTCGATATCTTCGTGAGTCTGGTCTTCAAAGAACACAACATCATGACTTCTCACGATCCTCCTTTTGATAGGATCCCATAGTCGAAAGCCAAACTCATCTTTTGGTAAACCAAGGTAAATACACTCCTTGATCTTTGCATCAAGCTTAGATCGTTCGTCTTTAGGAATATGAACGAACGCTCGGAAATCGAATACTTTCAGATGACCGTATGATGCATTCTTCCTTGTCCAAACCTCCTCTGGGATATCTCCATCCAAAGGTCTTGATGGCGACAAGTTGATTATATCAACGACAGTCTTCACGGCTTCACCCCAAAACGACTTGGGTAGTTTGGCGTGGGATATCATGAATCGAACTCTTTCTTCGATGGTTCGGTTCATCCTCTCAGCTACACCATTTAGCTTAGGCGTCTTTGGAGGTGTCTTCTCCAGCTTAATACCATGTGACCTGCAATATGCTTCAAATGAGCCATGGTACTCACCACCATTATCGACTCGCACGCACTTCAATTTCTTCCCAGTCTCCCGTTCCACCATGGCATGGTACTCCTTGAACGCTTGGAGAACTTGGTCTTTCGTGCTCATCAAGGACACCCATACTTTCCTTGAGTGATCGTCGATAAAGGTGACAAAGTAATATGCACCACCAAGAGATTTCTCTGTCATCAAACAGACATCAGTATGAACCAGATCAAGAACATACCTTCTCCTTCTTGGTCGATCTAGTTTCTGGAATGACACTCGGCGTTGTTTGCCGGCTAAGCAATGAGTGCAGGCCTCCTGTAGTTGGCCTTTTACATCAGAAAGAAGCTTTTTCTTGGCGAGGATCTGCAATCCCTTTTCGCTCATGTGACCAAGCCTTTTGTGCCATAACTTCATACTTGAGTCACCATAGGCAACGTTAGCATCTCCGTTGCTCACTCTTCCTTGCATGACATACAAGGAGCATTCTTTCTTTCCTCGAGCGATAACCATACTCCCTTTGGCAAGTTTCCATTTACTCGCACCGAAGTGATTCACCATATCGGCATCATCCAGCTTCCCAGCTGAGATAAGGTTAAGGCGCATATCTGGAACATGCCTAACCTCCTTCAATACTAACGTGTATCCCACGTCGGTCAACAAAGTGACTTCACCAATTCCAACAATTTTACTGGTGACGCGGTTTCCCATCTTGACTGTACCAAAGTCACCACTTTGGTAGGATGAGAAGAAACCTTCATGAGGAGTGACGTGAAAGGACGCACCTGAGTCAACGATCCACGAACAATCATCGTCGGCAACATTGAGATAGTTGGCCTCTCCAATTAGAAAAATATCATCAACTTCAGTTGCAGCGACGGCCATAGTGCTCTTCTCCTCCTTCTTCTTTGGGTCAACCTAATCTGGCTTGACATTGCCAATCTTCTGATCTCTCTTGAGAATCCGGCACTCCGGTTTCTTGTGACCGAGCTTTCCGCAAAAATAGCATGTTACCTTGGGGCGAGATTTAGACTGCCTACGAGACTTGTCATATCCGCGGCTTTTGCTTCTTCAACAGGTCGCACTTCTTGCGTGATTATCGACGAGATTGGCCTCATATTGGTTGGACGTACCTCGTTCTTTTCGCCTAGCTTCTTCATTCATTAGGCTATCGGTAACGCCATCCATGGAGAGCTTCCCATCCGGGGCTAAGTTACTTAGAGTAATGACTAACGTGTCCCGATTTTCTAGTAGGGAAATGAGGAGTAGAAGGGCTTGCAACTCATCATCGATCTTCATCTCGATCTTTGTCAATTGATTCACGAGCCCCTTAAAGGTGTTTAAGTGCTCGATCATACTTTGGCCATCCTTATACTCCAGCTTCACCAAACGTCGCACAAGATGAGCTTTATTGCCAAGAGTCTTCTTTTGGATCATGGACTCCAGCTTCGACCATAATTCAAAAGCATTGGTGTAAGTCGACACATGCTCGAACAAACTTTTGTCGATGTACTTACGGATCATGGCGATCGCTTTGCGATTCAAGAGCTCCCACTCTTTATCGTCTTTTCCTTCCGGCCGCTCCTCATTTACGATTGGCTCGTACAAATCCCTACAATACATGTGGTCCTCCATCATGGGCTTCCAATAGGAATAGTTCTCCGCAGTGAGTTTGAACATATCACCATCATGGGTGACAGTAGTCTCCATCTTGAAACACACGATGCTGTTGAACCAAGCTCTGATTCCATTGTTGGGAAAAAGACGAATAATATGCAGAAGCGAAAACCCTTTCTCCCCTCTTGCGTGATCAAGATGGGCAAGAAGAAAATAGAGAAATGTAGAAGCGGAGACACACAAAATTTTACGTGAAAAACCCGAAAGGGAAAAACCACGAATATCGTCCACTATAGTAGCAGGATTATAAAAATATGTCTTCACCTAAATTGGTGAAACACCCTCACCGGTATGGTGGAATATACACAAGTACAAGAGGATAACACTCTCTCAAACTCTTCACACAAAGATGGCTCTCTCTCTCTCTCTCTCCCCCTCTCGGAGGATCTCTCTTTTGTCGAATGGCTCGTCGATTCTTCGACCTCATCGACACTTCTCTCTTGGAGGATATCTCTCACTTGATAGTGGAATGCTCGATCGTCTGATGCTTCATGCCATCTCTTCATCCCCTATTTATAGAGGGCCATGGGATCACTCTTCCATGCTCTAGAATCTTCACCAATTAATGAGGTGGATTTACGAAGATGATTAGCACCTTCTCAATGCACGGAGCCACAAGAATTCACTTTCCCGTGCGAGGTGGTTGCATTGGAACTACGTGATCATCAATGCATTAATTCTCCCTCCTAATTAAGGAGAATCCCAACAAGGGAAAAGAGAGAGTTTCCAAATGCTCCTTCATCAGACTACTCTAGATTTTCCTTTAACGTTGCAGGTTTATGTACACACGAGAGACCCAACCCCTCCCCAAAAAAAAAACGAGATCTGTATATGCATGACCAGATCTCTCCTCTATTCCTACATCAGTCTATCCTCCACAAAAGAAACAAAAGGGGTAAAAAGCAAGGGTCGTCCAGGGAGAGAGCGTTGAGCAGATCCTAGGAGTCGTGGCCAAGGCGGAGACACTCAAGGACGCACTCGAACACGACGACGTGGCAAGGGATGCAGAGGGCGCCCTTCTGCTCGTACCCGTACTCTTATGCTGACCTGTTGAGCAGCCCGAAGTACACCGGGTGGTTCATGGTCATACTCGTTGATCTGGCAAGCCCGAGCTCAGCTGGATCTGGCGAGCTCGTGGTTTGCCGACCTCGGGCGAGTCCAAGATCGTTGGGACCAGCCGCCTCGAGCTTGCCGGGCCGAGTCATGGCCATTGTCGGGCGGCCGGAGGAAGGACAACAGAGCAGAGGACGGAGCGGCGCCAGAGGAAGAAGGAGCGGCGGTCTGGAGCAATGGAGGAAGAAAGAGGTGGAAGGAGAAAAAAAAAAGAGAGAGAAAATCATAAATTTTTTTTAAAAATATATTAAAATATTGGGTTGCCGGCCGGCCGACATCTACGTCAGCACCGGCCGGCCAAAATTAGCCGGAAAGACTTAAATGGCACAATTGCAAAAGGTTTAGGACTGAATCAGCAAAAAAAAAAATGTTTATGACCGACTTCGCAAAACTACAAAAAATTAAGGATTTTTTTGGTAATTTTCCCTTTTTTTTCTCTGACTAATTATGCAGGTTCGACGCTGATCTACACGATTAATCGTTCAAATGAGCTTAAAGTACTTGCTTTATAGACAATCATGCAATTTATTTCTTCCTTCGGATCAGTATATTGGATAAATATTTTGTTGCCAAAAAGGAGGTGGGCGTTGGTTCAAGCTTTCGGCAAAAGGAGATATGGACCACTAGTCAACTATCATGATCAGTTCATTGAATTACAACTTGTGGCGCTTTATTGCTAACAAGATATTATTTGAGATACTCATATAGATAATTAACATTGACGCAAAAAAAATTAAAAAATTAAAGAAAATGGTATGAAAGTTGCGAAGACATAATTTTTAAACATTGGCGACACACACTTACCTTAACCGTGTTTGATCATCAGAAAATGAATTAATTAGGTAAAATTGATTAGCAATAATAGACCTTCTAAGAAGTTGTGCTGAATCCTCTTACTAAATTAAGTGACAAATTTACTATTGGGTGGTGAAATGAGTGGGATTTGTACAATAAGGAATAGGTTTGGAACAAAAATCCATTTGATAACGTAATTTTATTTTTCTATTTTTGGAACAAATTTTTAGTTCAAGAACATTTTTTGAACATGAATGTGAAGTAGAAAATTTCTACTTCTCTATTTCCGAAAATAAAAATAAGAACACTTGTCATTGCCTATCCTCGGCCGACAATCACCGGTCGTTGATCCTTGGTCGCCTACCGTCCAAAGGTCCCCGATTACAAGCTACCAACTATCCATCACCCACCACCACTGCTGGTCACTGCATAAATTTTATGTTTTTGTCAAATGTATTTCTATTCCGGGAATCGAAATTTTGTGTATTATCAAACGCATTTTTTTGCTCAGAAACTCGTCCATGAATAGAAATAGAAATATTTATTTCTGTCTAAAAATTATTGTCAGAAACAGAATTGTTATCGTTCGCACCCTAAATAATTAATTGCGGATAAGAGAAAATAGGAAGTCCAATTAATAAGAGGGTTCCAATAAGATCTCTTATCACATGTGGGAAAGATTGTTTAAATAGTCCTAAGTTTATTGAACTTTTGACAATTCAGTCATAAACCGTTTCATTTTGTTAATTGAGCTCTAAATCTTATCATGTTTCACCCGATCAATTATGCAAAAAAAAAAAATCTTTGATGTGAATTTGGCCGTTGTACATGATATGGCCAACGTTGATGTTGACAATTTTTAATAATATTTTAACATGTTCTTTTAATTTTTATTTTGGTATTTTCGTCTCTTTTTCTTCCTTCTTTACTTTTTTTCTTTTTGTATTTTCTTTTCATTTTCTTTTTCCTCCTTTTTCTCTTTGCCAGCCTCAAGCGAGGGCCGCCCTCGCCAGCCTTGGGGGAAGGATGCTAAGCCTGGGTAGCAAGGGCCACCTTCGCTAGATTGGATGAGGGCAGCCCTCGCCTGAGGACAGTCACCTCCGCCGGCTATTGACAAGAAGCGGTGATGGCCGGCGAGGGGAAAAAGAAAAAAAGTACATAAGGAAAACAGGAAAAAAAATCAAAAAATATTTTTAAAAAATATCATTAAAATTTGCCGACGTCAGTGTCAGTCGTGCCATGTGGAACGCCGGCGTCCACTTCAGTGTTTATCTGACTGAAATTGATCAGATGGACTCATTTGGCAAAACGTGAAAAAGTTTAGGACTCAATTGAAAAAATTAAAATATTTGTGGCTGAATTGGCTAGCTTTAGGACTTTTTGGACAGCTTTTCCTTACATGTGGCATTTCTCGAGATTGAATTGGATAAGAAATTCCTCCATAGTCTTTATATTCGAAATGGCGCTTTACTGATTTCTCCAGCGTATTACTTTGTACTTGCTAGGCAAGGATGGTAAACATGATGTGCCTTTGCTCTTGCAGGTGGGAAGAGCAATTCAACGAAGACTCTGATCATTGCAGTCGCCTCAAGTGCTTCTGCGGTCTTTGTTATCGGCATTATCATACTCCTGATAGTGAAAAGGAAGAAGAACCAGCCAAGACAGGGAACTGATGGTGTGTCTTTATCTTTCTGCACTATAACAGCAACTGTTCATGAGGCCAAAACGAGCATGAAAATATTGAAGTTGACTAATTATAATGCTTTTGCACCAGCACAATAGTGACAAATTAGCTAACATTCTTTTAACAAATTGGGTTGAGAATTCCCAAACATGGAATCGATACTTCGATCATTATATTCATGTGCACCGCTCGTACATGTCCAATTACGCATTTCTCAGCGTCTGTAGTTAACATAAACTGATTGAGCATGCCAAAATAGCAAGTTGATAGTAATAACGCCTGCAGGTGCAACTCTAGTTTGTGAAGCTTTCAGTAGAAATACTGTGACGAAGACATTCATGCTCTTGATGACCGCGTATTTCTCTTTCTAGGTGAAGTTGTGGATGAAATAAGCACGGAAGTTGTGGATGAAATAAGCACGGCGGAATCACTGCAATTTGATTTTGCCACCATCAGAGAGGCAACTGATAACTTCTCCGATTCCAAGAAACTCGGACAAGGCGGTTTTGGTCCTGTTTACATGGTACTAATAAGCAAAGCATCCTGTGGAATCTTGTGTTCAAAATTAAAGCAACTAAGTAGTCATAGATGACATCAATGTGATGCTATTCAAAATGCTTCAATTTGATATCAATACTCACAAGGACCTATTTTGATGAAATCTTAGGGACGACTCTCCGACGGAAAGGAAATAGCGGTGAAGCGGTTGTCGCAGAACACCAGCCAAGGAAAAAAAGAATTCGAAAACGAGGTCAAGTTACTAGCTAGGCTACAGCATAGGAACTTGGTCAGGCTCCGAGGCTTCTGTGTGGAAGGAGTTGAGCGGATTCTCATCTATGAATTTATGCCCAATTCGAGCCTTGATCAGTTCATATTCAGTATGTTTCTCGGATTGTCATTCCTGAAATCATATCCTCGTGTAATGATGAAGGAAACGTAAGATAGAATGTGATTTTCAACAAAATGTGTAGATCCTATGAAGCGTGCGGAGCTCAACTGGGGTAGGCGTCATGAGATAGTAATGGGTGTTGCTCGAGGGCTACTTTACCTACACGAAGACTCTCGACTTCGTATCATCCATCGGGACCTCAAAGCCGGCAACATTTTGTTGGACTCGGTCATGAATCCTAAGATATCAGATTTCGGTATGGCAAAGCTGTTCACGTTGGACCAATCTCAGGCAATAACAAAGCGAATTGCGGGGACCTAGTAAGTGCCACAAGCACCTATAACTAATGGTTACCAAAATAACATAGGCAAACTATAGAGTTAATTTGATAGACTTTCTGTGATGCACAGCGGATATATGGCGCCAGAGTATGCGATGCATGGGAATTTCTCGCTCAAGTCCGATGTCTACAGCTTCGGAGTGCTGGTTTTGGAGATTGTGAGTGGTCAGAGGAACCGTCTTTTCGAGGTGGACAACAGGACGGAGAACCTTCTAAGCTATGTGAGTATAAGAACATATCTTGTCGTTTCGCATAATCTTTCAGAGATCAATCTGCTCAATGTTTGTCAAATGTTTGCAGATTTGGAAGAGTTGGAGGGAAGGAACAATGTCAAACATCATCGATCCCTGTATGAATTCTGGTATGAGTGATGAAATTGCCAGGTGCGTCCACATTGGTCTACTATGTGTCCAAGAAAACGTGGCTTAACGGCCGACAATGACCTCGGTCCTTCGCATGCTCAACAGCCCCTCGGTCATGCTCAGTGTGCCGTCACAACCCGGGTTCTTCATGCACAGCAGCATTGAACCCGATATGTCATTTCCACAGGATAACAGATCGAGAAGATCAAACCAGTTCTCGAAAAACGAGGCCTCCATGACCGAGCCATATCCACGGTAGCCTTAAAAAACGGGAGATCCATGTGCTCTGCACATTAGTAGTCGTGATTGTCATGATTTCAGATCATTTAAATCTCATTCCTGTGATTTAATCTGTCCTCTGGATTATGAAGCGTATGGCTTCATAATCCTTGGGATCAAATCTAGACTCAAAGAATGCAAGTGAAGGATACTTAGAAAAAGTCATGCCTTAACCTACTTGGGTGAAGACAAGAACAGCATGAGCAGCTTACTCTTATAGAATTCATGTTGGGCTATATTTTAGCTAGATTGTTTGTGGTGGCCAAGTGCCATTTGAGTTTCTTCAATAGCACTGCCTAAAGACATGACGATTCATATGTAACGATCCGGACCCTGATCCTCCTGCTCTGATACCACTTAAATTGTAATGACTTGGGCCCCCGATCCCCTACTCTGATTCTACTCATACTAACCCGACCTTAAACCTCAGCTCCAACGCCTTAATGTATGCATTGTTGATGCAAATAAAGTTGGCAATCTCCATAATATTCCATAATTTTAAGATTTTAGATAATTTCGTGATTTTAGTGATATTTTCGTAATATTGTGTTTCCTAGTTAATTAGGGCTAGCACCTTATATAAGGGTGTTTAAGGTTGTTAGCTTTGGAGATTATTACATACTTTTTGATATTTGACATTTTATCGATTTGATAATCATTTGAGAGAACAGATTGTTCCTAATATTATTCAAGTTCTTCTGTTAGCCTATTTTCTATTGTGCTTCGGTATCAGAATTTTTATTGCTTCGGTATCAGATTTTTTTATTGCGCTTCGGTATCAATTGGTATCAGAGCACATGTTGCTTGACTCAATGGCTGAATAGAATTGAGATGGTCGAAGACAGTGTGCTCGTGGAGACCGAGGGCGTGGAGTCGTTCTTGATGCGGATGAATAGTCGCATCCGAGAAACCATAGAGAATGAGGAGTAGAGGGAGCGAATCCAGGATTTAGAGCGACGACTTGCGGAGGTGACAATGAGGAGCAGAGAGCGCGAATCCAGGATTTAGAGCGACGACTTGCGGAGGCAGGGTTGGACGTTCAATCCAAAGAAGGAGTGGAATTTGAGGATCCATCCGATGATGAAGAGAATGACGACGATCCTTTCGAGGATTTGAACCGAGACGGAATCGAGGAATACGACCTAACAGTCAGTCCACTTTTCTTAATTTCGGGATGAAGATTGAGATTCCTAAGCTTCAAGATCCAATCTTTGATGAAGATCTAATCTTTGACGAAGATTTAATCTTTGATGAAGATCCAGTCTATGATGAAGATAGACTTCGTTTATGATGAATCCGATGGAGAACAAGAGGATGCAGATCCAAGCACGACGGTAAAAGCCATCGTGTCAGCGAAAGAAGTTCCCCAGGCAGCAGCGCGGATGCCAATGTGGGAGGTGAACGATTGGCATTTCGCCGCGTTCAAAGACAATGCGCCGATTTTCGTCCTAGATGCCGACAGCGGCAATGGAGGCGCGGAGGATGTCGATGAGATCATCGACCGGAGCTATTGGTGGAATTGACGCATGAATATCAGCACAATCAGGATGAGGTCGGCAATACATCTGAAGAGGACAAACATCTTTTACCTCAGATTCCTTGCCGTGAAATTATTGATGGAAGGATGGAATTTAAAGCTTCGCTTGACAACAACCAGGATTGTGAAAGTAGGAAGCCGAAGCAACTTCATTCTGAAGAAGCTATCTGCTTCCGCTCCACTATCAACGAGAACTCAAGCATTGATAAAAGAAAAGCTTGATTGGTAGATTTGAAGGGGTCTCGGGAGTGAAGGCCCATAGTAGGGAAGTTGCTCACACACTGCTTTAAGGCAATTCGGGTTTATCTTCAGTCGATAAAGCTTCAATGAGAAGATCAACTCACGGAGGTCATGACAAAGCCAAGACGAGGCCATTAGCGGAAATAACTAATTTCCAGATCAACTTGGATGAGGAGAAGAAATACAACAAGCAAGGAAGTTCTCAACAATTTGAATTGTGTTTTTTTTAATGAATAAGCTTGAACATGTATTTTCAGAAAATTTCTCGGGGCTGATGTATTACTTGATTCATTGGGGAGACCGTCCCGAACGTAGCAAATCCCACCATTTGATTATCCAAACACTTTGCGCAATTGGACTTGCTTATGTCTCTCCTGCATTGAGCCAGTCCATATCTTGTCCCGCCCTCTCCAACATCCAGAACAACAGCTTGGAACATCAATGGTTGTTCTGGATCTGTTGGGGTTGTCTCACATCGGTTGTGGAAAGGGCTGGTGGTCGGTTTATAAGTGTGAAGGAAAGTCTCAATCTTTGAGCTAGCTTTTGGGTTGAGAGAGGCTTAATACCACCGAACACTGGTATCAGAGCTTAGGTTACCAACATCGGGTTGTTGGGTTGTCCCACATCGATTGTGAAAGGGGCTGAAAGCCTCAACCTTTGAGCTAGCTTTTGGGTTGAGAGAGGCCCAAAATCGCCCAACAAGAGCCATGGTCCTGAGTTCGCTCATGATCGCGATTCCTCTTGGAGCAACAGATGGGATTTCGTAGTTGGTTTCATTGAACAACCCCCTTGAAGATCCATCGACTTTTCCAAAGAAATTCTCGTGTGAATAGCTCAGGAAACACCAACTACATCTCAGAAAAACGAGAAAAACATTTCCTGACTCAGCCGTGAATGAATGTTTTGATTGATGCTTGAGTACTCAAGGAAATACAAAAGAAGCGTGGACTACTGAGGAATATATTGGTGTCCCAGTTGAAAATTTTGGAGAGAAACCTAAATTCAAAAGCGATTGAACCATGTGAAATCGCACCGACGAAATTTTTCCAGAGAAAATATGAAATTCAAATTGCGAGGGGCTCAAGACTTGAGAGGGAGAAGTGAATTCAAGCAAGAGTGTGAATATATGGATGTAGATTGGAATAAGGATTCAGAGTTTTACGCACATTACATTTCTTAACAACTTCGAAGTTTACCTTTTATTTCATTTAGTTTGCAAAAGTATGTCTAACAAGGTTAAAAATCGTGCTCTCACCAAATGCCAGATGGTGACCTTTTTGCTATTAGCGCACTCATGCCGTGCCTCTCTGTTATGTATGCCTTAAATAGGTAATAGGCTTAAGTTATGGGTCATGGGCCAACATTAGGGTTTGGGGGGTAATACTATAAATATTGCCCTTTGCTCATTCTGTCTGATAGAGTGAGAGCTTACGTTGCCTCTTTTGTAATCACATTGATTCTCATAGTGGATTTTGCCTCTCCTCTCTCCCGTGGTTTTTCCCGCAAGGGTTTCCACGTAAATCTTGGTGTTCCGTTTTTCATCTCTGTCTCAATTTCGTTTTAGTTTCCGCATCGTCGTAACAAACTGGTATCAGAGCCAGAGGTTCATCCGTCGACGAAAGAGTGACACGAGAGTTCGGGAATTTGAATTTCGAAATTTGGATTTCGTCTTCGGTGCAAGACGATTTGGATTTCGGGAATTTGGCGTGCTCGAGGCGCAGCTTCCACCGCGGGTTCAGGAGCATAAATTGGTATTGCCGATTTCGGCCGCTCGTTTTTTTTTTTCTTTCGCACATTCCACCTCCACGCAGTCAAACATCCACCGACTAAAGTTTGTGTTTTCTTGTCTCGACGAACGAGCTGTGGTCGTCTCTCCCCACGATGCCAACGAGATGAGTTTGTTGTGAAACAGTTCGGTTTGGTAGTGGCTTGGATTAGTTGGGTTTGGTGGCGTGCAATTCAAGAGAGATTTGGATTAGTCCTGTTAGTAAAAATTCTTTTCTCAAGAAAGAATTCGTCACCAATTATTGGAGCTTCCACTTCTCTGACTTGGGTTGTTCAACGAGGGATTGGAGCAGATCACGATCAGGCGCACGCAAATCAGTAATTTGGAGTATTCTCATCAGGAGCACTATCTCACGAATCAGGAGCACTATCTCGCGATCCATTAAAGTTTGAAATTTCGTGATTTTGGAGCTATCTCGCAATCGCATCAGTGGGTTGACTGTCTCGCAATCGCTTTAGAGGATTTCCTGCAATTTAGTGGCTGTTCATCGTGGGTAATTTTGGCATTGACAAGTGTTGTCCGAGGTTTTCGTGCACGTTTCTTCTACTCGAAATAAATTATGGCTTCGAGTTCAGTAACGAAATTCGATATCGAAAAGTTTGATGGGAGCGGCAGTTTCAACCTATGGCAGGTTCGTATGTTAGCCGTTCTTACGCAACATGGTTTGAAGAAAACTTTGTTTACTAAAGGGAAGAAACCAGACACGACAGATGAAGCATGGGAAGAATTGGATGAGAAAGCTTTGTCCACTATTCAGTTGTGCCTAACGAACGAAGTTTTGCAGGAGGTACTAGATCAAAAGACAGCCGCAGGTTTATGGACGAAGTTGGAGAGTATTTTTCTGACAAAGTCTCTCACCAATCGATTGAGACTCAAGCAACGACTCTTCACTTTTCGTATGGCTGAAGGTACTTCTCTCAAATCTCATATTTCTGAGTTCAATGCTCTTATCGCTGAATCAAGAAGCATTGATGTTAATATTGAAGATGAGGATCAAGCTCTTTTATTGCTAGTTTCACTACCTCCCTCTTATAAGAATTTTAGAGAGACCATGATTGTTAGCAGAGAAACTATTGATTTTGAAGATGTCAAGACTAGTCTGCTAAATAAGCAGAAACTTGATACAGAATTGACTTCTGATGGTAGTAATAATCATGGGGCTGGTTTAGTTCCTCGGGGAAGGTCTGTTGAGAGAAGAAATAGTGGCAGGAGCAGGTCAAAGTCTAAGCATAGAGATATGATCTGCAACTATTGTAAGTCTCTAGGGCATATCAAGATAAATTGCCTAAAACTGAAGGCAAAGGAGCAGAGAGAAAATAATTCAAATCAACAGAATCATGGGAATGTCAATCGTCATAACAATCGCAACTATCAGAATAGACAGAATAGGTGAAACGAAAATCCTGCTCAAGCTGATGTTGCTAAAGAAGAAGACAAAGATTGGTTATTGATTGCAGATAACAAAGATAAATTCTGTGATAGTTGGATTCTTGATTCTGGCTGCTCATATCATATGTGTCCTCATCGAGATTGGTTCTCTACGTATAAAGAACATGATGGTGGAGTTATTCTCATGGGTAATGATGCTAGATGCAAAGCTATTGGGATTGGCACAGTTAATATTAAGATGCATGATGGTATGATAAGAAATTTAGATAATGTCAAGCATGTGCCTGATTTGAGGAAAAATCTAATTTCATTGGGTACACTTGACGCCAATGGTTGTAGATTTACTGCTGAGGGTGGAGTTCTGAAAATTTTGAGAGGTTCACTTTTGTTGATGAAAGGGCTTAAAATTGGTACTTTGTATCACCTGCAAGCCTCTACTGTTACTGGTTCAGCTGCGGTCTCTTCTGATGTGACAGATTCAGATAATACTAAATTATGGCATATGAGATTAGGCCATATGAGTATTAGAGGGATGGAGGAGTTAAGTAAAAGAAGTCTCTTGTGTGGTCAGAAAATTGGAAAACTGGATTTCTGTAAACATTGTGTCTTTGGGAAACAGAAAAGAGTCAGTTTCAAAACAGGAATTCACAGCACAAAGGGCACTCTGGATTACATTCATTCTGATCTCTGGGGGCCTGCTAGAGTTCCATCGAAAGGCCTTGGTTCCAGGTATGTACTCACTTTTATTGATGATTTTTCAAGAAAAGTTTGGGTATTTTTTCTTAAGGCAAAAAGTGATGTTTTCGTTACTTTCAAGCAATGGAAAACATTAGTTGAGAATCAGACCGGTAAGAAAATCAAGCGGCTGAGAACAGATAATGGGCTAGAATTTTGTGGAAGCGAATTTAATGAATTTTGCAAGAATGAAGGAATTGTGAGACATCATACTACAGTGTATACTCCGCAGCAGAATGGTATTGCAGAACGTATGAACAGAACCTTATTAGAAAGAACAATGTGCATGTTGTCTAACGCTGGTTTGGGCAAGGAATTTTGGGCTGAAGCAGTCAATACTGCTTGTTGGTTAATAAATCGTTCTCCTTGCATGCCTATTGATAACAAGACACCCGATGAGGTATGGTCAGGTAAACCTATTGATTATTCTTCTCTTCGAGTTTTTGGATGTCCAACATATGCACATGTTAGTGAAGGAAAACTAGAGCCTAGAGCGAAAAAATGTATTTTTCTTGGTTATGGTTCTGGTTTAAAAGGTTATAGGCTTTCGTGTTCTGATTCATCTAAGATTATAATTAGCAGAGATGTTACTTTTGATGAGTCTGCTATGCTTCATCCTGTCAAGAAATCATTAGATACTTGTCAAGAAAATCTGCAAAGTGCATCAAAGAAGGTGGAGTTTGAAGTATCTTCTTCACAGCCAATTCAATCAGTGACTGATAATATCGAGATTGAAGAATCTGAAGAAGAGAATTATTCCATAGCCAAAGATAGACCGAGAAGAACAGTAAAACCTCCACAGATGTATGGATACTCAGATTTTGTTGCTTATGCTCTTTCAGCTGCAGAGTCGATAGAACATGCTGAGCCTAAAACGTACAAAGAAGCTATTTTATCCAAAGATTCAGCAAAGTGGTTAGTTGCTATGAATGAAGAGATGGAATCTCTTGAAAAGAATCAAACTTGGGAGCTTGTCAAACCACTAAAAGGAAAGAAGATTGTGGGTTGCAAGTGGGTTTTCAAAAGAAAGGAAGGTATTCCTAGAGTTGAAGACATTAGATTTAAAGCACGTCTAGTCGCTAAAGGCTATAGTCAGATTGAGGGAGTTGATTTTAATGATGTGTTTTCACCCGTCGTTAAACACAGCTCTATTCGGGTCTTTCTTGCGTTAGTTGCTATGCATGATTTAGAATTGGAACAACTCGATGTGAAAATAGCTTTCTTGCATGGTGAACTTGAAGAGAAAATCTATATGGGTCAACCTGAGGGTTTTCAGTTTGAAGGTAAGGAAGATCATGTATGTTTATTGAAAAGATCTATCTATGGCTTGAAGCAATCACTTAGACAGTGGTACAAGAGATTTGATTCTTTTATGGTGCAACTTGGCTATTGTAGAAGCAAATATGATAGTTGTGTATATCTGTGCAAACTTCCAAATGGATCATATATTTATCTGCTGTTATACGTTGATGACATGTTGATTGCAGCAAAAGATAAATTTGATATACAGAATTTGAAGGCACATTTGAGCGTTGAATTTGATATGAAGGATTTAGGCTCTGCGAAGAAAATTCTTAGCATGGAAATTCAGCGAGATCGAAAAAGAAGAAAATTGTATCTTTCACAGAAAAGCTACATTGAGAAGTTATTAGATCGTTTTGGCATGAAAGATGCCAAACCAGTGAGTACTCCTCTTGCTGCTCATTTTCGATTATCAACTGAATTATGTCCACATACAGATGATGAAATAAAATATATGTCAAGTATTACATATTCTAGTGCAGTCGGTAGCGTTATGTATGCTATGGTTTGCACTCGACCTGACATATTACATGTTGTTAGCGTGGCAAGTAGATATTTATCATGCACAGGTAAAATTCATTGGCAAGCAGTGAAGTGGATTTTGAGATATCTGAAGGGTACTTTAAATTATGGTTTAGAGTTTGGGAAAACTTGTGAAACTCTTACTGGATATGTTGACTCTGATTATGCTGGTGACCTTGATAAAAGGAGGTCTTTGACAGGGTACATATTTACTGTTGGAGGTTGTGCAGTCAGTTGGAAAGCTTCTTTGCAGAATACAATTGCTCTGTCTACTACAGAGGCAGAATATATGGCTATTACAGAGGCAATCAAAGAAGCTATATGGTTAAGGGGCTTATTTGGAGAGCTAAATGTGGATGATGATGTGACTGTTATGCATTGCGACAGTCAGAGTGCTATACATCTTACTAAAGATAAGATGTATCATGAGAGAACAAAACATATTGATGTGCGGTATCATTATATTCGAGACATTCTTGCTGATGGCTATATTAAGGTCTTGAAGATTGGTACAGAAGACAACCTAGCTGATATGTTAACAAAGTCCTTACCATTTACTAAATTCAAGCACTGCTTGGATTTGGTTAATGTTTGCAGCAGCTGAGTTTTATGCTCGTGGGAGGAGAAGATTGACTTAATACTTATGTCTACTTGGGAATTCAAGTCAAGGTGGAGATTTGTTATGTATGCCTTGAATAGGTAATAGGCTTAAGTTATGGGCCATGGGCCAACATTAGGGTTTGAGGGGTAATACTATAAATATTACCCTTTGCTCATTCTGTCTGATAGAGTGAGAGCTTACGTTGCCTCTTTTGTAATCACCTTGATTCTCATAGTGGATTTTGCCTCTCCTCTCTCCCGTGGTTTTTCCCGCAAGGGTTTCCACGTAAATCTTGGTGTTCCGTTCTTCGTCTCTGTCTCAATTTCGTTTTAGTTTCCGCATTGTCGTAACACTCTCCAATGGCTTTGTTGCTGCAATTGGCGTAGTCATCCGCTGAGAGATAGCCTCTGCATTGAACGATGCCGTAAACTTTGCTTGAGCCTTGTCCGGCGGCGCTCTTGTAGAAGCCGCCATGAAGAGGCGCATAACCCGCCAGAGAAGCTAACAGATCATCAAGACCAGTCCGAAACGGCTTGGCTTCTCATGGTGGTTTTGTCGGATTGCAAGCAAGAATCACCCGCAAAGTAATCCGAATCAGCACAGGAAAGGCTCCATGAACCTGATAATATCAGAGCTTATATTGAAATGTTGAGCATTGATTGGAGATTGAAAGTTCTCATATTAGTTGGTGATTTCCTAATCTTGAAATACGATCCTGATGGTGAGTTGCTCTTGAAATGGTTTTTCAGGTCAAGGAAGATCAGAGTCCCGGAACGGTTTCTTACGCTATGTCCAAAGTCAACTCTACAGGTGAAGCATTAGATGGATTTTCACCTTTCAACTGGTGAAGCTATGAAGCTTTTTGCTTTAACAAGTTAAGTGCATGTGTAGTTGCCCAAAACTCAACCCAACTGGACTTGCAACTTTTCGTTTTGCGCTAGCATTGATCTTTAAAACCACCATATTAAGTTTGGGCTAACCGTAAGCAGACAACGGATCAAATTCGATAAACGTGAAAGTTTGCCGCATCATTTAGGGCATCAGCTCTAAAAATTAATGTTACAGTACACAACATCGTACTCCAAGTCCGATAAGTCGCCTAATCAATCAAGAATATCTAATCTCAAAACGAAAATTCATACGCCACAAATGTCCTGTTGCCAGAGGCAACCAGAATATCCTCCTAATCAGGATTTATCAAGAATGAATCAGTTGCTCTCAAAACATTATCCGGTGCCCCAATATCACTTCTTTCATACACATTACAACACGGCCATGCTCTTCTATCATGGGGAGAAAGGAAGATCAAATTCCTCGAAATACAAATCTTCTATTACTTCAATGTGGCACATCTAAAAATTTGATTATATTCAGCCATAACTCAATCGAGAATCTGCAGAACGTATGGCTGTTTGGCAGCAAGGGACACGAATTTCGCAAGCATTTACTCTTGCCGCAAACCGGAGAGAACAAAGGGACTCGCCAACAGAACAAGGTTTGGGAGAGAGGTTAACAAACATCAAAGTTTTAGAGTCCCCGCCCAAACATGGCTGTGATTCAGACATTTAATTAGAATTTAACGGTAAGATAGGTGAAGGATATATGCATTGGGACGAGAGATACAGGTCATGATCCAAATGGATAAACAGAACAGTGAAAGGAAATATACCTGAAGAAGAGCTGTGAGCTTTGAGTTTCTAAAGGGAACATGGTCCTCTCTTTTTGCTAAGGCGAATATAACATCGCTCAGGCATGATAAACTCTTATTGATTGCCTAATTCGCATTGAGAAACAAAGACTTAGGCACTTAAGACAACGATCAGGCAAAACAAATAAGCACCATCTTAAAATACTACTACCTACTGTACCTGAGTTTCTTTCAACCTGTCTCCCGTTGCTCCACTTCTTGAGAGCCGCTCACTTCCCGCAAGATCAATAAGATTCAGCACACCTTGCACATGTTGTTCAGTGTTCTGGAGACAAGTGCATAAATCAAAACTTTGGTTGTACAGCCGAGACAACATATCAATATTACTGTAGTACAACAGGTGACCAACATAGTAACAATATTGTCTATACCTATCTTGTGAAAACCTGTGAACCTGTATGCATATCTTCACATACATATCTTGTTAGTATGTACTCACATATTTTTCACAGCTGTTGTACCCGATACAGCATATCACTCATAGGATACATACACAGCATAACAAGTATATCATTTTTGCACGGCGTTTATGCACAAAGTCATACATACATATCATGTTTATAACTTTTCTATACTGTAACTTTGTTTGTAACCTTCTCCAAACTAGAATAACATGTTTGCATACTGCGTAACTTCGTAACTTCTCCCCTTTTTGGTCATCAGCACAAAAGGGTCAAGTAAATTAGCTATAAGAGCAAACATAATCAATAAAGCACAAAGATGAAGTGTCACTCCCCCTAAATTTAAGATTCATCCAGTAAATCATAAAAGGACGAAACATAACACTGATTATGAGTAATTACTCCCCCTGAATAATATATCATCGAATATGGAGATTCACTCCCCCTGAAGAGTATATCGCAGTAATACTAAATAACAGGTGTGCAAGTATTGATCACAAAAGTTACTGAAATAATATTCAAAGTGCAATATTCAAACATCCAACCAAATAGTCAATTACAGCACCAACAGAAATGTACTGTCAAAATAACAACCAGTGCTAAACACCAAAAAAGATTAAAAACATTTGAAAAATCTTTTTAGTCTTGTTGGGCTGGTTGGGAAGTAGATGGGCTGGAGTTGATTGGGCTTGACTTGGTGGGATTTGGACCAGGACAAACTTGGAGATTTGACTAAGTTTTTTATCAATGTCCTCCTTCAGATTGAGGATAGCCTTGTCCATCTTACCAAGCTGAGAATCTGTGAGTTCTTGAGCAGTGTTCTTCTGCAGTTCAATCTCAGCATCCACCTTGACACTTAAGTCTTCAATATCTGAGTGTAAAGAGTTCCGAATGTCTGTCAATTTCTCATCCATTTCTCTCTGACGCAGTACCAGTTCCCTTAGGAGTTCAGAGTCTGTGGCATTGTCCATGTCATCAGTATGAGTTTCCATATTGGAAGACTCTCCCTAAATCCTAACATTTTTCTCAAATGATGAGACTAACTTGCCTGGAGAATCTGCTATTCCAACAGTATTGATATCTATTTCAGTATCCTCCCCTTCAGACATTGCTTCTTGTTGAATTGCCCCTTCATTTCTGAGAAAAACAGAGATATTGACCCAAGCAATCTCTTCAGCTTGTTGCCGATCCTCTTCTTCTACTTATCTTTCTTTTACTTCTCTTTCTTTCTACTTTCTCTCTTGTCTTGTGGCTTCTTTTTTTTTTTTTTTGCTCCAATTCCTTTGTAGGGACATCCTCATGGGTTCACTTCACTATTGTCCTTACCAAATCCTCTAGTTCTGTTTCACTCACTACAGAGCTGTCAGAGTCATGTTCTCTTTCAATTCTTTCAAGTAACACTCTGGCAAGCTTCATTTTCTTGAGAGCTGATTTGGTAGGCTTGTGAGCCATCATTTTAATCCTTCTCTTGCGAGTGGATTTTGAAGACTGTCATGTTGGTTTGGCTTGTGGAGTCTTGTCAAAAAGTTGTTCCGGAGCAGATTTCTCACTTCCTTTGTTATGTGGCAAGTCAAGCATAACTGTTTGCCTATTTCTATCCTTCCATTGTCCATCATCAACCTTATATCCCATTTTGGTAAGCATTGTTTCACCAGTACTACCCTAAGGCAACTCAACAGACCTAAGGTTCAAAGGGATTGGTATCCTCAGATACTCAAAAATTTTGGTAATCAAATAACCATAAGGCAGCTGACCCTTGTTCTTTTTCACAGCTCTTCTCATGTGTAGAAATATTAAGTGTGGAAGAGAGAAGGGTTTATCATTCAGAATGGGCCAAATGAATTTTGCCTCGTATCTGAAAATATCAGTTTTGGATGATCCTTTTGGCCTAAGGTAGTTAATGACTACCTTGTGCAGAATGATAGTTCTCAGTGGAAAAAGATTATGTTCAACATGAGGTTTCTGTGCTTTGGACAGATTGGGATTCCCAGACAGTTCTTTGTAGACATTCTCATCGGAGACGGGAATTTGTGTAAAAGTATAAAGTTCAGTTTGAAGAATGTCAGCAAAGTCTGCAGCACTCAGAATATTCTTCTCACGAACAGAAAATTGAATTGTATTTTTATCAATCATAGAGACGTTGGAGTAAAAATATGCAGTCAGTTCACGATAGCATGGAGTTTTTAATGAGAAAAATGAGTGCGGGTATTGGTTTGTGAGAGGATAAAGGATTTGTAAGTTGTTACTCTCGAAGAAGTCAAACTCAATGGGTCTATCAACCATAACACATTGAGCAAGCAATATGCCTCACAGCATTTCTTATACTTTGCTGTCCTAAACAACTTATCTACATTCTCTTCACCAGCCAAAATTTCATCACTACAGGCTGAAAATGGGCATCTGTTGCCTCATCATCGTCTTCCCTTAAGTGATCACTAACAGAAATTGCTTCCTCAACATTCTCTTCAGTGGTTGCAACAGGAGGTTCACCAACCTTTTCCTTTTCCTTTCCCTTCTCAGAGATTTATCTTTCTGAGTTTCACTACTCACTTTGGTAGCCTGCCAAATCTCTATTTGGGTCAACATTTTACTAAATTTATGCACCTCTCCTTCATCGAAGAACCCATTGTCACGCACAAGTTCAACAATATTATGTGGAAATCTTCCATGTAGTCTCATAGCCTTAATCAAATTAGATGTGGCTCTAGCTAATGTATTCTCTTATCAATAGGCAGATTATCTCTTTCTTCAGGTGTTTGAGTTACCGCTTTTATGACGCGATCTTGTAGCTGCTTCTTTCGTCTTTCAACGGTTTCAAGAGGTCCTTGAATCTTGATTCCTAGTACGAGCTTTTCCGCTTCTTTTCTCCTTGTCTCCGCCTCATCCATTCTGAGTAAATCGGTGAGATCATAAGAGGTAGGAGCATCACTCACGACTCTGGGTTTGCACAAATCAAGTCGACCAGATCGACGGGAGCTGGTTGATGAGGTTTTCTTCACAGAGAAAGCTTTGTCCGCCATTGTAGCTAAATGGGTGAAGGATTTTGATTGAGAGGTTTTAGAGTTTCTGTGGAAGAATCGTAAAATTGCTATTTGGAGAGAGTCGGAGAAACGACGATTCAGTCTTTGAGTTTTGAGGAGGGACGACGATTCAGTCTGGACTTGTCTCTTTAAAAATTAGAAACCGCCTTATTTAAAAGATATAAAAAATTAATTTCAGAAAGTTTATATTTAATCAATCAATTTAGATCAATCAATTAAATCAAACAATTAATCAATTAAATCAATCACGGCAATCAGCACAATCAACACAAGCATAATATTTGCAGAATATTTAGAAAGATTGTGATGGTGCGTACATTATTTGTTGCCAGAAATATAACTACTTACGCGCCAAAAATTTGAATGATCAAACCTTTAGTCGTTTCCACTCAAAAGATGTCATCTTCAGATGATGCTTTAGGTTCTGAGTGCGTTGTAGCCATAGAGCTTCTTCAGATGAAGCTTAGGCATCCTTTGCTTCTTCCATATATTCTTTTAAGCTCATAAGCAAAATCTTCCTGTCTAAATGACAGCTCAAATAGGTATCATAGTAATACCTAATTCTTGTCTGATATATTCAAATATATTCTTATCAAGAGGCTTGGTGAATATGTCAGTTAATTGATGCTTTGAATCAACAAATTGAATGCTAATATCACCATTATGCACATGATCATGAATAAAATGATGCCTAATTTCAATATGCTTAGCTCGTGAGTGCAGAATTGGATTCTTGGTAAGATTGATTGCACTAGTGTTGTCACATTTGATTTCCACATGTGAGATTGAACACCAAAGTCCTTCAGTTGTTCTTTCATCCATAGGATTTGTACACAGCAACTTTCTAAGGCAATATACTCAGCTTCTGCAGTTGATAGAGCTACGGTGTTTTGTTTCTTGGAGAACCAAGACACCAGCATTGATCCCAAAAGTTGACATGTTCCTGAAGTATTTTTCCTGTCTAACTTACAACCTGCAAGATCAGCATCTGAATATCCATGTAGTATAAGATCTGAAGTCTTGGGATACCATAGTCCTAAATTAGGATAGGTTCATATGTATTTGATGATTCTTTTGATAGCTATAAGATATGATTCCTTGGGATCTAATTGAAATCTAGCACACATACATACACTAAAGATAATGTCAGGTATAGAAGTAGTAAAATATAATAATGAACTGATCATGCTCCTATAAAGCTTCTGATCAACGTCTTTACCATGTTCATCCTTGTCTAGCTTGGATGAAGAAGACATTGTGTTGTGGCAAACGTTATCACCTAGAGGGGGTGAATAGGTGATTATAATGCAATTTCAATATTTTTCGCGGAATATAAATTGCACAGGCCTTTATATAACGTCTCAGATAATGGCAACACAATATATCACTATAGACGATTCATATGCAATTATACCATCACAGAATATTTAATATGATTAGAGTAAGGATAGAGAAAACTGCACATAAGGTTTATAGTGGTTTGGCTTTGGTTAAGCCTACGTCCACTTCTTCGGCAATTTAGTACTTGAATGCGGTATGAAAGAAGTTGAAGGTTGGTTCTAATGTCACAGGTTCGGTGCTAAACATGTATGACATTCAATAGGTATGTTAGAAGCAAAGGGTTGGGCTGGCCTCTTAGGAGACTGATGTGTGTAGCGGTCCTCATATTATAACAAAAGCTGAAAAGCAGTTGCTCTTTCATAAAGTTGAGAGAGGTGACAAAAGAAAAATGTCTGCTCGCGATATTGCTTATGCTTTATCTTGTTTACTATTGCAAGTGCGTCTATCTTTCCTTATCATGATTTATGAGTAAGGAACGCGAATCTTTGAAGAGAAGAAGAAAGTATAGAAGAAAAAGACGAGAATTTTTTACGTGGCAAAACCCTTTTGAATCAGAAAGGAAAAAAATCACGTTACCGCACTAGGCAATCTCTCTACTATCAGTTTTCAGCATTACAAATACAAAAGATATCGCCTCAATATATAACCGGAGTCAAGGGTATACATAGTTGGGAAGTAAATTACTAGTTAGTCCTAGTAAAGCCCCAAGACGACGTATTTTTTTTTTTTAACGAGTACGCTTAATATTGCTTTTCTTTTCAATCAGACTCCACAAAATCCATCATTGTGATCCTCAAAGGATTATGAATCTTTCTATGCTCGTTAGTAAGTTTATTATTGTTGTAATATATAGTCGTCAAAAACTATCAAAATCTTGCAAATAAGTCAATGCAAAAAATCAGAGAAATAATGAGGGGCTATGAAGGACACAAGATATAATGTGGTTCGGTCCGAATATTGATACCTACAATCAACGGGAGAGCCAGTAAGAATAATTCACTATAATCGAAGAATCGCAGTTACAATCGCTCAATACGTTCGTATTTTTCAAATCTAAATTATACCCAAATTCAAAATATTTACAGATAAAATAACTTAATTAGATATAATAATAAAACTCACGAAGCACATATCAATCACCACGTCCGAGCTCTTCGTGCGACACAAGAAGAGGACGTCACCGATAAAGCCTCTCTTGTCTTCGTTGTTCGTCCTTACGAGACTGTCCGGCTGCGGCAATTTCTTTTCTTTTGTCTGCAATTCCCAGTACGGCAATAAGGAGCAAAGAACATGCGTGTGGGTCCCTCTCTCGGTCAAACCCTTGTTGACCGAACATTGCAAAGGACAGAAGTCATCTGCACTTCTTTCTTTTCTCTCAGATAAGGCCATGCCTTTTGGACTGGGACCCACCGAAAATCATATTGAAGACATCTGCCCCAAATCTTGGTCAGCGATCAAACGTGGAGATTAACCTCTCCCTTTTTTAACCGAACTTAAATTTGCACCATAAACGTATAGGTATGTGCATTTAAAAGAAATTCTAATTAATTTGGATCTTGTATATGAACTCAAACTCGAGACATAATATAACAATTATGTTTTGTAGATTTCTTTTTCTTTTTCCGACACTAGAGTGCTTCTGGGTGAAGCTAAGATCGTACTTTTCTTTCGGTATAGCGTCGATCCTGTTCATTTTAGCATTCTTATTACCTATATGGATTAAAAATCACAGTGCTTGCCGGAATAACAGGAAATGAGTTGTGGTTCTAGTACCGACTTTCACTCTTGATGTTTTTGCTGGAATATGAATCAAGTTCATCGCATCAGCATAGGATTGGCCGACATGATTACCAGTTTCACTATGCGACCTTCTTCACCATGATACGACCGATAAGTGGTAGCAAATGACCCAGCTAGAAAAGTTGCGAATAAGAGACTACAAGAATATCAAAAGGTTTAATACCACAACGGTCGTGCTCGTTGCATCGCTGTTGGTGGCGGGTCTCGAATCACCTGCAATAGAAACTTGTGCGAACAGTTCTCAGATATGAGTTTTATGATGTTTGTTGTTATTCGCACTTCATGATTACGTAGTGGCGGCTACGATATCTTAAGCGAATTCAAGATTAATGAATGGGAAGTTACTTAGCTCATCATTACTATTTGTATTCACGAGGTCGGAGATGTTTGAATAGTACTGATAACCATGGTACCTCAAGTTGCAACCAGACCCAAGGATCTCCCAGTCACGCCCTCCTTTGTTCGTTGATCATCGTAGAAATCCCACGATTTGACGTCTCTCCTGCATTGAGCCAGTCCATATCTTGTGCCGTCGTCCAACATCCAGAACAGCAACCTGAAACATCAATGGCTGCTCTGGAGCTGTGGTCGTGAGTTCGCTGAGGAACGCGATTCCTTTTGGAGACAGATGAGATTTCATAGTCGTTTTCATTTAGCAGCCCCATTGAAGGGGTCCGTCCGTCCACTTCTCCAAAGAAATTCTCATGTGAATAGCTCAGGAAACACCAACTGCATCTCGGAAAAACATTCTGTGATTCAGTCGAAATTGAACGTTTTGATTGATTGTACTCGGGGAAAGACGAGAAGCGTGGACCGCCGTGAAATAGCGGGGTCGAAATATTTCTGGAGAAAATATGCAACTCAAATTGCCAGGGGCTCAAGACCTAAGAGGGAGAAGTAAATTCAAGCAAGAGAGTGAATATATGGACGTAGAATGAAGTAAGGATTCAGAATTGATTCTCAAAAGGAGTTAGGACAATATGAGTTCTGCTCAGGGAAGGATCAAGGGTACCCGAGGCAAAAAAAATTGTTAATTGTCTGGTATACTTCTTGCTGAATTATCGCCCGGAAAAGTACACCTGGAGTGCCTTAACTTTCGTACGGTGTGCACTTAAGTGCCTTAACTTTCAAAGTGTGCACTTAAGTGCCTTAACTTTTAAAAAGTGTTCACTTAAGTGCATATGCTGACGTGGCCGCCGGAAAAGGTAAGGTGGCCGCCGGAAATGCTGACGTGGCGCCGGTGAACAGTATTTTTATTAATATTTAATGTACACGTGGATTTTCTTTGCATTTTTTAATAGTTTCTGAAATTTTTGTTATTTTTTATTTAAATCAGAAAAACAAAAAGCAAAAAATTAATGAATTTTTTTTTAAAAAAAAAAATAGGAATCGGGGTTTCTCGATGGTGGCCGGCGAGGGTCACCGCCGGCCAACACTGGCCGGCCCAAGGGCCAGGGTCGGCTCGCCCCGGGCTAGTGAGGCCGCGACGGTCGTCGCCTAAGGCCGTCGTGGCCTCGGGTGGATCAGACTAGGGCTCGAGGCCCTCGCCTGGGTTTTGGGCGGAGAGAAAATCGCCGATTCCGGACAAATCCCGGCAAATCAAGGGCCGGCTTCGTGCCAGTAGAATCGATTCTCGATGAGTAACAAAAGCCCTAAGATGTCCCGATATTTGGATGCTATTCGGAGACGAATTTGGCGATTGAAATTCCGGATTAGGGTTTGCGCCCGAGAAGTGTTTTTGCTTGATTCCAGTCAAAATACCAATGTCTAGGCCGTGACGGCCATCGACTAGGGCCGTCGCGGCCTCGCCGGCCTAGGGCGAGTAAACCCTGGCCCTTGGGCCGACGGGTGGTGGCCGGTGACGACCCTCGCCAGCCACCACCGAGAAACATAAGTTTTCTCTTCTTCTTTTTTTAATTTTTCATTAATTTTTTTCTTTATTTTTGCCTAAAATTTCAGAAACTATTAAAAAATACAAAGAAAATCCACGTATACACTGTTCGCCGGAGTTAGCACTCAACTGCACACTTTTACTCTGATTAGGCACTTAAGTGCACACTTTAAAAGTTAAGTGTGCACTTAAGTACACACCATACGAAAGTTAAGGCACTCCATGTGTTCTTTTCTCAATTATCGCCCAATGGTGCTGGTAAAACAGACCATTCATCCATCCGGCCCTGGTGCCTTTGTAGCTCCCATTTTAAACACTACTTCTTTCACTTCCTCTAATGTTACTGGCCCCATCAACGCTGCATTCATCTCCTCACTTACCCCCCTAGGGCATTGGTCCAACAATGGCTGAAAGTTTCTTGGTCCAGCGGTATCATATAAAGATTCATAGTAATTCCCGATGTGCTCTCTCAACAAGATTGGGTCCCGGCACCAATTTTGTTCATCCACTTTCAAAGTGGAGATTTAGATTTTATTCCTTTGTCTTCTTTGCACCTTTGTAGCATGGAAGAACTTCGTATTTCTGTCTCCCCATTTTAACCATTGTATCCTTGATCTCATACACCAATACATTTCTTCTTGCCTCCATAATTTCTCTATTTGCATCGTGAGTCTCTAGGTCTCTTCTTTTTTCGAATCTGCATCTAACTTGTCCGTCAACTCAGTAAGCTCTTTTTTTTTATAGATTCGACCTGTCGAAACGCATTCGAGAATTTAAACCGGCTCCATTTCCTCAAGGCAACAGCTGTCATGTTCAGTTTATTCCCCAAGTTAGGCTAAGAATTATGATGTTTGTTCCACACTTCTTCAACAATTTCTGTGCATTCGGCATCCTCTAGCCAGTAAGCCTCAAAACGGAACTCCTTCCTTCTTTTAATCCAGGGCGGAAACAAAGAAAGCAATATAGGACTATGGTCGGAACCAATGGCCGGCAAAGCCAAAGCTTCCGCATTTGGGAACATCACTCTCCATTCTAAGTTGCACAGAACCCGGTCCAACCTCTTTTTCACCAAGGCTTCTCCCTCCCTGTTATTGGCCCGGGTAAAAGAGCACCCCTTGCTCTCGACATCCATTAGTGAACAGTCATATAGCAAATCTCGGAATGCTGCCACTCTAAAGTAATCTATTTCCCTTCTCCCAAATTTCTCCCAATGATAAAGAGTTTCATCTCCGATGCAAATCCAGGGAAGACTATTGATGGAATGAATTGTGTGAAGTAGCCGCCATAAAACAAGCCTCTCCTGGAAATTCATAGGGGCATGAAGACAGGAGATCCTCATCGTTTTGTTACTGCTTAAATCCCTACAAATCACGTCAATCAACTCATTCGAACTCATCTTCAAATGTACCGATACCTCATTGTTCCACATTAATGCCAAACCCCCCGCAATACCATTTGGGTCAACTACCACGATATTTTGGAAATGAAGCTGCTTCCTCGCTCTTTCTACAACGCATGCTTTGTTCTTAGTTTCCCTCAAGAACACTAAACTAGGCCTTTCTTGAGCCACAATGGTTTTCAGTGACTGGACTGTCGAGGATGAGCCCAACCTTTGACAGTTCCAACTCAGAATCTTCATTTAAGTTAATTAATCAACTTACTAACCCCTTCCTTCACTTGTTACAATTGCAAGAATGATCCACGAGGGCTTACAGCTCGCAATTCAAACTAGAATCGTCAGCAGCAAATTATAAGTTCTCCCATACAATCGAGGGGCAAACTCAGAGAACCTAGCTACTAAACCCTCACCACACGACCCTTATGCAGTGAAGCTTACTCAGCTGGGGAGAGCGATTTTGATTTCAGTGGAATACTGGTTTCAGAGATTGAAGAGATTGGATTTTAGGGTTTAGACTATTGAGGATTATAGGGTAAACTATCGCTCTTGAAATAGATAGAGCTCTTCACGAAGAAGAGAGGAAGCTACAGTGAGAAAGCTGGAACTATCACCATTGGGATAGAGGAAGCTCTTCACGAAGAAGAGAGGAATAACTGCTCCATGTTACTTTTATTAGAAACTACGGATTTTACCTTTTATTTCATTCAGTTTGCAAAAGCATGAAATCGACCTCTCTCTCACTCGTGCCACATGGTAAATTGCCCTGTTGGATTTAAAACATCATACGAGCTTTCAAAATTATATATATATATATATATATATATATATATATATATATATGAGAAAAGTGCACTAAAAATCCTAAAACTTATCATCAAAGTGTAATTGAGCCCCAAATTTGCAAAAAAATTCAATTGAGCTTTGAAACTTATTATTTTGATGCAATCGAGTCTTAAAGTTAACTCCATCCATTATTTTGATGCAATCGAGTCCTAAAGTTAACTCCATCCAATTAAACTAACGGAAAATACTGACATGGCTTATTTTAACCCTTACTTGGCAACTTATTTATGTGCTTGTAGAAAAAATCTATGGACTTCCCCACGTCTACACAGAGCTCTTGTGGCGGTGGTGGAGCTATGGTGAATAGTTGGTTCAACTCAGCTTTATTGAAACACAAAGCCTGATAATGGGTGGAGAGAGCGAGAGAGAGGACGTGAAGGGAAAAAAGCTCTTTGCTTTCTGAAACCAGCTTTCTTTTGGGCCCTTTTTTTCTTTCTGAGAGCTTTCCTTGGCTTTGTGGGGTTTATTTTTTTGCCCTTCCTTTTCAATTGATCCCCCACCCACAGTAGGTCAGCTCAGCAGGTGAAGGTTAAAGAGCCAAACACTTGCTATTTAAGCTTCTCTTCAGATGAGTGAGAGAAGAGAGAGAATAGATGGAGAGAGAAGTGACTCTAAACCAATCACATTGCTTCATACTTCGAGCCCTCAAGTGAATATATTTTTTTCTTTTTTCTTTTTTAAAGACCGGGCGGTCCGGTTCCGGAACCGGACCCTAGAACTGGGAACCGGACCGCCCAATTCCAATTTTAGGAACCGGGGACCGGATCGAATACCCTTAAAACCGGGAACCATACCACCGGTCCCGGTCCGGGCGGTTTTTTTTACTCACCCCTAGATTTAAAATATTATACAAACTTTAAAAATCTATGTCGACTAGTATATTCTCTTGAAGTATCATATTTGTAGAGTTAGAAAAAGTTAAAGCGCGTTTTCGACAAGATTAAATAAAAAGTAAAAATCGATGTGGACGCTGATGTTTTAATTTATTGACTCGTCACGCAAAAGCACGGTCAACCTGGGCCATAAGAGTTCGTGTTGGAAAAAATCAACTTTGAAAGCTAATGTTTCCTTTCGTTATCGTCCTTTTCTACGTTAACCTCGGTCATCTTTTATGCCACAGTATTACATTATATACTTGGAAACCTCTGCGCCGATTGTTTGAAGTGTAAGCTGCGTATTTAATCCGTATGCAGCGACCCAAGATATCCATTAAATACGAGAAAATATGCCAAAAATACCCCAAAAAATATACACGAATTTAGAGTTTCATAGGTATTTTCCAACCATAAAAGCATCAAACATGTAAAATAAACATACCACATTGTTGAACATGAGTATAGAGTACGTCAGTACCTGAAACTCGCAGATTGGAGCAGTCATGTGCCCTCAAGCATGCCATTTTGTTTTTTTTTCTCTACGCGTGGTCCCCACATGCTGACACGTGCATCACACGTGTTCAGTTTCAGCCGGTATTGAAAATCGATCCGACTGATTTATCCGATCTAATCGCTACCCCTTTAGCTGACTAGCGAATTAGGTCATGCGATCTGGCCGAAACGGTCAACGACCGGATGGCCCGAGTCAATAGTCAACTGGTCTGGTCGGGTTCACGAGTCGGATCGAGTCATCAAGTCAATTCAAGTCACCCGGGCTTAAGTGACGTCTCGTGACGTCAGCTTGCATGTGTCGTGCACATGCGGGCCCAGGTCTTGCTTGCGTGGGGATACTCTCTTGTGCGTCGAGTGCCAGATTGTTTCGCTCCATTGAATTACGAGAGTCATGATCCAGAAGGTCATAATTAGCAATCGGATAAACATCAAGTCATAATGCAGCTTGGAATGAAATAGCAATCTGATTTCGTTGAGATTTTAACTATTTCGGACGAAGAGGTTATTTAACCGACATGGGATCCGTACTCAAGAAATCCCAACATGATGTTCCTCCATCCGCTCACCGTGTAATCTTTTTTTTTTTCTTTCGTTTTCTGTTTGTTTCTTCGGATCGGCCGTAGCGAGGGGTGAAAATCCAGAAACCTCGCTGCCACATGTGTGAACAAGAACAGCTGTTTTCGAATACATAATTTTCTTTCAAACGAATTCACGAGGAAGTTTGATTTGTGTAGACTTGACGCCAAAAGGAAGAACACGCCAACTTAAGTGAATTGGGTAGGGACAAAGAGCCAAAAAGAAGGAAAAAGCTTTCATGTGTTCAGATTCTTCATGGACCAATATTTTTTTTTAAGAAAAAAAAACGCCAGCCACAGAAATACGAACTGATCCAAATCTCCATGGAGAAACTCCAAAAAGGAAAAACGCAACATGTGCCACTACCATTCTTGTTTGCATGTCATCCGAAGCACAATCAGAAAATTAAATTTCGAAACTAACGAAAATCGTGATTCGAGATCTATTACGAGCAGGCTCTGATACCATATGTAAGTTGCGTATTTAATCCGTATGCAGCGATCCAAGATATCACGTATAGAAGCACGAATCACACATCCATAGATTAGAAGAATTGACACATTTGTTTTGGATCCATCGATCTTGATGCGGAACTTACGACGATCCGATGCTTAAGATCTTCTTCTCTATGAGCCCCTTTATCGCTGGCTTCAATGAGACGGCCTCTCACGCGTTGCTTCTGATGATTCCTTATGTAAGGTTATGCGGACATTAGCATTTATAGGAGGGGCTTGAGCTCTATTTATAGAGAATGAAACCTATACACTCATCAAAGATTAGGTTTATCACGGCTCATATTATCTAACTCTATATCCGACTAGAATTAGGAAACTGTATATATCTCTTTTTATTATACCAAATAATATTTACAATAACAATTAATAAAGCCCACAATTGAATATTAAAAAATATTCTAACATTCTCCCACTTGGGTTAAATTAATTGAAATTGTACTTTATATGCGCATCTTTATATTGGTCTCGAGATATTTTCCAATAGTTAATCCGATACCATAAAGTCTTAAGCATCGAACCATGCCAGTAACTGCATCAGAAGACACAAAGCCATCCATGATTACGAATACTCTTAACTTTATTGATATGGATTTGATATGATAGTATGGCAAACGAATAACATCTCAAATAACATAGATATTTTATATGTTATCCTCCTTGTCAGTCACCATTCTCTCACTTTATGTGTCACGAAACCGGATGTGTCATGAGAGAACATCTTTACGGTTCCAACGAACCAACATATGTCTTACATTCATAGTTAACTATACCTTACGTGTAACAAGACATATGTTTTTGGCTAAAAAATAAATGCCTCAGCCATCACTCAAGGTTTACACGATGTCTTGAGATTTTCAACTGATATATATATTCAACTCTCCTTAATCATTAAAGCTTTATTACATGCAATGAAGTCGATACATATCTAGATGTTACAAAATGTAACAAACACAGATGTGAACTTTATTAGAGCAAATAAAGAATACAGCTCCCACTGAACAACAAGATCTCACGATGCTTACTCAGCCCATCAATTAACATGTCATATCAGCACCCCCACGATGCTTTTATATTTGCGACATGTCATCTAAATGTGAATGGGCAAAGATCTTAAGTCAGTGAGTCTGCAGCCTTATCATCTGCGTAATAAGCTCTACTGTAGTGTCACCCTTACATTTGTTACCTTTATGGTCAAAAATTGACCGCTAGATGTTTAAACCCCTTGAGACATCGACTGTTGCTAATGAACAATACTACAGAGTTATAATCACAATATAATTGTATGGGTCTATTCACAAAATTAAATACGGTCAACTCTTTAATGAGATTTCGGAGCCAAATAACCTGAATAGCAACTAAAAAGCATACAACAAACCCCGCTTTCTTGATCGATGATTACATAGATTTATGTTTACACTTTTCTCTAATACTACACTTTTCTTTAGACATTTAAATGTCTGTAGTTGTCAACTTCACATCATCCTAATAGCCAACAAAGCCTGAATCCGAATGTCTTACTAGCTGCATGTCTTGAATATGTTTGTAAATTAGCATATAGTCTTTTGTCCTTTTTAAGTACCTCAAAACTTTCCTAACAGTAATCCAAAAAAATCACTTTCAAACAAGATATCCTCTGTATAAGACACAAGGAAAATAAATTCCTCCCACTGATCTTGCAGTATATATACTAATTTACTTCGTTCTTGACAGAACAGAATATAACAATAATATTATGAAACTTCAAGCAACAATTATCTAAAAGCTTACTTAAACCCATAAACAGACCTTTCAGTCTAGAATGCCCATGAACATGATCAAACTTTATTCCATGGCATTATATGGGATTCCTCTTTCTGTACGCACAAGTTTTTCTGAATCTTCTGCTGCAAAACCTTCGGGTTATATAATATAGACTTCCTCAAAGTATCCAATTAAAAAGAAGTTTTAATATCTGTATGATAAAGCTCCTACTATAATGAGCTATTAATTCCTTAATCACTCTGAAAAGCTCTTTATGAGAGACTGAATAAAAATTATTTTAAGTCTACTCATTCTTTACAAGTGAAAAAAATTGGCTACCAATTTGTCTTTAAACTTCACATATAAAATACTGATTAAAATATAATTGGATATAATAAAGTAGATAAAAACTTTCATCTAGAGTCCCTTTAAGTTTTACAAACCCAATTGCAGCAGATGGACTTGTGAACTTGAGGCATACTAATAAGCTTTCAAACACCGTATGTTTCATAGTCTGTATCTCGTCCATCATGCACCCAATCACAATTATAATTAAGAACGAGAAATAGCAACTGTATAAATTACTAGATCGATAATATAGTCGATTTTGTAGTCATGTTTTTCTGGATAGACTATACAATATGACTTGATACAACTGATCACCTCTACCTGATAAATCTTTTAAGATGAGCTGCTTTAACCTTTATTCAACGCTTGTGTGGTCTGATAAACTTCATCAGGGATTGTTTTAACAACAAGAACCTGAACCCCAACAGAATCAAACCATAACTTAGAATGCTTCATGATCATCTGTATAGACAGAGAAAAATAATATAGTAGTCCCTACCATACGGTTACCTTTAATAGTCTATGAGCAACTACCATTATTCGGTTATATCAAATTCCAGCAATTTAGCTATCTGTAATTTCACAATTCTTATTCATCCTTTGGAATGATAAATCAATACCCATTTAGATAATCTAGGTACAGTACGAAGTAAAACTGAGTGGTTCTGAAATCCAACTTATCTAATATTGGATTATGTAACTTTATTTCTACATGAACACCTCAAACCTTAATATGGTTGAAACCATATTAACGTCCAATCCATGACTCAAAAGAAGTCAATGAAATAGTTTGGGTAGAAACATATGGGGTTATTTTCAAAATTTTACCTCACAAAAGTCATATAAATTGGTTTCACAAATCATACTCTTCATCATATCCATATGGTGTGTTTTTGCCTTTTGGCCACACCTTTCTGTTCAGGACTACCGGACACAAAGCCACAATCTCATATCCTCTTAAGTATTTGGTAAATGGCTCTTGAAGCTATCCAGCATCGCCATGTCAACCATGATATTCACTACCTCAATCAAATCTGATTTTTTTTTATTAATTTATTGACTATAGTCATAAATATGTTGAACTTGTCATGGAAATTAAACTTTTCTTTAATCAAGTACAAAAACATATAGAGAAAAATCATCATTTAAATGTGATAAAAACTCTATATATGATCCACTTATATCAGTATAAATGACATTCAATAGGTCATAACTATCGACTACAGATTCATTCTTTATCTCGATTATCTTACCTTTGCTTCAATCTACGCATGTGTCTAGATCACTTTTAAGAGTGAGTGGAATGTTTACCATTATCAATTTTTTCACTCTTTCTTTACTAATATGACCAAAAAACTTATTCCATAATGCGTATAACTGTACCTTAGGCAGAGATATTTTGCAAACAACTTTTCAGCTGTATAAGCGACGTATAATTTATTAGGAGATAAATATAATCTGTACAATTCATTGGACATAAAGTAGTACCCAGCTTTATTTTAATTAAAAGAAATAGTAATTGCTTTATTTAAAATCTCAAAATAGTAACTACACATGTCCAAACTTGATACGAAAAATAAATTACGTCTTTAAGGAGAGTACATAAAATATGTTTCTTAATGTCACATTAAACCCAGAATCCGGAATGACATTCTCATCAATTCAACGTCAGTTTTACAGTTATTTCTATAGTGAGCTTGATTCATCCTGATTTGGTATCTTTCAGTTTAAGAATTCCCCTATGGTAAATGCAACATAATAAGTTGCACCGTTATCTAGCCATTACAAACCAGATGAGACTTTATATAGAATAAATTCACAAATCAATACCAAAGAATCATTACTTTATGCTCATATTTAGATAACCAAGTCTTTGTATTAACTGTAGTCTTTCTTTATGTGACCGTTCTTCTTATAAAAGAAGTAGCGATCACCATCCTTCTTAAAGGATGTTTTCAATAGACCCAAGTAGTCAGAATGACCGGTGATTTATATATTTTTTTATGACTATGATTTCAGAACCGCTTAATATGCAATTCCACCAACTTTAAGACGTAATCGTTAATCTTAATAGAACCATCACACATGATGTTGAGGAGTCATTGCAGACGTATATCACTCTTAGTAATGAACGAGATTTAATTTCAAACCACAAAGGCTTCATTATTTACTTAACAGTGTAGTTAACTGACAAAAACACTTTTCAAGTGTTCTTTAATGGATCACTTTATATCAAATAAGCAAATCCGATCACTCTTTACCTAATAAACATGTAATACTTTTGAAAGTTCTCACTAATGAAAGTGAGAACTACGTGGTCTTTCTTGACAAGAGCAATATAAATATTTGACAATCCTTCGTAAATAGAAAATCCTCATTCAGTTCTCAAAACTTGAACCCGTATGAATCTCAATTCTCAGCTTTAAACAGAGTTGTCATTCATAGAAACAGTGATAGGAAAAACAATCAATGTTTTCAATTAGCATAATATGAAATTTCACCTTGAGAGATACATACATCATCATATAATCACATTTGGGCAGAAAACATAACATGCAGTTGTATACTCCCTACATTACAGCGGCCATGAGAATTTATTTCAATCTTCGTTAATCACCACATTTGGGTGTATGACAGCACTTAGACTAATCAAACCTCAACCATATGCTGTACATGTAACCCTCCATGCAAGAATATGTAATTACCTCCTTTGGGAATATAACTACGCATTAAAACAGGAGACATCCCAATAATTTATAAATTGTTCTTTATTAAACTCAACCAAGCTTGCCGCTTTGGCGGTCACAACCCAACTGAATTTACCTGAAATTGGGATATAACTTTATATTTCACATTTACTGTATACATGTAATGTCAGAAATTAGGGACAATTTTCCTCAAAATTACATACCGCGCTAATTACATTGATACTTGCAATAATACATGACAAACCATAAATATGTAATTGATAAATCATGCTCAACATATCCGTATATGGTACTCACATGTGAGTTTTGCACCAGTATTTCACAAAACCATATAGAAATACAAGAAAATATGCCAACAATACCCCAAAAAATATACACGTATTTAGAGTTTCATAGGTATTTTCCAACCATAAAAGCATCAAACATGTAAAATAAACATACCACATTGTTGAGCATGAGTATAGAGGACGTCAATACCTGAAACTCGCAGATCGGAACATTCACGCGCCCTCATGCGCGCCTTTTTGTTTCTTTCTCTACGCGTGGTCCCCACGCACTGACACATGCATCGCATGTGTTCGATCTCAGTCGGTACTGAAAATCGATCCGACTGGTTTATCCGATCTAATCGCTACCCCTTTAGCTGACCAGTGAACTAGGTCATGTGATCTGGCTGGAACGATCAATGACCGTTTCGACCGGCTGGCCCGAGTTAATAGTCAACTGGTCCGGTCGGGTTCACGAGTCAGATCGGGTCACCGAGTCGATTTGAGTCACTCGGGCTTAAGTGACGTCTCGTGACGTCAACTTGCATGTGTCATGCACATACGGGCCCCGATCTTGCTTGCGTGAGGATACTCTCTTGTGCGTCGAGTGCCAGAATGTTTCGCTCCATTGAATTGCGAGAGTCATGATCCAGAAGGTCATAATTAGCAATTAGATAAACATCAAGTCATAATGCAGCTTGGAACGAAATAGCAATCTGATTTCGTTGAGATTTTAACTATTTCGGACGAAGATGTTACACTACAAAAAAATAGCCATTTAGTCACGAACAATTAGCGACGAATTATTTTCGTCGCTAATTTGCGACGAAAATAGGGACGGAAAAAAAGTTCGTCGCTATTTGCGACGAAAATAGTAACGAAAAAAGTCATCACTAATTTTACGACGAATTTTGCGACGAAATAAAATTCGTTGCTCATTAGCGACGAACAATAGTGTTCGTGGCTAATTTAGTGACGAAAAATCAATTTCGTCGCTAACTTGTGATGTATTTTGCGACGAAAAATATTTTCGTTGCTAAATTACCGACGAATCAATCATTTCGTCGCTAGAAATTTCTTTTGCATTTAAATTTTTCATTTGATTTTCGCTAATTTAGCGATGAACACTACTGTTCGTCCCTATTTTAGCGACAAACTAATAGTTTCGTCGCAAAAAAATCTTTTTAGTTTAATTTTTTATTTTATTTTTGATAATTTAGCAACGAACAGTAGTTCGTCCCTATTTTAGCAACGAACTAATAGTTTCGTCGTACAAAACTCTTTTTAGTTTAATTTTTTTATTTTATTTTTGCTAATTTAGCGACGAGCGATACTTGTCGTCGTTAAATTTTTTATTATATTTTCCCTAATTTAACCATGAACACTACTGTTCGTCACTATTTTAGCGATGAATTGATAGTTTCGTCGCCAAAAAGTTCTTTTTTATTTAAATTTTTTATTTTTAGTAATTTAGCGACGGAATAGAAAATACCGTCGCTAAATTCAGCGACGGAATAGGAATGTTCCGTCGCAAATTTGAGAGACAAATTATTAGCGACGGAATTTCCTATTCCGTCGCTAATTTCAGAGACAAATTAGCGACGGAATAGGAAATTCCATCACCAAATTAGCGACGGAATTTTCTATTTCGTCGCTAATTTCAGAGACAAATTAGCGACGGAATTTCCTATTCCGTCGCTAAAGTCAACAACGAATTAGCGACGGAATAGGAAATTCCATCGCTAAATTTAGCTAATTTATTTTTGCTAATTTAGCAACGAGCACTACTTGTCATCGCTAAATTTTTCTTTTTTTTAAATTTTTATTATATTTTCTCTAATTTAGCGACGAACACTACTGTTCGTCACTATTTTAGCGACGAATTGATAGTTTCGTCACCAAAAAGTTCTTTTTTATTTAAATTTTTTATTTTATTTTTACTAATTTAGCGATGACACGTAGTGTTCGTCGCTAAATTAGCGACGAACACTACGTGTCATCGCTAAATTTTCATTTTATTTAAATTTTTTATTATATTTTCGCTAATTTAGCGACGAACACTACTTTTCGTCACTATTTTAGCGACGAATTGATAGTTTCGTCGCCAAAAAGTTCTTATTTATTTATTTATTTATTTTTGTTAATTTAGCGATGATCACTACGTGTCGTCGCTAAATTTTTCTTTTTATTTAAATGTTTTTATTATATTTTTGCTAATTTAGCGATGAACACTACTTTTCGTCACTATTTTAGCGACGAATTGATAATTTCGTCGCCAAAAAGTTCTTTTTATTTAAAATTTTTATTTTTATTTTTTGTTAATTAAGCGACGAACCGTAGTGTTCGTATCTAAATTAGCAACGACCAATACTGTGCGTCGCTAAATTTTTCTTTTTATTTAAGTTTTTTTATTAAAGTTTCATAAGTTATAAAGCTAGAAAGCATTCGATTCTAGTAAATCAGTCAAAAACATTTTAACATTAGTGCTAATCTAGATTATGCGTAATTTAGATTATAAAATGATATCCTAATTTTGAAATATAGATTGGGCGTTTTGTTCTTAAGATCATTGTACTTTACTAGTTTAAAATGCTCGAAAATTATATGACTTAAAATTTAATGAAAAACAGGTCTTGTCGTTAAATTTAGCGACTATATTAAAATAGAATACAAATAAATAAATAAATAAACCTTAGAAGGATCGATTTTTTAGCATTGTACGAAATGTATCATCAAATATTCAATGTGATTCTATAAAATATATTTTCATTCAATATTAGTAGTGAGGATTCAAAATATCACGCATTAATCAACCAAAGGGAGATTCAATAACTAAAAGAAAGATCGATTCTTCGGAATCATTGCTTTCAAGAGGTCAATGATTTAAATGATAAATGCTTATAATACGTCGTTCAGCTTAGCTTATTTGTGGAGCATGGATAATCTAACCCATTTTTTCTTACTAATTATAAGTAATTATTATTATTGTGGCGTATATTATTCTTATTATCATTATTACTATTATTATTAATAATATTATTATCAATGTTATTGTTATTATTATTGTTGTCATTGATTATTATTATTGTTGTTGTTGTTGTTATCATTTTAGCAAGGTACAGAATGTATCGTAATTCAATATGATTCGACAATATCTAGTTTCCTTTAAGTTTTGGATTCTAGCAAATTTAAAGGGTATTCTGATCAATTCAAAAATCATTTCGATTCCATCAGTAATGATGATTCAGAATATCACACATTGATCAATTAAAGAGATAGTCAACAACTAAAAAAATGTTCAATTTTTAGGATCCTTCATTCCTTTCTTCAAATGAACCGTCCTTTCCCTTTTTCTTCTTTCAATCTTTCCATGCCAGACTCATTATACCACGTCTTTTATAGGGTGGAAGGGGTCCATTGTGTTTTTATGTCCAAATTAGTGTCACGTCTTTTAATGTGCGCATATATTAATTGAAATCTCGATAGTGTCACTAACTTTGCTAATTGCCCCGTTAATTTCCTCTTGGGTGAAGTGCTTAGTGGTCATGGGTTCCATTCCCAACTTGCTCCATCTTTTTCATTTTTATTTTGCTTCTTTTTCCAATAAATCAATATACTCGAATTGATTGAATATTAAAGATTTATTGCCGCATATCTGATTTTAAATGTATATCTTTTATATACTTTTGATTTGTCTTACCAATCTTATTTTATGTTATAATAATCAAGAGATACATAAAAAGCTTTTGATTATAATAAATCAATCCACTTTTAGATTACAAATGATATCATAATTTAAATTACAAATGATATAATACACTACAAAAAATAGGGATTTAGCGTCGCTAATATGATATAAATAAAAATTAAAAACAAAAACAAAAAATCAAAATTAGCAACGAAAAGGCAAATTTCGTCGCTAATTTTCACCTAAATTTTAGCCGCGTTTTACTTTTCCCTTTCCCTCCCCTTTCTTTTCCCCGCGTCTGGCTCCCTCCTCTTTTGCTCCTCGGTCGCCTCTCTCCGTCTCTCTCTTGAACCAGACGTCCTCATCCCTCTCTCTTTCTGCACATCGTCTGCTCTCTCCTTCGCATCTGCCCCCGTCTTGCTTCATTCTCACTTCCCTCTAATTACCCCCGCTCTTCACCTCCTCATCCTCGCACTTCCCAACAGAGAGGAAACCTTGCAACTCGACTCCCCTCGCCTGTTGCCGAATCCTGCAGCGAGATCGGGGGCGTTGTGCGATTCGCGGAGTTGTGTCGTTCGGAGCTCTTTCCCCATGGCCGCCCTGAGGTTTCCGAGTGGAGCGACGGTCTCGGTCGGCGGTAATCGAAGATTGGAGGGTCAGATTGCGAGGATGTCTCCGGAGGAAGATAAGATGACTCGCCGCTCTCCTCTCGATTTTCCGATTGTGAGTCCACCTTCCTGTTCTTCGTTCTTTGATTTTCTTTTCCTGGTAATGTTTACGTGTTCCGATTCGAGCGTTTCGGTCTTTACTTTGTTGGGATGGAATTTTGCTCTCTTTTGGCATCTGAGTTATGCACCCGCGGTATAGAGCCGGTTGTGCCCTTTTTGCTGTTGATTCCGGTAGATTTTTGTGTGGATGAGGGTGAGAATAGAACTATACGTTTCTTGATTCGGTTCGGCTGAGATTCAAGAGGACTTGTCTTGGTCGATCGTTTGATTGATGCTTGCTATTGGTGTGGGAAAGTCATGGGTTTGCTTAAGCAAGTGGGGCAAGTCGTTAGTTTGAATTTCTTTGTTAAGCGTCAGATGAATGCATGAGGGAAATAACGGTAACTGGATTGCTATCTTGTTATTCTGCAATTGAATTATCTGCGGGCTTCGTGGCTCTTTGATTGCTGAATCCTGACTGCAAGTTTATGTTGAACATCACTTTTGGTTAGAGGAAACGAGTGACCTTTTCTGTTAAGTGTCTGTGACCTTTTCTGTTTCCTGTCGTTAACATTTCTTGTAAGTACATAGGATGCAAAACTGATACTGATCGGTCTCTTAAAGATTGTTCTTTCAATATACAGTTACGTACCGCACCTTAGAAGGATAATAGTATTTCTTACCCCTGATTTTTGCTCTCGGTAATGATATCCAGTTGGCTTTGGCAGTCATTTTCAACGTGATCGTATTCAAGAGATTTGTAAAACTCCGCGAGTTTTGAATGCTGTGCGTAACCCTGACGTTGGAATTCCTCTTAGCATTAAGCAATATAAGGTTGTTAAAGTTCAACCAAATTTATGTTTTAATAGTGTTGCCCCTGCATACTTTGTCATGATTCCTGAAAATGCTTCTTGTGTGTAGTTGCTCACATCATAAGCTCTGGTTGGTCGCTTGATTAATGCTCACCAACACCTACTTGCCCTTAACATTTCAGAGTACCTAAGAATGAACCAGGTGAGTTACCTTGGAGGTTTATTATACAACTTCTTACTGGTGCACAAGAATGAAGAGACATTCTAAACACATGCACATCTGATGAGAAATGGAATCTTGCTTGAGATATATGTTGAATTACCTGCAATGAGTTAAACTCGAGATTATCAAGGCATAGCCACCCTATACTTGTTTTTTTGCCAGAATCCTGGACTTCTTGACTAGTTTTTGTCATCCATTAACTCATTATCTTCCCCAGGCACAAAATTGCGCTCATTGTTGATTGTGAGGCCAAAGTCTATCTTTGTAAGCCCTTTTATTTCTTCTTCTGAGCTACATATTTGGAAGTGTGGAAAGGAATTCAAAAATACATATGAAGTTTGAAATTTTCCTCCTTATTGGATAGTGCAAATGAAAAGCCAAACATATTGCCCTTTTAACTTGGCTCAAGCTCCACCCATGCCTTATAGTCTAGAGATGAGCCACTCGTCCACTAAAACATTTACATTCCTTCTTGTCCAACTGTAGTTGTATCGATCAATTCATTTGGCAGCATATCCTTTTGTAGATCATACTATACACAACATGAAAAATTTCTTCTAGTGTCTAGAGACCTGCTTTAAGTTTGGTTTCTGACTTATGGGCGGATCATATGGCAGCTTCAAATTTTCATTTCCTGCAAACATAAAACTATTTGAGGATAGATGAAGCATAGCAAATGCTGTTGGAGTGAGGCTAATTGTGTGTCGAGCATATGTTTTTTGCATGGATAGTGACTTACTTTTTGGTTGCAGATGTTACCAGCATGAATTTCTGAAGGATTTCTTTCTGTCAACTAGACAACTTCAAGTGAGTCTGTCATTTGCTCTTTATTTCATTTTTGTGTGCACTCTCTCTGTTAGCTGGGTATAGCATGAGGGTCAATAATGGTTTATTTTGTTAGGTTATTCTTATCAAATCATCCCCTCATAAATTCTGCTTTCATAATTTTCATTGTGAGGTTGAACTATGAAGTCATCTACTTTATACTTCATTGAGGCACCAGGGGCTTCAAGTTTCTTTTTCCCTTCATTGCAAAGAGGGTGGTTGGCCCTATTAGCTGTTTTAAGTCGAAATTAAACGTGTCGTGCAAAGGAGATCATGTCGATCCATCTATATGACAATCACAGTTTGTGTCTGGTCTCTCACTCTCATTATTAAAACTTGCAAATGCTAAAGTCTAAAACTTCTTATCATTTCTGTAGCTATCTGTTATCTCTTGACTAAAGAGTATCTAGGTATCTTGTGGTCATTGTGGTTGCAAATTTCTGAACCTTTGGCTTCCTATGCAGCTCGAGTAGATCGCTGCTAAAAGCTTGTAGCATGGTAGATATATAGAAAGCAGTATATTTAGTTGCATATGGGGACTTTGTCGTAGCAATCTCATAGACTTGGTGATTAGGCCAATGGGAAACTAATTTGCAGGATAAACTTTTTCATAGAGCTTGAGGCAATCTCATTGTGAATATATAGCATGAAACAAATAAATTTATATTATAAATTTGGTGGGTTTCTCCTCTTTTCCTTTGCATACACATGGCTAATTTCCACACATTGTTATGCAGTCCGGGTTACTGGGTTACCATCTTCAGCTTCATGGCAAGATCTTAAGGTGAGAATGACCTGGATCTATCAATAGTTGTTTACGGTATTCTTCCCCCTCTCTGTCTCTATGTATGTACATTAATGTGTGCATGTGAGGTTGATGTATTGAATTTATTCTTTTAGTTAGTTGATGCATGCTTTCTTTGGTTAGGATCACATGTGTCGAGGAGATGTCTGGGTCTCACAAGTTTTTCGTGATAGCAATGGTAAGTTGATTATTTGTATGGACTGCATGCAAGTTTTATTGTAGTTCTGTTAAGTTTGAGGTACTAAAAATTTATATGTTATAATCAAAGATTTTACTTTTTATTGTGAACATTGAACTACTGAGAGAGTTTTTGGAACGTCTAATATCGGTAAAGTTCATCCTTGCAGGATTTGAAGGGAGAGAAGTGCTTTTCTAGAAGAGTTAGCTGCATTGGAGCAAGCAGTGAATGTCTACACCTCCGAATTCTAGAGAAGCATCCAGTTTGAAGGAAAATCATGATCATCTTGCTTCAATCAAAAGGCCACCACTCATTAGTAGCCGACGAGAGGTCATCAAGAGGAGACTCGTCTTTTTATGTGATATTAGCCCATTTTGATACTTGTAGGTATTTTGAAGTGTTATGGATTATAATATTTCGATCTTCCTTTATTTTGAAGTGTTATGTGATATTAGCCATTTGGATCTTCTTTTTATGTTCAATACAAATTCTAGAAATTTGCTTTTAATTAGATTTAAAATTGAAAATTAAAAGAAATTATTTTATCACTAATTGATTTATCCCAAATCCGTCGCTAATTTCCTAACCCATCACCAAAGTCAGTAGTAAGTTAGCGACGGATTAGGAGATTCCGTCGCTAATTTTAGCGACGGAATTTCCTTTTCCGTCGCTAAATTAGCGACCGAATTTCTTTTTCCGTTGCCAAATTCAGCGCTAAATTAGCGACGGAAAAGGAAATTCCATTGCTAATTTAGCGACGGAAAAGGAAATTCCGTCGCCAATTTGTTGATGAAATTAGCGACGGAATAGGAAATTCCGTCGTTAAATCTAGATCCAATTAGCAACGAATAGTGTGATTCGTCGCTAATTTCAATGACAATTTAGCGACGAATGACGCTAGCGACGAATGGTAGTGTTCGTCGCTAATTTCATTGACGACTAGAGAAAATAGCGACTAATTTTATTCAACAACCGATTTGTCGACGAATTTAGCGACGAAAAAATGAACTCGTCGATAACACGGTGTCGCGAATTTAGCGACGAAAATAATTTTCGCCACTAATTTGTGACGAATTTTGCAACGGAAACATGTTCGTAGCTAATTTGCGACGAACAATGTTCGTAGCTGATTTGTGATGAACATGTCTCCGTCACAAAATTCGTCACAAATTAACGACGAAATTTTAAATTTTCATCGCTAAATTTTGTGATGCGGTGGTATCGACGAATTTTTTTTCGTCGCAAATTGTTTTAGCGACGAATTTTGTCAAATTTTCGTCGCTATTTTCTGTCGCTAAATGCCTGTTTTTTGTAGTGTTATTTAACCGACATGGGATCCGTGCTCAAGAAGTCCCAACATGATGTTCCTCCATCCGCTCACCATGTAATCCTTTTTTTCTTTCGTTTTCTATTCGTTTCTTCGGATTGGCCATAGCGAGGAGGAAAACCTAGAAACCTCGTTGCCATGTGTGTGAACAAGAACAGCTGTTTTCAGATACATAATTTTCTTTCAAGCGAATTCACGAGAAAGTGTGATTTGTGTAGACTTGACGCCAAAAGGAAGAACACGCCAACTTAAGTGATTGGGTAGGAACAAAAAACCAAAAAGAAGGAAAAAGCTTTCCTGCGTTCAGATTCTTCATGGACCAATATTTTTTTTTAAGAAAAAAAAAATGCCAGCCACAAAAATACGAACTAATCCAAATATCCATAGAGAAACTCCAAAAAGGAAAACCGCAACACATGCCACTGCCATTCTTGTTTGCATGTCATCCAAAGCACAATCGGAAAATTAAATTTCGAAACTAAAGAAAATCGTGATTTGAGATCTATTACGAGCAGGCTCTGATACCATATGTAAGCTGCGTATTTAATCTGTATGCAATGTTGACACCTAAATTTTGATCAATTTTTTTTTTTTTGAAAATTCATAGAAAATACATAAAAAGTTGAAAAATTGAAAAATCAATTTTGGTGACCTTAGCCAAGCTAAATGAACCATTTTGACCAAAAAAAATAATTTTCATAATTTTCATTTTTTTAATATATTTTCGAAAAATACAAAAAAAAAGAAAATCAAGAAAAAGAAAATCAAGAAAATCAAGAAAAATAATATTTGAGGTCACAAAAATATATAAAAATATTCGGTATTTTTATTTTTATTTTATCCATTTTCTGACATCATAAATAGTAAAATTCAGGTTTGATTTTAGGTGTTCTTTGATCATCATAAAATTGAATTTGGCAAAAATATTAGTAATGATTAAAAGGAAAAGGAGTGAAAACATCATCATTTAAAAGGAAAAGGGGACTCATCATTTTGTCTTCGCTTTTGATTATTTTATTATTATTTTTACTTTTTAGTATTTTATTATATTATTATTTTATTACAATTTTATTATTTTATTTTATTTTACTCTCCCCCCCTCCTCATCATCCGTCGCACTCCTTCTTCTTCTATTTATTCTTCTTCTTCTTCTTCTTCTTCTTCTTCCTCCCTCCTCTTCCTAGTTTTTGGTTCTTCATTTTTTTTTCCTCCCTTGGATTACGCCGACCACCCTCACCACCACCTTGCTCTGCCACCCTCCGACGCCGTGCCGAGATCCCGTCCGTCTTGCTGTTTATCGCGGCCTCGTGGAGCTCCTGGATACCGCAATCCCCCTCATCATCTCCCTCAACTCTCTCTTTCATTTTCGTTTTTTATTTCTCTCGCTCAGCTCGCCGCCCAGACCCAAAATCATCCGGTTTTTCGGCCATAACTCTTTCGTTAGGAATCGTATGAGAACGAGCCATATACCATTAGAAAGCTTATTCTCTTGCCGTTCTAACGACATATTGTGAGTCCAATTTGATCTAGCCATTTGCCTTGTAGAGCCGTTTGAATGAGCAAAGGTCGCTGCTGACCCTGTACCGACCAGTTTCTGCCGCCGCCGTCGTCCTCCACGATCAGCCATTCCGGCGACCTTTCCGACTCCCTCTGACCACCACAGGTTAAGTTAAGATGTCCTTAACAATTTCCCGTTGGTTTCATGAATTTTCGAGGCCCGGTTAAATTATGGTGATTTTTTGAAAAACAGTCGACGAAAATCGAGCGAACTGAGGTATTGTGGTCATATCTCACTCATTTGGACTCCTTTTAAGGTGAAATTTTCGGTGATGGCTTCCTAAGAGGATAGGCTATGTTCTGGAGTTTTAAGGTTGCTGAATATTTGCTGTGTATTTACTTTATGTCCTAGCATTTCATGCATCATATAGTTAATTTGTATTGTATTGCATTTAATAAAAGTGTGCATTTTCTACGTTTTACTTATTAGACCCAGAATCGGAAGGCCGAGCCTCCTGTTGGTGTCTGAATATTTGCTGCGTATTTACTTTATGTCCTAGCATTTCATGCATCATATAGTTAATTTGTGTTGTATTGCATTTAATAAAAGTGGGCATTTTCTACATTTTACTTATTATACCCAGAATCGGAAGGCCGAGCCTCCTGTTGGTGTCTGAATATTTGCTGCGTATTTACTTTATGTCCTAGCATTTCATGCATCATATAGTTAATTTGTGTTGTATTGTATTTAATAAAAGTGGGCATTTTGTACATTTTACTTATTAGACCCAGAATCGGAAGGCCGAGCCTCCTATTGGTGTCCAAGGCATTCTATTCATTTATTTTCTGTAAATTATATTGTGCTACCCCAGAATCGGAAGGCCGAGCCTCCTGCTGGTGGTTTATACCCCCACACATTGTTGCACGAGCACCGACGGACTCCGACGTCGTAAAATTCATCGGATCCCGTCTCCTTTGCTTGTGTTTATGTTGTATAATGACTTAATATCTTCTTTATTTTTTGCATTGTGTTGCGTCCTATAAAAACAAAAACAAAAAAAAAATGCTAGATTGGATGGCTGCAGATGAGCCACGTGTCGTGATCCGATGATTTTCAGAATAAAAAAATATTTTTAGTATTAAAAGAAATGAATTTCGAATTTTACAAAAATTAAAATGATTCGATTGTCATCGAGACGCCACGTGGCGCATTCTAGACTGTCCGATTGGGGTTTTTCAGAATAAAAAAAAATCCAAAAAAATGAATTATTAAGGAAAAATTAAAAAAAAATGAGAAAAATTACAGAAAATTCCTAAAAAAAAATTCTAAAAATTTCCAAGGCTGAAAATGACCAAAAGAAATTGATTTGTTGTCGTTTTTCAGGTTTTTCTCCTGTTTAATCCAAAACGACGATTTTACCCCACAAAGGGTAAATCGTCTTTGATATTCCAATGAATTGTGGAAATTGCTTAGAATTTGGTGATGGGCCAGATAGGTGGCTAAACCTTATGTCTAAGATTTCCACATTTCATTCCCATTTTTAGAAAATGACGATTTTACCCCTTCGAATGGTAAATCAGTTTCTAAAATTCCAGAAAATCATGAAAATTGCAAAAAAATAGGAAATGGGTCAATTGAGTGACCAAACCTATTTTTGACATTGTTTTACTCCGGATTCATTCCGAAATGACGATTTTTCCCTTTTTAGGCAAATCGTCCCTTTTGTCTCAAAATTACGACTTTACCCCTGATGGGTAAAATCATGTCTAAATCATTTCTAAGCTTGATTGATACTTATTTAGGCTAATAGAGCCTTATTAGGAGTGTCATGTTGATTTGATGTGATTATTTTACATATTTGGATTCATTGATTTGCGCATTTTATTATTGATTGTGATTGCTAGGATAGTCATTCCTATTTGCATGAATTCCTAGATTTAGGATTCGTACTCCACTCATCTGCATGAAACCTTAGGTCAGAAAATTCAGTCAACTTAGGTACCGAAAGGGCGTCAACTCTAACAGTTGACGTAACTAAGTCCCCGAACCCATTTCTCTGGTTATCGCAGAATTGAATAGAAACTCCCGACTATTCAATAGGGTGGTCCAATCATACCCTCCAAAAAATGATTGGTGGCGACTCCATGGCATGCACACTTAGCACATGTCACCAGACCACACTGAAGGTCGACTACGCATACCTCCGTTGCGACTTGGGTAACGGGCCTTGGGAGAGGCCCGCGTCCGACCAGACTGGACGGCCCATTAGCCCTCGAGAGCCCACATGCAACCTCGAGAGGGTCGCGACAGACTGGCGACTCCGCTGGGGACTTAGAGAACTTGAGCCGATTAAAAAGTTGATTGGTTTTTCTGACATGTTTTATGCAGATGCTCTTCAAGTTGAGGTACGTACTTTAACCCTTGAGGTGTTAAATATTTTTGCAGATTGGAGAAATAAGGGGTGAAGTGTTCGTTAACTCTGTCTTATGCAGGTAGGAGTTTGGGATGTATGATTGTGTGGATGTTTATATTGAAGCGGTGTTTGCTAAATGAAATGCATGTTTATTGCTTTAGCACGACACAATGAACACACACAACCGCGCCTAAAACCCCGGGCGCCGCCTATAGGAAAACAATAGAAGGGATTGAAAATGGAATCTCCGTGAGGAAAGACACGGGGTAATCTACTTTTCAATTCCGCTCGTTTCGAACTATGGATCGAGCCCCAATGCAACGATAGTTGTGCAATGGAATCTGCTCTTTCTAGAACTCGAGGTGGGAACCTTGACCTTAGGTGCCAAATCCTTTGATTTTTAGTAGTTTTATCCTCACTTGTCTCATGTGCATGTCTTTAGATGGTTGGTATATCTAAAACCACCTAAAAAAAAATCGGTGATCCTGGAGTCACATCTCGAAGACTGGAACTGGGGCATCTCCAAGTGTTCGGACCACATTCCTTTGATTGATTTGACATTCTTAGTTCTCTTGTATAAGATTAATTTTGCTGAGATCCTCTCTATCTCGTCCCTTAGATTGATTGTATTAGGGATCTATTTGTATTGTATACATCTTGATAAGGCTCATTTCTATCGAAAATGGGGGCAAATTCCCCAAACCCGTGGAGCATAGTGGAATTCGTCCCTTCAGTGCAAAATACATTTGGCCGCAGAGCCACTCGTTTGGTGAAAGGACGTATCGTTCCTAATTGATTTTTAATCAGATCTGGGGATAAGTTTTTCTCCATTTTTTTTTTATCTCAGGTGATAAAAGAGACAATGCACCCAAAAGCTCATGCATTCAAATGACAAAACAGACGTCGCCCAGCTGGGGCAAATGAACCGTAGGCGTTGCAAATATCTTCAAGCACGGATGGAGGAATTTGATAGATGTTGTGCATATCAATATGCAACAGCAAAACGGAATGCAAATCAAGTGTAAAAGGACGTATCGTTCCAAAATGATTGTTTTCTTGATATGAGAATAATGCTTCCTTTCTTTTTCCTCTTAGATGATGATCAAGAGCAGAGGACGCAGGATGTAATGCTTTCAAATAACAAACAGGGAACATCAAATACCTCAAATGGCGACTGTGATCGAGAGAATCACCAAACCGCCACATGACGAATCCCAAGAATATCAAGCTGTCTTGAGACAGATAAAATTGATCAAGGACTCTGACAATCGAGATGGATGATCAGAATCTGCAAAAATCAATGGGAGCAGGTTCCCCCCATTTGCTTTGAGGAGCCAAACCGGGGGCAAACTCTCATGATCCCCCATGAAAGCGCATCAGACCAGGGTCATCGAATCCAGAGATGACAAACAGCAAAACCATGCCTAACTGGGGCAAGTGAATGATTTGTACGCAGGACATTTCTCCTCTGACAAAATCAATGGACGCAATAACAGAGTCGTCCGCATCAGAATCAAACCCCAAGATACGAATTTGGGTGAACGGTAACCTTGTATCGTTCCAATTTGGTCTTCCAAGACCACATGCCTAACATGAGTTTTTACTCATTTAACAGGAAGTCGTTGGCGCCGAAAGCCTCAAACGAAAAGAGCACGCTAACAGGGAGACGAATAGAATCATTAGCCTTGGGAGTCAGGATTCCAGGAGATGGTCTTTGATTATAAGACCTAGTGGATGGAACCTTGAAGAATGGCGTGGGAATGCGCCCAAAAACACAAATGGATCTCCTCTGGGGCAAATCCTTGAGAATGATTCATCGCCAACCAAACGGACGAATCGTGGCCACAATATAGATGGCCAATTTCTGCAAGCCGCGCGTTTGTGTTCAAATGAAAACACCAAGCAAGAACAAGGCGGTATCGTTCCAATTTGTCTTGAATTTTGGAACGCAAACTGACACTTATTGTTTATTTTTTACAGGGGCTCGCCATCCAGGCAAAGCGGGTTTTCACATCCCATGTATTACCCGTCGGAATACATGACCAAGGGTAAGATGTATCGTTCTAATTTTTTGAAAAATTCATGAACGTACAATAACATGTTTCTTCTGCATTTTCAGGGATCTCCAGCCGCGGGGGACAGGTAAGTATCCCTCTCCCCAATCCATTGAAGATGTTGAATAAAAAAATAGAGAAGAAAAGAAAAGCTTTCAGAATCTAATGTCTAGAAAAGACATAGAATTCAAACTTTATTGGCATTCATGTTTTGAAACAGGAGGTTGTTTGAACATGAATAAGAACATGCATGGTGCATCATAAAATCCCCTTGACGGGTAAAATTTTTGGAGAGAACGAAAGAGATTTTTCCAATCAAAAGTTGTTCAAAACTTTCAAAAGGACGTTTTCTCAAAAGACGAGAGGCAAAGCCTAAATCCAAACACGTCCAACACACACTTGAGAGATGAGTGGAGAGGACAGATGACAAAATCTGGGTCTACGGAGGTAGGGACCAGTCGCAGTGATTACATGGGTTGGGATGACGGAGGCATTCGTTTCATATCCCCCAAACACTACAGGTGACCGTTGATAACCCCTTTGAACGGCGGTTTTCATTCTTAACCCTGTCAAGAACCACCCCACATCGGGGCAAAATAGAGGTGAGTCCAGCAGCATCAGGAGAAAATGGTTAGAAATTTTCTTGCTCGGACTAACATTAATCTTTGTGTGTTGTTTATATGGTAATCCAAGTGCCATAGGATGATGAGAAGCATTCATTTCTCTATCTCACACACCGAATCCTTTGCACAGCCAACTTGAGTCTGCAAATTCATTTCATGAACCCATTGGTGATCATTCCAAGACGGATGCCGCACCACTTCAAAAATGGAAGAGTTCAAGACTCAGGGATCACGAAGAGAATTCCCGGACTGATATTTAAAGCATGTTTAGACTATATGTCTAACATGATCCCATAAAGATGAGAAAAAGTGGGATTTCAAAAATGAAAATGAGAAAAAATCCCCGGCATCAAGAAAAAGCAAAGTGCCTAGTAAAAGCAAGGCCGATGCTCGTGCAAATTGTTTAATTGATCCGAAATGAAGCTGGATGGGAAAAGGGGAAATCCCTGAAGGAGCCAAATCCAAAAGGGCTGCTCCCCAAATGGTGACAAGCGCCGAACAAAGACATAGAGAGAGTCGCTCCCTGAACGCAACAAGAGACACCCGCTAAAGAATTTGTGCACACCTCAAAAGCGGTTGCACACCTCAAAAAACTGAAGGTGCAGAGAGGAAAGGGCATGTGGTAAATTTGCAATGATCACCAATGTCAAACCCTTCGTAATTTCTAGGCCAAAAACAAGCCTTTTTCGGTCCCCAATCCTACCAACATCATAACCCTGAAACAGTCTTCTCTGACTAAGACACTTGGGTTAACATATAGCTTAGCTCGAAGAAGTACGAGCAAGACTATTTCTTTCTCATTTTGCAGGGTTCTTGACTTGTAAACCCGGAGCAGATGATGAAGACTTTCATTCAATGGCCTCGACTCCAAAGCGGGTCCCCTTTGAAAGCCAATATCCAAGCCTAACATTACGGTCCCGTGGAAGACCTCCCGACCGATCAAAATGTATGCGCTGCGAATGAGCCTAAAACCTAGGCACAGGTTAGTAGGGAATTGAGTGCATCCCCTATAAAAATCACTATCTCAAAACAGGTGAGAAGACCTCCTTGTCGAGAAATATTCCAATTGATGTTTTGAACAAACTCTCTTTGGAATTTTCAAACTGTTGATCCGGATTTTCCATGCAAGGAATTTATTATCACATTTGCATGTTGCAAGAATGCTTTGGATAACCTCCAGCATCAAAATACACATTTCATGACCAAAACTTAAGTCATAAAATTTTGTCAATTGGACAATTATTGTCTTCCCAAAGATTATTAATATTTTCTTGGTGAAGAAAAATCTTTCAGGTTTGAACTTTCTGCAGGATACCTGGAGAACCCGGCTCCCAGAACCTCGCCTCAACAGACTCAAGTGAAGCTTTGTCAAAATAAAATCTTTCACTGCTTCAAAAACTGAATTCCCGACAAACTTCGGGATCTCTAAAAAAAAAAAAAGAGGGGAAGAAAAACCCTTTTAAAAGAAAAAGTCCTATCAGACGTGGAGAACCCTCGTCCCAGGACCCATTTTCAAAATATCAAACAGTCTCATTGGACGTGGAGAACCCTCGTCATGAGACCCCTTTTCAAAAAAAAAAAAAACTTTAGGCAGTCTCATCGGACGTGGAGAACCCTCGTCATGAGACCCCTTTTCAAAACTTTAGGCAGTCTCATCGGACGTGGAGAACCCTCGTCATGAGACCCCTTTTCATAATTTAGGCAGTCTCATCGGACGTGGAGAACCCTCGTCATGAGACCCATTTTCAAAATTTATGCAGTCTCATCGGACGTGGAGAACCCTCGTCATGAGATCCCTTTTCAAAATTTAGGCAGTCTCATCGGACGTGGAGAACCCTCGTCATGAGACCCCTTTTCAAAAAATTTAGGCAGTCTCATCGGACGTGGAGAACCCTCGTCATGAGACCCATTTTTAAAAATTAGGCAGTCTCATCGGACGTGGAGAACCCTCGTCATGAGACCCCTTTTCAAAGTCAAACCAATGGTAGAAACCGCCTGAAGGGTCAACTCAAGGTAGATACCGCCTGAAGGGTCAACTCAAAGGTAGATACCGCCTGAAGGGTCAACACAAGGTAGAAACCGCCTGAAGGGTCAACTCATGGTAGAAACCGCCTGAAGGGTCAATCAAAGGTAGAAACCGCCTGAAGGGTCAATCCAATAGTGAAAATCACTTAAATGGTCAACTCAATAGTCCGATCCACCATACGGATCAAAATCCTTGGCAAATCCCAAATGGGACGCGTCTTCCTTAGATTCCTATCAGTTAGGAATCCCATTATGGTTTGACCTACCATACGGGTCAGAGCTTAACCTCTCTAGGATACTCTAGTAACGAGTTCCTAGAAATTCTCTTGAATCCATCAAACACCGCGAAAATCGCACAAACATCGAACAGGTAAGTGGCAGGTATGTCTCTCTATTATCTCACTCTCTCATGTCAAATGAAGGTTTCCCCCGTCAAGAAAGAGCATACATCGACAAGCATGAAAAACTGGATGTCATGACTCCTTTTCCTTTAGTTTCCCGAGTCGAGTCGATCAGGACTCAGGTGTCACCTTATCTTTGAGAGAAACCTCTAACGAGATTCCTCTCAAAGAGGGGCAGCTGTTGACACCTAAATTTTGATCAACTTTTTTTTTTTGAAAATTCATAGAAAATCCATAAAAAGTTGAAAAATTGAAAAATAAATTTTGGTGACCTTAGCCAAGCTAAATGAACCATTTTGACCAAAAAAAATAATTTTCATAATTTTCATTTTTTTAATATATTTTCGAAAAATACAAAAAAAAAAGTCAAGAAAAAGAAAATCAAGAAAAATAATATTTGAGGTCACAAAAATATATAAAAATATTCGGTATTTTTATTTTTATTTTATCCATTTTCTGACTTCATAAATAGTAAAATTCAGGTTTGATTTTAGGTGTTCTTTGATCATCATAAAATTGAATTTGGCAAAAATATTAGTAATGATTAAAAGGAAAAGGAGTGAAAACATCATCATTTAAAAGGAAAAGGGGACTCATCATTTTGTCTTCGCTTTTGATTATTTTATTATTATTTTTACTTTTTAGTATTTTATTATATTATTATTTTATTACAATTTTATTATTTTATTTTATTTTACTCTCCCCCCCTCCTCATCATCCGTCGCACTCCTTCTTCTTCTATTTATTCTTCTTCTTCTTCTTCTTCTTCCTCCTCCCTCCTCTTCCTAGTTTTTGGTTCTTCATTTTTTTATCCTCCCTTGGATTACGCCGACCACCCTCACCACCACCTTGCTCCGCCACCCTCCGACGCCGTGCCGAGATCCCGTCCGTCTTGCTGTTTATCGTGGCCTCGTGGAGCTCCTGGATACCGCAATCCCCCTCATCATCTCCCTCAACTCTCTCTTTCATTTTCGTTTTTTATTTCTCTCGCTCAGCTCGCCGCCCAGACCCAAAATCGTCCGGTTTTTCGGCCATAACTCTTTCGTTAGGAATCGTATGAGAACGAACCATATACCATTAGAAAGCTTATTCTCTTGCCGTTCTAAAGACATATTGTGAGTCCAATTTGGCCCAGCCATTTGCCTTGTAGAGCCGTTTGAATGAGCAAAGGTCGCTGCTGACCCTGTACCGACCAGTTTCTGCCGCCGCCGTCGTCCTCCACAATCAGCCATTCCGGCGACCTTTCCGACTCCCTCTGATCACCACAGGTTAAGTTAAGATGTCCTTAACAATTTCCCGTTGGTTTCATGAATTTTCGAGGTCCGGTTAAATTATGGTGATTTTTTGAAAAACAGTCGACGAAAATCGAGCGAACTGAGGTATTGTGGTCATATCTCACTCATTTGGACTCCTTTTAAGGTGAAATTTTCGGTGATGGCTTCCTAAGAGGATAGGCTATGTTCTGGAGTTTTAAGGTTGCTGAATATTTGCTGTGTATTTACTTTATGTCCTAGCATTTCATGCATCATATAGTTAATTTGTATTGTATTGCATTTAATAAAAGTGTGCATTTTCTACATTTTACTTATTAGACCCAGAATCGGAAGGCCGAGCCTCCTGTTGGTGTCTGAATATTTGCTGCGTATTTACTTTATGTCCTAGCATTTCATGCATCATATAGTTAATTTGTGTTGTATTGCATTTAATAAAAGTGGGCATTTTCTACATTTTACTTATTAGACCCAGAATCGGAAGGCCGAGCCTCCTGTTGGTGTCTGAATATTTGCTGCGTATTTACTTTATGTCCTAGCATTTCATGCATCATATAGTTAATTTGTGTTGTATTGCATTTAATAAAAGTGGGCATTTTCTACATTTTACTTATTAGACCCAGAATCGGAAGGCCGAGCCTCCTATTGGTGTCCAAGGCATTCTATTCATTTATTTTCTGTAAATTATATTGTGCTACCCCAGAATCGGAAGGCCGAGCCTCCTGCTGGTGGTTTATACCCCCACACATTGTTGCACGAGCACCGACGGACTCCGACGTCGTAAAATTCACCGGATCCCGTCTCCTTTGCTTGTGTTTATGTTGTATAATGACTTAATATCTTTTTTATTTTTTGCATTGTGTTGCGTCCTATAAAAACAAAAACAAAAAAAATGCTAGATTGGATGGCTGCAGATGAGCCACGTGTCGTGATCCGATGATTTTCAGAATAAAAAAATATTTTTAGTATTAAAAGAAATGAATTTCGAATTTTACAAAAATTAAAATGATTCGATTGTCATCGAGACGCCACGTGGCGCATTCTAGACTGTCCGATTGGGGTTTTTCAGAATAAAAAAAATCCAAAAAAATGAATTATTAAGGAAAAATTAAAAAAAAATGAGAAAAATTACAGAAAATTCCTAAAAAAAAATTCTAAAAATTTCCAAGGCTGAAAATGACCAAAAGAAATTGATTTGTTGTCGTTTTTCAGGTTTTTCTCCCGTTTAATCCAAAACGACGATTTTACCCCTCAAAAGGTAAATCGTCTTTGATATTCCAATGAATTGTGGAAATTGCTTAGAATTTGGTGATGGGCCAGATAGGTGGCTAAACCTTATGTCTAAGATTTCCACATTTCATTCACATTTTTAGAAAATGACGATTTTACCCCTTCGAATGGTAAATCAGTTTCTAAAATTCCAGAAAATCATGAAAATTGCAAAAAAATAGGAAATGGGTCAATTGAGTGACCAAACCTATTTTTGACATTGTTTTACTCCGGATTCATTCCGAAATGACGATTTTTCCCTTTTTAGGCAAATCGTCCCTTTTGTCTCAAAATTACGACTTTACCCCTGATGGGTAAAATCATGTCTAAATCATTTCTAAGCTTGATTGATACTTATTTAGGCTAATAGAGCCTTATTAGGAGTGTCATGTTGATTTGATGTGATTATTTTACATATTTGGATTCATTGATTTGCGCATTTTATTATTGATTGTGATTGCTAGGATAGTCATTCCTATTTGCATGAATTCCTAGATTTAGGATTCGTACTCCACTCATCTGCATGAAACCTTAGGTCAGAAAATTCAGTCAACTTAGGTACCGAAAGGGCGTCAACTCTAACAGTTGACGTAACTAAGTCCCCGAACCCATTTCTCTGGTTATCGCAGAATTGAATAGAAATTCCCGACTATTCAATAGGGTGGTCCAATCATACCCTCCAAAAAATGATTGGTGGCGACTCCATGGCATGCACACTTAGCACATGTCACCAGACCACACTGAAGGTCGACTACGCATACCTCCGTTGCGACTTGGGTAACGGGCCTTGGGAGAGGCCCGCGTCCGACCAGACTGGACGGCCCATTAGCCCTCGAGAGCCCACATGCAACCTCGAGAGGGTCGCGACATGCAGCGATCCAAGATATCACGTATAGAAGCACGAATCACACATCCATAGATTAGAAAAAATTGACGCACATGTTTTGGATCCATCGATCTTGATGCGGAACTTGCGATGATCCGATGCTCAAGATCTTCTCCTCTATGAACCCCTTTATCGATGGCTTCAATGAGACGGCGCCTCACGCGTTGCTTCTGACGATTCCTTATATGAGGTTATGCGAACATTAGGGTTTAGAGGAGGAACTTGAGCTCTATTTATAGAGAATGAATCTTATCCCCTCATCAAAGATTAGGTTTATCTCGGCCCATACTATCTAGCCCCATATCCGACTAGAATTAGGAAACTGTATATATCTCTCTTTATTATACCAAATAATATTATAATAACAATTAAGAAAGCCCATAATTGACTATTAAAAAATATTCTAACACGAAGTACATATGAAATCATAGCCAACTGGCATTAGACAAAGATAAACAAGATGAAAAAAAAATTGTGACAAAATTAATTATGTCTAAGACGATGGTCTTACTCGGCCTTTGATAATTGCTGTGAAAGAAGTAGCAAAAGTGGTGAGAGGAGTGGGAATGTCGATCGGAGAGTTATCAAAAAAGTCCTAAATCAATACTTGAGATTAAAACCACGCGTTATCTTTGCTTTTTTATTATACTTTGGAAAGGCTTGGACCTGAGTAAAGTCTTTAAACTACTTCGTCCGAACTCTGGGACGTAAAATTTGGAGGTTCTTATCTGGAATGAAGGAAAAATGTATATTTTCTCCCTACTTAGGGGACGATGGTGAGAAAGGTATACTCCACGTCATCTTCGGATGGTTGTTGTCGGGTAGGGTCGTATAGTAGTTTCCCGCATCTGGAGTGAATTATCAGAGTTTCGGCTCCTGCGTCGTCGACATGTGCTTGGCATAATATCTTTGAATCGACTTGTCGACCACATATCCCTGGTTCAAAGACACCGAGGCACTGTGCGAAACTTGAAACTAAAATCACGCGTTGCCCTTGCTTTTCTATTATTGTTAGGAAAGGCAGACTCGGCAGGAAGAGTCAATGCTTTTCTATTATAATTGCAGAAGACGGAGACTTCGTAGAAAAGAGGGTTTTTTCTTTTCTTTTCTTTTCTTTTAGAGTCAAATGCTTTTTCGAGTTCGACGAAAGAAATAAAAATAAAAGTAAACGCTTCTTCGTGGAATTTCTCGCTGGATGTCTTTTGGCACTTTCAAAAGGCAGAGAGATAGTAAAAGGAGGAGGAGCCAATGCTTTTTCAAAAGCATGACGACGTGGCGGGTCCAGCGTGCCAAGCATGGCAGCCTCCCCTGTCCGTCCGGGTAAAGCTTATGTGGCCCAGTTCACCATTCACTTCACGACAGGGGTCCACCACTCAGAAAAAAAAAACGAAAATTCTCAAATCTCTCTCCACTGTCTCTTTCTCTCGCGTTGCATCTCGACCGAGAAAGCAAAAAGACGTCGGCTGCCATGGGTACGGAGCTCGAGCTCCACAGCCATGACCGCTGCGACCTTTCCGGCCGGGACGCCGACTGACGAGCTCATGCCACCACAGGGAGGAGCTCGTGGCCACCATAGCCACGGAGCTCGAGCTCTCGAGCTGCACAGCCATGGCGGCCTCGAGCCATGAGCTCGAGCTTCGCGACCAGGGGCAGAGATGACTTCGGCCACAGCAGCAGAGCTCGAGCCCACGGCTCCCGGCCTCCATGGCCACGTAGCTCGAGCTCGAGCTCCACAGCCATGGCGACCGGGAGCCTTAGGCTCGAGCTCCGAGGTAAGACTTTGGCAAACGAAGGGACAGAATCCATCAGCGGCGTCAGTTGTCGAAGGCTCCGAGGGCGCTCTTCAACGCGGTCCGTAGCGGCTGTGGCTCGGAGAAGGGAAATGAGATTAGCCAGAGAGGAGATGGTAGGCAGGAGGTCGGAGAGGACAGCGAAAGAGACAGACAGAAGGGGGGAAGACAGAGAGAGGAGAGAGAAAATTTTCTTTTTTTTTTAGTTGTGGACCCCCTGTTCGACACGTGTCGTGGAGTGAATGCTAACTGGGCCACGTAAGCCTTACAAGGTCTGTACCCAATATTTTCGCGTCGATCACGGTAGCCATGTTATATAGCGTCCGGAACGAGCGTAATACTTTTATCAAAGAGAGATTCGAAACACCCGGGACAAAAAAAAAATGAATTCTCCAAATCTCCTTTTCTTGCTTCTTCTTCTCACGTTTGCTTCCACCATAAACGCGCAATTCCCAGCTAAATACTGTGGTTTCACCGGCAACTTCACCGCGGACAGCACCTACCAAACCACCCTCACCACCCTCCTCTCCTCTATCTCCACCACCGACTCCTCGTCCCTCTCGTACGGCTTCTTCAATACCTCCTCCGCCGTATCGGGCGACTCCCAAACCCTCTATGTCTTTGGCCTCTGCCGCGGTGACTTCACTGCCTTGAGCTGCCGTGCCTGCCTCGATGACTTGGCCTTCGACATGCGCCGCCTCTGTCCCCTCCAGAAGGAGGCACTCCTCTACACCGGGGACTGCATCATCCGGTACTCCAACGCCTCGTTCTTCGGCACAGTCGCGACAAATCCCACGTACGTGGCGGGAGTCCCTGCCAACTTTTCAGACACATACGACACAGCGGTGACGAAGTTCCTGAGTAGTCTGGGGGCCGAGGCGGCGGGTGGCAGCTCGCTGAAAAAGTACGCGTCGGGGAACGAATCAGCGGGGACTGAAATGATCTACGCGTTGACACAGTGCACACCGGACTTAACGAAGCAGCAATGCACAGACTGCCTATTGACAGGCATCCGGACGATCAGGTATGAGTGTGACGGTTGGGCAGGAGGACGGTTCATGGTTCCAAGTTGCCTGATTTTGTGGGGGAACGGTCAGTTCTTGCGCCAGGTCAGGGTGCCACTTCCGCCGCCGCCGACATCGCCACTGCCATCGCTGCCTCCATCACCAGGTACGTACGTGGGTTCTTGTTCAGGAGTGATACACAGCGTTTGGGTCCTTTTTTTAATATAAAATTATGCGGTTTCGCATGAGATTCACACAATCAATTCTTCGTGTGAGCTAAATCTACATGCTTTCTTCATTGATATATGCTCAGTAGATTATGTAATTTTTTTATTGAATAAATGCTTTTTGGCGAAAAAGAAGGTATCGATTGGTCAATATTTTTAGGACAAAAATATATGTTTATGCCCTATTTATTTCGTGAATAATGTGACTTTATTTAAAAATGTCTTGCAAGTCATTTTTCATAAAAATGACAATATTTTCTTATATTTGGTTGAGACCTTAAAATAAATTGAAAAATATTTTTCGTCGTTTGGAATGAAATATCTCATTTGGTTGAAAATTGCTAGCATGGACAATTTTTATCGTTTCTTTTTTTGTTTTTTACATCCTTTTTCTTCTCTCTCTTTATTTTTCTTTTCTTTGTTTTCTTTTTCCACCGGTCCCCAAGTCTCAGCGACATATCTCTTTTTCTTTTGTTCAAGCCAAATTCGAGTGGTGTCACTAGGCCAATCTTGTGAGATTGAAATGTCATAGAATGAATCAATCGTTTGCAATTCTAATAGAATAAAATTAGAATAAAATCGAAACTTTTACTGGATACTAAACATAAGATAAGTAAGTGGACAATAGAAAACAAAGGATTATTTACCTTCTTCGTAGTCTGGTGACCCAACATATTCTGACACTAAGATTTTACGAACATAAGGTAAGACAGGATATAAAATAAAATAATTTAAATAAATAATTTAAAATATATATACATGAAATTAAGGCTCGATTTGTTTTACGAAATAAATGGAGCCAAAAGGACACCTGAGAGAGAGAGAGATCTTGATCAATCTAGGGTTTCAATCAATGGCAACCATCTTTAGGCTCACATGTAAAATCTATCTCTCTGAAACAAATTTGCAAACTTACCTTGGATGTTCCTTGCTCCACTCTGGTTCTGTAAACCATTTCCCCGTCTTTATTCTGATTTATGATAAAAATGCATGAAAGTAATGAAATTCAAGTCGAAAGGCAACCAATTATCCTTAGAATCTCAAAAATTTGGAGTGCAATGTGATGTATTCCGAATCTTATTAGACGAAATCTGGTGGGATGGCAAAATTCAGAAATCCGAATAAGTTTCCCTTTGAGTTATCAGAGACCGGCCCGATGTAACATTCACATCGCAATTTGTGGTGCGTGTTTGTTCTTGTTATATCTTTGCAACATGAGTTTCGTTTCCACGGTCATAATGGCACCTTAATAATTTCTCCAACGTGTTACTTAGGTGCTGCATGATAACCCACTAGAAGTAGAATTTCCCTGCCAGAAGTCAATCTGGCAAGGAAATTCGTTTGGTAAAATCACTTCCGAAGTAGAAATACGTTTGGTAAAAAAATTGACTCCTGGAAAGATTTTCTACTTCTGGTCGAATTTTCTACTACTGGTTGGATTTTTTTCCAACTTTGAGAAGTTAGAAATTTTTACTTCTCAGCTCCAAAATCACTTCTTCGATCATACGAGCCTCGGCTGACCACTGTCGCCACCCGTGGCCGAACGCAGCCCGCTGCCGCCGATCGCCCGTCACCGCCGGTTGCCGCCCGCCGCCGCCAAAGATTTTGTTAATAATGTTTCAAAAATAGAAATTTTTAACTGTTACCAAACGAATTTCTTTGATCAAAAGTTAATCTAGAATATAAATAGAAAAATCAACTTCTGCTTTTGAGGAAAAGTAGAAAAATCAATTTCTGATCAGAAGTTGGCCGGAAGTGTTACCATGCATGGAATTAATAACCATTGAGCAGTGATCATAAACATAATGGGCCTTTGTCACTCCATGTGTCCTTTTGTCCTTTTTTGGGAAAATTACCAAAAAAATCCTAAACTTTTTGTAGTTGTGCCAATTCAGTCCTAAACATTTTTTTCCAATTCAGTCCTAAACCTTTTGCAATTGAGCCATTTAAGTCCATCCGCCAAATTTTGGCCGGCCAGGCACCCCAATATTTTAATATTTTTTTAGGTTTTTTTTTTCTTTTCTCCTTCTACCTCCTTGCTCTAGATCGCCGCTCCTTCTTCCTACGGCGCCGCTTCGTCCTCAGCTTTGTCCTCCTTCCTCCAACAATAGCCATGACTCGGCCTAGCAAGCTCGAGGTGGCTGGTCCCAACGATCTCGGCCTCGCCCGATGCTAGCAAGCCACGAGTTCACCAGATCCAGGCGAGCTCGAGCTCGGCCATGGCCGGTGAGCTCGGGGCTTGCCAAATCGGCGAGCTTCGAGCTCCACTGAGGCCAGCGAGGTAGGAGTTCGTCGGCCGAGGCCCAAGACGAAAGCTGGGGAGCTGCAGTCGTGACTCTTTCGCCATCTCCTTCCTGTGAATTTTTGACATGCATATCCTCCCCAGTACCAACAAGACAAGAACTAAAATTGAGGGATGTTGGGAAAAAGACGGATAATATGCGGAAGCGAAAACCCTTTCTCCCCTCTTGCGTGATCAAGATGGGCAAAAAGAAAATAGAGAAACGTAGAAGCGGAGACACACAGAATTTTACGTGAAAAACTCGAAAGGGAAAAACCACGAAGATCGTCCACTATAGTAGCAGGATTACAACAATATGTCTTCACCTAAATTGGTGGAACACTCTCATTGGTATGGTGGAATACACACAAGTACAAGAGGATAACACTCTCTCAAACTCTTCACACAAAGATGGCTCTCTCTCTCTCTCTCTCTCTCTCTCTCCCTCTCGGAGGATCTCTCTTTTGTCGAATGGCTCGTCGAATTCTTCGACGTCATCGACACTTCTCTCTTGGAGGATATCTCTCACTTGGTAGTGGAATGCTCGATCGTCTTATGCTTCATGCCATCTCTTCATCCCCTATTTATAGAGGGCCATGGAATCACTCTTCCATGCTCTAGAATCTTCACCAATTAATGAGGTGGATTTACGAAGATGATTAGTACCTTCTCAATGCACGGAGCCACGAGAATTCACTTTCCCGTACGAGGTAGTTGCATTGGAACTACGTGATCATCAATGCATTAATTCTCCCTCCTAATTAAGGAGAATCCCAACAAATCTCCCCCTTCGACTTAATTAGAGAGGCTTACCACACCGGCACCTTCACAGCACTCATCGAACTTCTTCGATAGAATAACCTTGGTCATCATGTCGGACCAGTTCTCATCGATGTGAACCTTGTCGAGTTGTAGATGCTTCTCTTCTATGACATCTCGAATCCAATGATATCGCATATCGATATGTTTTGATCGAGAGTGATAGGCTGAATTCTTCGACAAGTGTATGGCACTATGATTATCACATCTTAGCACATACTTTTCTTGCTTATGACCCAGCTCAAGCAAGAAGTTCTTCATCTAGAGCATTTCTTTACATGCTTCTGTAGCTGCAATATATTCGGCTTCGGTGGTAGATAGGGCGACACATTTTTGGAGCTTCGACTGCCAAGACACAGCTCCCCCTGCAAAAGTAGTCAGGTACCCTGACGTCGATTTTCTCGAATCAACATCACCACCTAAATCTGCATCCGTGTAACCTTTTAACACGGGTTCTCCTTCGCCGAAACATAAACATCTTTTCAATGTACCCTGGAGATATCGAAATATCCATTTGACAGCGGCCCAGTGCTCCTTTCCAGGATTTGAAAGATATCGGCTTACAACACCAACTGCATGAGCAATATCGGGCCTGGTGCAAATCATTGCATACATAAGGCTGCCAACCGCCGATGAATATAGCACATTCTTCATCTCTTCTTTATCTTTCTCAGTCGATGGACTCTGCTTCTTGCTTAATTTGAAATGTCCAGCAAGAGGAGTATTTACTAGTTTGGCCTTGCTCATATCGAATCTCTTGAGAATCTTCTCGATATACTTCTCTTGGGATAGCCATAATAGCTTTTTTGAACGATCTCGCAAGAACTTCATCCCAAGGATCTGCTTCGCCGCACCTAGATCTTTCATAGCGAAGGACTTGCTCAAGGCTTTCTTCAGGGCAGAAATTTTCTTCGAATCTTGCCCAATTATCAGCATATCATAAAGCAAGAGATTTATAAAATCACCACTAGCATACCTCTTAATAATATACGCAGTGGTCGGCGGCAGTCTTCTTGAAATCATGTTCCGCCATGAAAGCATCGAACTTCTTGGACCACTGTCTTGATGCTTACTTTAGACCATAGAGGCTCTTCTTAAGACAACACACCATGTGTTCTTTACTTGGAACTTCAAAACCCTCAAGTTGCTCCATGTAGATTTCTTCCTCTAGGTCTCCATGAAGAAAAGCTGTCTTCACGTCCAGTTGTTCGATCTCCAAGTTTAGAGTGGCGGCTATACCAAGGACAGCTCGGATAGATGACATCTTCACTACCGGGGAAAATATCTCATCGAAATCGATGCCCTTCTTCTGGTTGCATCCTTTGACAACAATTCGAGCTTTGTACGTTGGCCGCGAGCTATTTTCATCAGCTTTAAGTTTATACACCCACTTGTTTTTCAGCGTTCGCCTTCCTTTTGGCAACTTAACAAGTTCATAAGTGTGATTCTCATGCAAGGATTGCATCTCCTCCTGCATGGCTTTCTCCCATTCTTCTTTCTCGTTGCTAGCAACAACTTCTTCATAACACTAAGGCTCCCCTTCTTCTGCAAGAATAGTATAGTCATCCACAGGATATCTGGTCGAAGGACGCCTGATTCTAATGGATTGCCTTAACCGAGGTTGCACTTCAGACTCTTGTTCGACAAGCTCTGTCTTTGTCATTTCGACAAGTTCTTCTATTGGTGGTTCAACATTTCCATCACCAACTTCTTCATTATTGCTCTGCAATGATTCTCCCCTTGAATCATTACGCTCCTTAGAAGATAACACATGATTGGAATGGGTAACAACCCTGGTCTTGGGCTTTTCGATAGCTTCGTGAGTCTGATCTTCAAAGAACACAACATCACGGCTTCTCACGATCCTCCTTTTGATAGGATCCCATAGTCGAAAGCCAAACTCATCTTTTGGTGAACCAAGGTAAATACACTCCTTGGTCTTCGCATCGAGCTTAGATCGTTCGTCTTTAGGAATATGAACGAACGTTCGGCAACCGAATGCTTTCAGATGACCGTATGATGCCTTGTTCCTTATGCAAACCTCCTCTGGGATATCTCCATCCAAAGGTCTTGACGGCGACAAGTTAATTATATCAACGGCAGTCTTCACGGCTTCACCCCAAAACGACTTGGGTAGTTTGGCGTGGGATATCATGCATCGAACTCTTTCTTCAATGGTTCGGTTCATCCTCTCAGCTACACCATTTAGCTGAGGCGTCTTTGGAGGTGTCTTTTCCAGGTTAATACCATGTGACCTGCAATATGCTTCAAATGGGCCATGGTACTCACCACCATTATCGGCTCGCACGCACTTCAATTTCTTCCCAGTCTCCCGTTCCACCATGGCATGGTACTCCTTGAATGCTTGGAGAACTTGGTCTTTCGTGCTCATCAAGGACACCCATACTTACCTTGAGTGATCGTCGATAAAGGTGACAAAGTAATATGCACCACCAAGAGATTTCTCTGTCATCAAACAGACATCAGTATGAACCAGATCAAAAACATACCTTCTCCTTCTTGGTCAATCTAGTTTCTGGAATGACACTCGGCGTTGTTTGCTAGAAAAGCAATGAGTGCAGGTCTCCAGTAGTTGGCCTTTTACATCAGAAAGAAGCTTTTTTCTTGGCGAGGATCTGCAATCCCTTTTCGCTCATGTGACCAATCCTTTTGTGCCATAACTCCATGCTTGAGTCACCGTGGGCAACGTTAGCATCTCCGTTACGCACTCTTCCTTGCATGACATACAAGGAGCCTTCTTTATTTCCTCGGGCGATAACCATACTCCCTTTGACGAGTTTCCATTTACCCACACCGAAGTGATTCACCATCCCAGCATCATCCAGCTTCCCAGCTGAGATAAGGTTATGGCGCATATCTGGAACATGCCTAACCTCCTTCAATACTAACTTGTATCTCGCGTCGGTCAACAAAGTGACTTCACCAATTCCAACAATTTTGCTGGTGACGCGATTTCCCATCTTGACTGTACCAAAGTCACCACTTTGGTAGGATGAGAAGAAACCTTCATGAGGAGTGACGTGAAAGGACGCACCTGAGTCAACGATTGTCGCGACCCTCTCCTCGAGCGGCGGTCGGAGGGGGCTAATGGGCCGCCCAATCGTCGCCTGATCGGACACGGGCCTCTCCCAAGGTCCATTACCCAAATCACAACGGCTGGATATACGTGGTCGACCTTCAGTGTGGTCTGGTGACATGTGATATGTGTACATGCCAAGGAATCGCCACCAATCGTTTCGTGGAGGGTACGATCGGAAACCCTATCGAATAGTTAGGAGCGGTATATTCGATTCTACGAAAACCAAAGAAGTAGGATCGGGGACTTTGTTACGTCAACTATCAGAGTTGACGCCCTTTCGGCACCTAAGTTGAATGATTTATCTAGTCCTAAGATTTCATGCAGACGAGTGAGGTACGGATCCTAAATCTAGGAATTCATGCAGATTAGAGTGGCTACTCTATCACTCACAATCAGTGAAAATAAATGCGCAAATCAAGGATCCAAAACATGCGGATAAATCACATGAAAACAGCATGGTATCCTTAATGAGGCCCTATTAGCCTAGAGAAGTATCAATCAAGGCTTAGGAGTGATTTTGACACGATTTGCCCATGAGGGGCAAAATCATAATTTTGAGAAATTTGAGGATAATTTACCTTAAAAAGGGAAAAATAGTCATTTCAGATGAAATATGCAGTCAAAAGATGGTAGAAATGGGATTGACGATCAAATCCTTCAATTTCCTATTTTTCGAGAATTTCCAGGATTTTTCTAGAATTTAAGAGTGATTTTACCTTTGGAGGGGTAAAATCGTCATTTTGGACAAAGATGAGAACTAAAAATCTCAAATATTAGGGTTGGTCACCCACCTGACCCAAACCCTAATTTTAAGTAATTTTCAGGACTCGATTGGAATAAGGAAGACGATTTACCCATTGAGGGGTAAAACCGTCATTTTGAGGAAAATGAACGAGACTCGAAAATCCAAGCCCAAGAATTGGTCGCCTGACCGACCCTAATTCTTACCTTGGCATTATCGACTTTATCTCACATACACAACAGAGGCCCCCTAAAGGGTAATATCGTCAATTCTCGGAAGAACGGATAAGAAACCCCAAAAATAGGATTGACCAGTTGTTTGTGGTCAATCCTCAATTTTTAGGGATTTCTGGAATATCTAGGATTTTCCCACAATTTTCCTACATTTTTTTTGGGATTTTCTAGCATTTTTTAGGATTTTCTAGAAATTTTTTGACTTTTTTTATTTTTTTAAAATCATTTTCTGAATTTTTTTATTAAGAAAATGCTTCGAACCAGGTCGACCCGACCCACTCGGGTCGAAACCCGGCCCAGACCCGGACCCGCGATACCGCGCCCTAAAACGGCGTCGTACCAACCTTTTTTTATTTTCGGATTATCTAGACTTGATCCAACGGTTCCTATTGAACCGCGTGGCTAATCCACAGCCGCTGAATTAGATTACTAAAACCTACGGCCTAGATGGAATGGAGAGTCGACCAGGGCCATCTGATCAACCTACTAAAATCTACGATCAGGATTAGAATGCAAGACTTGATCTGGACCGTCCATTCTCATTAACCTAAACGGCGCCGCACTGCCACTAACCCAAACGGCACCGTTTCAACCCATTTTAATTTTCTAATTTTAAAATATTTTCGGATATTCCTAAGTACTAATCGGACGGCCACCATTTATCAGACTCGATTAACCCTAGCCGTTGGATCTAAACCAACTCCGCCTAACAGACCAACGGCCAAGCTGACTCGACTTCCACATGGACTAATCACAGGATGACACCTAGACTTTTGACTCGTTGACTCTGCCACGTCAACTTCGTCTTCAACCTCGCGACTCCGACGGAACGAACGGCTGAGAATCTCCGACGACGATCCAACGGTGGAACTTCTACTAAATCGCGCGAGATCAGCACCAATCGACTTGTAATCGTCTCTAGTCTAACATACCTAAGAATCAGAGCATCTAATTCACAAAATCGCGAGCATCATGCAGAATGCCGAGTACGGCCATGGAAATTCAATAGCTCAATTCATAGCAAACCATGGCAATTCAGTCACAGAATAGCATCAATGGAGGTTCAAAAGACTTACCTCAAGCTTCGATCGAGCTCGCACGGCCTAGATTTGGCTAGGTAAGAACAAACAGGGATCGGTTATGGAAGCTAATTTTGAGGACTCAATTCGAGGTATTCGAGCCAAATCGATGCAAAATGAAGATGCAATGATGGTTAGGGATGCGTGAGGAGTAAAACGCCTACCCTAACTCGAAGAATCAAGGTCGGAATCAAGTTCCTCCATTAAAGCACAGTGCGAAAGCTTGAAGACCAGACTCATCTGTTTTCGTGGTTTTGGCTCGCGCGGTCGATGGCAATCGCTTCCTCCCAGTGTGGGCAGCCTCCTGACAGTCTCTTTAAGCTTTGGTCTAGCCTAGAAAGGCCTGACCGACGCTCTGCAGATTCGAGCTCTGCCCTCGACAATGGCGATGGAAGGCGAGCTCTCTCTCGTTCGTTCTCTTTCTCTTTCGATTCTGTTTACCCTTCTTCAACTGAATCAACCACCTCCTTTCTCTCGCCAGATCAATTGGCTCCTATAGTTCTTTTTAATTTCGGCGTCGAACGGGGGGTTGAGCCGGTGACCTTTGCACATGCAGACACGTGCGAAATGGTCACCGACGACCGATGATCGACAGGAATCAAATGGCCAGTTCTGTTAGGACCTCCGGTGATCGCATTTGGCACGAATTTGGACAAATTTCATCTGAGTTCTGTCGTCGTTGAATTTTACAGATACCGTAGCCTTGACCGGCCGATTATTCTCCATTCTGGTGACCATTGCTCGTGTTTTTGGTTTGGATCGACGGGTAATGACTTGAGGAACAAAACCCCTCTTTAAACTCTTCCAATCGTGGCCGTTTTCATCCTCAATTTTGCCATTGAAATTGACCCTGACACTGTTCATTCGTACGGGTCCTTGAGGAGGAAGACGACACTGTAGCGAACCGGTTCGACCGGTCCGACCGGCAGTCTGACCGGCACGAACCGGTTCCGAATCGTAATTTTTCAAATTAAACCCAAATTAATGGGAAATTTTTGCAATTGGACCTCAGAATCGAATTTAGGGCATGAATTTTATCTAAACATGTGGTTTTTCCCAAAATTTCATATTAATTTCAACAAAAACCCCAAATTTTCTTTTAATTGGAATTGGGTAAATCGTGAAATTGAAGGTCCAAATGATCAAATTGGACCCAATTACCTATGCCAATCTATTCAAAATGATGAAAACCATTGGGCAGTGTCTTTAATTGGCAATGGTAGTCTTTGAATTGAAAGTAATTTCAATTATGCCCATTTTCAAGGACTAAAATGCAATTTAGTATACCATTTTGCCCAATTTATGCAATTAAACATTCTGTGAGGCAAATTGGGTTAAATTGCAATAAGGGACAATTATATTGAATGTCAAGATCCTAAAAAATGACTCAATTGACATTTTTTTACCAAATTCAATCATATGTGTTACAAAGGAACACGTAAAATTTAATCTGACTTTGGACTTTTTGTGAGGTCAAAAAGACAAGGGATTTAAAATAAAAATATTGGCTATTTTTTCATATTTTTGTGACCTCAAATGCTATTTTGCTTGAGTTTTTTAGTATTTTCCTAATTTCTGAAAATATTAAAAATTTATTTTTGTGTCAAAAATGGTTCATCAGGCTTGGCCAAGGCCACCAAAGTTGATTTTGAAATTTTTTTGACTTTTTATGAATTTTTTATGAATTTTCTAAGAAATAACTAGAAAAGGCTGATCCAAAATTAGGTGTCAACAATGATCCACGAACAATCATCGTCGGCAACATTGAGATAGTTGGCCTCACCAATTAGAAAAATATCATCAACTTCAGTTGCAGCGACGGCCGTAGTGCTCTTCTCCTCCTTCTTCTTTGGGTCAACCTGATCTGGCTTGACATTGCCAGCCTTCTGATCTCTCTTGAGAATCCGGCACTCCGGTTTCTTGTGACCGGGCTTCCCGCAATAATAGCAGGTTACCTTGGGGCGAGATTTAGACCGCCCACAAGACTTGTCATATCCGCGGCTTTTGCTTCTTCCACGGGTCTCACTTCTTGCGTGATTATCGACGAGATTGGCCTCATATTAGTTGGACGTACCTCGTTCTTTTCGCCTAGCTTCTTCATTCATTAGGCTATCGGCAACGCCATCCAAGGAGAGCTTCCAATCCGAGGCTGAGTTACTTAGAGTAACGACTAACGTGTCCCAACTTTCTGGTAGGGAACTGAGGATTAGAAGGGCTTGCAACTCATCATCGATCTTCATCTCGATCTTTGTCAATTGATTCACAAGCCCCTTAAAGGTGTTTAAGTGCTCGATCATACTTTGGCCATCCTTATACTCCAGCTTCACCAAACGCCGCACAAGATGAGCTTTATTACGATGAGTCTTCTTTTGGATCATGAACTCCAGGTTCGACCATAATTCAAAAGCATTGGTATAAGTCGACTCATGCTCGAACAAACTTTTGTCGATGTACTTACGGATCATGGCGACCGCTTTGCGATTCAAGAGCTCCCACTCTTTATCGTCTTTTCCTTCCGCCTGCTCCTCATTTAGGATTGGCTCGTACAAATCCCTACAATATAGGTGGTCCTCCATCATGGGCTTCCAATAGGAATAGTTCTCCACAGTGAGTTTGAGCATATCACCATCATGGGTGACGGTAGTCTTCATCTTGAAACACACGATGCTGTTGAACCAAGCTCTGATACCACTGTTGGGAAAAAAGTGGATATTATGCGGAAGCGAAAACCATTTCTCCCCTCTTGCGTGATCAAGATGGGCAAGAAGAAAATAGAGAAATGTAGAAGCGGAGACACACAGAATTTTATGTGGAAAATTCGAAAGGGAAAAACCACGAAGATCGTCCACTATAGTAGTAGGATTACAACAATATGTCTTCACCTAAATTGGTGGAACACCCTCATCGGTATGGTGGAATACACACAAGTACAAGATGATAACACTCTCTCAAACTTTTCACACAAAGATGGCTCTCTCTCTCTCTCTCTCTCTCTCTCTCTCTCTCTCTCTCTCTCGGAGGATCTCTCTTTTGTCGAATGGCTCGTCAAATTCTTTGACCTCATCGACACTTCTCTCTTGGAGAATATCTCTCACTTGATAGTGGAATGCTCGATCGTCTTATGCTTCATGCCATCTCTTCATCCCCTATTTATAGAGGGCCATGGGATCACTCTTCCATACTCTAGAATCTTCACCAATTAATGAGGTGGATTTACGAAGATGATTAGCACCTTCTCAATGCACGGAGCCACGAGAATTCACTTTCCCGTGCGAGGTGGTTGCATTGGAACTACATGATCATCAATACATTAATTCTCCCTCCTAATTAAGGAGAATCCCAACAAGGGAAAAGAGAGAGTTTCCAAAAGCTCGAAGTACACCGGGTGGATCATGGTCGTACTCGCTGATTGGCAAGCCCGAGCTCGGCTGGATCTGGCGAGCTCGTAGCTTGCCGACCTCGAGCGAGTCCAAGATCGTTGGGACCAGCCACCTCGAGCTTGCCGGGCCGAGTCATGGCCATTGCCGGGCGGCCTGAGGAAGGACAACAGAGTAGAGGACGGAGTGGCGCCGGAGGATGAAGGAGCGGCGGCCTGGAGCAATGGACGAAGAAGGAGGTGGAAGGAGAAAAAAAAAGAGAGAAAAAATCATAAATTTTTTAAAAAAATATTAAAATATTGGGTTGCCGGCCGGCCGACATCCACGTCAGCGCCCGCCGGCCAAAATTAGCCGGACTGACTTAAATGGCACAATTGAAAAGGTTTAGGACTAAGTCAGCAAAAAAAAAAAATTAGGACCGACTTCGCACAACTACAAAAGATTTAGGATTTTTTTGGTAATTTTTCCTCCTTTTTTTCTCTGACTAATTATGCAGGTTCCACGCTGATCTACACGATTAATCGTTCAAATGAGCTTAAAGTACTTGCTTTATAGACAATCATGCAATTTATTTGTTCCTTCGGATCAGTATATTGGATAAATATTTTGTTGCCAAAAAGGAGGTGGGCGTTGGTCCATGCTTTCGGCAAAAGGAGATATGGGCCACTAGTCAACTATCATGATCAGTTCATTGAATTACAACTTGTGCCGCTTCATTGCTAACAAGATATTATTTGAGATATTCATATAGATAATTAACATTGACGCAAAAAAAAATTAAAAAATTAAAGAAAACGGTATGAAAGTTGCGAAGACATTTTATGTTTTTGTCAAATGTATTTCTATTTCGAGAACCGAAATTTTGTGTATTATCAAACGTATTTTTTTTGCTCAGAAACTTGTCCATGAATAGAAATAGAAATACTTATTTCTGTCTAAAAATTATTGTCAGAAACAGAATTGTTATCGTTCGCACCCTAAATAATTAATTGCGGATAAGAGAAAATCGGAAGTCCAATTAATAAGAGGGTTCCAATAAGATCTCTTATCACATGTGGGAAAGATTGTTTAAATAGTCCTAAGTTTATTGCACTTTTGACAATTCAGTCATAAACCGTTTCATTTTGTTAATTGAGCTCTAAATCTTATCATGTTTCACCCGATCAATTATGCAAAAAAAAAAAAAAAATCTTTGATGTGAATTTGGCCGTTGTACATGATATGGCCAACGTTGATGTTGACAATTTTTAATAATATTTTAACATGTTCTTTTAATTTTTATTTTGGTATTTTCGTCTCTTTTTTTTCCTTCTTTACTTCTTTCTTTTTTGTATTTTCTTTTCATTTTCTTTTTCCCCCTTTTTCTCTTGGCCAGCCTCAAGCGAGGGCCACCCTCGCCAGCCTTGGGGGAAGGATGCTCAAGCCTGGGTAGCAAGGGCCACCTTCGCTAGATCGGACGAGGGCAGCCCTCGCCTGAGGACAGTCACCTCTGCCGGCTATTGGCAAGGAGCAGTGATGGCCGGCGAGGGGAAAAAGAAAAAAGTACATAAGGAAAACAGGAAAAAAATCAAAAAATATTTTTAAAAAATATCATTAAAATTTGCCGACTTCAGCGTCGGCCGTGCCATGTGGAACGCCGGCGTCCACTTCAATGCTTATCTGACTGAAATTGATTAGATGGACTCATTTGGCAAAACGTGAAAAAGTTTAGGAATCAATTGAAAAAATTAAAATATTTGTGGCTGAATTGGCTAGCTTTAGGACTTTTTGGACAGCTTTTCCTTACATGTGGCATTTCTCGAGATTGAATTGGATAAGAAATTCCTCCGTAGTCTTTATATTCGAAATGGCGCTTTACTGATTTCTCCAGCGTATTACTTTGCTCTCGCTAGGCAAGGATGGCAAACATGATGTGCCTTTGCTCTTGCAGGTGGGAAGAGCAATTCAACGAAGACTCTGATCATTGCAGTCGCCTCAAGTGCTTCTGCGGTCTTTGTTATCGGCATTATCATACTCCTGATAGTGAAAAGGAAGAAGAACCAGCCAAGACAGGGAACTGATGGTGTGTCTTTATCTTTCTGCACTATAACAGCAACTGTTCATGAGGCCAAAACGAGCATGAAAATATTGAAGTTGACTAATTATAATGCTTTTGCACCAGCACAATAGTGACAAATTAGCTAACATTCTTCTAACAAATTGGGTTGAGAATTCCCAAACATGGAATCGATACTTCGATCTTTATATTCATGTGCACCGCTCGTACATGTCCAATTACGCATTTCTCAGCGTCTGTAGTTAACATAAATTGATTGAGCAGGCCAAAATAGCAAGTTGATAGTAATAATGCCTGTAGGTGCAACTCTAACTTGTGAAGCTTTCATTTCAAAAAATGTGATGAAGACATTCATGCTCTTGATGACCGCGTATTTCTCTTTCTAGGTGAAGTTGTGGATGAAATAAGCACGGTGGAAGCACTGCAATTTGATTTCGCCACTATCAGAGCGGCAACTGATAACTTCTCCGATTCCAAGAAGCTAGGACAAGGCGGTTTTGGTGCTGTTTACATGGTACTAATAAGCAAAGCGTCCTCTGGACTCTTGTGTTCAAAATTAAAGCAACTAAGTAGTCATAGATGACACCAATGTGATGCTCTTTAAAATGGTTCAATTTGATATCAATACTCACAAAGACCCATTTTGATGAAATCTCAGGGTCGACTCTCCAACGGACAGGAAATCGCAGTGAAGCGGCTGTCGCAGAACTCCGGCCAAGGAGAAATAGAATTCAAAAACGAGGTCATGTTACTAGCTAGGCTACAACATAGAAACTTGGTCAGGCTCCGAGGTTTCTGTCTGGAAGGAGTTGAGCGGCTCCTCATCTACGAATTTATGCCCAATTCGAGCCTTGATCAGTTCATATTCGGTATGTTTCTTGAGTTGTCATTCCTGAAATCATATCCTCATGTAATGATGAAGGAAGCGTGTGATAGAACGTGATTTTCAACAAAATTTGTAGATCTCGTGAAGCGTGCGAAGCTCAACTGGGGTAGGCGTCACGAGATAATTATGGGTGTTGCTCGAGGGCTACTTTACCTACATGAAGACTCTCGACTTCGTATCATCCATCGGGATCTCAAAGCCAGCAACATTTTATTGGACTCGGACATGAATCCTAAGATATCAGATTTCGGTATGGCGAGGCTATTCGCGTTGGACCAAACTCAGGCAGAGACAAGCCGAATTATGGGGACCTAGTAAGTGCCACAACCACCTATAGCTAATGGTTACCAAAATAACATAGGCAAACTATAGAGCTAATTCGATAGACTTTCTGTGATGCACAGCGGATATATGGCGCCAGAGTATGCGATGCATGGGAAATTCTCACTCAAGTCCGATGTCTTCAGCTTCGGAGTGCTGGCTTTGGAGATTGTGAGTGGTCAGAGGAACAGTCTTTTCGAGGTGGGCGATAAGACGGAGATCCTTCTAAGCTATGTGAGTATAAGAACATATCTTGTCGTTTCGCATAATCTTTCAGAGATCAATCTGATCAATGTTTGTCAAATGTTTGCAGATTTGGAAGAGTTGGAGGGAAGGAACAATGTCAAACATCATCGATCCCTGTATGACTTCTGGTATGAGTGATGAAATTGCTAGGTGCGTCCACATTGGTCTACTATGCGTCCAAGAAAACGTGGCTAACCGGCCGACAATGGCCTCGGTCCTTCTCATGCTCAACAGCCACTCGGTCACGCTCAAAGTGCCGTCACAACCCGGGTTCTTCATGCACAGCAGCATCGAACCCGATATGTCATTTCCACAAGATAACATATCGAGAAGCAAATCAAACCAGTTCTCGAAAAACGAGGCCTCCATGACCGAGCCATATCCACGGTAGCCTTAAAAAATGGGAGATCCATGTGCTCTACACATTAGTAGTCGTGATTGTCATGATTTCAGATCATTTAAAATCCATTCTCGTGATTTAATTTGTCCTCTGGATTTTGGAGCATATGGCTTCATTGGCTTGGGATCAAATCCAGACTCAAAGAATGTAAGTGAAGGATACTTAGAAAAAGTTATGCCTTAACCTACTTGGGTGAAGACAAGAACAGCGTGAGCAGCTTACTCTTATAGAATTCATGTTGGGCTATATTTTAGCTAGATTGTTTGTGGTGGCCGAGTACCATTCGAGTTTCTTCAATAGCACTGCCTAAAGACATGAGGATTCATATGTAACGATCCGGACCCCGATCCTCCTGCTCTGATACCTCTTAAATTGTAACGACTTGGGCCCCCTATCCTCGGCTCTGATTCTACTTGTAGTAACTTGACCTTAAACCTCAGCTCCAACGCCTTAATGTATGCATTGTTGATGCAAATAAAGTTGGCAATCTCCGTAATTTTCCGTAATTTTAATATTTTAGATAATTTTGTTATTTTAGTGATATTTTCGTAATATTGTGTTTCCTAGTTAATTAGGGCTAGCACCTTATATAAGGGTGTTTAAGGTTGTTAGCTTTGGAGATTATTACAGACTTTGATATTTGACAATTTATCGATTTGATTATCATTTGAGAGAACAAATTGTTCCTAGTATTATTCAAGTCCTTCTGTTAGCCTGATTTGTCCATCGGCCAACAACTGTCAAAAATTTCCTCCATTTGACTTGCATCGAATGAGTAATATATCGCCTCCTTAGCCTTGGCCATGATGGTTGATTTTTCTCTCATCTTTACTGGCCTTAACACTTGACATGTATATAATTTATCTATCACTAATTAGGCCACTGCGATCTCGATGGGATCTATCCGTTCTTTGTCGAAATCAAGGGGCTCGACAAGATTCATATCTCCTCTTCGACTGTGTCTTTTTATCTTAGGAGATTCTCATGTTTGACAGTCATAGTAGATAGTTCAAACAAATCTCCACATGGATGGCCTACCATTCTGTCTTGGATTTCGAACTTTAGTCCGTTGAAAGCGAACTCGGTAAATATCTTCTCCGGTAAGAGAACCAAACACTTGTTCGTAGATCGTTTGAACTTTGCAATGAACTGGTCGACAGTTTCATTGGTCATCTGCTTCATCGTCGATAAGTCAGCAACTAACAGATTCGGCACAGCTCGCTGGAACTATCCATGAAAAAGTCATTCCATTTGTTCCTAAGTTAGCACCGAATTAGGTGGTAATGCAGTATACCAAGTGAAGGTCGATCTCGATAGAGAAAAAGGAAACTGCCTTAGCATCCAATGATCAACATGAGTAGCATCTCCACATAACGCAACGAAATGATTGACGTGTTCATAGGTGGATTGATCATCCTCACCAGTAAACAATGTGAATTCTAGTATTTTAAATCCTCTTGGATACAGGATTGTATCCATCCAATCAGGATAAGGCTTTCAATAAACGTTAATCATATACCCTACCATGGGATCGTTTTACCCAGCCACTTGTTCGACAGCTGGCTGATTCTAGTACATTGGCTGGCATGGCATCTGGTATCCCTATTGTTGCAGGACTTGATACGCTGGCTGTTGAGCCTGATACACTGGTTGCATAGAGGGCTGAAAAGCTTGCAACATGGGATGAGGACTCTAGGGTTGCAAGATTTGATTCACCTGTTGATACCTTGGTTGTGCGAACTGCTACTGGACTGCATGCCAGAAAATATAATCCGGCCTTCTAATTTGAGGTAACAGGTCCTTCCTCCTGGCTTGCCACTGCCCTCTAGGGGCAATTGGATTGGCTCCGTGATTTTCGACGACCATGGGCACAAGTTGCTCTTTCACAGGGACGGGGTTTAGTTGAGCAACAACCCCTTGCTGGATAACATGTATATCATGTCGAACAGTATAACCAGAAAACATGCCTAAATCCGTACTTGACTGTGGACTGGTCTCATTAATCGGAAATGCCTCTCCTCATTGTAAAATCCTGACAGGTGCAACTGGTGACACGTCCTAACCAACTGAGTTGTGTTTGTCAAAGGAGGGATTGGCAACAGTGCATCTGTTGTTGGTATGAAGACATTCCTAACTTGGGGTTATAGTAGACTTGGTGTTGCTCCATGCTGCCCTGACACACACTCATGGTTAGTGTAGATGATCAGAGGTCTGAAAACATCAGTCATCCGTTAGACCATATGATCAGCAAATTCGCTCTGGGCTTCTTCAATCGTATGTCTTATTGAAGACAACATAACTGGCAATACTTCAGCATTTTTTCTTTACTCTTCGACATATTGTCGAGGAGCCTTGCCATCTTCACCGTGGACTTGATTTAGCAAACCATGAGCCGTTGAAGACTTTGCTTGTGGGATCTCCTCCATGGCTTCGACTCCAGTGTCGTCTAAGTTGTTACGACCTCTCGTACGTGACATAGCACTCTCTCGAATTAACACCTTAAGGACCCACCAGGCGCACCAAAAAAAGATTGTTGATCATCGAAATTCCTCGTTCAGGCTCAAGAGAACTTGCGAAGCCTGGCCCAAAAGGTTGGGGCTTAAAGGATAACCAACGCAAAAATCTTTTATCGAACGTTAACAATTTGTTAGGTAAGAAGGGTTCAAGGTCAGTTTTGGACATGGAGTGTCAAATGCAAGAATTGTAATTGATATCGAATCGACGACTCCATACAATTTTCGACCAAACTTGTCGAAGGCTTTCGACGTAACAGCAACTCGGACACAACACTGGAATTGAATCGACGATGCAGAGTCACTCTATAGGACACGATGCCGAAATTTAATGGACGACACCGGATGGGTGGAAATAGGACACAGCACCAGAATTTAATCGACGGCACTGGAAAGGATGGATGAAAAGTACAACATTGGAATTGGATCAACGGCACTGAACTAGGTGAGCAGACGCCGGAATTTAATCGACGACACCTAACTCTGGATATGAAACTCGTCCGAATTGAATCAACGACGGGAATCTAAAAGCTACAGCTAGGCTAAAAGCTAATTGAAAGATAAAGACTTGTTTGTTGTGTTATGGGGGGTCTCTACGCTGATAACCTCAGGTATCTATAGGCATGCTTTGGTAATCGTCGAACAGTTAATGCCGTGGGCTCCAAGCACGTCTTCTTCGACAGCTTCTGTGGATAATGCCTTTGGCAGTTTCTTGGTTCTTCACGCATTTTCCTCTCTTCACTTTTGGGGATTACCGCCAATCTCCGCAACTGCCTCGATCGTGTCTTCTTATGCGCGTCTTTTCTCTCAACTTTGGTGAAAATGCAGTCAAAATTACCCTTACACGAGGCGTTCCCGCGACTGTCCTTCACCTGTCTTCTGTACACCCCTGCCCGTAGTGGGTCACATTATTTTCTCGTGCATGTCATGTGACATGTGGTGTAACTTTTGGTGTCAACACCAAAAGATCATCCTCCGATGGAATTTATAGGTAAAAGGTACTTTTTTCATTGCCATGTTGGATTCAAAACATTATACAAGCTTTAAAAATCATAAAAAGATTATAAACGAGCGAATCTTCATGTCGTTCTGTTAAAGTAGCATATTTGTAGAGTTAGAAAAAATTAAGGCCCGTATCCGAAAAGATTAAGTAAAAAGTAAAATTCAATGTGGATGTTGATGTCTTAATTTATTGGCTTGTCATGCAAATGCGCGGTTTTGGAGGGAAAAAATCAACTTTGAAGACTATTGTTTCCTTGCGTTATCTACTTTAATCTCTATCATCTTTTATGCCACAATATTACTTTGTATACTTCGGAACGGTGTGCCAATTGTTCGAAGTACGCATGAAATCATAGCCAACTGGCGTTAGAAAAGGATAAACAAGATAAAAAAAAAATTGTGACAAAATTTATTATGTCTAAGACAATGGTCTTACTCGGGCCTTGACAATTGCTTTGAAATAAAGTCGCCAAAGTTGTGAGAGGAGTGGGAATGTCGATGGTGGAGTGTAGAGTTTGGGCAAACATGCTTTTCATTGATGAAGTAATTTACAAATATATACCTAGGGTTTAGGGCTAAAACAATACAATGACAATTATGCCCTTAAGTATAAATCTAATCTATCAATACTCCCCCCCAAGTTGGGGAATGTAAACATGTCAACAACTTGTGCTTAAAATTACAAAATAAATCACGTGTAACCGGCTTCGTGAACAAATCCGCGAGTTGGGAGTGACTGGGAACATGAAGAGTACGCAAAGTTCCATCTTGAATTTTCTCACGAACCAAGTGACAATCAATCTCGATATGTTTGGTGCGTTCATGGAAGACAGGATTAGTGGCGATGTGGATGGCCGCTTTATTATCACAAAAAAGATCAACAGTGGTAGTGCTGACGTGGAGATCCGAAAGAATCATGTGAAGCCATGTGATTTCACAAGAAGCAGACGCCATAGCACGATATTGAGGAACGGGCAACGGTGCTTTGTTTCTTGGAACGCCATGAGATGGGACAAGAACCAAGAAACATGCAGTAACCAGAAACAGATCGTCGGGATGTAGAACAAGATGCTCAATCAGAATCTGTAGAACCATTAAGTTGAAGAGGAGAATCGGATGGAAAAAATAAACCAGTTCTAGGATCATGCTTGAGATATCGCACAATATGAAGAGCGGCATTCCAATGGTCTTCATTAGGAGAGTGCATAAATTGACTAAGATGTTGCACTGCAAAGAGTAAATCTGGACGAGTTACTGTAAGATATAACAATCTACCAATAAGTCGTCGATATGAACCTGGATCCTTAAGAGATGGAGAGGAGTCCGAAAATTGTATATTAGGTTCCATTGGAGTATCCACAGGACGTCCGCCAAGAAGACCAACGTCAAACAAAATATCAAGAGCATATTTCCTTTGTGACAAGAAAATTCCAGACTTGGAACGAGAAACTTCAATGCCCAAGAAGTATTTGAGAGTATCCAAGTCCTTAATGCGAAATTGTGTGTCAAGAAATCTTTTGAGAAGTTGAATCATAACTTCATCATCACCCGTGATCACCAAATCATCAACATAAACAAGGACAATAGTCAAGAGAGAGCCGCACAGTAATGTAAAAAGTGAATAATCCGCCTTAGATTGTTGAAAACCAACATTAAGTAGCGCAAAAGAAAATTTAGCAAACCATTGCCTTGAACTCTGTTTAAGACCATAGAGTGATTTCTTAAGACGACAGACTAAGTGCTCCCCCTTAATATGAAAACTCGGTGGAAACCTCATGTAAACCTCTTCGTCAAGATCGCCATGCAGAAAAGCGTTATTCACATCTAACTGGTAAAGAGGCCAATGACGAATCGAAGCAAGAGCTAATAAAGTACGAACAGTTATCATTTTAGCAACAGGCGCAAAGGTGTCATGGTAATCAATGCCCTCTGTTTGAGTATAACCCTTTGCAACGAGCCGGGCTTTGTAGCACTCGATGGTGCCATCAGAATTATATTCGATGCGGTAAACCCATTTACATCCGATGGGATGTTTGCCAAGAGGAAGAGAAACAATTTCTCAAGTATCATTTTGTTCAAGGGCTTGTATCTCAGAAGAGATGGCATCCCGCCACTTGGGAGATTGACACGTAGCGTCATAAGATTCGGGTTCCTGGTCAAAAGATATGGAGGCTAAAAAAGCACGGTGAGTGGGTGAAAATAGCGAGTATGATAATCCGTTCGATAAAGGGTAAATAGTACTTGATTCAGTTACCTTAGAGTCTGAAGACGATTGATCAGAGGCCACAATTGGGCAGTGATAGTGTTGACACATAAATTTTGATCATTTTTTTTTTCTTTTTTCCTTTATTTTTCGAAAATTCATAGAAAATCCATAAAAAGCTAAAAAAATTACAAAATCAACTTTGGTAGCTTTGGCCAAGCTAAAGGGACCATTTTGGATAAAAAAAATATTTTTTCATATTTTTCATATTTTTTATTATTATTATTTTCGAAAAATATATAAAAAAAGAAAATAAAAAAAAATGTAGTATTCGAGGTCACAAAAATATATACAAATAGTCGGCATTTTTATTTTTAATTTTCTTTACTTTAGGACCTCATAAAATAGTAAAATTCAGGTTCGATTTTAGGTGTTCTCTGATCACCATAAAATTGAATTTGGCAAAAATATTAATAATGATTAAAAGAAAAAGGAGTGAAAACATCATCATTTAAAAGGAAAAGGAGACTAATCATTTTGTCTTCGCTTTTGATTATTTTATTATTATTTCTACTTTTTAGTATTTTATTATTATATTATTATATTATTTTATTATTATTATATTTTTATTATTATTTTACTCTTCCCCCCTCCCCCTCATCATCCGTCGCCTCCTCTTCTTCCTTCTTCCTCTTCTTCTTCTCCTTCCTCCCCCGTAGCTTCTTCTTCATTTTCTTTTCTTCTTCTTCGTGGACGCCTAAAATGGAATCCCCACCTTCCGCCGTCGTCGCTAGCCGTCGTACCTCAAAGCCGCCGTGAACAATCCAAGACCCGCGGCCTCCACCCGTTTCGGAGTTTGGTTCGGGTTTGTTTCGGATCGGGCCAAATCCGTCATCGCCAAAGCGCGCTATCGCCTCCGGCGACTAATCCGGAGTCCTACCTCCTTCCTCAGAGCTTGTGAAGCCTACGCGCCGCTGGTGGAGCTCAGAAACGGCCTCGGGTCACCGTCCCGTCGTCGGAACGTTTCCGGGCGTGTCGGCGTGTCCGGGCGTGTCGGAGCGTGTCGGCGTGTCGGAGCGTGTCGGCGTGTCGAAGCCGTGTCCGAGCCGTGTCGAAGCCGTGTCCGAGCCGTGTCCGAGCCGTGTCGAAGCAGTGTCCGAGCCGTGTCGAAGCCGTGTCGAAGCCGTGTCCGAGCCGTGTCGGAACAGTGTCGGAACAGTGTCGGAACAGTGCCGGAACAGTGCCGGAACAGTGTCTGAACAGTATCTGATTTTGATTTTTTTTTTTAAAAAAAAAAAATCATTTTAGTCTTAATTTGTGAAATTGACTATTGACATTCTAATGGCGATCGACAGGTAACGGGCATGGAGATGGTCGCAGGCTGGGGCTGGGCGATTGAAGGCCGGTGTCCAATCCGGTATGTTTTATGTACCTGATCCGTATATCATAATTATTTTTCTAAAATATTGCCTTTATAGACTTGATTTGCATGTATTTGTTTCAGTCTAGTGGTTAGCTTATTTATCTGGTTGAGTGTTATCTATTGTCAAAGACATGCTTTTTATTAAATTTTTTTTTTCGAAAATATTAAAAAAATAATAATAAAAAAAATCGATCAGAAAATGCTAAAAAAATGAAAAACTAAAGAAAAATTCAAAAAAATTGAGAAAAATTGCAGAAAATTCCAAACAAATTCTCAAAATTTTCCAAGGCTGAAAACACCAAAAAAATCGATTTGTTTTCATTTTTGGGATTTTCTCCCATTTAATCCAAAATGGCGATTTCACCCCTCAAAGGGTAAATCGTCTTTGATATTCTGATGAATTGTGGAAATTGCTTAGAATTTGGTGATGGGCCAGATGGGTGGCTAAACCTTATGTCTAAGATTTCCACATTTCATTTCCATTTTTAGAAAATGATGATTTTACCCTTCGAATGGTAAATCGGTTTCTAAAATTCCCGAAAATCACGAAAATTGCCAAAAAAATAGGAAATGGGTCAATTGAGTGACCAAACCTGTTTTTGACTCCGGATTCATTCCGAAATGATGATTTTGTCCTTTTTGGGCAAATTGTCCCATTTGTCTCAAAATTACGATTTTGCCCCTGATGGGCAAAATCATGTCTAAATCATTCCTAAGCCTGCTTGATGCTTCTCTAGACCAATATGGCCTTATTAGGAATGCCATGTGATTTATTTGTACATTTGAATTCATTGATTTGTGCACTTTATCATTGATTGTGATTGCTAGGATAGTCATTCCTATCTGCATGAACTCCTAGATTTAGTACTCGTACCCCACTCATCTGCATGAAATCTTGAATAGGAAAATCACTCGCGTTAGGTACCGAAAGGGCGTTGGTAATGACACCGACGTAACCAAGTCCCCGAACCCAAAATCTATGGTTCCGCAGAACTGATCGACCTCTCCCAATCGGTCAGTAAGGTTTCCGGTCTACCCTCCAAGAAAGACCGGTGACGACTCCAAATGCATGCACAAGTTGCACATGCCACCACGACCACACTGAAGGTCGAAAGCGATCGACTCTTATCGTCGAATCCCTCAGAAAAATACTCCCGCCGCGATTTGGTATGGGCTTGGGAGGGCCCGCGTCGATCCAAAGCCCACGATCCGCACTCCGGTGCTGGGGAAAAGGCCCGCGATCGGTAATCCATTAGCTGCGTCCGCTTCCGGACGGGTCGCGACAGCTGGCGACTCCACTGGGGACTTTGTTCTAGAACCTATCGTTCTAGACCTCAAGTGGACTTAGGCCGTAATTAAAACGCTGAGTGATTTTTCTAACCATGCAGGCGCTCTTGAAGGTGAGGTAAGTCCGCTTACGATAGGTGTTATATGTTTTTGCAGATTGGAGAAATAAGGGGTGTAGTCCGTGATTAACATTGTCTTATGCAGGTTGGGCGTAGGAATGTATGTTGTGTGGATGATTTGAAGTGCTGATTGATAAACTGTTGTGCGTGACTTGCATTGTGATGATCACGACACGTAGACACACACAACCGCGCCTAAAACCCCGGGCGCCGCCTTTAGGAACACAATAGAAGGAATTGAAAATGGAATCTCCGTGAGGAAAAACACGGGGTAATCCACTTTTCAATTCCGCTCACTTCGAACTATGGATCGAGTCCCAATGCAACGATAGCTGTGCAATGGAATCGGCTCTTTCTAGAACTCGAGGTGGGAACCTTAACCTTAGGTGCCAAACCCTCTGATTTTTAGAAGTTTACCATCACCTGTTTCATGCGCATGTCTCTGGGCGGTTGGTACACCTAAAACCGCACAATAAGTCGACGAGTTGGGTTGGTAAGACTCTCTATCCCCCCAAATCTATCACTGTTCATATAGATATAGGCATTTCATTTATTGCATTCTGGTGATTAGATTAAATGCCATTTCGAGGATAGATATGTGCGTTTGTCCCTAACGTCCTTGATAGAAGACGAGGAGGGTGATATCCCACGACGAACACCGAGTGTGCGATAAGGAGCATACTATGGACATTATTGAGGTATCATCCAATGAAGATGACGAGTTGGGGCAAGTGATCCTGAAGGCACAGATCAAAACTGGGGCATCCTTAAACGTTAGGATCACATTCCTTTATTTCAGTTTCCATTACTAGTCCTCTTGTATAGGGTTTATTTTTACTGAGGTTTTCTCTATCTCACCCCTTAGAGCGATTGTATTAGGGATCTATTGGTGTATACATTCAGATGGAACTTGGTTGTATTTCTTTTAACGGGTCATTGGAATGTGATAGTGGCATTTTTTCTAATCATCCGAATACTCCCAAGTCAAGTTTATAATTCCTTTAGAGGAAATTAAAATTGGAAGTCTTGCACGACCTTTTGGTCATGTGAGGTAATCCAACCCCAATTTCGCTAGAAGGAACTACACACTTGAATTGGTTCATGCATGTTGTACACCACTGGTAATTCACGATAATTGATCAAGAATATCAGCGTAGTTTCAAATTTAATGACGAAATAGATGTCCAAACTACTTTCGTTCTTAGCGAACGACCTTAATTTGGATGCCATATCTTCAATTGAATTTAAAACGCGTTATTATGTCTTGCACTTTTGAGTAAGTCATTCCTCTCGAAATTAATCAAAAGCGATTATCGTGAATTACGTTCCTTTCAATAGTATGCTTTCTTTCGAGGAATATTGATAAAAACTTTTCGCACAAGATTAAAACCCTTGTAAAAGTTCTTGTCCTTATTAATCACAAGCAAGCATAAGATTGAAAGGGGTCTATGCTTTCTTTTTCAAATTATTCCTTCTGATTCTGTCTTTTTATTTGCAGGTGAAAAACAAGTAGTATAGAGAAATCTTTTCTTGGACAAATCTGCAACTATTCTTCTATCTGATCATGAGCGAGTTATAAAATCAGGACGTATTTGCTCGGCTTATTGCTATTATGGTTCGGCTCACTCAAGTTGAAGATATTTGGATGCTCGAAGAAATGAACCATACAGAAGTTAAAACACACACACGAGAACTTTCATTTATTTCGCTCAGCGGAGGGTTTTCAGAAGCAGGTCATACAAGTCGGGGTGGAAAAGTAAAGCCAAAGTGAGCCCTAATTAACGACACAAAGGATCCCAACTGACCCTCCATGTTATTAATGCTCTGCTCATACTCCCAGCTCCGCATGTTGTGGTCGGCAAGCCTGAGGAGAAGACTTCTGCATTCTCCCTTAACTTCGGCGACCTTGGCCTCATGTTCTTCGGTGACTACTTACAGGTCCCGAACCAGTCCATTCCCGCGAGCTATGTCCTCGGTTATCTTGTCGAGCCGTTCTTCCTGCCAGTCGCTCTGAAGCCTCAACAGGACGTTGCGGCGGTCATGCTCGCCGGTGGTCAGGGATATGGCCAATTGATCCACCAGATTTCTCCTCTCGCGAAGCAACGTCGCGACCCGCTCATTAGCAAACTCGACGGCCTTTTTGTAACTATCAACCAGATAGTTGGTCAGCACCAAATGATCAGATCGATCCTCATAACGAGCCCGCAAGACGCGAGCCACGAGAACCTCCCGATTAGCAACACGATAGACCTCTAAGGAGTGTGCAAAGAGAGTCGGGAAAGTTCTATATTCCCTCCCCAGTGTAGTACCTTCGAGAGAAGTGGTATCAAGGTCCTCGAGCAGGACACAGATTGCATCCTCGGTTGCAGAATGATCGGTTATGTGCGCGTAACCGCGACCCAGTAGGTTGTAAAGCTTTTCCCACTGGGCCAAGACATCAGTTGAAAAAGTGCGTACGGGAGAGGAGGCCATTTGCGTTGGGTTGGCTTGAGAATAAGACGAGTTTAATAGAGAGATTAGAAGGAAGAAGCTGATTATGCGAGAACGTTAACCTTCCATACATTAATTCCTCATTTTATAGCAACTCGAGGATGATGAAGGGTCTCGGTAATAATGCTGGTGGAGCCCAGTTAGGGGGGTAAAGCAGGAGGTCCCCTCACGAGAACCATTGGATTCGTTTCGGTCCGCGATTTCCGGCTCATCAATTAAAAGATGTAAAAGATTTGTCGGGATCATCATTATTGGAGTTAGGTGGGAGGTAAGCGCAACTATCGAAGAGAGCCCTAACAGGATTTGGCAGTCCCATCACGTTGAAAAGCTAAGCGAGAAATTCAAAGTCTTGAGGGGGAACGTTTGCCTAATGATGCTTGAAGAGCGTCTCCTAAACATACGAAGTCACTCGAAGAAAACTTTATAGGGAGTGAGCATACATGAGAGAGTGGAGAACTCTGAGTGGGCAAGAACCAATCAAACATTTCTCAATCCAACATATTTAAGAGGTTATTGTCAGCTGCTAGAGGCGACTGACTCAAAAATCTCAGAAATTGAACTACAGAGGGATCTCGAAGATTCCAAGATCAAGTCTAACGCCAAAACCATGGAGCCCAACACTTCTGGCAACGGAAATCAAGATCACGGCGACGACGACAACGACATCCACGATGTTCAACTCGGGAAAAGAAGACGTCCTCACCAATACTCTCAGGAGGAAACCCAAATGCTGGAAACCCTTTTCAGTAAAAGCCATTACATGAAAAAGAAGTGGAGAATTGAATTGAGCCGGGAGTTGGGGATTAATCAGTCGAGGATCCAGTTTTGGTTTCAAAATAGGAGATCCAAATCGAAGGCTCAACGCAAACGTCAGGTGGTCGAGATTTTAAAGGAAGAAAACCAAAAGCTGCGAACAGAAAACATGAGGTATGAAAAAGCTCTCAATAATACCGTTTGCCCTCATTGCGATAACCTCGTCGCCCTCGGTAAGATATTCCCCGATAAGCCTCACGCGATGATTGAAGACGTTCATTTACCACCTTACTCCCTCGGGGCATCTCCTGCTCAACCAGATTTTGCCGGAGTCACGCATGAGCAGGATGATCCTACGAAGATGATACAAATGCCTCCTGGGGGATGGGATTTGCATCGCTTTGATTGGAGTTATAGTTTCAAGGAGCTGGATGTTACAGCCGACCAGCTCAAAGCATATCAGCCTCATGCACAACAATTTTCGATAGGGTCGGGTCCTGCTGGAGATGAGTTAATCAGTCGTCAAGCCATCGATGCAATTTTGGGCCACGATAAGAGGAGGTTCGCTTGGCCCCCTGAACTGCATTCCAGATTCCCAGACGTGGTTCACCAAATGGGGATCGACTCAGCAACTTCGACGCGCATATTTAAGGCCATGAATGTACCGGGCTTAGTAAGGAGCTGGTCAGGAATCACCTTGCTGCCTACAGAAAGCTATTAAAACAACGTCGAGCGGAGCTAAACCGGGAGGAATCCGTCTCGAGCTCAAAAGCTAGGGGCGACCGCCATTGTAATGCTCAGGCATCAAGAGATACCCGGCCAAATCTAAGCATCAATCAAGCTAGCAACCCGACCACCGGCAAACTGAAAGCTGATCAGAATGTCCTCCCAGGCCATTTCAACACTTCTCAAGAGCGCGTGTCACAAGTACAGCGAGTGCGCACTCCTCCATTCGAGCAACAGTCGGCTGGTGCTCTGCCTGCCGCTGGTCAACCCACGACAGACGATTTCTTCGATGAGGGGCTCGATGCCTTGTTCAATCAGTGGGAAGCTGGCATGCTTGGACAGCCATGATCTAGCACCTGGCTCGGGGCACGATGGGTCGGTCACTACGAACACCCATAGGAAGAAGAACATGTTCACGAGTAGATCACTCATTTTATCCGTTGTAAAGTTCCTACGGGAACATTTTTCTTTAATGACTATAGTTAATTCTATATTAAAACCAACGCTATCGACGAACATCGTCATGCTCAGTTGTGATGATCCCTTGTTAGATTAAGTCTGAAACCAGAGACGGACTTTAAAATTTTGAGTGGCCACGAACTCATTCCTCACCAAGCGCCCGGGATGCTGAAATGAAGAGTAACCGCATGCACAGGGAAAATGTCACTTTCGTTTGAACGATGAAAAGGGGTTGAGAGAAGATCATAGCGTTAATTCCCATGGAGCTAAATGAATTAAACGGAGTCATTAATTGCGGGTCCACCGCTGCTCCCCACGTTCTCGGGCCTAGCAAATCATAAAAGGCGCCGAAAGATTGTAGACCCACCACTTTGAAGACTGAACTAGGGGACGAGCGCAATACTCGATGAAACCGAATCAATGCAAGAGAGTTTGTGATCCTATCACGAGGAAAAAGAAAGGGGAATACAGACGATGAGTAATTGCAGAATCTCGGGAGGAGCGCTTGCTTGCTGGTCTTCATATGCAGCCTGAAGGATGGTTCCAGGACACGCACAATCACTTGAGAAAATTTTTAGAGTGAGCAAACACGTAAGAGCGAATTGAGAAAGCTGAGTGAACTAGATCAGCCCGAGATACCCCGATCCATCATGTTTAAAAGTTATTCCCATCTGCTAGAAACGCCCGACCTGGACATTTCTGAGCACGAACTGCTGGAAGACTTTGAAGATCTTGGAGCTGAATCCTGCCCGAAGGCCATAGAGACTGACTCCTCCAGCGATGAAATTCTAGGTTTTAGCTACGAAGAAGGAGTATACAATGATGACCGGAGCCGGAAAAGGAAGCAACTACAACGCCACACTCCAGGCCAAATCCGAGAGCTCGAAGCTTTCTTCAATGAATGCCCCACTCCAAGCAGACAACAGAAAATGGAGTTGAGCCGAAAGATAGGATTGGAGCTTTCGAAGGTCAAGTTTTGGTTCGCCAACAAACGAACCCGGGTGAAACAGCAATACGCAGACCATGAGTTACTGGTCCTGAAGGAGGAGAATGAGAAGCTTCAAGCTGAAAGCGCGAGATATAAGGAAGCTCTGACCAAGGCCACCTGCCTTAATTGTGGTAATCCTGTTGTCCTCGGCGAGGTGTTCCTCGATGAACCATCCCTGTTGACGAATAACGCTCAGCTGTTACCGTATTCTCCACAGCATTTTCCGACACAGCCAGATACCGCCGGAGATCTGCATGAGCAAGTCAACACCATATGATCAACACCAACATCCTCTGAGAAATGGGATATGAATCATCACAGGGGGAATTCTCTCAATGACGAACTCGCTGTCGCAGCCAGCCAATCCAAAGTCGGTGAGTCCCTCCCTGGACAACTTTTGAAACGACTAGATCCCGCAGAGAATAGCTACCGAAGTATTGACGATATTTTGGGTGATAAGAGAACAAGGTTTTACTGGATCTATGAGCTTCACACCAAATTTGTTGATGCAATTCGAGAACTGGGAGTTGGTTCGGCTAGCCCACTGCGCATACTCGAGATTATGAATGTGCCGGGGCTCTCTAGAATTAACGTTGAGTCTCACCTCAAGTACTATAGGAGATTGCTAAGGGATGGAAGGATAGCGTTAAACCATCATAAAGCCAGTTGGAGCTCAAGTGCTGGGCAGAGTTACAACCATGATGATTGGAGAGCCAAGAGCACCCAACCGTGTTTCAGCAATGACGGGACTAGCAGTCGTGTCAGCGACTCCTCTAACCCAAATCAGAATGCTCCGCCGAGCTATCTCAATACTCCTCAGGAGTATATGCCACAGTTCCAGCACATAGAAATTCCTCAGTTTGAGCGCGAATCAGTCATTAACGCTGTCCCTGAAGCGGATCTGGCATTGGTAGAGAGTGCACATATGAACCTGCCGGTCATCGGAGGAAGTTCCAATTCGAGGGGTCAAATTGCTCACGACGAGAGCAAAGAGAGGAATCCCTCGCCTACAGTCGACGACACCCAATCTGGGCACCAAGGGCTAGAAAGAACAGGTGATTTCCTTGATGAGGAGCTGGACACTTGGATCAATACTCTTCGGGAATGTATGTCTCAACCCCAACAGGGCAATGATGAAGGTTCCAGCTCAAAGACTCCAATCCCTCACAACGAAGGCAATGAAAGAAATCTGCCCCCAACAATCGTTGATACCCAACTTGAACATCAATGGCTCGAAGACCCGAGCAATTTCCTTGGCGATGAGTTCAATCTTTGGCTCGATCAATTTGGAGCCGGAGGACCATCGCAGTGGTGACGCGAGGTCGGTGATCAAACGTCTGATGCAAGGCATGGCTACTCGATGAAAAATGCTTCGAGAAAAGGGGTTGAATACTCCTATTGCATATGTTGTTGATCGCACTGTAAGGTTCCCACGGGAACATCTTTCATTAATATCTAGAACTAATTGCGCGTGAGTGTCAACATCACCCTTTGAGCATCTTCAAGCCGAAGGCCGTGGATTAATCACTTAATCCGTGGAGCAAGTTCCATGAACCATAATTATCACCCGCTGAGCATAATGGGATCTACCCCTTCAACACGAAATACGTTTGGCCGCGAAGCCACCTATTTGGTAAAACGATGTATCGTTCCTAAACGATCTTCAATCGAATACCGAAGTAATGTATTCTTTCTTTTCGTGTTGAAGTTTCAATGTGAGTGGCAGGAAGAAAGGCTTGACAGCATTACCGCGGATATAGCCCATGGGAGAGGACTAGTTCGGGACCTGGAAATAGCCGCCGAAGATCACGGGACCAAGGTTGCCGAGCTTAAAGGGGAATGTAAACGCCTTCTTCTTAAGCTTGCAGATCTCGAGTCTCGAGGTGGTGAGTATAAGCAAAGCATCAATAATATGGAGGGCCAACTTGGTTCCTTTGTGATGCTAATTAGGGCTCATTGCGGTTTTATGTTTCCACCCCGATGATTTGTATGATCTGCTTTTAAGGTCCCTCGATTGAGCGAAATGAATGAAAGCTCTAATGTGTGTGTCTCAACTTCTGTATGGCTGACTTTCTCGAACACCTGACCACTCTCAACCTAGGCAAGCTGCGCTTTGACATTGATGATTCGAGCGTGTACATCTTGATTTTTTAATCTTGCTTATGATCGGATAAAGGAACCTCCCACCGCGATTATCCACAAAAAGACTTCTCTTCTCTACTTGTTTTTAACCTGTTTCAAATGAAAAGGCAGAATCAAAAGAAAGAATTTGAAAAATAAAGCATAAATCCTTTCAATTTTATGCTTACTTGTGATTAATAGGGATAAGAGCATTTACAAGGGTTTTGGCCTTGTGCAAAAGCTTTTATCAATATTCCTCAAAGGAAAGCATATCATTGAAAGGAATGTAATTCATGATAATCGCATTTGATCAATTCCAAGAAAATCAATGGAATGTTCAAAAGTACACAATTACGATGTGTTTTAAATTCAATTGAAGATACGGTATCCAAATTAAAGCCGTTTGCTAAGAACGAGAGTAATTTGGATATCTATCTTTTCATTAAATTTGAAAAACACGAATACTCTTGATCAATTATTGTGGATTACCAATGATGCAAAACATGCATGAACCAATTCAAGTTTATAGTTCCTTCTGGCGAAATTAGGATTGTATTGCCCTATACGGTCAAAAGGTTGTATAAGACTTCCAATTTCAATTTCATCCAAAGGAATTATAAAATTGATTTTGGAGTATTCGAGTGATTAGAAGAAATGCCACTATCACATTCCAATGACAAGTCAATAGAAATACAACAAATTTCAATCTGAATGTATATAAACACAAATAGATCCCTAATACAATCAATCTAAGGGATCAGATAGAGAGGATCTCAGCAAAATAAATCCTATACAAGAAGGCTAGAAATGAAAATTAAAACAAAGGAATGTGATCTTAATACTTAGAGATGCCCCAGTTTCGATCTTTGAGACGTGACTTCAGGATCACCTATTCCAAATCGTCATCTTCATTAGATGATACCTGAATGATGTCCACAGCAGGCTCTTCTTGTCCACTTGGCGCTCGTAATGGGATGACACCATCTTCATCTTCCATCAAGAACATTGGGAGGAAAACACACCTATCTATCCTCAAAATGGCATTTAATCCAATCACCGAAATTATGCAATGAATATAATGATTAAGAGCTGTAACAAGTTCGAGGGATAGAAAAGTCTTACCAACCAAACTTAAGAGAAAATCAAGCTTCTCTGTATTTTTAGCAGTGTTAGGTATACTAACCTTCCATAGACAAACGCATGAGACAAGTGAGCAAAAACTCCTAAAAATCAAAAGATAGGGCTTGGTACCTAAAGCCAAGGTTCTCACCTCGAATTCTGGGAAGAGCCGATTCCATTGCACAACTATCGTTGCATTGGGACTCAATCCATAGTTCGAAGTGAGCGGAATTGAAAAGTGGATTACCCCATGTTTTTCCTCACGGAGATTCCATTTTCAATTCCTTCTATTGTGTTCCTAAAGAGGGCGCCCGGGGTTTTAGGCGCAATTGTGTGTATTCATTGTGTCGTGCTAAAGCAATAGACATGCATTTTATTAAACAATCACCGCTTCAATATAAACATCCACACAATCATACATCCAAAACTCCTGCCTGCATAAAACAAAGTTAACAAGCACTTCACCCCTTATTTCTCCCGTCTACAAAAACATCTAACACATTCGTTAGCATATACACCTCACTTTTGAGAGCATCTGCATAAAATTAGGTTAGAAGAATCAATCAACTTTTTAATCGGCTCAAGTCCACTAAATGGTTAAGAACCAGTCCCCAGCGGAGTCGCCAGTCTGTCGCGACCCTCTTGAGGTTGTCGGGCTCTCGAGGGCTAATGGGCCGTCCTGTCTGGTCGGACGCGGGCCTCTCCCAAGGCCCATTACCCAAATCGCAACGGAGGTATGCGTGATCGACTTTCAGTGTGGTCTAGTGACATGTGCTAAGTGTGCATGCCATGGAGTCGCCACCAATCATTTTTTTAGGGTATGATTGGACCACCCAATCGAATAGTTGGGAGTTTCTATTCAATTCTGCGAGAACCAGAGAAATGGTTTCGGGGACTTAGTTACACCAACTGTCAGAGTTGACGCCCTTTCGGTACCTAAGTTGACTGAATTTTCTAGCCTGAGATTCATGCGGATGAGTAAGGTATGAACCCTAAATCTAGAAATTCATGTAGATAGGAGTGATTATCCTAGCAATCACAATCAGTAATAAAATGCCCAACTCAAAGAATCTAGATATGCAAATAAATCACATGGCATTCCTAGTAAGGTCCTATTTATCAATCACAGCTCAAGAATAATTTAGCTGTCCTAGCCATTCTACACATGATCTAACCTAAGAAAAGCATTAGGAAGCATCGAAGGAGTTCGAGAGTACTCACATGGGGTTTGCCGTGCCCTGGTTTGGTCTTGGACGAGCTATCGAGCTCATGCCGACCCGATTATATTTGGGGATCCACTCGGCGTTTTACACCATGAAATCATGTGAAACAAAAACGAAAATATTCAGCAAGGGGCATTTATTGTAGATGGTGGTCGATCTAATTGGACGTCAAGACTAAAAAAGATGTAGAAATTTACAAATTAAAATACTCGAATGACATTTTTTTGCCAAATTCAACTCTATGCGTCGTGAAGAAACACATGCAATTGAACTTAAATTTTGACTATTTATGAGTTCAAAATGTAAAAGAAATTAAAATAAAAATATTGACTATTTTTCTATATTTTTACGACATCGAATGCTATTTTTCTTCATTTTTCATGTATTTTTCTATTTTTGGAAAATATTAAAAAATATTAAAAAATATGAAAAATTATTTTTTTTTATCAAAAATGGTTCCTTTAGCTTGGTCAAGGCTACCAAAGATGATTTTTTAATTTTTTTAACTTTTTATATATTTTTTATGAATTTTTTAAAAATAAACTATGAAAGACTGATCAAAAATCAGGTGTCAACAATGTTGTTCATATCAATATGCAACATCAAAACGGAATGCAAATCAAGTGTAAAAGGACGTATCGTTCCAAAATGATTATTTTCTTGATATGGGAATAATGCTTCCTTTCTTTTTCCTCTCAGATGATGATCAAGAGCAGAGGACGCAGGATGTAATGCTTTCAAATAACAAACAGGGAACATCAAATACCTCAAATGGCGACTGTGATCGAGAGAATCACCAAACCGCCACATGACGAATCCCAAAAATATCAAGCTGTCTAAAGACAGAAGAAAATAATCGAAGACTCTGGCAATTGAGACAGATGACCAGAATCGGCAAAAATAAATGGGAGCGGGTTCCCCCATTTGCTTCGAGGAGCCAAGCTGGGGGCAAACTCTCATAAACCCCATGAAAGCACATCAGACCAGGGTTATCAAACCCAAAGATGACAAACATCAAGACAAGCGTCACCTAGCTGTGATAAATCACACCTAACTAGGGCAAGTGAATTAATTTTGCGCTGGACAAAGAAAGATGTGTCTTCTCCGGCAAAGTCAAATAGCAGAGTCGTCCACATCAGAATCACACCCCAAGATACGAATTTGGGCGAACGGTAACTTTGTATCGTTCCAATTTGATCTTCGAAGATCACGGGCTTAACATGAGTTTTTCTCATTTAACAGGAAGTCATTGGCGCCGAAAGCCTCAAAAGAAAATAGCTCGCTGACAGGGAGGCGAATAGAATCATTGGCCTTGGAAGTCAGGATTCCAGGAAATGGTCTTTGATTATAAGACCTAGTGGATGGTAAAAAGTATCGCTCCTACGTCACATGCTTTGACATACATTTTGATAAAATCTTCTTTTTTTCCTTGAATAAAAGGAACCTTGAAGAATGGCGCTGGAGTGCGCCCAAAAACACAAATGGATCTTCTCTGGGGCAAATCCTTGAGAATGATTCATCGCCAACCAAACGGAGGGATCAAGACCGCAAGATAGAGGACCAAATCCTGCAAGCCACGAGTTTGTGTTCAAATGGAAACGCAAAGCAAGAACAAGGCTTATTCTTTCCAATTTCCCTTGAATTTTGGAACGCAAACTAACAACTAATTCCTGTCTTTGACAGGGGATCGCCATCAAGGTGAAACAGGTTTTCACACCCCATGAATTACCCATTGGAACACATGACCAAGGGTAAGATGTATCGTTCCAATTTTTTGAAAAATTCATGAACATACAATAACATATTTCTTTTACATTTTCAGGGATCTCCAGCCACGGTGGACAGGTAGGTATCCCTTTCCCCCAATCCATTGAAGATGTTAAACAAAAAAACAGATAGAAAAAGAAAAAGCTTTCAGAATCTAATGTCTAGAAAAGACATAGAATTCTAACTTCATTGACATTCATGTTTTGAAACATGAGGTTGTCTGAACATGCATTGTGCACCATAAAATCCCCTTGACGGGTAAAATTTTTGGGAAAACGAAAGAGATTTTTCCAATCAAAAGTTGTTCAAAACTCTCAAAAAGACGTTTTCTCAAAAGACGAGAGGCAAAGCCTAGTCCAAACACGTCCTATACACACTTAAGAGAGAAGTGAAGCGAATCAGACAGTAAAATCTGGACCTACGGAAGTAGGGACCATTCGTAGCGATTACATGGGTTAGGACGACGGAGGCATTTGTTTCATATCCCCCAAACACTACAGGTGACCGTTGATAACCCCTTTGAACGGCGATTTTCATTCTTAACCCTGTCAAGAACCACCCCACATCGGGGCAAAATGGAGGTGAGTCCAGCAGCGTCAGGAGAAAATGGTTAGAAATTTTCTTGCTCGGACTAACATTAATCTTTGTGTGTTGTTTATATGGTAATCCAAGTGCCATAGGATGACGAGAAGTATTCATTCTTTATCCCACACACTGTATCATTTGCACAGCCAAGTTGAGCCTGCAAATTCATTTCATGAACCCATTGGTGATCATTCCAAGACGGATGCCGCACCACTTCAAAAATGGAAGAGTTCAAGATTCAGGGATTACGAAGAGAATTCCCGGACTGATATTTAAAGCATGTTTAGACTATATGTCTAACATGATCCCATGAAGATGAGAAAAAGTGGGATTTCAAAAATGAAAATGAAAAAAATGCTCGGCATCAAGAAAAAGCAAAGTGCCTAGTAAAAGCAAGGCCGATGCTCGTGCAAGTTGTTTAATTGATCCGCAATGAAGCTGGATGGGAAAAGGGGAAATCCCTGAAGGAGCCAAATCCAAAAGGACTGCTCCCCAAATGCTATCATGCGCAGAACAAAGACATAGAGAGAGTCAGTCTCTGAATGCAACAAGAGACGCTCTCTAAAGAGCTGGTGCACACCGCAAGATAGGTTGCGCCCCTCAAAGGCTAAAGATGCAAAAAAAAAAAAAAAAAAAAAAAGACAGGTGGCAAATCAGCAATGATCACCAATGTCAAACCCCTCATAAATTCTAGGCCAAAAACAAGCCTTTTTCGGTTCCCAATCCTACCAACATCATAACCCCGAAACAGTCTTCTCTGACTAAGACACTTGGGTTAACATATAGCTTAGCTCGAAGAGGTACGAGCAAGACTATTTCTTTCTCATTTTGCAGGGTTCTCGACTTGTAAACCCGGAGCAGATGATGAAGACTTTCATTCAATGGCCTTGACTCCAAAGCGGGTCCCCCTTGAAAACCAATATCCAAGCCCAACATTACGATCCCGTGGAAGACCTCCCGACCGATCAAAATGTATGCGCTGCGAATGAGCCTAAAACCTAGGCACAGGTTAGTGTGGAATTGAGTGCATCCCCTATAAAAACCACTATCTCAAAACAGGTGAAAAGACCTCATCGTCGAGAAATATTCCAATAGATGTTTTGAACAAACTTTTTTTGGAAATTTCAAATTGTTTGATCCAGATTTGCCGCACAAGGAATTTGTGATCACATCTGTGTGTTGCAAGAATGCTTTGGATAACCTCCAGCATCAAAATGCACATTTCACAATTAAAACTTAAGTCATACGGTTTTTGTCAAATGGACAGACGTGGTTTTCCCAAAGATTACTAACGTTTTCTTGAAAAAAAAAATCTTTTAAGCTCAAACTTCTGCAGGATTCTTGGAAACCCCGAATCCCAGAAAAATATTTGCTCCATGGAGTGGAGCACACAGGTTTGAACTTTCTGCAGGATACCTGGAGAACCCAGCTCCCAGAATGTCGCCTCAACAGACCCAAGTCCTAGCATGACGTGGAGAACCCTCGTCTCGAGACCCCTTTTCAAAAATCTGGCAGTCTCATCGGACGTGGAGAACCCTCGTCATGAGACCCCTTTTCAAGAATCAGGCAGTCTCATCGGACGTGGAGAACTCTCGTCATGAGACCCATTTTCAAAGTCAAATCAACGGTAGATACCGCCTGAAGGGTCAAACCAAGGTAGAACCGCCTGAAGGGTCAAAACAAAGGTAGAAACCGCCTGAAGGGTCAAACCAAAGGTAGATACCGCCTGAAGGGTCAACTCAAGGTAGAAACCGACTGAAGGGTCAAATCAAAGGTAGATACCGCCTAAAGGGTCAAATATGGTAGAAACCGCCTGAAGGGTCAACTCAAGGTAGAAACCGCCTGAAGGGTCAAACCATGGTAGAAACCACCTGAAGGGTCAACTCAAGGTAGATACCGCCTGAAGGGTCAAACCATGGTAGAAACCGCCTGAAGGGTCAACACAAGGTAGAAACCGCCTGAAGGGTCAATTAAAGGTAGAAACCGCCTGAAGGGTCAAACCAAGGTAGAAACTGCCTGAAGGGTCAACCCAATAGTAAAAATCATTGGGTTGATCCTTCAGGCGGTCTCTACCAGTCCTTTGACCCTTCAGGCGGTTTCTACCATTCATTGACCCTTCATGCGGTTTCTACCATTGAGTTGACCCTTCAGGCGGTTTCTACCATACATTGACCCTTCAGGCGGTTTCTACCATTGTTTTGACCCTTCAGGCGGTTTCTACCATTGGTTGACCCTTCAGGCGGTTTCTACCATACATTGACCCTTCAGGCGGTTTCTACCATTGTGTTGACCCTTCAGGCGGTTTCTACCATTGATTGACCCTTCAGGCGGTTTCTACCATTGAGTTGACCCTTCAGGCGGTTTCTACCATTTATGAGATTCCAAATTGATATGAATCAAAGGATGACGTACCCGCTCTTCGGGGCTAGTCGGAGACTCGATCATTCTGTGGATCGGTCTTAGAAAAGATTTGCCTACTAAAAGGCTTCACCTAAGGATGACGCACCCAGTCTTTGGGGTGGCCAAAAGTCCTGCAGAAAGCTTAGACCTGAAAAAATTTTCCTCGCCAAGAAGATATTAGTAATCTTTGGGAAGACAATAATTGTCTAACTGACAAAATTCTACGACTTAAGTTTTAGTCATGAAATGTGCATTTTGATTGTTGGAGGTTATCCAAAACATTCCTGCCATATACAGATGTGATCATAAATTCCTTGCACGGAAACTCTAGATCAAACAATTTGAAAATTTCAAAAAGAGTTTGCTCAAAACATCCATTGGAGTATTTCTCACCCAAGAAGGCTCCTCACTGCTCTGTGATAATGATCTTTAATAGGGAAAGTGCTCAATTTCCTACCGACCTGTGCCTGGGTTTCAGGATCATTCGCAACGCATACATTTCGACCGATCAGGAGGTCTTTCACGGGACCGTAGTGTTAGGCTTGGATATCGGTTTCCAAGGGGGACTCACTTTTGAGTCAAGGCCGTTGAACGAAATTTTTCACTATCTGATCCGGGTTTACAAGTCAAGAACCCTGCAAAATGAGAAAGAAATAGTCTTGCTCGTACTTCTTTGAGCTAAGTTATACATTAACCCAAGTGTCTTAGTCAGATAAGACTACTTCAGGGTTGTAACATTGGAAGGATTGGGGACCAAAAAAGGCTTATTTTTTGCCCAGAAATTGTGAAGGGTTTGACATTGGTGATCATTGCAAATTTGCCACATGTCCTTCGAAGAACATCTCCATTTCTTGAAGTGTACACTCCTCTTTTAGAGCGCACAAGGATGTTTAAAAGCGTCTCTTGTTACATTAAGAGACCGTCTGTTTGTGTGTTTGCAATTTGAGCACGACAACATTTGGAGAGTAGTCATCTTGATCTAACTCCTTTGCAGGGTCTTTTCATCGTCTCTCTAGACTTTACTGGGGATATTTTGAATAGACATCAGCCTTGCTTTTTACCAGGCACTTTGCTTTTTCTTGATGTCTAGGGATTTTTCTTTTCCCCCTTTTTTTAATCCCATGTTTTTCTTTTCTTTTGGAGCTAGGATTTTCGGCAATCATGCTAGATATGCAACTTAAACTTTGGCACGCTTCCATTCCTAGAGTGATGTTGCCTTTGCTTTGGAATATGCAATGATCACCAATAGGTTGATGAAATGAATTTGCTGGCTCAACTTGGTTGTGCAAAGGATAACAGTGTGTAGGATAGAGAAATGAATCATTCTCGTCATCCTATGACACTTGAATTATCATATAAACAACACACAAAGATTTATGTTAGTCCGAGCAAGAAAATTTCTAACCGTTTACTTTCTGATACTGTTGGACTAACCTTCATTTGCCCCAATGTGGGGTGGTTCTTGACAGGGTTGAGAATGAAAATCGCCGTTCAATGGGGTTCTCAATGGGCATCTGTAGTGTTTGGAATGAAGAAATAAATGCCTCTGTCATCTCGATCCATGTAATCGTTGCGAATGACCCTTATATCCATAGGTTAAGGTTTCGCTATCATTTCCAATCTCCTCATCTCTCAAGTGTGTATGGGACGTGTTTGGATTAGGCTCGCTTCTCTTATGAGAAAATACCCTTTTGAACAGTTCAAACGACTCTTATTGGAAAAATTCATTTCATTTCATCAAGATTTATCCTTCAAAGGGATTTTATGATGCACCATACATGTGTAATTCATGTTCAGACAATCTCATGTTTTAAAACATGAATGTCAATGAAGTAAGAATTCTATGTCTTTTTAGATGTGAGAATCGAATTAATTCTGAAAGTTTTTAATCTCCAATGAATTGGGAAAAGGGATACTTACCTGCCCATCGAGGCTGGAGATCCTGGAGATATAAAAGGGATATGTCATTGTATATTCTAAAACTTTACAAAAATTGGAACGATACATCTTACCCTTGGTCATATGCTCCAACGAGTGTACAAGGGTTGTGAAAATCTGCACTTCACATAGTAACACAAGATTGTTGGGTGTTCTAAAGTTCTTTCGACTTCTTGGTTTTTGGAGAAAAATGAAACTTACATGTCTGCCCTGATGGCGAGCTCCTGCCAAGGATAAATATTAAGCATTATTTTGGGTTTCCAAATTCAAAACAAATTGGGACGATACTACTTTACTCTTGATTTGAATTCCATTCTGCATGCCAATGTGCGGATTGTAGAAGCCGGCCCTCAAGCTTGTGGCCATGATTTCTTCGTCTGGTTGGGCAACGAATCCACCTCGAGGATTTACGTCGGAGGAGATTCATTCATCTTTTTGGGCGTGTTTCATGCACTGTTTTGTTATTTGAATGCATGGCTTCTTGGGTGCCTCATCTCTGTTCATCACCTGAGAGGAAAATGAGAGAACATTATCCCCGCATCTGATTGAAAATCATTTAGGAACGATACGTTCTTTTTACCAAATGGGTGGCTCCGCGGCCAAATGTGTTTTACATTGAAAGGATGGATTCCATTACGCTCTGCGGATGATAACTATTGCTTCGGGGACTTGCCCCACGGATCAAACGATGAATTTGATGTCTTCGGCTTCGACATGCTTTCCAGATGTAGGAATGGTTTGCCCCCATTTTCAGTGGAGATGGGTTTTGTCGAGTGGGCAAGATCAAAAACCCATCCTAGATTTGGCTTTAGTCGAAGGTTGAAATCCCGACCTTGGATAAGCGAATCATGATTCATCTCCTTCTTCTTCGGATTTGTCATTTGCGTGCTTCACATTTTACAATACCAACTTCGCCGCTTGATGAAAATGAATCGATGATTTTCGAATTGCCCCAAGTTCTATAGTCATCTGCGTCGAATCTCTTTGAACTTCATCGGGTGATAGACAAACTGATAAAATGATTTTTCAATCCTGAGATCGAACTCCTGACGTTTCGTACCACTTCCAGTTCACTGACTACCAGGACAAAGCACTATTGGCGTCCCTAACTGGTTCGTTTTTTGTTATAAAATTCTTGAAGCAGTTAGCGACCCCCATCGAGAATGAAACAAGCTCAATTTAGAGTTCATAACGACTAAAGGTCCCTTAGAACGATACAGAGCTAACCGTCTTTGAGCTCGCTCGGGCTTTTGCTCGCATTTTCCTATGTGAAGCCTTTAAATATTTTTCTTCGTGGCGTTCAATTGATTCGCCTCGACTCTAATCTAACAAGGGATTGTCGTACTCAAGCATGATGATGCTCGCAGGTAGTACTGATCGCTGCCCCAGATTAACTCTAGGCATTAAGGAAGATTATCTTGCATGGAAGACTTTATGACAGAAAGATTAATGATACATCCATTCACATGTGCCTAGTTCCCTTGAGGATTCTCGGTGATCAGCCAGCTACACCATGAATCAGACATATAATCGTCATTTTGGATCATAACTTCATAAGTCCATCAGTTTTAAACTGATCGATCCAGATATGGAGCTCCTCATCAAGGAAATCTTTTGATTCTTCGAGCAACTGATATTCGGGTTGACCATCATCGCTTGGCGTTGAAGGATTCCTGTTTCTGTTGTGAGCGATCTGATTCTTCGAGCTAGAACCTTCGTCGTTGCTCGAGATTATAAGAGGATGATTGATCGGTTCACTATCAAAAGCACCTTCCATTTGGGAATGGGAGAAACAAAAATCCTCAAAGCATCCGCCCGCTTGATCTTCCAAAATCACATGCCCAAGCCGGGCAGATCTTTGAACACTAGGCGCAATATGTTGATCGGGGATAGGAAAAGCACTAGCGAAAAGTTGCTGCTCAAACCAAGGAGTTCGTACCTGCTGCACTTGTGGCATATACTCTTGAGGGGTGCTGAGATGATTCGGGGGAATATTCTGATTAGCGCCCAAGTAGTCGATGGTGCTGCTACCAGTTTGGTCGGTGCCTAGATTCGGCAGGGTATTTCTTACTTCAGGGGCATTGTAATTATAGCCATGCCTAGTGTTTAGGCACAAGTTGAGTTCTTTCAGGTTCAGTGCTGTGTGGCGCTGTCTTAGCGCCCTTCTGTAGCTCTTGAGGTGACTCGCGACTCCATCTTTAGTGAGTCCTGGTATGTTCATGATCTCAAGTATGCGCGTTGGATATGCTGAGTTGATCCCTAGTTGCTGAACCGCACTAAGGAACTTGAGATGAAGCTCGGGGGACCAATTGACCCTCGTCTTCTTGCGACCCGGAACAGTGTTGACAACTTGGCTATTGCTCTCTGGCCTATTTCCAGTAGAATTTGATCGAGCCGGAAATTGTTGTGGAGGGAATTCATCAGCTTTGGATTGGTCGGTCGTGATAGTAAGCTCATCGTTAAGGAAACTCCAATCATGGTGACGCATATCACATCCTTTAGAAGGCATCGATATTGACTTCGTAGAATTGATTTGTTCATGCATATCTCCAACAAAATCCGATTGTATCGAAGATGGTTCGAGGGAGTGGGGTGGTGAATGAGCATTTTCAATCCTCATATAAGGCTTATCAAGGAACATTTCGCCGAGAGTGATAGGGCCACCGCAATTAAGGCAAGCGATAGTGCTGGGAGCTTTCTTATACCTCATGTTCTCCGCTCGAAGCTTTTCGTTTTCCTCCTTTAGAATCGCAAGTTCTTGACGCCTGTGTTGAGCCCTCAATTTGGCTCACTTATTTTGAAACCAAAACTTGACCCTCAAAGGTTTCATCCCTAGCTTCTGGCCCAATTCATTTCTTTGTTTCATGTTCGGGAGAGGGCATTCACTAAAGAAAGCTTCAAGCTCTTGGTTTTCATTCTGAGTGTGGCACTGGCGACGTTTCCTTTTCCGGGATTGACCATCGCTGCTGCTGTTGTCGTCGCTGCTGAGATCCTGAACTTCGTTGCCGAAAGGGTTGGGTTCTGTGGTTCTGGTACCAGACGCCATCCTGGAATCTTCGAGATCTCTCAGTAGTTCATTTTCTGAGATTTTTGGATCAGTCGCCTCTAGCAACTGATGGTAACCCTCAAACATGTTGGATCAAAAAATGTTCGATCAATTTTTGCTCACTCAGGGTTCTCTACTCTCTCATGTATGCTCACTCTCTCTAAATTTTCTTTTGAGTGGTTCTGTATGCCCATGAAACGTTCTTTAAACATGGATGAAGATCATCAGGCAAGCGTTGCTCCCAAGATTTCGTATTTCCCGCTTTGTCGTCTTCTTTCTTCTTTTCAACGTGGAGGGACACCAAATCGATTTCCTTTTCTCGATATCCATGTCTGTCTCCCACTTATTTTCAAAAAGGTGGAACTACGCTCGCCTCCTGCTCAGTTTTTTAATATGATGGGACCGCCAAATCCTTTCGCAACTTTTTTCGATAGTTGCGCTTAACTCCCGCTCAATTTTAATATGGTGACACCGACATATCTTTTTACAACTTTTTTAGGTTTATCAAGCCTGAAATCACGGACTGGGACAGATCTGATGGTTCACCGAAAGAGCCACCACTGCTTTACCCAATTAACTTGGCTCCACGAGCATTATTGCTGTGCCTTTCTTCATTCTCGAGTTGCTATAAAATGAGGAGTTAATGCAAAGAAGATTAACACTCTTACATAATTGCCTTTTCTTATTTTAATCACTCTACCACACTCATCTTCTTCTCCCTCACTCCAACGAAAATGACCTCCTCTCCTATTCGCACTTTCTCGGCCGAAATTTTAGCCCAGTGGGAAAAACTCTATAACCTCCTCGGTCGAGGCTATGCTCATATAGCCGATCACCCAGAAACTGAAGATGAAATCCGCATTTTGCTCGTGGAAATAGACACCACCTCCATCGAGGGCACTAATTTAGAGAGGGAATATAGAATCTTCCCAACCCTCTTTATAAACTTTTTAGAGACTTACCGTGTCGCTCATCGAAAAGCTACCGTGGCTCACATTTTGCGAGCTCGCTATGAGGATCGGTCCAACTGCTTGGTGTTGGCCAACCTTGTGGCCGATAGTCACATAAAGGCTGTTGAGTTCGCCAACAAGCGAGTCTCGATGTTGCTTCGCGAGAGGGGAAATTTGGTGGAGCGCTTGGCCTTATCCCTGACCACCTATGAGCACGACCGTCGTAATGTCGTGTTGAAGTTTCAATGTGAGTGGCAGGAAGAAAGGCTTGACAGCATTACCGCGGATATAGCCCATGGGAGAGGACTAGTTCGGGACCTGGAAATAGCCGCCGAAGATCACGGGACCAAGGTTGCCGAGCTTAAAGGGGAATGTAAACGCCTTCTTCTTAAGCTTGCAGATCTCGAGTCTCGAGGTGGTGAGTATAAGCAAAGCATCAATAATATGGAGGGCCAACTTGGTTCCTTTGTGATGCTAATTAGGGCTCATTGCGGTTTTATGTTTCCACCCCGATGATTTGTATGATCTGCTTTTAAGGTCCCTCGATTGAGCGAAATGAATGAAAGCTCTAATGTGTGTGTCTCAACTTCTGTATGGCTGACTTTCTCGAACACCTGACCACTCTCAACCTAGGCAAGCTGCGCTTTGACATTGATGATTCGAGCGTGTACATCTTGATTTTTTAATCTTGCTTATGATCGGATAAAGGAACCTCCCACCGCGATTATCCACAAAAAGACTTCTCTTCTCTACTTGTTTTTAACCTGTTTCAAATGAAAAGGCAGAATCAAAAGAAAGAATTTGAAAAATAAAGCATAAATCCTTTCAATTTTATGCTTACTTGTGATTAATAGGGATAAGAGCATTTACAAGGGTTTTGGCCTTGTGCAAAAGCTTTTATCAATATTCCTCAAAGGAAAGCATATCATTGAAAGGAATGTAATTCATGATAATCGCATTTGATCAATTCCAAGAAAATCAATGGAATGTTCAAAAGTACACAATTACGATGTGTTTTAAATTCAATTGAAGATACGGTATCCAAATTAAAGCCGTTTGCTAAGAACGAGAGTAATTTGGATATCTATCTTTTCATTAAATTTGAAAAACACGAATACTCTTGATCAATTATTGTGGATTACCAATGATGCAAAACATGCATGAACCAATTCAAGTTTATAGTTCCTTCTGGCGAAATTGGGATTGTATTGCCCTATACGGCCAAAAGGTTGTATAAGACTTCCAATTTCAATTTCATCCAAAGGAATTATAAAATTGATTTTGGAGTATTCGAGTGATTAGAAGAAATGCCACTATCACATTCCAATGACAAGTCAATAGAAATACAACAAATTTCAATCTGAATGTATATAAACACAAATAGATCCCTAATACAATCAATCTAAGGGATCAGATAGAGAGGATCTCAGCAAAATAAATCCTATACAAGAAGGCTAGAAATGAAAATTAAAACAAAGGAATGTGATCTTAATACTTAGAGATGCCCCAGTTTCGATCTTTGAGACGTGACTTCAGGATCACCTATTCCAAATCGTCATCTTCATTAGATGATACCTGAATGATGTCCACAGCAGGCTCTTCTTGTCCACTTGGCGCTCGTAATGGGATGACACCATCTTCATCTTCCATCAAGAACATTGGGAGGAAAACACACCTATCTATCCTCAAAATGGCATTTATTCCAATCACCGAAATTATGCAATGAATATAATGATTAAGAGCTGTAACAAGTTCGAGGGATAGAAAAGTCTTACCAACCAAACTTAAGAGAAAATCAAGCTTCTCTGTATTTTTAGTAGTGTTAGGTATACTAACCTTCCATAGACAAACGCATGAGACAAGTGAGCGAAAACTCCTAAAAATCAAAAGATAGGGCTTGGTACCTAAAGCCAAGGTTATCACCTCGAATTCTGGGAAGAGCCGATTCCATTGCACAACTATCGTTGCATTGGGACTCAATCCATAGTTCGAAGTGAGCGGAATTGAAAAGTGGATTACCCCATGTTTTTCCTCACGGAGATTCCATTTTCAATTCCTTCTATTGTGTTCCTAAAGAGGGCGCCCGGGGTTTTAGGCGCAATTGTGTGTATTCATTGTGTCGTGCTAAAGCAATAGACATGCATTTTATTAAACAATCACCGCTTCAATATAAACATCCACACAATCATACATCCAAAACTCCTGCCTGCATAAAACAAAGTTAACAAGCACTTCACCCCTTATTTCTCCCGTCTACAAAAACATCTAACACATTCGTTAGCATATACACCTCACTTTCGAGAGCATCTGCATAAAATTAGGTTAGAAGAATCAATCAACTTTTTAATCGGCTCAAGTCCACTAAATGGTTAAGAACCAGTCCCCAGCGGAGTCGCCAGTCTGTCGCGACCCTCTTGAGGTTGTCGGGCTCTCGAGGGCTAATGGGCCGTCCTGTCTGGTCGGACGCGGGCCTCTCCCAAGGCCCATTACCCAAATCGCAACGGAGGTATGCGTGATCGACTTTCAGTGTGGTCTAGTGACATGTGCTAAGTGTGCATGCCATGGAGTCGCCACCAATCATTTTTTTAGGGTATGATTGGACCACCCAATCGAATAGTTGGGAGTTTCTATTCAATTCTGCGAGAACCAGAGAAATGGTTTCGGGGACTTAGTTACACCAACTGTCAGAGTTGACGCCCTTTCGGTACCTAAGTTGACTGAATTTTCTAGCCTGAGATTCATACGGATGAGTAAGGTATGAACCCTAAATCTAGAAATTCATGTAGATAGGAGTGATTATCCTAGCAATCACAATCAGTAATAAAATGCCCAACTCAAAGAATCTAGATATGCAAATAAATCACATGGCATTCCTAGTAAGGTCCTATTTATCAATCACAGCTCAAGAATAATTTAGCTGTCCTAGCCATTCTACACACGATCTAACCTAAGAAAAGCATTAGGAAGCATCGAAGGAGTTCGAGAGTACTCACATGGGGTTTGCCGTGCCCTGGTTTGGTCTTGGACGAGCTATCGAGCTCATGCCGACCCGATTATATTTGGGGATCCACTCGGCGTTTTACACCATGAAATCATGTGAAACAAAAACGAAAATATTCAGCAAGGGGCATTTATTGTAGATGGTGGTCGATCTAATTGGACGTCAAGACTAAAAAAGATGTAGAAATTTACAAATTAAAATACTCGAATGACATTTTTTTGCCAAATTCAACTCTATGCGTCGTGAAGAAACACATGCAATTGAACTTAAATTTTGACTATTTATGAGTTCAAAATGTAAAAGAAATTAAAATAAAAATATTGACTATTTTTCTATATTTTTACGACATCGAACGCTATTTTTCTTCATTTTTCATGTATTTTTCTATTTTTGGAAAATATTAAAAAATATTAAAAAATATGAAAAATTATTTTTTTATCAAAAATGGTTCCTTTAGCTTGGTCAAGGCTACCAAAGATGATTTTTTAATTTTTTTAACTTTTTATATATTTTTTATGAATTTTTTAAAAATAAACTATGAAAGACTGATCAAAAATCAGGTGTCAACAATGTTGTTCATATCAATATGCAACATCAAAACGGAATGCAAATCAAGTGTAAAAGGACGTATCGTTCCAAAATGATTATTTTCTTGATATGGGAATAATGCTTCCTTTCTTTTTCCTCTCAGATGATAATCAAGAGCAGAGGACGCAGGATGTAATGCTTTCAAATAACAAACAGGGAACATCAAATACCTCAAATGGCGACTGTGATCGAGAGAATCACCAAACCGCCACATGACGAATCCCAAAAATATCAAGCTGTCTAAAGACAGAAGAAAATAATCGAAGACTCTGGCAATTGAGACAGATGACCAGAATCGGCAAAAATAAATGGGAGCGGGTTCCCCCATTTGCTTCGAGGAGCCAAGCTGGGGGCAAACTCTCATAAACCCCATGAAAGCACATCAGACCAGGGTTATCAAACCCAAAGATGACAAACATCAAGACAAGCGTGTTGACACCTGATTTTTTGACCATCTGTTATTGCGATTTTTATTTTTTATTTTTTATTTTTTTATTTTTATTTTTATTTTTTTTATTTTTTTAAAAATCAATTAAAAATATCAAAAAAGGTCATAAAATCACAAAATCAACTTTGGAAGCCTTGGCCTAGCCTCGGGGACCAATTTTGAATAAAAAATATTTTTTTGGTATTTTATAATATTTTTCGAATTTATTTAATTATAAAAATACCCAAAAAATCATAAAAATACCATTCGTGGTCAGAAAAATACACAAAAATATTCAATAATTTTTTTTTAATTTTCTCTTCAAGTTTGTCACTTTAAATCTTGAAAATTTGGCTTGGGTCACTATGTTCCTTCACAAACATAAACCCGAATCGGGCATAAAAAATCCTTTTCGAGTATTTTAATTTTCAATTCTTGTTTTCTATAAGCTATGACATTGGATTCTAAAGTCTCGAAGTGCAATTAGGTCAATTTGCCCTCCAATTTGATCAATTTTAACCAAAAGGGCTTAATTGCATAAAAATCTTTTAACTTAGTCCCCGGTTTCTCAAATGTTGAAATTAAATTTCATACAGGCATACCCACCAAAATTAAACACCTCTACCCAATAGTTTTCATCATGAGGAATCCGTTGGTGGCGTCAATTTTGACAAATGGGTTTGTTTGGACCTTCAATTAAGCAAAAATCAATTTCGGATCCTAAGGGCAATTTGGGGTTTTCACTAAATTTCAATCAATTGATTCACAAAAATACCCATATTTGATAGAAAACATGTCAAGGAGTCCGATTTTGCCTTCAATTTCATGAAAAAGGGTCGATTTGGGACCTAATTGGGCAAAATTGGTCGAACCGGGCCGGTCGGGTCATACCCGACCCGACCCGGTCCGACCGGGTCTGCACTTGCAGACCCACCGCGCCGACAGAGCAGGAAACAGGGGAAGTTGGGGGAGGCCCGCCGCGGCGTTGTTTGGCAAAAAGAAATCGTCGTGGTAGAGCGTCGGTCGATTGTGGATGTTCCACGAACGAAAGGCGGTCGGCCATAGGAAAAAAGAAGAAAAAAAAAAGGGGAGATGGGGGCGGGAGAGAACGATTCGGCCGAGAGAGGGATGGGGGAAATTGAGAGATGAGAGAGTGGCGATAGAGAGTGAAGTGGATAGATGAAGGAGCAGGGGAACGGAGTCGAACCGCCGCCACATCGACAAGCCACCGTCATAGCCCCGGCGAACCAGGTCAGTCCTCATACTCTGTTTTTGCCCTGTTTTGCTCCGGCGGGCAGAGCGTGTCCGTCCGACTTGATTCTGATCGAGTCGGACCAAACTCGATAGTACCCGTTTATCCTGGCGATGTGTCGAAGATGATTCAATAATTGGTTCGGCTCGGTATCCCCCGTCTTGCGTCGACGAAGTCATTTTAGCAACTTTCTGTACATACACGCCACATGTTCGACGAATTGCCGCCGGAGCTCTCTTGGTCTCCGAGCTCGGTTTGTATCGTTGTCCATTCCTTCGCTCGAGTTTTCACTTCAAATAAGTTTAAGAGTGTTCCTTACGCCTGGCTATACCATTTTGTTGCATGAATTGAGCCGTAAATGGCTAAACCGAACCCATCGCCGACCTCGCCGGAGCTCGGAGCTAGGGACTGCCGGACGCTAATCATTTGAAGCTCATGGACCTCAGGTAAGGCTTCTGAACCTTCATAGATGTCGGTCGTATCCATAAATCGCAAGTAGAAGGGTTTACCGTACCAAAATAGCGCCCGCCGGAGTTGGAAATTTTCGCCGGAAAATCTAAAAGTTGAGTTGTCTTTCATGTGATTCTGCTGCGTTATTCTTTGGATATGTTGTAGATCTCGAAGAAAGGAGTCCAATGCCGTTGATTTCAAGTTTTTTGGACGTCGGGGGACCAAGTTATGGCCCTCCGACGAGGCGCCGGCGACTTAGCGCCGGCGCCGGTCGTCTTCCCCGGTGAGCCACGCCCCAGTTGACCGGTCAACGCTGACGTGGCATGCCACGTGGGCAGCCACGTCAGCGGTGGGGCCGCGCCCTAAAAAATATATATATATAAATAAAAAAAATCCGACGGTCGAGGTGTTGCCACGTGTCTCGATCTGGGGCGTCCGTTCTTAATAAGGTAAACGGCGCCGTTTTGGTCCTAGAAGAGGCGGGCCGGGTTTGGGTTGCGGGTCTGGATCGTGGGCCGGGTCACCCGACCCGGTCCGGACTATTTTTATTATAATTATTTTTTTAAATAATAATAATAATAATAATAATAATAATAATAAATTCAAAAATCAATAAAAAAAAAACAGAAAATCATAAAAAATTCAAAAAAATTCGGAAAATTCAGAAAAATTATAAAAAATTCTAGAAAATAGGAAATGGCCACATTCAACTGGTCATGACCTGTTTTGGGTCTTTCGGACCTCGGTCTTTTCCGAAATGACGGTTTTGCCCTTCCGGCAAACCGTCTTCAAAAAGAATTCTAAAAAAATTCAGGAAAATCCCAAAAAAATAGAAAATGATCACAAACAACTGGCCAAGACTCATTCCGGGTGTTTTGAACCCCGAACCTTCTTAAAATGACGATTTCGCCCTTTGGGCGAATCGTCTTCCAAAAATTAAAGGAAAATCAAGAAATTCCAAAAAATTCTCAAAAATGGGAAATGGTCACAATCAAGTGGCCATGGAGTATTTTGGGTAATTTGGTATCCAAACCTTCCAAAAAGGACGATTTTACCCTTCGGGCCAATCGTCTCCAAATCTTCCCATTTTTCCCTGGTCCGAAATCACATCTTCTCTAAGCCTTTATGGTTACATTAGGAAGTCATTGATCTGAATTGATGCGCATTGAAGTGGTTTATTTATGTACTTGATTGCGTTTTCAGTTAAATTGATTGTGATTGATAGGAATAGTCATCCAATCTGCATGAAAACCCTGAATCATACCTACCTCACCCAAACTTGCGCCCGCATGAACTCCTAGCTAGGAAAACCACTCGCGTTAGGTACCGAAAGGGCGTTGGTAATGACACCGACGTAATCAAGTCCCCGAACCCAAAAATCTCTGGTTCCGCAGAACTGATCGACCTCTCCCAATTGGTCAGTAAGGTTTCCGGTCTACCCTCCAATAAAGACCGGTGGCGACTCCAAATGCATGCACAAGTTGCACATGCCACCACGACCACACTGAAGGTCGAAAGCGATCGACTCTTATCGTCGAATCCTTCTATAATACTCCCGCCGCGATTTGGTATGGGCCTGGGAGGGCCCGCGCCGATCCAAGACCTGCGATCGGTAATCCATTAGCCGCGTCCGCTTTCGGACGGGTCGCGACAGCTGGCGACTCCGCTGGGGACTTTGTTCTAGAACCTATGGTTCTAGACCTCAAGTGGACTTAGGCCGTAATTAAAACGCTGAGTGATTTTTCTAACCATGCAGACGCTTTCAAAGGTGAGGTAAGTCCGCTTACGATAGATGTTATATGTTTTTGCAGATTGGAGAAATAAGGGGTGTAGTCCGTGATTAACATTGTCTTATGCAGGTTGGGCGTAGGAATGTATGTTGTGTGGATGATTTGAAGTGCTGATTGATAAACTGCTATGCATGAATTGCATTGTGATGATCACAACACGTGGACACACACAACCGCGCCTAAAACCCCGGGCGTCGCCTATAGGAACACAATAGAAGGAATTGAAAATGGAATCTCCGTGAGGAAAAACGCGGGGTAATCCACTTTTCAATTCCGCTCGCTTCGAACTATGGATCGAGTCCCAATGCAATGATAGCTGTGCAATGGAATCGGCTCTTTCTAGAACTCGAAGTGGGAACCTTAACCTTAGGTGCCAAACCCTCTGATTTTTAGAAGTTCACCATAACTTGTCTCATGCGCATGTCTTTGGGCGGTTGGTACACCTAAAACCGCACATAAGTCGACGAGTTTGGTTGGTAAGACTCTCTATACCTCGAATCTATTACAGTTCATATAAATATAGGCATTTCATTCATTGCATTCTGGTGATTAGATTAAATGCCATTTCAAGGATAGATGTGTGTGTTTTTCCCAAACGTCCTTGATAGAAGACGAAGAGGATGATATCCCATGACAAGCACCGAGTGAGCAACAAAGGAGCCTACTATGGACATTATTGAGATATCGTCCAATGAAGATGACGAGTTGGGGCAAGTGATCCGGAAGTCACAGATCGAACTTGGGGCATCCTTAAACGTTAGGATCACATTCCTTTGTTTCATTTTCCATTGCTAGTCCTCTTGTATAGGGTTTACTTTTATCGAGGCTTTCTCTATCTCACCCCTTAGAGTGATTGTATTAGGGATCTATTGGTGTATACATTTAGATGGAACTTGGTTGTATTTCTTTTGACAGGTCATGGGAATGTGATAGTGGCATTTTCTCTAATCATCCGAATACTCCCAAGTCAAGTTTATAATTCCTTTAGAGGAAATTAAAATTGGAAATCTTGCACGACCTTTTTGGTCATATAGGGTAATCCAACCCCAATTTCGCTAGAAGGAATTATACACTTGAATTGGTCCATGCATGTTTTACGTCGCTGGTAATCCATGATAATTGATCGAGAATATCGGCGTTGTTTTGAATTTAATGACGAGATAGATGTCCAAATTACTCTCGTTCTTAACAAAACGGCCTTGATTTGGATGCCGTATCTTCAATTAAATTTAAAACACGTTATTATGCCTCGCACTTTTGAGTAATTCGTTCCTCTCGAAATTGATCAAAAGCGATTATTGTGAATTACATTCCTTTCAATAGTATGCTTTCTTTCGAGGAATATTGATAAAAACTTTTCGCGCAAGATTAAAACCATTGTAAAAGTTCTTGTCCTTATTAATCATGGGCAAGCATAGGATTGAAAGGGGTTTTTGATTTCTTTTTCAAATTATTTCTTCTGATTCTGTCTTTTTATTTGCAGGTAAAAATAAAAATAAAAATAGGTAATAGAGAGAAATCTTTTCCTGGACAAGTCTAAGGCTATTATCTCATCTGATCATGAGCGAGTTATAAAATCAGGACATATTTGCTCGGCTTACTGATATTATGGTTCGGCTCACCCAAGTTGAAGATGTTCGGATGCTCGAAGAAATGAACCATACAGAAGTTAAAACACACACACAAGAGTTCTCATTTATTTTGCTCAGTGGAGGGTTTTCAAAAGCAGGTCATACAATTCGGGGTAGAAAAGTAAAGCCGAAGTGAGCCCTAATTAACGACACGAAGGAGCCCAACTGACCCTCCATGTTATTAATGCTCTGCTCATACTCCCAACTCCGCATGTCATGGTCGGCAAGCCTGAGGAGAAGACTTTTGCATTCTCCCTTAACTTCGGCGACCTTGGCCTCATGTTCTTCGGCGATTGTTTCCAGGTCTCGAATCAGTCCATTCCCGCGAGCTATGTCCGCGGTTATTTTGTCGAGCCGTTCTTCCTGCCAGTCGCTCTGAAGCCTCAACAGGACATTGCGGCGGTCATGCTCGCCGGTGGTCAGGGATAGGGCCAATTGCTCCACCAGATTTCTCCTCTCGCGAAGCAACGTCGCGACCCGCTCATTAGCAAACTCGACGGCCTTTTTGTAACTATCGGCCAGATAGTTGGTCAGCACCAAATGATCAGATCGATCCTCATAACGAGCTCGCAAGACGCGAGCCACGAGAACCTCCCGATTAGCAGGACGGTAGGCCTCTAAGGAGTGTGCAAAGAGAGTCGGGAAAATTCTATATTCCCTCCCCAGTGTAGTACCTTCGAGAGAAGTGGTATCAAGGTCCTCGAGCAGGACACAGATTTCATCCTCGGTCGCAGAATGATCGGTTATGTGTGCGTAACCGTGACCCAGTAGGTTATAAAGCTTTTCCCACTGGGCCAAGACATCAGTTGAAAAAGTGCGTACGGGAGAGGAGGCCATTTGCGTTGGGTTGGCTTGAGAATAAGACGAGTTTGACGGAGAGATTAGAAGGAAGAAGCTGATTATGCGAGAACGTTAACCTTCCATACATTAATTCCTCATTTTATAGCAACTCGAGGATGATGAAGGGTCTCAGTAATAATGCTGGTGGAGCCCAGTTAGGGGGTAAAGCAGGAGGTCCCCTCACGAGAACCATTGGATTCGTTTCGGTCCGCGATTTCCGGCTCATCAATTAAAAGATGTAAAAGATTTGTCGGGATCACCATTATTAGAGTTAGGTGGGAGGTAAGCGCAACTATCGAAGAGAGCCCTAACAGGATTTGGCAGTCCCATCACGATTGAAAAGCTAAGCGAGAAATTCAAAGTCTTGAGGGGGAACGTTTGCCTAATGATGCTTGAAGAGCGTCTCCTGAACATACGAAGTCACTCGAAGAAAACTTTATAGGGAGTGAGCATACATGAGAGAGTGGAGAACTCTGAGTGGGCAAGAACCAATCAAACATTTCTCAATCCAACATATTTAAGAGGTTATTGTCAGCTGCTAGAGGCGACTGACTCAAAAATCTCAGAAATTGAACTACAGAGGGATCTCGAAGATTCCAAGATCAAGTCTAACGCCAAAACCATGGAGCCCAACACTTATGGCAACGGAAATCAAGATCACGGCGACGACGACAACGACATCCACGATGTTCAACTCGGGAAAAGAAGACGTCCTCACCAATACTCTCAGGAGGAAACCCAAATGCTGGAAACCCTTTTCAGTAAAAGCCATTACATGAAAAAGAAGTGGAGAATTGAATTGAGCCGGGAGTTGGGGATTAATCAGTCGAGGATCCAGTTTTGGTTTCAAAATAGAAGATCCAAATCGAAGGCTCAACGCAAACGTCAGGTGGTCGAGATTTTAAAGGAAGAAAACCAAAAGCTGCGAACAGAAAACATGAGGTATGAAAAAGCTCTCAATATTACAGTTTGCCCTCATTGCGATAACCTCGTCGCCCTCGGTAAGATATTCCCCGATAAGCCTCACGCGATGATTGAAGACGTTCATTTACCACCCTACTCCCTCGGGGCATCTCCTGCTCAACCAGATTTTGCCGGAGTCACGCATGAGCAGGATGATCCTACGAAGATGATACAAATGCCTCCTGGGGGATGGGATTTGCATCGCTTTGATTGGAGTTACAGTTTCAAGGAGCTGGATGTTACCGCCGACCAGCTCAAAGCATATCAGTCTCATGCACAACAATTTTCGATAGGGTCGGGTCCTGCTGGAGATGAGTTAATCAGTCGTCAAGCCATCGATGCAATTTTGGGCCACGATAAGAGGAGGTTCGCTTGGCCCCCTGAATTGCATTCCAGATTCCTAGACGTGGTTCACCAAATGGGGATCGACTCAGCAACTCCGACGCGCATATTTAAGGCCATGAATGTACCGGGGCTTAGTAAGGAGCTGGTCAGGAATCACCTTGCTGCCTACAGAAAGCTATTAAAACAACGTCGAGCGGAGCTAAACCGGGAGGAATCCGTCTCGAGCTCAAAAGCTAGGGGCGACCGCCATTGTAATGCTCAGGCATCAAGAGATACCCGGCCAAATCTAAGCATCAATCAAGCTAGCAACCCGACCACCGGCAAACTAAAAGCTGATCAGAATGTCCTCCCGGGCCATTTCAACATTTCTCAAGAGCGCGTGTCACAAGTACAGCGAGTGCAAACTCCTCCATTCGAGCAGCAGTCGGCTGGTGCTCTGCCTGCCGCTGGTCAACCCACGACAGACGATTTCTTCGATGAGGGGCTCGATGCCTTGTTCAATCAGTGGGAAGCTGGCATGCTTGGACAGCCATGATCTAGCACCTGACTCGGGGCACGATGGGTCGGTCACTACGAACACCCATAGAAAGAAGAACATGTTCATGAGTAGATCACTCATTTTATCGTTGTAAAGTTCCTACGGGAACATTTTTCTTTAATGACTATAGTTAAACCAACGCTATCGACGAACATCGTCATGCTCAGTTGTGATGATCCCTTGTTAGATTAAGTCTGAAACCAGAGACGGTCTTTAAAATTTTGAGTGGCCACGAACTCATTCCTCACCAAGCGCCCGGGATGCTGAAATGAAGAGTAACAGCATGCACAGGGAAAATGCCACTTTCGTTTGAACGATGAAAAGGGGTTGAGAGAAGATCATAGCGTTAATTCCCATGGAGCTAAATGAATTAAACGGAGTCATTAATTGCGGGTCCATCGCTGCTCCCCACGTTCTCGGGCCTAGCAAATCATAAAAGGCGCCGAAAGATTGTAGACCCACCACTTTGAAGACTGGACTAGGGGACGAGCGCATTACTCGATGAAATCGAATCAATGCAAGTGAGTTTGTGATCCTATCACGAGGAAAAAGAAAGGGGAATACAGACGATGAGTAATTGCAGGATCTCGGGAGGAGCGCTTGCTTGCTGGTCTTCATATGCAGCCTGAAGGACGGTTCCAGGACACGCACAATCACTTGAGAAAATTTCTAGAGTGAGCAAACACGTAAGAGCGAATTGAGAAAGCTGAGTGAACTAGATCAGCCCGAGATACCCCGATCCATCATGTTTAAAAGTTATTCCCATCTGCTAGAAACACCCGACCTGGACATTTCTGAGCACGAACTGCTGGGAGACTTTGAAGATCCTGGAGCTGAATCCTCCCCGAAGGCCATAGAGACTGACTCCTCCAGCGATGAAATTCTAGGTTTCAGCTACGAAGAAGGAGTATACAATGATGACCAGAGTCGGAAAAGGAAGCAACTACAACGCCACACTCCAGGCCAAATCCGAGAGCTCGAGGCTTTCTTCAATGAATGCCCCACTCCAAGCAGACAACAGAAAATGGAGTTGAGCCGAAAGATAGGATTGGAGCTTTCGAAGGTCAAGTTTTGGTTCGCCAACAAACGAACCCGGGTGAAACAGCAATACGCAGACCATGAGTTACTGGTCCTGAAGGAGGAAAATGAGAAGCTTCAAGCTGAAAGCGCGAGATATAAGGAAGCTCTGACCAAGGCCACCTGCCTTAATTGTGGTAATCCTGTTGTCCTCGGCGAGGTGTTCCTCGATGAACCATCCCTGTTGACGAATAACGCTCAGCTGTTACCGTATTCTCCACAACATTTTCTGACACAACCAGATACCGCCGGAGATCTGCATGAGCAAGTCAACACCATAGGATCAACACCAACATCCTCTGAGAAATGGGATATGAATCATCACAGGGGGAATTCTCTCAATGACGAACTCGCTGTCGCAGCCAGCCAATCCAAAGTCGGTGAGTCCCTCCCTGGACAACTTTTGAAACGACTAGATCCCGTAGAGAATAGCTACCGAAGTATTGACGATATTTTGGGTGATAAGAGAACAAGGTTTTACTGGACCTATGAACTTCACACCAAATTTGTTGATGCAATTCGAGAGCTGGGAGTTGATTCGGCTAGCCCACTACGCATACTCGAGATTATGAATGTGCCGGGGCTCTCTAGAATTAACGTCGAGTCTCACCTCAAGTACTATAGGAGATTGCTAAGGGATGGAAGGATAGCGTTAAACCATCATAAAGCCAGTTGGAGCTCAAGTGCCGGGCATAGTTACAACCACGACGATTGGAGGGCCGAGAGCACCCAACCGCATTTCAGCAATGACGGGACCAGCAGTCGTGTCAGCGACTCCTCTAACCCAAATCAGAATGCTCCACCGAGCTATCTCAATACTCCTCAAGAGTATATACCACAGTTCCAGCACATAGGGATTCCTCAGTTTGAGCGCGATTCGGTCATTAATGTTGTCCCTGAAGCGGATCTGGCATTGGTAGAGAGTGCACATATAAACCTGCCGGTCATTGGAGGAAGTTCCAATTTGAGGGGTCAAATTGCTCACGGCGAGAGCAAAGAGAGGAATCCCTCGCCTGCAGTCGACGACACCCAATCTGGGCACCAAGGGCTAGAAAGAACAGGTGATTTCCTTGATGAGGAGCTGGACACTTGGATCAATACTCTTCAGGAATGTATGTCTCAACCCCAACAGGGCAATGATGAAGGTTCCAGCTCAAAAACTCCAATCCCTCACAACGAAGGCAATGAAAGAAATCTGCCCCCAACAATCGTTGATACCCAACTTGAACATCAATGGCTCAAAGACCCGAGCAATTTCCTTGGCGATGAGTTCAATCTTTGGCTCGATCAATTTGGAGCCGGAGGACCATCGCAGTGATGACGCGAGGCCGGTGATCAAACGTCTGATGCAAGGCATGGCTACTCGATGAAAAATGCTTCGAGAAAAGGGGTTGAATACTCCTATTGCATATGTTGTTGATCGCACTGTAAGGTTCCCACGGGAACATCTTTCATTGATATCTAGAACTAATTGCGCGTGAGTGTCAACATCACCCTTTGAGCATCTTCAAGCCGAAGGCCGTGGATTAACCACTTAATCCGTGGAGCAAGTTCCATGAACCATAATTATCACCCGCTGAGCATAATGGGATCTACCCCTTCAACACGAAATACGTTTGGCCGCGAAGCCACCTATTTGGTGATAAACGCGGATAAATCACTCAAGGAGCCATCTGTTCAAATAACAAAACAGACGTTGCCCAACTGGGGGCAGCCGAACCATTGATATTGCAAATATTCCAAGCATGGATAAGCGGATTTGATAGACGTGGTTCATATCAATACGCGGCGTCAGAACGGGATGAGAACCAAGAGTAAAGTTGTATCGTCCCAATTTGTCTTCAATTTGGGAATATGAGTTAACACTTGTTATTTATCCTTGATAGGGACTCACCATCAAGGAGGACAGATTGTCACAACCTGTGTGCACTCGCAGGGGCACACGACCAAGGGTAAGATGTATCGTTCTAATTTTTTGAAAAATTCGCGAACATACAATAACATGTTTCTTCCGCATTTTCAGGGATTTTCGGCCACGGGGGACAGGTAAGTATCCTTTTCCCCCAATCCATTGAAGGTGTTAAATAAAAAGAAAAGCTTTCAGAATCTAATGTCTAGAAAAGACATAGAAATCGAAATTCATTGGCATTCATGTTTTGAAACAGGAGGTTGTCTGAACATAAATGAAATATGCATGTGCATCATAAAATCCCCTTGACGGGTAAAATTTTTGGGAAAACGAAAGAGATTTTTCCAATCAAAAGTTGTTCAAAACTCTCAAAAGGATGTTTCCTCAAAAGAGAGGCAAGCTCAAATCCGAACACATCCTACATACACTTGAGAGATGAGTGGAGCGAATCAAATAGTAAAATCTGGACCTACGGAGGTAGGGACCATTCGCAGCGATTACATGGATTGGGGCGACGGAGGCGTTCTTTTCATATCATAAACACTACAGGTGACCGTTGACAACCCACTTGAACGGCGGTTTTCATTCTTAACCCTGTCAAGAACCACCCCACACCGGGGCAAAAAGGAAGTAAGTCCAGCAGCATCAGGAGAAAATGGTTAGAAATTTTCTTGCTCGGACTAACATTAATCTTTGTGTGTTGTTTATATGGTAATCCAAGTGCCATAGGATGACGAGAAGCAATCATTCTCTATCTCACACACCATATCCTTTGCACAGCCAAGTTGAGCCTGCGAATTCATTTCATAAACCCCTGTTGGTGATCATGGGATGTTTCAAGATAGAAACTGTATCACTCCAAGAACGGAAGAAATCAAGAGATGGGATTTATAGAAAAATCTCATATCGGTGTTTAAGTGTGCTATGATTCAAGTTGTATATCTAGCACAATTTTCTGAACATCGTAGTTCCAAAGGAAAAGAAAAGGCGGGATTTCAACAAAAAATCCCCAGCATCAAGAAAAAGCAAAGTGCCTGGTAAAAGCAAGGCCGATGCTCGTAAAAACTGTTTGATTGAGCCCCAATAAAGCCTAGTTGGGAAGAGAGAAAAACCCATAAAGGAGTCAGATCAAGAAGACTGCTCCCCAAACGATGTTAGCCGTGGTGCAAAAACACGGACAGAATTGTCAATCTCTTAATACCACAAGAGACGTTCTCTAAAGGATTTGTGCACACCTCAAAAGCGGTTGCACACCTCAAAAATGGAAGATGCAGAATGGAAAAGACATGTGACAAATTTGCAATGATCACCAATGTCGAATCCTTCGTGATTTCTGGGCCAAAAACAAGCCTTTGTCGGTCCCCAATCCTACCAACATCATAACCCTGAAACAGTCTTCTCTGACTAAGACACTTGGGTTAACATATAGCTTAGATCGAAGAAGTACGATGTTGACACCTCAATTCTGATATTTTTTATTTTTTATTTTATTTTTATTTTATTTTTTTTTTCTCTCGAAGAAAATTCATTTTTTTTTTGCTAGTGCTATATGCCAACTGGGAAAGTAAATCCGCGGTTCGTGGCATCTCCCGAAAGACAACGATAAGTAATAATAAAAAATAATAGCAAAGTAATAAAAGGCCATCCACAATTGGATTCGGATCTTGAGTGGCGCGATCAAAAAGCTAAGGGCATTAAAAATAATAAAATAAACAAAAGAGGAGATAATGGAGAATGCTCGTGGGATTGGGAGGAGTGCATGAAGAAAAGAAACAAAAAAGAAAGGGAAAGGAGAGCCGAAAGAGAGAGGTCCCGGAGAGAGCTTGGCAAGAGTTTTTAAACAGGGAGACCGTTCTGGGGGGATGGCTGAGAAAATCATGAGTGAATAGAGCCGGGTTTCCAGAATGGCCAGAGGACGATGGTGTCCATCGAACTCAAGCGATCAACAGGATTGGCCACGATCCGATGGAGCCTGTCATCGCAAGGTGAAAAAATCGTGAACGGTATGAGGCCATTGTTGAGGACGATGTTGCGGATAATATCAAAGGTCGAGTGAGGCAAGCTAGTCGGTGACAGCTCGCGAAACCAACCAGCGGCAGCGACGACTATCATCCTAGCAAGCTAAGCCCACTCCTTGAAGTTTCAATGTGCTGTCCTTTCCCAGCCGAGATAGTGTGTGCCTTCGCCTGTGTTGTTGGCCGAGATTTCGATCTAGCGATCATCGGATCTCTTTTACGTCGGTGACGCTCGGAGATGACGATGGAAAGTTGAGGCCATAGGTGAGTGGTGACCTCCGGAGAGCACGACGAGCAGATTTGGCGTCCAAGGGATCCGCAAATGAATCTGACGGTGGTGTTGAGCAAGTCCTGACGGTATAGCGGCAGGGCGTTCAGTCGTTGGTGGTGTCACGAGCAGCGTCGACGTCGGTGTTGCCGGAGGTAGCGTTGCGAAGAGGAGGATCAGCTCATAACGATGAGGATGATCAGTCGCAGCACCGGCCCAGAAAATCAAAGCCATCCCACATTCGAGCCGAGCTGGAAACTTTACGAGAACTCATTTTTTTATTTCTCCCCACAATCATCAACCTCATCACTAACACCATCATTCATCACCTTATCACCATCGCCATCTGCTTCGTCTCCCTCTGCCCAGCTCTCTCATTGCTTCGGCTGCTTCTTTTTCTTCCTCTTCTTCTTTCTTAGATCTCGCCTTCTGGAGAGCTTGCATGGCCTCCGAACTCCAGTTCCTCCGCGCCCAGATCAAGGAAATGAGGTCCGAGCTGGAGCACGAGCGCAGGGCGCGCAAGGCAGTCGAGCGGGTCTGCGGAGACTCGCGAGGGAGGTGTCCGCCGAAGGCCGACATCGATCGGATGAAGCGCGAGACGGAGGAGGAAAGGAAGATGCTGCGGCTCGCCGAGGTCTTGAGGGAGGAGAGGGTCCAGATGAAGCTCGCCGAGGCTAAGGTTCTGCTGGAGGAGAAGATGCAAGAGCTCGAGAGGGCTGGTCGTCCCGCCAGGAATGGAGCGCCGAGTGATTATGAAGACGATCGGGTCGAGGTGGTGCCGAGGAAAATCGACAGGATTTTGTTATTTGGAGACCGGTCAAAGAGCCGGCTTGTTCTGAGCGAGAAGAACTCTACTTGCAGCGACGAAGGCAATGTCATCGTTTATCATCCTATCCACGTGACTACCAGAGAGGATTCATCGGCGGGCAACGGCGGCGGCTTCGAGCGAGCTAGTCGCCGGCGACGGGACGCAGCGGCGGGGCCCCGACGGAAATGGTTCTGAGCAGGTCCGGATCGTGGAACTCAGATCCCAGCGGCGGCGAGCTCGATCCTATTCTCATGCAGGAAAGGGACGTGAAGATGATGAACAGTAGGTGAGATCTATTCTCATGTGGGGCTTGTTTGTTTAGTTTATTTTGGTTGTGTTGTTTACTTTGAGCTGGGCCGACGTTAGTGTTAGCGGAAGAAGAATGGGCTTGGGCCAGCGGGTTCGGTAGGTTCTAAAAAAAGAAATGGGCCTGGGCTCCTTGCTCAAGCCGGGCCCGGTTCGAGCCCTCCCTCTCGGATTGGATCGATCCGACGGCTTGATCCGGGTCTGGATCCGAAAACCTGATCTAAGCCCGGCCTTTATTTATTTATTTAAACAAAAAAAAAGCAAAAAAAAATTAATTAAAGAAAAGTAAAAAAATAATAGTAATAATAAAACTCAAAAATTCAATAAAAAAATAAAAATTCAGAAAAATCAAAAAAATTCTCAAAAATGGGAAATGGCCACAATCAACTGGCCATGGAGTATTTTGAGTAATTCGGAATCCAAATTTTCCAAAAATGACGATTTTGCCCTTCGGGCTAATCGTCCCCCAAATCTTCCCATTTTGCCTCTGGTCCCAAATCATTCCTCATCTAAGCCCTTGTGGCTATACCAGGAAACCGCTGATTTGAATTGATGTGCATTAGTGTGATTTATTTATGTATTTGATTGCGCTTTCATTTAAATTGATTGTTGTTGATAGGAACAGTCTTCCAATTTGCATGAAACCTTGAATCAAGCTTACCTCATTTAAAATTGCCCATGCATGAACTCTTAGCTAGGAAAATCACTCGCGTTAGGTACCGAAAGGGCGTTGGTAATGACACCGACGTAACCAAGTCCCCGAACCCAAAATCTCTGGTTCCGCAGAACTGATCGACCTCTCCCAATCGGTCGGTAAGGTTTCCGGTCTACCCTCCAAGAAAGACCGGTGGCGACTCCAAATGCATGCACAGGTTGCACATGCCACCACGACCACACTGAAGGTCGAAAGCGATCGACTCTTATCGTCGAATCCTTTGAAAAATACTCCCGCCGCGATTTGGTATGGGTCTGGGAGGGCTCGCGCCGATCCAAGGCCCGCGATCGGTAATCCATTAGCCGCATCCGCTTTCGGACGGGTCGCGACAGCTGGCGACTCCACTGGGGACGTTGTTCTAGAACCTGTGGTTCTAGACCTCAAGTGGACTTAGGCCGTAATTAAAACGCTGAGTGATTTTTCTAACCATGCAGGCGCTCTTGAAGGTGAGGTAAGTCCGCTTATGATAGGTGTTATATGTTTTTGCAGATTGGAGTGATAAGGGGTGTAGTCCGTGATTAACATTCTCTTATGCAGGTTGGCGTAGGAATGTATGTTGTGTGGATGATTTGAAGCGCTGATTGATAAACTGTTGTGCATAACTTGCATCGCGATGATCACGACACATGGACACACACAACCGCGCCTAAAACCCCGGGCGCCGCCTTTACGAACACAATAGAAGGAATTGAAAATGGAATCTCCGTGAGGAAAAACACGGGGTAATCCACTTTTCAATTCCGCTCGCTTCGAACTATGGATCGAGTCCCAATGCAACGATAGCTGTGCAATGGAATCGGCTCTTTCTAGAACTCGAGGTGGGAACCTTAACCTTAGGTGCCAAACCCTCTGATTTTTAGAAGTTCACCATCACTTGTCTCATACGCATGTCTCTAGGCGGTTGGTACACCTAAAACCGCACAATAAGTCGACGAGTTGGGTTGGTAAGACTCTCTATCCCCCCCAAATCTATCACTGTTCATATAGATATAGGCATTTCATTTATTGCATTCTGGTGATTAGATTAAATGCCATTTCGAGGATAGATATGTGCGTTTGTCCCTAACGTCCTTAATAGAAGACGAGGAGGGTGATATCCCACGACGAACACCGAGTGTGCGATAAGGAGCATACTATGGACATTATTGAGGTACCATCCAATGAAGATGACGAGTTGGGGCAAGTGATCCTGAAGGCACAGATCAAAACCGGAGCATCCTTAAACGTTAGGATCATATTCCTTTATTTCATTTTCCATTACTAGTCCTCTTGTATAGGGTTTATTTTTACTGAGGTTTTCTCTATCTCACCCCTTAGAGCGATTGTATTAGGGATCTATTGGTGTATACATTCAGATGGAACTTGGTTGTATTTCTTTTAACGGGACATTGGAATGTGATAGTGGCATTTTTTCTAATCATCCGAATACTCCCAAGTCAAGTTTATAATTCTTTTAGAGGAAATTAAAATTGGAAGTCTTGCACGACCTTTTGGTCATGTGAGGTAATCCAACCCCAATTTCGCTAGAAGGAACTACACACTTGAATTGGTTCATGCATGTTGTACACCACTGGTAATTCACGATAATTGACCAAAAAATATCAGCGTAGTTTCAAATTTAATGACGAGATAGATGTCCAAACTACTTTCGTTCTTAGCGAACGACCTTAATTTGGATGCCATATCTTCAATTGAATTTAAAACGCGTTATTATGTCTTGCACTTTTGAGTAAGTCATTCCTCTCGAAATTAATCAAAAGCGATTATCGTGAATTACGTTCCTTTCAATAGTATGCTTTCTTTCGAGGAATATTGATAAAAACTTTTCTCACAAGATTAAAACCCTTGTAAAAGTTCTTGTCCTTATTAATCACAAGCAAGCATAAGATTGAAAGGGGTCTATGATTTCTTTTTCAAATTATTCCTTCTGATTCTGTCTTTTTATTTGCAGGTGAAAAACAAGTAGTATAGAGAAATCTTTTCTTGGACAAATCTGCAACTATTCTTCCATCTGATCATGAGCGAGTTATAAAATTAGGACGTATTTGCTCGGCTTATTGCTATTATGGTTCGGCTCACTCAAGTTGAAGATGTTTGGATGCTCGAAGAAATGAACCATACAGAAGTTAAAACACACACGAGAACTTTCATTTATTTTGCTCAGCGGAGGGTTTTCAGAAGCAGGTCATACAATTCGGGGCGGAAAAGTAAAGCCAAAGTGAGCCCTAATTAACGACACAAAGGAGCCCAACTGACCCTCCATGTTGTTAATGCTCTGCTCATACTCCCAGCTCCGCATGTTGTGGTCGGCAAGCCTGAGGAGAAGACTTCTGCATTCTCCCTTAACTTCGGCGACCTTGGCCTCGTGTTCTTCGGTGACTACTTCCAGGTCCCGAACCAGTCCATTCCCGCGAGCTATGTCCTCGGTTATCTTGTCGAGCCGTTCTTCCTGCCAGTCGCTCTGAAGCCTCAACAGGACGTTGCGGCGGTCATGCTCGCCGGTGGTCAGGGATATGGCCAATTGATCCACCAGATTTCTCCTCTCGCGAAGCAACGTCGCGACCCGCTCATTAGCAAACTCGACGGCCTTTTTGTAACTATCAACCAGATAGTTGGTCAGCACCAAATGATCAGATCGATCCTCATAACGAGCCCGCAAGACGCGAGCCACCAGAACCTCCCGATTAGCAACACGATAGGCCTCTAAGGAGTGTGCAAAGAGAGTCGGGAAAGTTCTATATTCCCTCCCCAGTGTAGTACCTTCGAGAGAAGTGGTATCAAGGTCCTCGAGCAGGACACAGATTGCATCCTCGGTTGCAGAATGATCGGTTATGTGCGCGTAACCGCGACCCAGTAGGTTATAAAGCTTTTCCCACTGGGCCAAGACATCAGTTGAAAAGGTGCGTACGGGAGAGGAGGCCATTTGCGTTGGGTTGGCTTGAGAATAAGACGAGTTTAACAGAGAGATTAGAAGGAAGAAGCTGATTATGCGAGAACGTTAACCTTCCATACATTAATTCCTCATTTTATAGCAACTCGAGGATGATGAAGGGTCTCAGTAATAATGTTGGTGGAGCCCAGTTATGGGGTAAAGCAGGAGGTCCCCTCACGAGAACCATTGGATTCGTTTCGGTCCGCGATTTCCGGATCATCAATTAAAAGACGTAAAAGATTTGTCGGGATCACCATTATTAGAGTTAGGTGGGAGGAAAGCGCAACTATCGAAGAGAGCCCTAACAGGGTTTGGCAGTCCCATCACGTTGAAAAGCTAAGCGAGAAATTCAAGGTCTTGAGGGGGAACGTTTGCCTAATGATGCTTGAAGAGCGTCTCCTGAACATGCAAAGTCACTCGAAGAAAACTTTATAGGGAGTGAGCATACAGGAGAGAGTGGAGAACTATGAGTGGGCAAGAACCAATCAAACATTTCTCAATCCAACATATTTAAGAGGTTACTATCAGCTGCTAGAGGCGACTGACTCAAAAATCTCAGAAATTGAACCACAGAGGGATCTCGAAGATTCCAAGATCAAGTCTAACGCCAAAACCATGGAGCCCAACACTTCTGGCAACGGAAATCAAGATCACGACGACGACGACAACGACCTCCACAATGCTCAACTCGGGAAAAGAAGACGTCCTCACCAATACTCTCAGGAGGAAACCCAAATGCTGGAAACCCTTTTCAGTAAAAGCCATTACATGAAAAAGAAGTGGAGAATTGAATTGAGCCGGGAGTTGGGGATTAATCAGTCGAGGATCCAGTTTTGGTTTCAAAATAGGAGATCCAAATCGAGGGCTCAACGCAAACGTCAGGTGGTCGAGATTTTAAAGGAAGAAAACCAAAAGCTGCGAACAGAAAACATGAGGTATGAAAAAGCTCTCAATATTACCGTTTGCCCTCATTGCGATAACCCCATCGCCCTCGGTAAGATATTCCCCGATAAGCCTCACGCAATGATTGAAGACGTTCATTTACCACCCTACTCCCTCGGGGCATCTCCTGCTCAACCAGATTTTGCCGGAGTCACGCATGAGCAGGATGATCCTACGAAGACGATACAAATGCCTCCTGGGGGGTGGGATTTGCATCGCTTTGATTGGAGCTACAGTTTCAAGGAGCTGGATGTTACCGCCGACCAACTCAAAGCATATCAGCCTCATGCACAACAATTTTCGATAGGGTCGGGTCCCGCTGGAGATGAGTTAATCAGTCGTCAAGCCATCGATGCAATTTTGGGCCACGATAAGAGGAGGTTCGCTTGGCCCCCTGAACTGCATTCCAGATTCCTAGACGTGGTTCACCAAATGGGGATCGATTCAGCAACTCCGACGCGCATATTTAAGGCCATGTATGTACCGGGGCTTAGTAAGGAACTGGTCAGGAATCACCTTGCTGCCTACAGAAAGCTATTAAAACAACGTCGAGCGGAGCTAAACCGGGAGGAATCCGTCTCGAGCTCAAAAGCTAGGGGCGACCGCCATTGTAATGCTCAGGCATCAAGAGATACCCGGCCAAATCTAAGCATCAATCAAGCTAGCAACCCGACCACCGGCAAACTGAAAGCTGATCAGAATGTCCTCCCAGGCCATTTCAACATTTCTCAAGAGCGCGTGTCACAAGTACAGCGAGTGCGCACTCCTCCATTCGAGCAACAGTCGGCTGGTGCTCTGCCTGCCGCTGGTCAACCCACGACAGACGATTTCTTCGATGAGGGGCTCGATGCCTTGTTCAATCAGTGGGAAGCTGGCACGCTTGGACAGCCATGATCTAGCACCTGGCTCGGGGCACGATGGGTCGGTCACTACGAACACCCATAGGAAGAAGAACATGTTCACGAGTAGATCACTCATTTTATCCGTTGTAAAGTTCCTACGGGAACATTTTTCTTTAATGACTATAGTTAATTCTATATTAAAACCAACGCTATCGACGAACATCGTCATGCTCAGTTGTGATGATCCCTTGTTAGATTAAGTCTGAAACCAGAGACGGTCTTTAAAATTTTGAGTGGCCACGAACTCATTCCTCACCAAGCGCCCGGGATGCTGAAATGAAGAGTAACAGCATGCACAGGGAAAATGTCACTTTCGTTTGAACGATGAAAAGGGGTTGAGAGAAGATCATAGCGTTAATTCCCATGGAGCTAAATGAATTAAACGGAGTCATTAATTGCGGGTCCACCGCTGCTCCCCACGTTCTCGGGCCTAGCAAATCATAAAAGGCGCCGAAAGATTGTAGACCCACCGCTTTGAAGACTGAACTAGGGGACAAGCGCAATACTCGATGAAACCGAATCAATGCAAGAGAGTTTGTGATCCTATCACGAGGAAAAAGAAAGGGGGAATACAGACGATGAGTAATTGCAGGGTCTCGGGAGGAGCGCTTGCTTGCTGGCCTTCATATGCAGCCTGAAGGATGGTTCTAGGACACGCACAATCACTTAAGAAAATTTCTAGAGTGAACAAACACGTAAGAGCGAATAGAGAAAGCTGAGTGAACTAGATCAGCCCGAGATACTCCGATCCATCATGTTTAAAAGCTATTCCCATCTGCTAGAAACGCCCGACCTGGACATTTCCGAGCACGAACTGCTGGGAGACTTTGAAGATCCTGGAGCTGAATCCTGCCCGAAGGCCATAGAGACTGACTCCTCCAGCGATGAAATTCTAGGTTTTAGCTACGAAGAAGGAGTATACAATGATGACCGGAGTCGGAAAAGGAAGCAACTTCAACGCCACACTCCAGGCCAAATCCGAGAGCTCGAAGCTTTCTTCAATGAATGCCCCACTCCAAGCAGACAACAGAAAATGGAGTTGAGCCGAAAGATAGGATTGGAGCTTTCGAAGGTCAAGTTTTGGTTCGCCAACAAACGAACCCGGGTGAAACAGCAATACGCAGACCATGAGTTGCTGGTCCTGAAGGAGGAGAATGAGAAGCTTCAAGCTGAAAGCACGAGATATAAGGAAGCTCTGACCAAGGCCACCTGCCTTAATTGTGGTAATCCTGTTGTCCTCGGCGAGGTGTTCCTCGATGAACCATCCCTGTTGACGAATAACGCTCAGCTGTTACCGTATTCTCCACAACATTTTCCGACACAGCCAGATACCGTTGGAGATCTGCATGAGCAAGTCAACACCATAGGGTCAACACCAACACCCTCTGAGAAATGGGACCTGAATCATCACAGGTGGAGTTCTCCCAGTGACGAACTCGCTGTCGCAGCCAGCCAATCCAAAGTCGGTGAGTCCCTCCCTGGACAACTTTTGAAACGACTAGATCCCGTAGAGAATAGCTACCGAAGTATTGACGATATTTTGGGTGATAAGAGAACAAGGTTTTACTGGACCTATGAACTGCACACCAAATTTGTTGATGCGATTCGAGAGCTAGGAGTTGATTCGGCTAGCCCATTACGCATACTCGAGATTATGAATGTGCCGGGGCTCTCTAGAATTAACGTTGAGTCTCACCTCAAGTACTATAGAAGATTGCTAAGGGATGGAAGGATAGCGTTAAACCATCATAAAGCCGGTTGGAGCTCAAGTGCTGGGCAGAATTACAACCACGATGATTGGAAAGCCGAGAGCACCCAACCGTGTTTCAGCAATGACGGGACTGGCAGTCGTGTCAGCGACTCTTCTAACCCAAATCAGAATGCTCCGCCGAGCTATCTCAATACTCCTCAAGAGTATATGCCACAGTTCCAGCACATAGGGATTCCTCAGTTTGAGCGCGAATCAGTCATTAATGCTATCCCTGAAGCGGATCTGGCATGGGTAGAGAGTGCACATATGAACCTGCCGGTCATCGGAGGAAGTTCCAATTCGAGGGGTCAAATTGCTCACGGCGAGAGCAAAGAGAGGAATCCCTCGCCTGCAGTCGACGACACCCAATCTGGGCACCAAGGGCTAAAAAGAACAGGTGATTTCCTTGATGAGGAGCTGGACACTTGGATCAATACTCTTCGGGAATGTATGTCTCAACCCCAACAGGGCAATGATGAAGGTTCCAGCTCAAAGACTCCAATCCCTCACAACGAAGGCAATGAAAGAAATCTGCCCCCAACGATCGTTGATACCCAACTTGAACATCAATGGCTCGAAGACCCGAGCAATTTCCTTGGCGATGAGTTCAATCTTTGGCTCGATCAATTTGGAGCCGAAGGACCACCGCAGTGGTGACGCAAGGCCGGTGATCAAACGTCTGATGCAAGGCATGGCTACTCGATGAAAAATGCTTAGAGGAAAGGGGTTGAATACTCCTATTGAATATGTTGTTGATCGTACTGTAAGGTTCCCACGGGAACATCTTTCATTAATATCTAGAACTAATTGTGCGTGAGTGTCAACATCACCCTTTGAGCATCTTCAAGCCGAGGGCCGTGGATTAATCACTTAATCCGCGGAGCAAGTTCCATGAACAATGACTATCACCCGCGGAGCATAATGGGATCTACCCCTTCAATACGAAATACGTTTGGCCGCGAAGCCACCTATTTGGTAAAACGATGTATTGTTCCTAAACGATCTTCAATCGAATACCGAAGTAATGTCTCCTTTCTTTCCCTTCTCAGGTGATAAACGTGGATAAATCACTCAAGGAGCCATTTGTTCGAATAACAGAACAGACGTTGCCCAACTGGGGGCAGATGAACCATTGATGTTGCAAACACTCCAAGAATGGATAGGCGGATTTGATAGATGTTGTTCATATCAATACGCAACATCAGAACGGGATGAGAACCAAGAGTAAAGTTGTATCGTTCCAATTTGTCTTGAATTTGAGAATGTGAATTGATACTCGTTATTTATCCTTGACAGGGGAATCGCCTTACAGACGAACAGGTTTTTACATCCCATGTACTACTCGTTAGAGTACATGACCAAGGGTAGGATGTATCGTTTCGATTTTTGAAAAATTCGTGAACATGCAATGATATGCTTCTTTTACATTTTCAGGGGTCTACAGCCACGACAGGTAGGTAAGTATCCCTTTCCCAGTTAGCTGGAGATAAAAAAAATGTTAAAATACTTTCAGCCGTCATGAAAATTATCCAATGCATCGATGTTCATGATTTAAATCGGGAGGTTGCCCAAAGCATGAATAAGACATGCACGATACATCACAAAATCCCCTCGATGGATAAATTTTGGGAAAGAAAGAAATGAATTTTGCCAAATATGATTATTTGTCAAATCATTCAAAAGGAGGTTTACTCAAAAGAGAGGCAAGCCTAATCAAAACACGTCCTATACACACTTAAGAGAGAAGTGGAGCGAATCAGACAGCAAAATCTGTACCTACGGAGGTAGGGACCATTCGCAGCAATTACATGGATTGGGACGACGGAGGCGTTCGCTTCACATTCCCAAATACTACAGATGACCATTGATAACCCCTTTGAACGGAGGTTCTCATTATCAGCCCTGTCGAGAACCACCCCACATTGGGGCAAAATGGAGGTGAGTCCAGCAGCATCAGGAGAAAATGGTTAGAAATTTTCTTGCTCGGACTAACATTAATCTTTGTGTGTTGTTTATATGGTAATCCAAGTGCCATAGGATGATGAGAAGCATTCATTTCTCTATCCCACACACCATATCCTTTGCATAGCCAAGTTGAGCCTACAAATTCATTTCATGAGCCCATTGATGATCATTGCACGTTCCAAGATGAAGGCATCAGGGATTACGAAGAGGATTCCCGGGCCGATATTTAAAGCATGTTTAGACTTTCAGACATATGTCTAACATGATCCCATCGAATATGAGAAAAACGGGATTTCAAAAAAATGATGATTAGAAAATCCCCAGAATCAAGAAAAGGCAAAGTGCATAGTAAAAGCAAGGCCGATGCTCGTGCAAGCTGTTTGCTTGATCCCCAATGAAGCCTAGTTGGGAAGAGAGAAAAACCCACAAAGGAGCCAAATCCAAAAAGGCTGCTCCCCAAATGCTGCCAAACACAGAACAAAGACATAGAGAGAGTCGGTCTCTGAATGCAACAAGAGACGCTCTCTAAAGAGCTGGTACACACCTCAAAATCGATTGCGCACCTCAAGGACTAAAGATGTAGAAAGGAAATGACAGGAGGCAAATCAGCAATGATCACCAATGTCAAACCCGTCACGAATTCTGGGCCAAAAACAAGCCTTTTTCGGTCCCCAATCCTTCCAATGTTACAACCCTGAAACAGTCTTCTCTGACTAAGACACTTGGGTTGACATATTGCTTAGCTTGAAGAAGTACGAGCAAGACTATTTCTTTCTCATTTTGCAGGGTTCTTGATTTGTAAACCCGGAGCAGATGGTGAAAACTTTCGTTCAATGGCCTTGACTCAAAAGTGAGTCCCCCCTTTGAGACCAATACCAAGCCCAACATTACGGTCCCGTGGAAGACCTCCCGACCGATCAAAATGTATGTGCTGCGAATGAGCCTAAAACCTAGGCACAGGTTAGTAGGGAATTGAGTGCATCCCCTATAAAAACCACTATCTCAAAACAGGTGAGAAGACCTCTTTGTCGAGAAATATTCCAATTGATGTTTTGAACAAACTCTTTTGGAAATTTCAAATTGTTGATCCGGATTTGCCGCGCAAGGAATTTGTGATCGCATCTGCATGTTGCAGGAATGTTTTGGATAACCTCCAGCATCGAAATGCACATTTCACGACTAAAACTTAAGTCATAAATTTTGTCAATTGGACAATCGTTCTCTTCCCAAAGATTATTGATGTTACCTTGGTAAAGAAGAATCTCGCAGGTTTCAGCTTTCTGCAGGATAATTGGAGTCCCCAAATCCCAGAAAGGTACCTCGCATGTCGAAAGGACAATTTAGCATCTGTAAGATTTCAGGTAACCCCTAAATCCCAGAATAACCTGTAGGTGAAGCCTTTTAGTAGGCGAACCTCTTCCAAGACCGATCTACAGAACGATCGAGTCTCTGACTAGTCCCAACCAGACAGGGTATGTCAGCCTTAGATTCCTATCAGTTTGGAGTCAAAATCAAACACAGGGTAGATACCGCCTGAAGGGTCAAATAAAGGTAGAAACCGCCTGAAGGGTCAAATCCAAGGTAGAAACCGCCTGAAGGGTCAAACAAAGGTAGAAACCGCCTGAAGGGTCAAATATGGTAGAAACCGCCAAAAGGGTCAGGATCAACACAAAGGTCCGATCCACCATACGGATCAAAATCCTTGGCAAATCCCAAAGCGTGGGATGCGCCTTCCTTAGATTCCTACCCGTTAGGAATCCCATAATGGTATGACCTACCATACAGGTCAGAGCTTAATCTCCCTAGGATATCCTGAATGACGAGTCCTAGGCATCCTCTTGAAAGTCGTCGCAACCGGCAGCATCTGACAGGTGAGCTTCAGGTAAGCCACTCTCATCCCGGCCCATGTTCAAATTGTTAGAGCAAACCGGGGATCAATTGGAGTTTTCATCAAAGAGCCTTAAGAATTCAATGTCACAGCATTTCTTCTCTCATTTTCCCAGTTGAGTTGGGTAGAAATCAGGTGTCATCTTGTCTTTGAGAGAAACCTCTAACGAGATTCCTCTCAAAGAGGGGCAACTGTTGACACCTCAATTCTGATATTTTTTATTTTTTATTTTATTTTTATTTTATTTTTTTTTTTCTCTCGAAGAAAATTCATTTTTTTTTTGCTAGTGCTATATGCCAACTGGGAAAGTAAATCCGCGGTTCGTGGCATCTCCCGAAAGACAACGATAAGTAATAATAAAAAATAATAGCAAAGTAATAAAAGGCCATCCACAATTGGATTCGGATCTTGAGTGGCGCGATCAAAAAGCTAAGGGCATTAAAAATAATAAAATAAACAAAAGAGGAGATAATGGAGAATGCTCGTGGGATTGGGAGGAGTGCATGAAGAAAAGAAACAAAAAAGAAAGGGAAAGGAGAGCCGAAAGAGAGAGGTCCCGGAGAGAGCTTGGCAAGAGTTTTTAAACAGGGAGACCGTTCTGGGGGGATGGCTGAGAAAATCATGAGTGAATAGAGCCGGGTTTCCAGAATGGCCAGAGGACGATGGTGTCCATCGAACTCAAGCGATCAACAGGATTGGCCACGATCCGATGGAGCCTGTCATCGCAAGGTGAAAAAATCGTGAACGGTATGAGGCCATTGTTGAGGACGATGTTGCGGATAATATCAAAGGTCGAGTGAGGCAAGCTAGTCGGTGACAGCTCGCGAAACCAACCAGCGGCAGCGACGACTATCATCCTAGCAAGCTAAGCCCACTCCTTGAAGTTTCAATGTGCTGTCCTTTCCCAGCCGAGATAGTGTGTGCCTTCGCCTGTGTTGTTGGCCGAGATTTCGATCTAGCGATCATCGGATCTCTTTTACGTCGGTGACGCTCGGAGATGACGATGGAAAGTTGAGGCCATAGGTGAGTGGTGACCTCCGGAGAGCACGACGAGCAGATTTGGCGTCCAAGGGATCCGCAAATGAATCTGACGGTGGTGTTGAGCAAGTCCTGACGGTATAGCGGCAGGGCGTTCAGTCGTTGGTGGTGTCACGAGCAGCGTCGACGTCGGTGTTGCCGGAGGTAGCGTTGCGAAGAGGAGGATCAGCTCATAACGATGAGGATGATCAGTCGCAGCACCGGCCCAGAAAATCAAAGCCATCCCACATTCGAGCCGAGCTGGAAACTTTACGAGAACTCATTTTTTTATTTCTCCCCACAATCATCAACCTCATCACTAACACCATCATTCATCACCTTATCACCATCGCCATCTGCTTCGTCTCCCTCTGCCCAGCTCTCTCATTGCTTCGGCTGCTTCTTTTTCTTCCTCTTCTTCTTTCTTAGATCTCGCCTTCTGGAGAGCTTGCATGGCCTCCGAACTCCAGTTCCTCCGCGCCCAGATCAAGGAAATGAGGTCCGAGCTGGAGCACGAGCGCAGGGCGCGCAAGGCAGTCGAGCGGGTCTGCGGAGACTCGCGAGGGAGGTGTCCGCCGAAGGCCGACATCGATCGGATGAAGCGCGAGACGGAGGAGGAAAGGAAGATGCTGCGGCTCGCCGAGGTCTTGAGGGAGGAGAGGGTCCAGATGAAGCTCGCCGAGGCTAAGGTTCTGCTGGAGGAGAAGATGCAAGAGCTCGAGAGGGCTGGTCGTCCCGCCAGGAATGGAGCGCCGAGTGATTATGAAGACGATCGGGTCGAGGTGGTGCCGAGGAAAATCGACAGGATTTTGTTATTTGGAGACCGGTCAAAGAGCCGGCTTGTTCTGAGCGAGAAGAACTCTACTTGCAGCGACGAAGGCAATGTCATCGTTTATCATCCTATCCACGTGACTACCAGAGAGGATTCATCGGCGGGCAACGGCGGCGGCTTCGAGCGAGCTAGTCGCCGGCGACGGGACGCAGCGGCGGGGCCCCGACGGAAATGGTTCTGAGCAGGTCCGGATCGTGGAACTCAGATCCCAGCGGCGGCGAGCTCGATCCTATTCTCATGCAGGAAAGGGACGTGAAGATGATGAACAGTAGGTGAGATCTATTCTCATGTGGGGCTTGTTTGTTTAGTTTATTTTGGTTGTGTTGTTTACTTTGAGCTGGGCCGACGTTAGTGTTAGCGGAAGAAGAATGGGCTTGGGCCAGCGGGTTCGGTAGGTTCTAAAAAAAGAAATGGGCCTGGGCTCCTTGCTCAAGCCGGGCCCGGTTCGAGCCCTCCCTCTCGGATTGGATCGATCCGACGGCTTGATCCGGGTCTGGATCCGAAAACCTGATCTAAGCCCGGCCTTTATTTATTTATTTAAACAAAAAAAAAGCAAAAAAAAATTAATTAAAGAAAAGTAAAAAAATAATAGTAATAATAAAACTCAAAAATTCAATAAAAAAATAAAAATTCAGAAAAATCAAAAAAATTCTCAAAAATGGGAAATGGCCACAATCAACTGGCCATGGAGTATTTTGAGTAATTCGGAATCCAAATTTTCCAAAAATGACGATTTTGCCCTTCGGGCTAATCGTCCCCCAAATCTTCCCATTTTGCCTCTGGTCCCAAATCATTCCTCATCTAAGCCCTTGTGGCTATACCAGGAAACCGCTGATTTGAATTGATGTGCATTAGTGTGATTTATTTATGTATTTGATTGCGCTTTCATTTAAATTGATTGTTGTTGATAGGAACAGTCTTCCAATTTGCATGAAACCTTGAATCAAGCTTACCTCATTTAAAATTGCCCATGCATGAACTCTTAGCTAGGAAAATCACTCGCGTTAGGTACCGAAAGGGCGTTGGTAATGACACCGACGTAACCAAGTCCCCGAACCCAAAATCTCTGGTTCCGCAGAACTGATCGACCTCTCCCAATCGGTCGGTAAGGTTTCCGGTCTACCCTCCAAGAAAGACCGGTGGCGACTCCAAATGCATGCACAGGTTGCACATGCCACCACGACCACACTGAAGGTCGAAAGCGATCGACTCTTATCGTCGAATCCTTTGAAAAATACTCCCGCCGCGATTTGGTATGGGTCTGGGAGGGCTCGCGCCGATCCAAGGCCCGCGATCGGTAATCCATTAGCCGCATCCGCTTTCGGACGGGTCGCGACATACGAGCAAGACTATTTCTTTCTCATTTTGCCGGGTTCTTGACTTGTAAACCCGAAGCAGATGGTGAAAACTTTCATTCAATGACCTTGACTCAAAAGTGAGTCCCCCTTGAAAACCAATATCCAAGCCCAACATTACGGTCCCGTGGAAGACCTCCCGACCGATCAAAATGTATGCGCTGCGAATGAGCCTAAAACCTAGGCACAGGTTAGTAGGGAATTGAGTGCATCCCCTATAAAAACCACTATCTCAAAATAGGTGAGAAGACCTCATTGTCGAGAAATATTCCAGTTGGTGTTTTGAACAAACTCTTTTTGGAATTTTCAAACTGTTGGTCCAGATTTTCCGTGCAAGGGATTTGTGATCACATTTGCATGTTGCAAGAAGGCTTTGGATAACCTCCAGCATCAAAATGCACATTTCACGATTAAAACTTAAGTCATACGGTTTTTGTCGAATGGACAGCCGTGGTCTTCCCAAAGATTACTAACGTTTTCTGGGTGAAGAAAAATCTTTCAGGTTTGAGCTTTCTGCAGGATACCTGGAGAACCCAGCTCCCAGAATGTCGTCTCAACAGAATCAAATGAAGCTTTGTCAAAATAAAATCTTTCTCTGCTTCAAAACTGAATTCCCGGCAAATTTCGGGATCTTTCAAAAAAAAGGTGTGAGGATAGAACCCTTTTCAAAAGAAGTCAACAAACTGCCTCAACGGACGTGGAGAACCCTCGTCATGAGACCCCTTTTCAAAGCAAAACAAAGGTAGATACCGCCTGAAGGGTCAACCAATGGTAGAAACCGCCTGAAGGGTCAACCAATGGTAGAAACCGCCTGAAGGGTCAACTCAATGGCAGACACCACCTGAAGGGTCAAATCAAGGTAGATACCGCCTGAAGGGTCAAACCAAGGTAGATACCGCCTGAAGGGTCAACTCGAAGGTAGATACCGCCATAAGGATCAACCCAATGGTCCGATCCCCCATATGGATGAAAACTTTGACTAATTCCAAATGTTGAAGAAGTTCTTTTCCTAGGTAAGCCTTACTGTAGGCGAACCGCTTATGGTCTAATCCACCATACGGATCAAAATCCTTTGCAAAATCCCAAAGTGTGGGATGCGCCCTTCTCAGGTTCCTGTCAGTTAGGAACCCATTAATGGTATGACCTACCATACAGGTCAGAGCTTAATTTCCCTAGGATATTCTCAATGACGAGTCCTAGGTATCTTCTTGAAAGTTATCGCAGCCAGCGGCATCCGACAGGTGAGCTTCAGGTAAGCCTCTCTCACTCCGGCCCATGTTCAAATTATTAGAGTAAACCGGGGATTAATTTGAGCTTTTATCAAGAGCCTTAAGGATCCGATGTCATAGCATTTCTTCTTTCATTTTCCCTGTTGAGTCGTTTAAGCATCAGGTGCCATCTTGTCTTTGAAAGCAACCTCTACGAGCTCACTCTCAAAGAGGGGCAGCTGTTGACACCTGATTTTTTGACCATCTGTTATTGCGATTTTTATTTTTTATTTTTTATTTTTTTATTTTTATTTTTATTTTTTTTATTTTTTTAAAAATCAATTAAAAATATCAAAAAAGGTCATAAAATCACAAAATCAACTTTGGAAGCCTTGGCCTAGCCTCGGGGACCAATTTTGAACAAAAAATATTTTTTGGTATTTTATAATATTTTTTGAATTTATTTAATTATAAAAATACCCAAAAAATCAGAAAAATACCATTCGTGGTCAGAAAAATACACAAAAATATTCAATAATTTTGTTTTAATTTTCTCTTCAAGTTTGTCACTTTAAATCTTGAAAATTTGGCTTGGGTCACTATGTTCCTTCACAAACATAAACCCGAATCGGGCATAAAAAATCCTTTTCGAGTATTTTAATTTTCAATTCTTGTTTTCTATAAGCTATGACATTGGATTCTAAAGTCTCGAAGTGCAATTAGGTCAATTTGCCCTCCAATTTGATCAATTTTAACCAAAAGGGCTTAATTGCATAAAAATCTTTTAACTTAGTCCCCGGTTTCTCAAATGTTGAAATTAAATTTCATACAGGCATACCCACCAAAATTAAACACCTCTACCCAATAGTTTTCATCATGAGGAATCCGTTGGTGGCGTCAATTTTGACAAATGGGTTTGTTTGGACCTTCAATTAAGCAAAAATCAATTTCGGATCCTAAGGGCAATTTGGGATTTTCACTAAATTTCAATCAATTGATTCACAAAAATACCCATATTTGATAGAAAACATGTCAAGGAGTCCGATTTTGCCTTCAATTTCATGAAAAAGGGTCGATTTGGGACCTAATTGGGCAAAATTGGTCGAACCGGGCCGGTCGGGTCATACCCGACCCGACCCGGTCCGACCGGGTCTGCACTTGCAGACCCACCGCGCCGACAGAGCAGGAAACAGGGGAAGTTGGGGGAGGCCCGCCGCGGCGTTGTTTGGCAAAAAGAAATCGTCGTGGTAGAGCGTCGGTCGATTGTGGATGTTCCACGAACGAAAGGCGGTCGACCATAGGAAAAAAGAAGAAAAAAAAAAGGGGAGATGGGGGCGGGAGAGAACGATTCGGCCGAGAGAGGGATGGGGGAAATTGAGAGATGAGAGAGTGGCGATAGAGAGTGAAGTGGATAGATGAAGGAGCAGGGGAACGGAGTCGAACCGCCGCCACATCGACAAGCCACCGTCATAGCCCCGGCGAACCAGGTCAGTCCTCATACTCTGTTTTTGCCCTGTTTTGCTCCGGCGGGCAGAGCGTGTCCGTCCGACTTGATTCTGATCGAGTCGGACCAAACTCGATAGTACCCGTTTATCCTGGCGATGTGTCGAAGATGATTCAATAATTGGTTCGGCTCGGTATCCCCCGTCTTGCGTCGACGAAGTCATTTTAGCAACTTTCTGTACATACACGCCACATGTTCGACGAATTGCCGCCGGAGCTCTCTTGGTCTCCGAGCTCGGTTTGTATCGTTGTCCATTCCTTCGCTCGAGTTTTCACTTCAAATAAGTTTAAGAGTGTTCCTTACGCCTGGCTATACCATTTTGTTGCATGAATTGAGCCGTAAATGGCTAAACCGAACCCATCGCCGACCTCGCCGGAGCTCGGAGCTAGGGACTGCCGGACGCTAATCATTTGAAGCTCATGGACCTCAGGTAAGGCTTCTGAACCTTCATAGATGTCGGTCGTATCCATAAATCGCAAGTAGAAGGGTTTACCGTACCAAAATAGCGCCCGCCGGAGTTGGAAATTTTCGCCGGAAAATCTAAAAGTTGAGTTGTCTTTCATGTGATTCTGCTGCGTTATTCTTTGGATATGTTGTAGATCTCGAAGAAAGGAGTCCAATGCCGTTGATTTCAAGTTTTTTGGACGTCGGGGGACCAAGTTATGGCCCTCCGACGAGGCGCCGGCGACTTAGCGCCGGCGCCGGTCGTCTTCCCCGGTGAGCCACGCCCCAGTTGACCGGTCAACGCTGACGTGGCATGCCACGTGGGCAGCCACGTCAGCGGTGGGGCCGCGCCCTAAAAAATATATATATATAAATAAAAAAAATCCGACGGTCGAGGTGTTGCCACGTGTCTCGATCTGGGGCGTCCGTTCTTAATAAGGTAAACGGCGCCGTTTTGGTCCTAGAAGAGGCGGGCCGGGTTTGGGTTGCGGGTCTGGATCGTGGGCCGGGTCACCCGACCCGGTCCGGACTATTTTTATTATAATTATTTTTTTAAATAATAATAATAATAATAATAATAATAATAATAAATTCAAAAATCAATAAAAAAAAACAGAAAATCATAAAAAATTCAAAAAAATTCGGAAAATTCAGAAAAATTCTAAAAAATTCTAGAAAATAGGAAATGGCCACATTCAACTGGTCATGACCTGTTTTGGGTCTTTCGGACCTCGGTCTTTTCCGAAATGACGGTTTTGCCCTTCCGGCAAACCGTCTTCAAAAAGAATTCTAAAAAAATTCAGGAAAATCCCAAAAAAAATAGAAAATGATCACAAACAACTGGCCAAGACTCATTCCGGGTGTTTTGAACCCCGAACCTTCTTAAAATGACGATTTCGCCCTTTGGGCGAATCGTCTTCCAAAAATTAAAGGAAAATCAAGAAATTCCAAAAAATTCTCAAAAATGGGAAATGGTCACAATCAAGTGGCCATGGAGTATTTTGGGTAATTTGGTATCCAAACCTTCCAAAAAGGACGATTTTACCCTTCGGGCCAATCGTCTCCAAATCTTCCCATTTTTCCCTGGTCCGAAATCACATCTTCTCTAAGCCTTTATGGTTACATTAGGAAGTCATTGATCTGAATTGATGCGCATTGAAGTGGTTTATTTATGTACTTGATTGCGTTTTCAGTTAAATTGATTGTGATTGATAGGAATAGTCGTCCAATCTGCATGAAAACCCTGAATCATACCTACCTCACCCAAACTTGCGCCCGCATGAACTCCTAGCTAGGAAAACCACTCGCGTTAGGTACCGAAAGGGCGTTGGTAATGACACCGACGTAATCAAGTCCCCGAACCCAAAAATCTCTGGTTCCGCAGAACTGATCGACCTCTCCCAATTGGTCAGTAAGGTTTCCGGTCTACCCTCCAATAAAGACCGGTGGCGACTCCAAATGCATGCACAAGTTGCACATGCCACCACGACCACACTGAAGGTCGAAAGCGATCGACTCTTATCGTCGAATCCTTCTATAATACTCCCCCCGCGATTTGGTATGGGCCTGGGAGGGCCCGCGCCGATCCAAGACCTGCGATCGGTAATCCATTAGCCGCGTCCGCTTTCGGACGGGTCGCGACAAAGCGTCACCTAGCTGTGATAAATCACACCTAACTAGGGCAAGTGAATTAATTTTGCGCTGGACAAAGAAAGATGTGTCTTCTCCGGCAAAGTCAAATAGCAGAGTCGTCCACATCAGAATCACACCCCAAGATACGAATTTGGGCGAACGGTAACTTTGTATCGTTCCAATTTGATCTTCGAAGATCACGGGCTTAACATGAGTTTTTCTCATTTAACAGGAAGTCGTTGGCGCCGAAAGCCTCAAAAGAAAATAGCTCGCTGACAGGGAGGCGAATAGAATCATTGGCCTTGGAAGTCAGGATTCCAGGAAATGGTCTTTGATTATAAGACCTAGTGGATGGTAAAAAGTATCGCTCCTACGTCACATGCTTTGACATACATTTTGATAAAATCTTCTTTTTTTCCTTGAATAAAAGGAACCTTGAAGAATGGCGCTGGAGTGCGCCCAAAAACACAAATGGATCTTCTCTGGGGAAAATCCTTGAGAATGATTCATCGCCAACCAAACGGAGGGATCAAGACCGCAAGATAGAGGACCAAATCCTGCAAGCCACGAGTTTGTGTTCAAATGGAAACGCAAAGCAAGAACAAGGCTTATTCTTTCCAATTTCCCTTGAATTTTGGAACGCAAACTAACAACTAATTCCTGTCTTTGACAGGGGATCGCCATCAAGGTGAAACAGGTTTTCACACCCCATGAATTACCCATTGGAACACATGACCAAGGGTAAGATGTATCGTTCCAATTTTTTGAAAAATTCATGAACATACAATAACATATTTCTTTTACATTTTCAGGGATCTCCAGCCACGGTGGACAGGTAGGTATCCCTTTCCCCCAATCCATTGAAGATGTTAAACAAAAAAACAGATAGAAAAAGAAAAAGCTTTCAGAATCTAATGTCTAGAAAAGACATAGAATTCTAACTTCATTGACATTCATGTTTTGAAACATGAGGTTGTCTGAACATGCATTGTGCACCATAAAATCCCCTTGACGGGTAAAATTTTTGGGAAAACGAAAGAGATTTTTCCAATCAAAAGTTGTTCAAAACTCTCAAAAAGACGTTTTCTCAAAAGACGAGAGGCAAAGCCTAGTCCAAACACGTCCTATACACACTTAAGAGAGAAGTGAAGCGAATCAGACAGTAAAATCTGGACCTACGGAAGTAGGGACCATTCGTAGCGATTACATGGGTTAGGACGACGGAGGCATTCGTTTCATATCCCCCAAACACTACAGGTGACCGTTGATAACCCCTTTGAACGGCGATTTTCATTCTTAACCCTGTCAAGAACCACCCCACATCGGGGCAAAATGGAGGTGAGTCCAGCAGCGTCAGGAGAAAATGGTTAGAAATTTTCTTGCTCGGACTAACATTAATCTTTGTGTGTTGTTTATATGGTAATCCAAGTGCCATAGGATGACGAGAAGTATTCATTCTTTATCCCACACACTGTATCATTTGCACAGCCAAGTTGAGCCTGCAAATTCATTTCATGAACCCATTGGTGATCATTCCAAGACGGATGCCGCACCACTTCAAAAATGGAAGAGTTCAAGATTCAGGGATTACGAAGAGAATTCCCGGACTGATATTTAAAGCATGTTTAGACTATATGTCTAACATGATCCCATGAAGATGAGAAAAAGTGGGATTTCAAAAATGAAAATGAAAAAAATGCTCGGCATCAAGAAAAAGCAAAGTGCCTAGTAAAAGCAAGGCCGATGCTCGTGCAAGTTGTTTAATTGATCCGCAATGAAGCTGGATGGGAAAAGGGGAAATCCCTGAAGGAGCCAAATCCAAAAGGACTGCTCCCCAAATGCTATCATGCGCAGAACAAAGACATAGAGAGAGTCAGTCTCTGAATGCAACAAGAGACGCTCTCTAAAGAGCTGGTGCACACCGCAAGATAGGTTGCGCCCCTCAAAGGCTAAAGATGCAAAAAAAAAAAAAAAAAAACAGGTGGCAAATCAGCAATGATCACCAATGTCAAACCCCTCATAAATTCTAGGCCAAAAACAAGCCTTTTTCGGTTCCCAATCCTACCAACATCATAACCCCGAAACAGTCTTCTCTGACTAAGACACTTGGGTTAACATATAGCTTAGCTCGAAGAGGTACGAGCAAGACTATTTCTTTCTCATTTTGCAGGGTTCTCGACTTGTAAACCCGGAGCAGATGATGAAGACTTTCATTCAATGGCCTTGACTCCAAAGCGGGTCCCCCTTGAAAACCAATATCCAAGCCCAACATTACGATCCCGTGGAAGACCTCCCGACCGATCAAAATGTATGCGCTGCGAATGAGCCTAAAACCTAGGCACAGGTTAGTGTGGAATTGAGTGCATCCCCTATAAAAACCACTATCTCAAAACAGGTGAAAAGACCTCATCGTCGAGAAATATTCCAATAGATGTTTTGAACAAACTTTTTTTGGAAATTTCAAATTGTTTGATCCAGATTTGCCGCACAAGGAATTTGTGATCACATCTGTGTGTTGCAAGAATGCTTTGGATAACCTCCAGCATCAAAATGCACATTTCACAATTAAAACTTAAGTCATACGGTTTTTGTCAAATGGACAGACGTGGTTTTCCCAAAGATTACTAACGTTTTCTTGAAAAAAAAAAATCTTTTAAGCTCAAACTTCTGCAGGATTCTTGGAAACCCCGAATCCCAGAAAAATATTTGCTCCATGGAGTGGAGCACACAGGTTTGAACTTTCTGCAGGATACCTGGAGAACCCAGCTCCCATAATGTCGCCTCAACAGACCCAAGTCCTAGCATGACGTGGAGAACCCTCGTCTCGAGACCCCTTTTCAAAAATCTGGCAGTCTCATCGGACGTGGAGAACCCTCGTCATGAGACCCCTTTTCAAGAATCAGGCAGTCTCATCGGACGTGGAGAACCCTCGTCATGAGACCCCTTTTCAAAGTCAAATCAACGGTAGATACCGCCTGAAGGGTCAAACCAAGGTAGAACCGCCTGAAGGGTCAAAACAAAGGTAGAAACCGCCTGAAGGGTCAAACCAAAGGTAGATACCGCCTGAAGGGTCAACTCAAGGTAGAAACCGCCTGAAGGGTCAAATCAAAGGTAGATACCGCCTAAAGGGTCAAATATGGTAGAAACCGTCTGAAGGGTCAACTCAAGGTAGAAACCGCCTGAAGGGTCAAACCATGGTAGAAACCACCTGAAGGGTCAACTCAAGGTAGATACCGCCTGAAGGGTCAAACCATGGTAGAAACCGCCTGAAGGGTCAACACAAGGTAGAAACCGCCTGAAGGGTCAATTAAAGGTAGAAACCGCCTGAAGGGTCAAACCAAGGTAGAAACTGCCTGAAGGGTCAACCCAATAGTAAAAATCACTTAAATGGCCAACTCAATGGTCTGATCCACCATACGGGTCAAAATCCTTAGCAAATCCCAAATGGGACGCGTCTTCCTTAGATTCCTATCAGTTAGGAATCCCATTATGGTTTGACCTACCATACGGGTCAGAGCTTAACCTCTCTAGGATACTCTAGTAACGAGTTCCAAGAAATTCTCTTGAATCCATCAAACACGGCGAAAATCGCACAAACATCGAACAGGTAAGTGACAGGTATGTCTCTCTATTATCTCACTCTCTCATGTCAAATAAATGTTTCCCCTTCAAGAAAGAGCATACATCGACAAGCATGAAAAACTGGATGTCATGACTCATTTTCCTTTAGTTTCACGAGTCGAGTCGATCAGGACTCAGGTGTCACCTTGTCTTTGAGAGAAACCTCCTAGGGGATTCCTCTGACGAGATTCCTCTCAAAGAGGGGCAGCTGTTGACACCTAAATTTTGATCAATTTTTTTTCTTTTTTCCTTTATTTTTCGAAAATTCATAGAAAATCCATAAAAAGCTAAAACAATTACAAAATCAACTTTGGTAGCTTTGGCCAAGCTAAAGGGACCATTTTGGATAAAAAATATTTTTTCATATTTTTTATTATTATTATTTTCGAAAAATATAAAAAAAAGAAAATAAAAAAAAGTAGTATTCGAGGTCACAAAAATATATACAAATATTCGGTATTTTTATTTTTAATTTTATTTACTTTAGGACCTCATAAAATAGTAAAATTCAGGTTCGATTTTAGGTGTTCTCTGATCACCATAAAATTGAATTTGGCAAAAATATTAATAATGATTAAAAGAAAAAGGAGTGAAAATATCATCATTTAAAAGGAAAAGGAGACTAATCATTTTGTCTTCGCTTTTGATTATTTTATTATTATTTCTACTTTTTAGTATTTTATTATTATATTATTATATTATTTTATTATTATTATATTTTTATTATTATTTTACTCTTCCCCCCTCTCCCTCATCATCCGTCGCCTCCTCTTCTTCCTTCTTCCTCTTCTTCTTCTCCTTCCTCCCCCGTAGCTTCTTCTTCCTTTTCTTTTCTTCTTCTTCGTGGACGCCTAAAATGGAATCCCCACCTTCCGCCGTCGTCGCTAGCCGTCGTACCTCAAAGCCGCCGTGAACACTCCAAGACCCGCGGCCTACACCCGTTTCGGAGTTTGGTTCGGGTTTGTTTCGGATCGGGCCAAATCCGTCATCGCCAAAGCGCGATATCGCCTCCGGCGACTAATCCGGAGTCCTACCTCCTTCCTCAGAGCTTGTGAAGCCTACGCGCCGCTGGTGGAGCTCAGAAACGGCATCGGGTCACCGTCCCGTCGTCGGAACGTGTCCGGGCGTGTCAGCGTGTCCGGGCGTGTCGGAGCGTGCCGGCGTGTCGGAGCGTGTCGGCGTGTCGGAGCGTGTCGGCGTGTCCGGGCGTGTCGGAGCGTGTCGGCGTGTCGGAGCGTGTCGGCGTGTCGAAGCCGTGTCCGAGCCGTGTCGAAGCCGTGTCCGAGCCGTGTCGAAGCCGTGTCCGAGCCGTGTCGGAACAGTGTCGGAACAGTGCCGGAACAGTGTCTGAACAGTATCTGATTTTGATTTTTTTTTTTTTAAAAAAAAAAATCATTTTAGTCTTAATTTGTGAAATTGACTATTGACATTCTAATGGCGATCGATAGGTAACGGGCATGGAGATGGTCGCAGGCTGGGGCTGGGCGATTGAAGGCCGGTGTCCAATCCGGTATGTTTTACGTACCCGATCCGTATATCAGAATTATTTTTCTAAAATATTGCCTTTATAGACTTGATTTGCATGTATTTGTTTCAGTCTAGTGGTTAGCTTATTTATCTGGTTGAGTGTTATCTATTGTCAAAGACATGCTTTTTATTAAAAAAAAAATTCGAAAATATTAAAAAAATAATAATAAAAAAAATCGATCAGAAAATGCTAAAAAAATGAAAAACTAAAGAAAAATTCAAAAAAATTGAGAAAAATTGCAGAAAATTCCAAACAAATTCTAAAAATTTTCCAAGGCTGAAAACACCAAAAAAATCGATTTGTTTTCATTTTTGGGATTTTCTCCCATTTAATCCAAAATGGCGATTTCACCCCTCAAAGGGTAAATCGTCTTTGATATTCTGATGAATTGTGGAAATTGCTTAGAATTTGGTGATGGGCCAGATGGGTGGCTAAACCTTATGTCTAAGATTTCCACATTTCATTTCCATTTTTAGAAAATGACGATTTTACCCTTCGAATGGTAAATCGGTTTCTAAAATTCCCGAAAATCACGAAAATTGCCAAAAAATAGGAAATGGGTCAATTGAGTGACCAAACCTGTTTTTGACTCCGGATTCATTCCGAAATGATGATTTTGTCCTTTTTGGGCAAATAGTCCCATTTGTCTCAAAATTACGATTTTGCCCCTGATGGGCAAAATCATGTCTAAATCATTCCTAAGCCTGCTTGATGCTTCTCTAGACCAATATGGCCTTATTAGGAATGCCATGTGATTTATTTGTACATTTGAATTCATTGATTTGTGCACTTTATCATTGATTGTGATTGCTAGGATAGTCATTCCTATCTGCATGAACTCCTAGATTTAGGACTCGTACCCCACTCATCTGTATGAAATCTTGAATAGGAAAATCACTCGCGTTAGGTACCGAAAGGGCGTTGGTAATGACACCGACGTAACCAAGTCCCCAAACCCAAAATCTCTGGTTCCGCAGAACTGATCGACCTCTCCCAATCGGTCAGTAAGGTTTCCGGTCTACCCTCCAAGAAAGACCGGTGGCGACTCCAAATGCATGCACAAGTTGCACATGCCACCACGACCACACTGAAGGTCGAAAGCGATCGACTCTTATCGTCGAATCCCTCAGAAAAATACTCCCGCCGCGATTTGGTATGGGCTTGGGAGGGCCCGCGTCGATCCAAAGCCCACGATCCGCACTCCGGTGCTGGGGAAAAGGCCCGCGATCGGTAATCCATTAGCTGCGTCCGCTTCCGGACGGGTCGCGACAGATAGTCCCGAAGATAGCTGGGTGGATGGCGTTGCCGAGAAGGCCGAGGCACGACTGCGGGTTCTGTAGGTGATGGTGCTGCCATGGGTGCAGGAGGCTGAGATTGGGAGGTTGGTGCAAGCATCGGGGTGGATGGTTCACCAAGATCAGGTATAGGCATTGGAATTGCCGGACTTTGTGTGGATGTGGTATAGTCGACGGTTTGACGAAAAGGGAAATCTTGTTCATAGAAAATGACGTCGCGACTAGTAAAAGTGGTTTGGTCTTGGAGATCATATAGACGGTAACTTTTGTGGTTTGTGGAATAACCAACTAGAACACATCTGCGAGCTCGAGGGTCAAATTTATCGGAGTGAAGATGACCGGTAGAAGCATAACATAATGAGCCAAAGACACGAAGATGAGAATATGAAGGTGGTTTGCCATATAGAAGTTCATAGGGGGTTTTATTATGGAGGAGAGGACTTGATAGCCTATTAATGAGATGAGTAGCAGTTAAAAGGCAATCCCCCCAAAAATGAAGAGGCATTCCAGAATGAAAACGCAAGGCACGAGCAACATTGAGCAAGTGACGATGCTTATGCTCTACAATTCCATTTTGCTGAGGAGTGTAAGGGCAACTGCGCTGATGGTGAATACCGTGAATGCAAAAAAAATTCTTGTAAGCGAGAGGAAAGAAACTCAGTCCCATTATCAGATTGAACATTTTGGACTTTAGTTTGAAATTGAGTTTCAACAAATGCAAAGAAACGAATCAGAGAATCAATTGCATCAGACTTAAACGTAAGTAAAAAAATCCAAGTGTAGCGCGAATAATCATCAATAATAGATAAAAAAAAATAACGACGTGTCTTATGTGTAAAATGAGAATACGGTCCCCAAATGTCAACATGAATGAGCTCAAAAGGACATAAAGAAGTAATGGTGCTAGACAGAAAAGATAGACGCGTTTGCTTGGATAAATGACAAGCATCGCATGAATTTAATTGTTTTGCTGGAATAAAGCTTAAAGTCTGTTGCAAAGTAAATAAAACTGACTCAGATGGATGTCCTAAGCGGGCGTGCCAAAGATGAGGTGAAGAGGTTGCAGCAGAAAGAACGGCAGATTCGGTGGAAATCTCCAGGTAATAGAGACCACTGCGCTCATGGCCCCGACCAATGATCTTCTTTGTCAAGAGGTCCTGAAAAAGACAATGTTTTGGAAAAAAAGTGACTGAGCAGTGTAAAGTTTCAGTAAGTCTGGAGACTGATAATAAATTGTATTTAAAGAAGGAGCGCAAAGGACATTCTCAAGAGAGATAGTTGGGGTAAGAAGAACCGAACCGTGTGATGTTACGAGGATACCAACACCATTTGAAATTCCAACAGTGGGACGTGGATGAGGATAGTGTATCGGGTTTGTAAGGTAACTCGGTTCAAATGTGATGTAGTTCGTGGCGCCAGTGTCAATAACCCAAGTATCGGAATTAAATGAATCCGAAGATAAGCCAAGAACATTACCTGAGAGGTTAGCTTTTGGGATGTTTACCTCGTGCGCGAACAGTGGGTTGTCTGACCATTCATGTAAGGGAATAGTGACCGAAGAATGTGAAGTCTCATTTGCAATTCTTAACTTTCGGGAGCCAAGGAAAACAATCTCGTCTTGATTCGAAAAATAGAGGTAATCCCGAACGGCAATGAATACACCTATGGACAATAGTTGAATCACTTCCCGAACAGTAGAGAAAATCAACCCGAACAGCAAAGATTATAGTACGTGATGATATTCTGTGCGCGATGATATTCAAGCCAATTCTCGATCAACAAGGGCGTCGGCAAGACCACCAATAGAAGACGCCAATATTCTGTGCGCCAAATCCACGCAAGCTGGGGTAATTTGCAACGGCAAAAGACGCCAAATTTGCAAACGGTAGAAGACGCCAAATTTGCAAAGCACGAAGAAAAAGAATGAGAATTCCTTCACCTCAACAATTGGGTATTAAAAAAATATTTGGAACACCCCAATGAGAATTCCTTGTCTTATCTGAGTTGCACGAAATTGTTTTGTCGAAATCCAAATCCACTGAGTTGCACGAAACTCTCAGGAATAAAATCCAACTCGTTGAAATCCAAATCGAAGACCACTTGCCAAATCTGAGTTGCCGAAATTGTCGAAATCCAAAAGAAGACACCAAAAGAAAACCTTACGAAATCCCTCGAGCACGAATCCAACTCGAGCATGAACGAGTCTGATCCTCTCAGGTTTCACGATTCCGAGGTTCAAGTACGAGAATTGAACCCACCACCAATTCGATTCCAACAAGAGGCTCGTTCACCACGTCGCTTGTGGGACCGGCGTAGGAAGAGCGTAGGCGGCGCCGATGCTGGGAAGCCGCGTGGCGATGAGAGGATAAGAGAGACGATCGCAAAGGATCACCGCTCTGATACCATGTAGAGTTTGGGCAAACATGCTTTTCATTAATGAAGTAATTTACAAATATATACCTAGGGTTTAGGGCTAAAACAATACAATGACAATTATGCCCTTAAGTATAAATCTAATCTATCAATATGGAGTTACCAAAAAAAAAAGTTTTAAACCAAAATTCGAAACTAAAAATCACGCGTTGCCTTCGCGTTTCCATAGTACTGTCGAAGTCTGCGGGGAGTCAATGCTTTTCTATCGTAAGAAAACGGAGACTTCGTAGCAAAGAGCCCTTGCTTTTCTGGCCGGTGGTCTGACTGTACTCGCAAAAGAGAGAAGGGCAGTAAAAGAAGTCAATGGCCGCGCCTGTATAAAATGATCTAACATATTTTGTTTTACACTCTATTGATATGGGGATTCATATTATGTAGGGAACGAGATTGTTGAGTAATACTTCGATCAAAGAGTGATCCGAAACACCCTCAACGAAAGGAAAAAAACAAAAAATGAATCCTTCAAATCTCCTCCTCTCGCTTATTCTCATGTTTGCTTCCACAATAAACGCCCAATTCCCAGCTACCTACTGTGGTTCCACCGGCAACTTCACCGCCGACAGCGCCTACGAATCCACCCTCAACTCCCTCCTCTACTCCATCCCCACCACCAACTCCTCGTCCCTCTCCTATGGCTTCTTCAATGCCTCCGCCCCGGTCTCCGGCGCCTCCCAAACCCTCTATGTCTTTGGCCTATGCCGCGGTGACTTAAACAGCGAGGGCTGCCGCGCCTGCCTCGAACCCTTGGCCTCTGACATGCGCCGCCTGTGCCCCCTCCAGAAGGAGGCACTCCTCTACACCGGGAACTGCATCATCCGGTACTCGAATGCCTCCTTCTTTGGCGCAGTCGCGACAGACCCCATGTACGTGGCGAGAACCTCTGTCAACGTTTCAAGCCCAGACACTTACGCAGCAGCGATGTCGAAGCTCCTGAACAATCTGTGGGCTGAGGCGGCAGGTGGCGGCTCGCTGAGAAAGTACGCGTCGGGGAATGAATCAGCGGGGACTGACATCATCTACGCGTTGACACAGTGTACACCGGACTTAACGGAGCAGCAATGCACAGACTGCCTATTGACAGGCGTCCAGACGATCAGGGGTTGCTGTGAAAGGTACACGGGAGGCCGGTTCATGGTTCCAAATTGCCTGATCCTGTACGAGACCAATCATCGGTTCTTTGACCAGGTCAGTGTGCAACTTCCGCCGCCGCCATCGCCACCACCACGGCAAGAGACAGATTTGCTGCCTCCACCACCAGGTATGTAGGTTCTTGTTCAAGAGTCGGGTACATAGCGTTTGGGCCTTTCATATTTCTGTAAAATTTTGTGGTTTCGCCTGAGATTCACACAATCAATTCTTAGTATGAGCTAAATCTACATGCTCTATTTATTTTATTGATATATGCCCAGTAGATTATGTACTTTTTATTGAATAAATACTTTGGCCGAAAAGGAATTTATCAGTTGGTCAATATTTTTGGGAAAAGAAGATATGTTTATGCCCTGTTTGCTTGGCAAAAAAATGTGACATTTTTTTAAAATGTCATGGAAGTCATTTTTTAGAAAATGACAATATTTTCTTTTATTTGGCTGAGACTTGAAAATAAACTAGATAATATTTTTCGTCGTTTGGAATGAAAAATCTCATTTGATTGGAAATTGTTTGAAAATTGCTGACTTAGACAACTTTTATAATTTCTTTTTAGTTTTTTTTTTACATTATTTTTTTCATTTCTCTCTTTGTTTTTTTTTTCTTTCTTTTCTTTTTACTTCTTCTTTCACCGATCCCCAAGTCGCAGTGATAGCTGGCGACAGGTCGCAAGCGAGGTCTGGTGACCCAACATATTCTAACACTTTAAGATTTTACGAACATAAGGTAAGACAGGGAAAAAAATAAAATATTTAAACAATTAATTAAAAAATACCTGAGATTAAGGCTTGGTCTGTTTATATATAATCTAGGGTTTCAATCAATAGCAACCATCTTTAGGGTCACCCAGGTTTTCTTCATTAACAGTGAAGTGATCGCCATTACAATGGTGGTCTCTTCCATTGCAGGGCTCCTTTAAGATGAGAAAATCAATTGTTGGTGGGCCGCGTGTATATATATGGATCTGAATCCTCTAACTTTCGCACAGAAGGTTAGGGGGATCTGGGCCCTCCCTCTTTTTATAGGAGGAAAAATTTAAAAAAGAAAGAAAAATGAATGGTTGGGATGAGAAGGGTAGGAAGGTTTGAGGTTAGGCGATTTGCTCCCTATATATTGGCCCCAGATGTGCACATTGGAGACTTTTATAACTCTGCAACAAATTTGCAAACTTGCCTTGGATGTTCCTTGCTCCGCTCTGTTTCTGTAAACAATTTCACCATTATCATTTTGATTTCTGTGAGAAATGCATGAAAGTAATGAAACCTAGAATCTTAAAAATTTAGAGTATAATGTGTATATTCCAAATCTTATAAGACGAAATCTGGTGGGATGGAAAAATTCAGAAAGCGGAATAACTTTCCCTTGAGTTACAGAGACCAGCACGATGTAACTTTCATATCGCTATTTGTGGTGCGTATTTGTTCTTGTTATGTCGTTGCAACACGAGTTTCGTTTCCACGTTCGTAATGGGGACTTAGTAATTTCTTCAATATGTTACTTAGTAATCAGTGAGCAATGATCATAAATATAATGCGCCATTGTCACTCTAGGTCTCCTTTTACCCTTGTTCCTATAAATAATAACGCAGGTTCCACGCAGATTTACTCGATTAATCGATCGAATGAGTTTAAAGTACTTGCTTTGTAGATCATCATGCAATTTATTTCTTCCTTCGCATCAGTACATTGGACAAACATTTTGTTGCCAAAAAGAAGGTGGGCGCTGGTCCATTACTTTCGGCAAAAGTAGATATGGCCCACTAGTCAACCATCAAGATCAGTTCATTGAATCACGACTTGTGGCACTTTATTGCTAACAAGATATCATTTGAGATATTCGAATAGATAATTAACATTGACAGAAAAAAGTTTTTAAAAAAAGTAAAGAAAAAGGTATGGAAATTGAGAAGACATAATTTTTAAACAGTGGCAACACGTACTTACATTAAGCATGTTTGATCGTCCGAAAATGAAGTAATTTGGATAAAATTGATTAGCAATAGTAGACCTTCTAAGAAGTTTTGCTGTGTCCTCTTATAAATTACGTGGCAAATTTATTATTGGGTGGTGAAATAAGCGGGATTTTTGCAATAAAACAAAAATCCTTTTAGTAACACAATTTTATTTTTTTCTATTTTTTGGATCAAATTTTTAGTCTAGAAATAAGTTTGGAACATAAATGTGAAGTAGAAAATTCTTACTTCTCTATTCCTAAACAAAAACAAAAACTCTTTTCATCGTCTGTCCTCAGCCGACAATCATCGACTGTCGATCCCTAGACACCTACCAATCAGAGGTCCCCAATCACTAGCTACCAAATGTCCGTCACCCGCCACCATTGTCGGTCACTATAGAAATTTATTGTTATTATCAAACGATTTTTTATTTTGGGAACATAAATTTTGTATATTATCAAACGCATTTCTCTGCTCAGAAACTCACCATGAACTCTAAATAACTAACAACGGATAAAAGAAAATCAGAAGTCCACTTAATAAGAGGGTTCCAATAAGGTTTCTTCTCACGTGTAAGAAAAATTGTCTAAAAAGTCCTAGGCTTATTACACTTTTGATAGTTCAGTCATAAATTATTTAATTTTGTTAATTGAGTTCTATGACTTTTCATGTTTCATCCGATCAATTTTGCAAAATATCGTTGACATGATTTCGGCCATCCTACGTGGTATGGCCAACAATAATATTGACAACTTTTAATAATATTTTGATATGTTTTTAATTTTTAATTTTATTTTTTCGTTTCTTCTATTTTCCTTCTTTAATTTTTCTTTCTTTTTCTTTTTCATTTTCCTTTCCCCTTTTTCTGTCTGCTGGCCTTAATTGAGGGCCATCCTCACTAGCCTTGGGCGAAGGACGCTCAAGTCTAGGCAAGCAATAGGGCTGCCTCTGCCTGATTGAACGAGGGCAGCTTGAGGCCAACAACCTCCGCCGGCTATCAACAAGGCTCAACGTTGGTCGGCAGAAGGAAAAAGAAAAAAGTACATAAATAAAACAGAAGAAAAACATCAAAAAAATATTAACATATCATTAAAAATTATCAACATCAGCGTTTTTCGTGCCACGTGGGACGGCCGGCGTCCACTTCCACAATTATCCGACCAAAATTAACCGGATGGACTCATTTGGCAAAACATGAAAAAGTTGATGACTCAATTGAAAAAACTAAAAGATTTGTGGTTGAATAGGCAAAAATATAGTAGTTTTAAGACTTTTTGGATAATTTTTCCTTACTTGTAGCATTTCTCGAGATTGAATTGGATAAAAAGTTCCTCCGTAGTCTTTACATTCGAAATGGCGCTTTACTGATTTTTCCAGCGTATTACTTTTTAATTGGTAAGCAAGGATGGTAAACATGATATGCCTTTACTCTTGCAGGGGGAAAGAACAATTCAACGAAGACTGTGATCATTGCAGTCGCCACATGCTCTTCTGCGGTACTTGTTATCGGCATTATCATACTCCTGATAGTGAGAAGGAAGAAGAAGCATCAGCCAAGACAGATAATTGACGGTGAGTTTTTACCTTTCTGCATTGGAACAGCAACTGTTCATGAGGTTAAAAAGATCATGAAAATAATGAAATTGACTAATTACTATGCTTTTGCACCAGCACAATAGTGACAACCAGGCCAACGTTCTTTTAAAAAATTGGGTTGAAAATTCCCGAAAATGGAGTCGATACTTCAATCTTCCCATTCTTGTGTACTGCTCTCTCAACTTCCATAGTTAACATAGACTGATTGAGCAGGCCAGAATAACACGTTAATAGTAATAAAGCCTGCAGGTGCAACTCTAGTTTGTGAAGCTTTCATTACAGAAACTGTGATGAAGAGATTCATGCACTGAATGACCGCGTATTTCTTTTCCTAGGTGAAGTTGTGGAAGAAGTAAGCACAACGGAGTCACTGCAATTTGATTTTGCCGCTATTATAGCAGCAACTGATGACTTCTCTGATTCCATGAAGCTTGGAGAAGGCGGTTTTGGTGCTGTCTACATGGTACTAATTAACAAAGCATCCTCTGGTCTCTTGAAAAAAAAATTAGTTGTCATAGATGACATTAATGTGATGATCTTCGAAATGCTTCAATTAGATATCAATACTCACAACGGCTTATTTTGATGAAATCCCAGGGTCAGCTCACCACGAGACAGAAAATCGCAGTGAAACGGCTATCGCGGAATTCCAGCCAAGGAGAAGTAGAATTCAAAAACGAGGTCATGTTACTAGGTAGGCTCCACCATAGGAACTTGGTCAGGCTCCTAGGTTTCTGTCTGGAAGGAGTCGAGCGGCTTCTCATCTACGAGTTTGTGCCCAATTCGAGCCTTGATCAGTTCATATTTGGTATGTTTCTCAGGTTGCCATTCTTGAAATCGAATTTTCATAAAATGACTAGGAAATGTATGATAAAACGTGATGTTACACAAAATGTGTAGATCCCCTTACGCGTGCGAAGCTTGACTGGGATAGGCGTCACAAGATAATAATGGGTGTTGCTCGAGGGCTGCTTTACCTACACGAAGAATCTCGACTTCGTATCATCCATCGGGACCTCAAAGCCAGTAACATTTTGTTGGACTCGGACATGAATCCTAAGATATCAGATTTCGGTATGGCGAGGCTCTTCATGTTGGACCAAACTCAGGCAGAAACGAACCGAATTATGGGGACCTAGTAAGTGCCACAACCACCTATAGCTAATGCTTACCAAAATAACATAGGCAAACCATAGAGCTAATCCGATAGACTTTCTGTGATGCACAGCGGATATATGGCACCGGAGTATGCTATGCATGGAAAATTCTCTCTCAAGTCCGATGTCTTCAGTTTTGGAGTGCTGGTTTTGGAGATTGTGAGTGGTCAGAGGAACAGTCTTTTCCAGGTGGGCGACAAGACGGAGGTCCTTATAAGCTATGTGAGTATAAGAACATACCCTTGTCGTTTCGCATAATCTTTCAGAGATCAATCTGCTCAATATTTGTCAAATGTTTGCACTTTGCAGGTTTGGAAGAGTTGGAGGGAAGGAACAATGTCAAACATCATCGATCCTTGTATGACTTCTGGTATGAGTGATGAAATTGCCAGGTGCGTCCACATTGGTCTACTATGTGTCCAAGAAAACGTGGCTAACCGGCCGACAATGGCCTCGGTCCTTCTCATGCTCAATAGCCACTCGGTCACGCTCAAAGTGCCGTCACAACCCGCGTTCTTCATGCACAGCAGCATCGAATCCGATATGTCATCTACGCAGGATTACAGATTGGGAAGCAAATCAAACCAGTTCTCGAAAAATGAGGCCTCCATGACCGAGCCGTATCCACGGTAGCCTTAAAAAAGGGAGACCCATGTGCTCTGCACATTAGTAGTCGTGATTGTCATGATTTCAGATCATTTAAATTCCATTCTCGTGATTTAGTTTGTCTTATGGATTATGGAGCGTATGGCTTCATTGGCTTGGGATCAAATCCAGACTCAAAGAATGTAAGTGAAGGATACTTAGAAAAAATCATGCCTTAACCTACCTGGGTGAGGACAAGAACAGCATGAGCAGCTTACTCTTACAGAATTCATGTTGGGCTATATTTTAGCTAGATTGTTTGTGGTGGCCAAGTGCTGTTCGAGTTTCATCAATAGTGTTGAAACTTTATAATTGGGCTTATTTGTTATTAATGATATTTTAGTCTTTTTCGTTATTAGTTAGATATATATTGATGTAATCCATCGTTATCACAATAGAATTCTTCCTTTTCGTTTACGGTTTTCATGGTATCAGAGCCACGTTCTTAACCTCTAATCCTAGTTGTCGAAGAAACCACTCTCCACCGTTGACCACTTGCCGGGATAACTGGCTACTGCCACGGCTTGTCTCTGCCAGCCCGTCTCTCTTCTTCTTGCGTGAATCGCGTATTTCCCCATCGCGTGACTCGCGCGAGTTCTGTGCCTCGCGTCTTCCTTGCGCGAGTCCAGAGCTTTACTCGCGCGAGTCGCATGAGCTTCTCGGACCTGATGCGACTGGGTGTGAAAAACAATTGATTGGATGCGTGCGACTCCAGAGCGTTGTTCGGTGGCTGCCCACCATCTGATGCGACTCAGTGTGCTGTGATTGGAGGGTCCCATGCCCAAAAAAATAATTGTGTCTCATTTGTCGGCTAGATGGGTTGTGGAATGCAAAGACCCCATTGAATGTGAAACACAGTCTCGCAAAGAGGAAATTAGACTTTTGAATGGAGGAGTTAGAACCCTCCTACGAAAGACATTGAACTTGGTGATTCGAAGGTATGGGTTTGGTATGTTCAAGCACTTTACCCAATTTAATGTTGCTGCAGCAGTTTATGGGCATTTGTTACTGTCCTTCCAAGAATTACTGGGATTAGGATTGGACTTTCTTCTTTATGTGGTGATATATTTTTTTGACTATGTTGGATTAAAAGAGGGGAAGAACAGTGATTGTCTGGATAAAGTTTCAGTAGGAGATTGGCATACAAGATGATTTGGCGATTGTTGATAATGGAAATATATTGGTGATTTTTTTTTTGTTAAGTTCACTATTTATTATTGAGTTATGGCTAGAAACTCTGCGACTGAACCCGCCGTGAGCATGGATACAAGTCTTATATTTTCGGGTCGAGATAACACGACTCGTGTTTGTGATGTTTGGGAGGAGTTACTTGATCTATGTACAAGAGATATATCCGCATCTGATTATTATTTCGAGTTCACCACTCTTTGTGAGAGACTGGACACTTATTTGTCTGCCACTGATGATGTTAAAGAGTTGGCCAAGCGTCAGGAGGATATGCGAGTTATATTATTTCTCCGAGGGCTTAGTCCTACTCATTCTTATTTTCGACGGCAGATTATCTCTCAAGCTACTCTTCCATCAGATGATGAGGTATTCTCTCAAGTCCTCCGGAACATGCCTGACTCATCATCTTCACACTTGTCCGCACATGTTGCAAGTACAATGGTTTCTCAGTCATTTGGTAGCTGTGGAGGTCGGGAACGTGGTCACTATAGTCGTGATAGATCTGGTTTTGCTCCTAGTCATCGCCGTGATAGAGGTAGGGATACTGGAAGTTCTCGTTATTGCTACCATTGTCAGCGAACTGGCCATACGGAGGCTTATTGCTATACTCTACATCCCAAGCTTCGTCCACAGGTAGCGTATGCCGATGTCGAGTCTCCAATACAAAAGATTCTTCTTTACTCATAAGTAATGGCTTCATCACCCAGCCATTCTATGATGAAATTCACGAAGTCGTCTCCCAGGAAAGGGTTTACCAGATCTAGTTCTGCTGCTGGAGTTATATCTTTTTCTGACAGCCACCTAGAGTTCTTGCTAAAATATTCGTTCAAAGGGCTGTTGAACATCTTAGATTTGCCCTTCCAAGCTGGAGAACCAATGAATGAATCTTTCTGGTTTTTCTGGCTTCCATGGCGTCCATGGCTCTTGCCCGGCCTTGACCTGTTGTCTTAAGGGCAAACTCATTCATGTAGATTTTCTGATACCCCAAGCCCATCTTATGCTCGTTAGATTTTAATTGTAGAGGGGTACTCATTCCTTGACCATACTTGCCCAATCCCTCTCCAAGGTTGTATCCGTATGCCAGTAGCATCTTTACTGGTAAAAGGTTGGCTTCAGAAATACAAGGAGTTCTCAATCTTGTCTCCACGGGAGTGTGTATTGCTGCCACCAACTCCAGAGAATGATAGCTTGCTTCCAACTTAATTTCGGGTTGAATGTAGGGAATGACGCTGCTCTGATATGCTTGTAGATCAACTTCTCCATACACTGTAATCACTTTCCCATCCACTACAAATCGTACTTTCTGGTGTAGGCTTGAAGGCATGGCTCATGCTACATGAATCCAAGGTCTTCCCAACAGGAATCCGAATGCACTAGGCAAATCCATTACTTGGAAGTTTATAGAGAATTTGGTTGAGCCGATGAGCACGTCGAGCTCAATTTCACCTACCACAGCCTTCTTCATTCCATCAAAAGCTCTCACAGCTGTTTTGGACGTTTTAACCATCTTTTCTTTGATGCCCAAACTCCTTAAGGTAGCTAAAGGGCATATGTTGAAAGCGGATCAGTTGTCAATTAATATGTGCGCTATTCTTTTTCCATTACATTGTGCTGTAATGTATAAGGCCTTGTTATGTCCTCTCCCTTCCATGGGGAAGTCTTCATATGAGAAGCTCAATTGATCTTTTAGAAGGATCGCCCCTACAAAGTCCCCTAACTGCACATCATTAATAGTTTCAGGGACATGCACCTCATTCAGTATCTTCAACAATGCATTTTTGTGCTTCTCTGAGTTGATGAACAAATCCAACAGAGATATTTGGGCTGGCATCTTCCTTAACTGCTCTATCACTTCAAACTCACTGGTTTTAATGAGTTTTTCCGCGTCTTCCTTTGAAACTTCTTTCTTTTCGGATTCGTCTTCCCTAAGGGCGTAAAATCGTCCAGACCTCATTACCGCATCTACTTCCTCCGTCCCATAGTTCTAGTGGACTGCCTTAGGGTCATACTCTTCTACCAGATGGACTTTTATAGTTACTGTCGTCGGGCAAGATGCCTCTGGTTCAGCTCTATCGTATGCTTCATCTTTTGACAGTTGAATCACAACAGGTTTGATCAGGCAATCTTCTAGCTCACTCAAGCCGTCAAGCTCTTCCAGTTTGATCACCACAGTCGTAGCGGTTTCAATCATCGACATAGTGTCGCCAAAGTCTTTTGAGAAAATTTCGTTTTCCAGTCGACGGTGCCCGTCATCGTTACTTAGTTTTGCTGATATCGCAAATTTCGGGTACTCTCTCATTCCCTTGAATAGTTCAACTGAGTTTTGCCGCTGATCCTTTGATCTTGCTATTTCGACATACTGCTCTGCGTTAAGCTTGGCATCTACCATCTGGTCAAGCGACGATTCAAGTTTCTACATAGGAGGCTTTTCCACATCCTTTGGGATCTCTGGTTGAACGGGATCATCCATACCCCCCATTCGTCTATTATGATATCTTCCATTCTTTGATAGAAACTAGGAGGAGCAGAATATTTCACCTTAAAGTTGTATCTCCCAAAATCCTCACCCAGGTTGTTTATGATTTCTCCACTTTCTAGTGCATTAGCCATGAATCTGCGATCTGCCAGACTTCGCCTGCGAGCTTCTAGTTCATCCTCGTCAAGTTCTTCTTTTGGCTTGATAATCAGCTCTAGATCGCCTACCAGACTTTCGTGCGGGATATTCCATGTGTTTCCCTGTTCAGTTTTAATCACAAAGTGGCTCCCTTCCAAGTTTATAGAGGCCTCGACTCCTTTGAATCTTTCATCGGTAACACTCGACATTATCCACAAACTCATCATCTTAGCGATACACGACTTTTTCATGTCAGCAGAGACCTCCCCTTCTTTTGAATATAGCGAAGCGATCGCCAGAATATTGGTCAGCTTAGGTATATCTATCTTCAGCTCAATGTGGTTTTCCTTTTCGTCAGTGAATATTGCCCCTATTGCTTGGTGATCAGGGAGCGGGTTCTCTTGTACATTCGGAGTCATGTTATCAAACTTCAAAATCTGACTGTCGATCAATGCTTGCACCTTCAGCTTAAGGATATAGCAATTATCAACGTTGTGTCTCCTTTCGCCCATGTGATAGACACAGGTCTGGCTCTTATCAAAGCCGGGATATTTAACAAGATTTGCCCTAGGTGGTTCCTTCGCCACCGAGTGTTGTTCTAGCAGCATTGGGAGCAGCTTGGATAAAGGCCTTGGGAGCTAAGAGAACTTCTTTTGGGGGTGTCTCTTTCTAGGCTCTTGCCCTTTTGGTGCCGACCACGATTATCTTCCCTTGGTCTGATTAGAGTTATTAAACACCTTGGGCTTATGGGGGTCTGGTATGAAGGCTATGTCAAGCCCGGCCTCTCGTTCCTTTTTCAGGGGGTATTGCTTTCTGGTAGAAGTTTCATGCGACCTCTTTTCTCTTAAGGCCCACTCGAGTCTCTCGGCTACCTTTATTAGATGAGTAAAGGTTTGACATCCTGAGGTGTTCAATCTGTCGAAGTATTCGTAGGGAAGCGCCTTTAAAAACAAGTCAATCAGTTCCTCTTCAGGGACTGACGATTTTACTTGGGTTGCCAAAGCTCGCCACCTCTGGGCGTATGTTCTGATCGTTTCACCCCTTGCTTTTGAAGTTCGTAGCAAGTATTCTCTCATCGGGGCCGTAGCTGTGTTGAACTTATACTGTCTAAGGAAATCTTCTGCAAGATCTTCCCACCCATCTTAGTCATCCAGGTCCAACTCGATGAACCAAGCTAGGGCTACGCCGGCCAAACTTTCCTAGACGTATTCATCAGCAGTGGAACGTAGTCTGAGTATTGCGCCATCTTACGCAGGTAATATTTGAGGTGAGCGCAGGGACATCATGTCCCATTATATTTCCTCACAAAGTCTGGCTCCTTGTAGTCAGGAAGAGTTTCTACCTTGGCGAAATGAGATATCTTGTCAAAACGGGCCATCTCATAACCCTGGCTGCTTAAACACTCTTCGATCTTGGCTATTCTTTTAGCCTCTGCTTCAGTTTTCACGGCCTACTTCCCATTTTCCTCCTTCAAGAGGTTGATGACAACAGAGGGTGCCTTTTGTTGTGACTAGATGTTCGGCATACGGATATCTTCCTCTGTACGTTGGGTATCTTCTGCCGTCTCTTTATCAGCCATATCGGGTGCGAAGGATGGACCTGAGTTGTTCTGGCTATGAGCCACCGTCTGTCTGGCGTGGGAGGCTTCCAGCATTGCCTTAATATCAGCCATCATAGTCGCCATAGCAGTCATCTGAGTTTCCAGCATGCCTACTCGCGGGGTCAACTCCTGTTGTTCCATTTTTGTCTTAAGTCGAGTGCGAAAACAATGCGTCGGTAATTTCGTGATTAGAGTGTACCTATTTTTTAAAAAGAATAACAAGTGAGTGTTTCTTCAAGATTGACAAAATGAAGTACTTGATCCTTCTAATTGCATATTTTCTATTGTTGAATGAGAAAAAGGACTACCTCGTGAGCCTTAGTCTCACGCGGGCGGTTCTTTTAATTATTCTCCAAAAGAATTCATGAAATTAAAAGAAGTATAATCTTTGACGATAGTTTGTATGCATTTATAAAACATGACCACACTCATGCACTAGGACGCTTGAGGTCTAACGTGTCCTCATCATCCCAATATAGATCAACCCCTTCAGTCTGGGACTCTTCATCTTCTGAATATGACAGTGGTCCCATATCTTCGGGTATGTATGGCTCTACCCCGGGCACGTACAGTACGATATATTCAAGTACATAAGGCTCGACAAAACTGCGTCTGGCCGCCTCAAAGTGCTGAATATATTCCGTGGTAGCCTTGTGAACGTTCTCCTTGTGAGTCATATCTTCTGGCCATCTTATATCTTCAACTTGAGAGTTCTTCAAATAGTGTATGATAAATTCCACCTTAGCTTCAATCTGTTTCTTCTTTTCTCCTGTAAGGGTCTCTTTCGGCATGTCAAATGAGAAGATACCAGGTCGCGGTGGTGAAGGGATCTCCTGTAATGCCCCAAATTGTCGGATAACCTTCTTCGGATAATATGCAGTAGCGCCTGTGAATCCTAGCAAAGGGACTGGGTCTTCGTCATTACATGCAAGCCTGACTTTGCCAAGTGTTGGCAATCTAAGCCGCCATCGGAGCTGTTCTGGTTTCAGAGTTCCAAGGAATTTTTTCATTCTATAAAGTTGAACTTAGGAATACGTGTATGGGTTCTGACGAAGGTTTTAAGAGGATGGGCATCGAAGCTAATTTCCGTGAAACCCATGCGGATATGGAATTGTCTGATATGAGACGTGAACCACAAGTACAGAAGATCACTAGAGGCTCTAAAGATTCCCTTCTTGCTCTTCTTGAAGGGATTTAGGGAAAGGAAGGTTTCAGCAAGGATAATGTTCGAGTAATCCCACCCACAACAAACTTGTCTGACCACTACAGCCATAATAGGGTCGAAGGTAACGGACGAGATTGGGAATAGCACAAAGCTAAAGAAAGCCAAGACAAAGCCTCTACCAGATTTAGTTTCCTTAGCGGCAGGGAGGTTAAGAAATCGATCTAGAAGAAAGGATAGGGAGATTCGTCCAGAATTATTTTTGGCATCTGCTTTGACTTTGTTGAGACTTGTATCAAGAAATTCAGCTAGTTGACTCAATGGCTCAAATCCTATGGGAGGTTGAACTAGTAAGTGAGTAAACTCAACTCCAATGGCGGCGCTGTACTCTTCGATAGTAGGGGTAACCTCCAGTCCCTCCATGCAAAATGTAGCAGTAGTAGGATCTCAATAGAGCGCCATGACTTGGAAAAAGGCAAGTGGGCACTCAATCTTCAGCAGCTCCAATAAATATCCCAGTCGTGATTTGGCATATTTCTAGCTGGCTTCGCCCATGCTATCCCACCATGATAGGAGCTCGATCCGGGGAACTTTGAACACTTGAATATCATTCTTTCCCATCAAGTCTAAAATATGCAAATAATTTTTTTTTAAAAAGTCAACCGTCAAAAATTACTTTAAACATGTGACTATGCAAATGCTATGAAATATGAATGGGCTAACTTAATTGCATAGTTCAATTGAAGAAATGGAAATTAGAACCTTTTTCAGGTACGGAAGGCCTGACTTAAAGTCTAATTTGAATTTCAGGGAAGTGAATTATGCAATTTAATCAGATTCACTCTAGTGACTAAGGGAAATAACAATGTCATATTCCATTGGTCAATACATCAAATGGGAGTAGAGAGGAGTGAATCCCTTATTACAACCAGGACGCCTAACGAAAGAAAGGTAAAGAGAGGCTTTACAAACAAGAAAGCCATAAAAGGCCAATGGAATGTGAGGATCTAAATCACCCATTCCCAAAGGTCTATTCTTCTTCAGAATGATAGTCAGTCGGGAACCCTCCCCCAATTGAGTGTAAGGGGTCGTCTTCAGTGAATTGATCGAGGCATCTCAGCTCCTCTGGCCATTCTCTGGTCCATGGTATAATGACTTCAGGAGCCTTCTCGCGTTTCGTCTTTTTGAGTATGATGCGTTTCGATCTTGTCTTGATCGCATGGCGTTTCCTTTTTCCCCAACTTGCGCTCGGTTAGCTCTCGGCCATGCACGAATCTGGTAAAGTGCAATTTCGTGTTCGGTCCAGGACGAGTAACTTTCCTTAAATATTCGAAGGCTACCAACTCTGTTGAGCTTCTAGGAAACAGCGACATCGTACCCCCTTATCATCGTTATTTCAATTAGTCACTTGAGTGATTTTCATGATGTATGCATGTGTATACAATGGATGAATCATACTATGGAACAGGGAATATTAATGTACATTGAAAGTAAATGCCTTACCAACCAAACTCGGGGAATGTGAAATGTTCCCCTGTAACAATGGGCGATTTTAGGTATACCAACCATCCATAGACGCGCGCATGAGACAAGTGGGTATACTCTAAAAATAAAAAATCAAGAGAGGAACCTATGGCTCAAGCTCCCACGATCCAAATGAGGCAGACTCCTCCCCGAGGGTACCCACCCGAGAGGGCTGGATATCGCCAATTTGGATTGTGAGCGGGAACGAATACGAAAGTCTCAAGTGCCATCAAACACGAGATCCTTTCACATCCTTTCCCTATCTAAGGTAACCAAGAGGCGGTCGCAGTCGGGGTTTGACCGCCAGTGTGTACGATGTGTCGTGATCATCACAATGCAAGTCATGCAGAGCAGTTTGTATCAAACACCGCTTCAATAGGTGCGTAAGATTAACATACATTCCCAACGCCAACATGCAGGAAAAATGTCGACAATCGCTTCACCCCTTATTTCTCCAATCTGCAAAAATATTTAACACGATGGTTAGGATACGTACCTCACATTCACGAGCATCTGCAGAAAACAAGGTTAGATAAACCAAACAAATTTTTAATCGGCTCAAGTCCTCTGGTCTACGAAACCAAAGATTCTGGGTTCGGACATTCCCCAGCGGAGTCGCCAGTCTGTTATGACCCTCTCGCGGAGGAGGGGGCTAATGGGCCGCCCGATGTCGCCTGATTGGACGCGGGCCTCTCCTAAGGTCCATTATCCAAATCGCAACAGCTGGATATACGTGGTCGACCTTCGGTGCGATCTGGTTATATGTGATATGTATACATGCCAAGGAGTCGCCACCAATCGTTTCATGAAGGGTACGATCGGAAACCCTATCGAATATATGGGAGCGATCTATTCGATTCTGTGAAAACTAGAGAAGTGAGATCGGGGACTTTGTTACGCAAACTGTCAGAGTTGACGCCCTTTCGGCACCTAAGTTGAATGATTTATCTAATCCTAAAGATTCATGCGGATGAGCGGGGGACAGATCCTAAATCTAGGAGTTCATGCAGATGGGACCCTATCACTCACAATCAGTAGAAATAAATACGCAAATCAAGGATCCAAAACATGCGGATAAATCACATGAAAGCAGCATGGCATCCCTAATAAGGCCCTATTAGCCTAGAGAAGTATCAATCAAAGCTTATGAGAGATTGTGACACGATTCGCCCAAGAGGGGCAGAATTGTAATTTTGAGAAATTTGGGATAATTTTCCCCAGAAAGGCAAAGCTGTCATTTCAGATGAATTGTAGAGTCAAAAGGTGATGGAAATAAGATTGGCAGTTAAACCAACCAATTTTCTATTTTTCGGAAGTTTCTAGAATTTTTTTGGAATTTAAAAGTGATTTTACCTTTGGTGGGGTAAAATCGTCATTTTAGGCGAAGATGAGAACTGAAAATCTCAAATATTAGGGTTAGTCATCCACCTAACCCAAATCCTAATTTTAAGCAATTTTCAGGACTCAATTGGAATAAAGACGATTTACCCATTGAGTGATAAAATCGTCATTTCGAGAAAATGGACGAGATTCGAAAATCCTAACCCAAGAATTGGTCACCCAACCGACCCTAATTCTTATCTTGACATTATCGACTTATCTTGCACACACAGCAGAGGCGACTTACCCCTAAAGGGTAATATTGTCAAGTCTTGGGAGAACGGATAAGAAACCCCAAAAATTGGATTGACTAGTTGTCTGTGGTCAATCCTCAATTTTTGGGGATTTTTGGAGTATCTAGGATTTTTCCATAATTTTTCTACATTTTTTTGGGATTTTCTAGAATTTTCTAGCATTTTTTTAGGTTTTTCTAGAATTTTTCTGATTTTATTATTATTATTATTTTATTATATATTTTTTAAAAATCATTTTCTGATTTTTATTAAAAAAAAAGTGATTCGGACCAGGTCGACCCGACCCACTCGGGTCGGAACCCGGCCCAGACTCGAAGCCGCGAAAACTAAACACCAAAACGACGCCGTTTCTCCTTCTTTTTTTTCTGATTATTTGGACTTGATCCGACGGTCCCTATTGAACTACGTGGCTAATCCACAGCCACTGGATGATCTGATTGAAATCTACGGCCTAGATTGAACGGAGACTCGACCAGGGCCGTCCAATTGACCTATTAAAATCTACGGTCAGGATTAGAACCTATGACTTGATCTGAACCGTCCACCCTCACTAACCTAAACGACGTCGCTTGCTCACTAACCCACACGGCGCCGTTTCAATTCAATTTGATTTTTCGATTTTAAAACATTTTCGGATATTCCTAATTATCAATCGGACGGCCACTAAAATTTAGACTCGATTTATCTGAGCCGTTCGATTCGTTTATTCGAATAACAAACCCTAACGGCCATGCTGACTAGACAACCACGTGGACCAATGACAGACTGCAACGCTTTCGTCGCTATTTAGAGACGGAATACACATGTCGTCGCTAATTCTTTCCAAGAAACATTTGAGATTTCAAGCGATCTCTCCGAAGTGATAAAAAGCCATTGACGTGACATTGCAGCTCGGGGCTAGTGGGTCTATCAGAGATTTTAAGTTGGCGGGCGTTTGTGTGTCTTCAATTAGCGACGAAGATACTGTTTCGTCGCTACAATGATAATTGCCATTAGCGACAAATATTATGTTCGTCGCTACATATCTCTAATTAGCAACGGACGAAGATTTTCGTCGCAATATTTAAAGTTGTCATGATGCGACGAATCACATAGTCGTCACTAACTGTCAAAAACATGATTTGCGACAAGTAATATTCTTCGCTAAATTGACCAAAATTTTGCCAATTAGCGACGAATGTGGCTACTTTAATTGAAATAAATAAAAAAAAATTAGCGACGAACAAGCTTCGTGCGTCGCTAATTTAGCGACCAACACTGTTTTCGTCGCTATTTTGAGTAAAAATAAAATAGAAAAAATATAATTAGCGACGCAATGATAATTTTGTCGCTAAATTATATTAAACAAAAAATAAATTATTGGCAACGAACAAATTTTTCGTCCCTAAATTAGCGACAGAAATTATTTGTCGTCGCTAAATTGACCAAAATTGAGATAAAAATGAAATATTTGGCGAGGAAATTAGATTGTCATCGCTAAATTAATGCAAAAAAATAAATATTTAGCGACGCAACTCATTGTTTGTCGCTAAATGAGCGACGCACGTCCCTTTTCGTAGCTAATCGGACGAAAAATAAAATTAAAGCTATTTATTTAGCAACGAAATATTATTTTGGTCGCGGAATTCATCGCAAATGAGCGACTAATTATTTATTCGTCGCTAATAACGTCGCCAATTAGCTAGGAATGTTATGTTCGTCGCAATATTTGTCGCAAATTTGGTGACGAATATTTGCATCACTAGTTACGTCACAAACAGCCACCACCCTTTTTTTTGTCACTATTTTCGTCGTAAATTAGCTACAAATTTTTACGGTCGCTAAATGTTCGTGGCTAAATCCTTATTTTTTTGTAGTGAATGTGATATATTCAGAATCTTATTAGATGAAAATTGGTAGGATAACAAAATCAAGAAATATGTATAACTTTCCCTTGAGTTATCAAAGAATGGCACGATGTATTTTTCACATCATAATTTGTGGTGCGTATTTGTTCTTGTTTCATCTTTGCGACATGAATTTCTTTTCCACGGTCGTAATTGCTCTTCAGTTCCTTTTTTTTTTCAGATGTATTACCTAGTGATCTGTGAGCAATTATAATATACATAATGTGAGCAATTTCTCATCATTGTCCTCTTTTTTTCCATCACTCTTTCCACAGACCGGTTCATGGCTCATCGCCGACATGTATGACGATGCTAGCTGCTGTTCATGTTACTTTATGCTTTTGAAAGGTCTAAGACAAAGTAAGTTTATTAGAATCTAATCGGCGAATATGTTCTGACACTCCTAGACTCCTAGTGCCCTCAACCAAACTTGAATCTAAAATCACGCGTTGTCTTCGCGTTCCTATTGCACTCTCGAAGGACGGACTCGACAGGTGGAGCCAATGCTTTTCTAATTTAGTCGCAGAAGACAGAGACGATACTTCCTCGAGACCCGGATTTCTCGCCGGTCGTCTTATTATACTTGCAAAAGACATATATGCAGTAAAAGTAGTCTTCTGTTTCGAGAATCCAACGTTGCCCCATGGTAAAAGGAGGAGGAGCCAATGCCTTTTCAATGGCATGACGACGTGGCGGGTACAGCGTGCCAAACACGGCAGCCTCCCCCGTCGATCAACGATCCCGGTAGTCAGTCATGTTATGTAGGGAACGAGCGTAATACTTTTATCAAAGAGATACTCGAAACACCGGGGAGACAAAAAAAAATGAATTCTCCAAATCTCCTTTTCTTGCTTCTTCTTCTCACGTTTGCTTCCACCATAAACGCCGCTACCCCAGATCCCCACTGCGGTTCCACCGGCAACTTCACCGTCGGCAGCACCTACCAAACCACCCTCACCACCCTCGCCTCCTCCATCTCCACCACCAACTCCTCGTGCCTCTCCTACGCCTTCTTCAATACCTCTTTGGCCTCTGCCGCGGTGACTTGACCGCCCAGAGCTGCCATGCCTGCCTCGATGACTTGGCCTCCCAAATGAGCAGCCTCTGCCCCCTCCAGAAGGAGGCAGTCTTCTACATCGCGAACTGCATCATCCGGTACTCAGACGCCTCGTTCTTCGGCACAGTCACGACACAGCCCGCCCTCATCAGGGCAACCGGTCCCAGGGGGTCAAGCCCAGACGCAAACAAGGCAGCGCTGACGAAGCTCCTGAATGGTCTGGGAGCCGAGGCGGCAGGCGGCGGCTCGCTGAGAAAGTACGCATCAGGAAACGAATCAGTGGGGCCTGACGTGGCTCGTTGGAAATGGGAAGTTAAGGAAAAAGGAACACAAGAGATTACTTAGAATACTCTTTGATTCTTTCTGGCTTGGCTATACAAATGATTCAACCACAAGCCCTTTTATAGGTACATGGAGACCCTTAGTACATTGTATGCAATTATTAAGACCTCATAAAAACTCCTAGAATTTTGTAGTACATGAATCTTGAAAAACCAACGGACTAATTAAATGCATAACACATACATGAACTATATTAATGCACCTAGGGAGAAGTACGTGGATAAACCAATCATACAATAATGCATCTAGATTCATGAATCAAGTTTAATTTTCAACACTCTCCCTTAAACTTGATCATATCTAGTGACTCCATCATATCTAGTGACTCCAATCAAAGCACGCAATCTTGCAAAATCTTCAAACTTCAATGCTTTGGTGAAGATGTCGGCAACTTGATCATGGGTCTTCACATAAGCAAGCTTTACTTCTTTCTTCTCAATGCACTTTCTTATGAAGTGAAATCTTGTGTCAATGTGCTTGGTTCGATCATGGAAAATAGGATTCTTTCCCAAAGCAATAGCAGACTTGTTATCAACATAAATTGTGGTAGCATCTTTTTCTGGCATGTGAAGCATCCTCAACAACTTTCTTAGCCAAATTGCATGACATACAGATGATGCATCAGACACATACTCGGCTTCACAAGTTGAAAGAGTCACAATTGGCTATTTCTTTGAACACCAAGTAAATGCAGTATCACCCAAGAAAAATAAGAAACCGGTGGTGCTCTTTCGATCATCAACATCACCACCCCAATCACTATCACAATATCCATGAAGCTTGAAGTTCCTAGCAGAAGAATAAATTAAACCATAATCAAGAGTACCTTTTATGTATCGAAGTACTCTCTTGGCCATCTTCATGTGATTCTCGGTAGGTGCTTCCATGTATCGACAAACAAAACCAACACTATAGAGAATATCGGGTCTTGTACAAGTTAAATACCTCAAACTTCCAACAAGGCTTCTATAAAGAGACGGATTCACCTTCTTACTTTCATCAAACCTTGACATCTTTGCTCCACATTCGATGGGAGTGCTCACTGGCTTGCATTTCTCCATTTTGAATTTCTCAAGAATTTTCTTTGCATAAGCTTCTTGAGAAATGAAGATACCACCATCATCTTGCTTCACTTCAATTCCAAGATAGTACGACATAAGCCCAATGTCGGTCATCTCGAACTCTTGAGCCATCACCTTCTTAAATTCTTCGAACATTTTTACATTGTTGCCAGTGAAGATCAAATCATCGACATACAAACATACGAGCATAAAACCTCCAGCTTTATCCTCTTTGACATATAGAGCATATTCATGTGGACACTTGATGAATCCATGATCTTGAAAATATTTGTCAATGCGACTATACCAAGCCCTTGGTGCTTGCTTCAAGCCATACAAAGCCTTCTTCAATTTCAAGACCTTATCTTCATGTCCTTTGACAACATAGCCCAAAGGTTGCTGAACATACACTTCTTCCTCAAGATAGCCATTCAAGAAAGCGGACTTAACATCCATTTGATAAATTTTCCACTTATTTTGAGCTGCCAAGGAAATAATCAAACGAATAGTTTCCAAACGAGCTACAGGAACAAATACCTCATCATAGTCAATGCCATGCTTCTGAATGTAGCCTTTCGCAACGAGTCTCGCTTTATATCTTTCCACTTTTCCCATGGCATTTTTCTTCATTTATACACCCATTTTACGCCAATTGCCTTTTGGCCTTGAGGAAGGGTTGCTAATTCCCATGTGCCATTCTTCTGAATCGCTTGAATCTCTTGCTCCATTGCATGCCTCCATTTCTCATCCTGCATCGCTTCTTCAAAGTTTAATGGTTCAATGTCAGCAAAGAAACAAAATAAACTTGGATTATCAACAAGTTCTGTTTCTTCATTTATCTCCATAAGATTCCTTTTGCGCACCGGCCCTTCAGAGGAACTATCATGGGAACCTTGAGTAGTAGGAGATGGAGGTGGAGTAATAACACCTTGAGGTGTTCTTTGGCTTGATTCTCCCTCTTGTAAAGAACAAATGACATATTCATCATTTTCAGCAACATTCCAATCCCATGAGGCATTTTCATCAAACTCTGCATCTCTACTAATCACGTTCTTCCCATTGGAAGGATTGTAGAACTTGTAGCCTTTAGATTTAGGATCATAGCCGATGAAGACAAACTTCTCACTTTTTTCATCAAGCTTAGATCTCTTCTCATCTGGAATATGAATATAAGCAATACTTCCAAAAACACGTAAGTGAGAAACACTAGGTTTCTTACCACTCCATGCTTCTTGAAGAAGATAGGTTGGATAAATATACCGCACATGCAACAGCCTCGGCCCAAAATTCCTTTGGCATCCTTTTGCTTCTAAGCATGCTTCGGACCATGTTGAGAATGGTTCTATTCTTCCGCTCTACGACACCATTTTGCTGTGGAGACCTTGGAACGGTCAAGAAATGACGAATCCCATTGGTGTCACAAAAGGATTCAAATTCCTTAGAAGTGAATTCTCCACCTCGATCGGTCCTTAATGCTTTAATGTAATAGCCACTTTCTTTCTCAACAAGGGTCTTGAATTTTTTGAATGCTCCAAAAGCTTCATGTTTGGCCTTCAAAAAGTAAACCCAAGTTTTGCGAGAATAGTCATCAATAAAGAGCACGAAATAATTGGCTTTACCATATGAGGATGGTTGGATAGGTCCGCACACATCGGCATGAACAAGTTGGAGTGGCTTTGATGCTCTTGAAGTGGCCTCCCTTGGAAAGCTTTTCCTAGCTTGTTTGCCAAAAAGACATCCTTCACAAAGTTGGTTGGGATGATTGATTTTGGGCAACCCATGCACCATATCTTCATTCGCCAAAGTCTTCAAGCCACCAAAATTCAAATGGCCAAATCTCAAGTGCCAAAGCCAAGAAGTATCTTCAAGACAACTCTTCAAGCACCTTGGATGATCAACTTGAACATTGAGCAAGAACATCCTATTTTTCTCCATAGGCACCTTTGCTATCAACTTGTGAGATTCATCTCTCAAAAGAAGGCAACGATCTTTCAAGTGAATATCATATCCCATCTCAAGTAATTGTCCCAAACTTAGAATATTAGACTTCAAAGTAGGAACATAATAAACTTGAGAAATCAAAAGATGACTTCCATTGTTAGCACGAATTAAGACATCACTTTTTCCTTTGATTGGGACTTTAGTATTATCTCCAAAAATGATGTTGCCATTCACCGCCTCATTAAGAGTTGAGAATAACTCTATGTTGCCACTCATGTGATTGGCGGCACCGGTGTCAAGATACCATGCTCCTTTCTCTCTTTCTTCTTTGGTTGCCAATAACAACAATGTCTCATCTTCTTCTTCTTTAATTTCAACATAATTGGCCCTCGCTTCATTGTTAGGGGTGGCACTCCTACATTCATTGGCATAGTGGCCAAATTTGTGACAAGAATAACATTGAATATTAGATTTATCATACCTTCTCCTTTCACCTCTATTATAGCCATAATTTCCATGTCCTCTTGATTGAAAGCTGGACCTTTCATTGTTGGAATTTTGGTCTCTGCTCCTTCCACGACCACGACCAAAGTTTCCTCCACGGCCACGAATATGACCGCGACCACGGCCACGATTTTGACCTCTCCCATGGGACCGTACTTGCTTTTTCACTTGATCTCCCAAAGAGACCTCAGTTTGGAGTACTTGGGTCGACGACTCTCCCTTCTTCTTCAATCTTTCTTCATATCTTGCAATGACCCCATGAGCTGATCAAGGGTCATGGTCTCCAAGTCATTGGATTCCTCAATGGCAACACCAACAAGATCAAGCTTTGAGTCAAGCGATCTAAGAATCTTTTCAATAACACGAACATCTTCCATATTTTCGCCATATTGCTTCATTTGATTGGATACGGAGGATACTCTAGTGAAAAAATCGGAAACGGATTCGGACTCCGTCATGTGTAGAGATTCGAACTCCCCACAAAGAGTTTGAAGACGTACCTTTTTCACCTTTTCAACTCCTTTGAAATGTTTTTCTAAAATATCCCAAGCTTCTTTCGCCTTTGATGCGGAAGCAACTTTCTCGAACATGGCTTCATCCAAGCCCATGTGAATAATAGAAAGGGCATGTTGATCACCTTTACGAAGCTTGTTCAAAGCGTTCTTCTGATTTTGGTTCAAAGCCGCTTCATCCTCCGGTTCATCATAGCCTTTTTGAACAACTTCCCACACGTCTTGTGAGCCAAGCAACGCCTTCATACGAATGCACCATTGCCCATAATTTTGCTTCGTAAGCTTGGGAACGGCATAAGGAAAAGAGCCATTCATCTTCAACCAAGCTCTGATACCACTTTGTTGGAAATGGGAAATTAAGGAAAAAGGAACACAAGAGATTACTTAGAATACTCTTTGATTCTTTCTGGCTTGGCTATACAAATGATTCAACCACAAGCCCTTTTATAGGTACATGGAGACCCTTAGTACATTGTATGCAATTATTAAGACCTCATAAAAACTCCTAGAATTTTGTAGTACATGAATCTTGAAAAACCAACGGACTAATTAAATGCATAACACATACATGAACTATATTAATGCACCTAGGGAGAAGTACATGGATAAACCAATCATAAAATAATGCACCTAGATTCATGAATCAAGTTTAATTTTCAACATGGCTTACGCGTTTGTGCAGTGCACGCCGGACTTGACGGAGCAGCAGTGCAGCAACTGCTTGGTGATGCGCGTCCAGACGTTGATGGACTGTTGTGCCACTAACGATGGAGGACGGTTCATGGTGCCAAGTTGCTGGATCACGTGGGAGAAGAATAATAAGTTCTTCGAAACGGTTAGTGAGCCATTTCCTCCGCCACCGCCACCACCATCAACGCCAACGCCACCATCGCATGGGGCAGATGTGCTGGCGCCGCCACCGGGTATGTAGGTTCTTGTTCAGGAGTGGTACACAGCGTTTGGTTCTTTATTTTTTTTATAAAATTATGCGGTTTCGCATGAGATTCACACAACCAATTCTTCGTATGAGCTAAATCTACATGCTTTATTTATTTGTATGTGCTCACTAGATTATGTAATTTTTTATTGAATAAATGCTTTTTGGCAAAAAAGAAGGTATCGATTGGTCAATATTTTTAGGACAAAAAATATATGTTTAGGCTGTGAACAATGTGACTTTATTTAAAAATGTCTTGCAAGTGATTTTTCATAAAAATGACAATATTTTCTTATATTTGGTTGAGACATGAAGATAAACTGGAAAATGTTTTTTTGTCGTTCGGAATGAAAAATCTCATTTGGTTGAAAATTGATGGCATGGACAATTTTTATAGTTTTTTTACATTAATTTTCTTCTCTCTCTTTATTTTTCTTTTCTTTCTTTTCTTTTTCCTTCTTTTTCCACCGGTCCCCAAGTTTCAGCGACATGTCTTTATTTTTTTTCCTGTTCAAGCCAAATTCGAGCGGTGTCACTAGGCCAATCTTGTGAGTTGAAATGTCATAGAATGAATTAATCGTTTTCAATTCTAAAAGAATAAAATAGAAAATTTACTGGATACTAAACATAAGATAAGTAAGTGGAGAATAGAAAACAAAGGATTATTTGCCTTCTTCTTAGTCTTTTGTCTGGTGACCCAATATATTCTTACACTCTAAGATTTTACGAACATAAGGTAAGACAAAATAAAAATAAAAATATGTAAATAATTAATTTAAAAAATATATACACGAGATTAAGGCTCGGTTTGTTTTACGAAATAAATGGAGCCAAAAGGAGAGAGAGAGAGAGAGAGAGAGATCTTGATCAATCTAGGGTTTCAATCAATAGCAACCATTTTTAGGCTCATGAGAAAATCAATTGTTGGTGGGCCGCGTGTATATACTGGCTCCATATGTGCACATTGGGAGATTCTATAACTCTGCAACAATTTGCAGACTTACCTTGGATATTCCTCACTCCATTCTGTTTCTGTAAACCATTTCACCGTCTTTATTCTGATTTATGTGAAAAATACATCAAAGTAACGAAATTCAAGTCGAAAGGCAACCAATCTCAAAAATTTGGAGTACAATTTGATGTATTCCGAATCTTAGGACAGTGTGATGTATTCCAAATCTTATTAGACAAAATCTAGTGAGATGGAAAAATTCAGATATCCGAATAACTTTCCCTTGAGTTATCAGAGACCGGCCCGATATAACATTCACATAGCCATTTGTGGTGAGTATTATCATGATCAGTTCAATGAATTACAACTTGTGGCGCTTTATTGCTAACAAGATATTATTTGAGATATTCATATTCAATATGTTTCTTGGATTGTCATTCCTGAAATCATATCCTCATGTAATGATGAAGGAAATGTAAGATAGAATGTGATTTTCAACAAAATGTGTAGATCCTGTGAAGTGTTAGGATGCACGTGTGAGTTGTATTAGAGAAGTCTCATATCGGATAATTGATATGGTACTGAGCAGTTAATATACCCAAGTTGGCCCACAACTCATTGGCTTAAGTTTTTGAGTTAAGGTGGGTTTGACTGGATATGTTAATGGGCTCGGACATGAGCTCCCTCTTGGATATCTCCCCGAAAGAATGTATCGGACTTATGCTGCGCACTCCCAACAAATGGTATCAGAGCCGATGGTTGATTGGTGGGCCTCCAATCTGTTCCGGTGAGTATCTCAAGAAGAAATCTTGTGATTGCATCTCAAGAAAGAATCTGGTGCCAACGCGATTTTCGGGCTGGTGGACGCTGTGGTGTAGCAGTGCGGGCCCAATGGGCGTTGATGGAGATTCGGATTGAGATAGAGCCAACGCGGTTTCCAGGCCGGTGGACGTTGTGGTGTAGCAACGAGCCTGATAGGCATTGATGAAGATATCGGTGGACGTTGTGGTGTAGCAACGGGCCTGATAGGCGTTGATGAAGATTCAAGTTGAGATAAGTTGGTGCGGAAGGATACTTGGTTAAGGGGGAGCAACAAACCTAACACTGGAGCTCACACGTGAGAGGGAGATTGTTAGGATGCACGTGTGAGTTGTATTAGAGAAGTCCCATATCGGATAATTGATATGGTACTGAGCAGTTAATATACCCAAGTTGGCCCACAACTCATTGGCTTAAGCTTTTGAGTTAAGGTGGGTTTGACTGGATATGTTAATGGGCTCGGACATGAGCTCCCTCTTGGATATCTCCCCAAAGGAAGGTATCGGACTTATGCTGCGCACTCCCAACATGAAGCGTGCGGAGCTCAACTGGGGTAGCCGTCATGAGATAATAATGGGTGTTGCTCGAGGGATACTTTACCTACACGAAGACTCTCGACTTCATATCATCCATCGGGACGTCAAACCCAGCAACATTTTGTTGGACTCGGTCATGAATCCTAAGATATCAGATTTCGGTATGGCGAAGCTGTTCACGTTGGACCAAACTCAGGCAATGACAAACCGAATTGTGGGGACCTAGTAAGTGCCACGAGCACCTATAACTAATGGTTACCAAAATAACATAGGCAAACTATAGAGCTAATTTGACAGACTTTCTGTGATGCACAGCGGATATATGGCGCCAGAGTATGCGATGCATGGGAATTTCTCGCCCAAGTCCGATGTGTACAGCTTCGGAGTGCTGGTTTTGGAGATTGTGAGTGGTCAGAGGAACCATCCTTTCGAGGTGGGCAACAAGACGGAGATCCTTCTAAGCTATGTGAGTATAAGAACATATCTTGTCGTTTCGCATAATCTTTCAGAGATCAATCTGCTCAATGTTTGTCAAATGTTTGCAGATTTGGAAGAGTTGGAGGGAAGGAACAATGTCAAACATCATCGATCCCTGTATGAATTCTGGTGTGAGTGATGAAATTGCTAGGTGCGTCCACATTGGTCTACTATGTGTCCAAGAAAACGTGGATTACCGGCCGACAATGACCTCGGTCCTTCTCATGCTCAACAGCCCCTCGGTCACGCTTAGTGTGCCGTCACAACCCGAGTTCTTCATGCCCAGCAGCATTGAACCCGATATGTCATTTCCACAGGATAACAGATCGAGAACATCAAACCAGTTCTCGAAAAACGAGGCCTCCATGACCGAGCCATATCCACGGTAGCCTCAAAAAACGGGAGATCCATGTGCTCTGCACATTAGCAATCGTGATTGTCATGATTTCAGATCATTTAAATGTTAGAGTTTTCCTAAGTGTGGGCTTATATTAATTGAGATTATAATTACCATTATACGGTATTAATTTACCGTTAACGGGGTTGGTCTAATAAAGTGAAATATAAGGATTCTTAATTAGCCTAATATGGACCTGGCTGGTGTGGGCCGAGTTCGGCCCGGCCTGTGATGATAGGGCCCTGCCAAAGAACTCTATAAATAGGCTAAGGCAACCCCCCTCTAACCCTAATTACTCCATAATTCCACACACCCAACTTCCTTGAGAAGTTGCTTCACTAAGGAGGTTGTTTCCTCCTATAAAGTCAAGTGAAGGTGAGGGAGGTGGGATCATCGACGCCAGGATTCCGGAGGGTTATAGAGGTGACGCGCCTAAGCCGAGGAATCGCCGGAGTTCCGCCTAAAGACCGGCGAATCCAAAACAGGTACACAAGCTCGTCTCTTTCACTGTACGGCATCCGATTCTCTGCTATGGTGATCCGGGGAGTGCCGTGGTAAAGTTTCTCACGGCCAACATGTGGTATCAGAGCCGCCATAGCGAAGATCGGGACCGTACTGTGTTTGCCTGTTTTCGGAAAATTTTACGGATGAAAATGATTTTTGATCATATATTTGGAACGGGCTCGTCGAGACGAGCATTTTGATGGGTAGATCGTCGCCGGAGGAGGCCGGGAGAGGCCGCACGCGCCACCACGCGCCACCACGGTGGCTGCGCGTGGTAGTCCACGCGCGCACGCGCTGGCACTCGCCCAGTGCGGGCCGCGTCCGCGCATGCCACGTGGCGCACTCTGATTGCGCCACGTGGACGCGGTTACGGTTTAGGGTCAAACCCGACCCGAATTGATCGGGTCGACCCGTTGCCTGACCCGCTTTGTCCGGGTCAACCCGACCCGACCCTGACCCGACTTTGACCCGACTCCGACCCGAATTGACCGTTGACCGGTCGGACCGGTCAATGGTTGGACCGGATGAACAGTCGGACCGGTCGGACCGGTCGTTGGACCGGTGAGCTCGCCCCGCACGTGAGGAGCACGTGCGGCGCGTGAGCCCCACGCGCCGAGGCTTTGGCCGGCGCGTGTGGGCGCGTGGATGCTCCGTTGGGGGTGATCTTGGTACCGGCGTGCTCGTATGGAAATTCTCTACATTGTGGTATATTTATTTAACATGTTTGAAGCTTTTAAATAATGAAAAATGCATAAAGACCCTTATATACGTGTACTTTTAGGGGTATATTGGGCATTTTTCATATATTTCCATATGGTTTCGGAAATATCAAGGCAAGCTTACATGTATATGACCACATACAGGATGTGTAGAGTTTTAGCGTGTATAAAGTTTCACATGCATCAATGTATACAGCAATGTTATTGGCATCGCCTATGATTTCAGAATAAAGTGCCCCATAGTGAAATTTGAAATCGTTTGGATATGGTAAATGTGAGGCATAAAGCTTATATCCCTGGTATGAGAGAGTTTCAAGGATTCAGTCAGGTAGTGACCGCCAAAGTGGCACACTTGGTTGGGTTTGAGAAATATCGGTCTCGTATTGTGGAAGGATGTCTCCTGATATAATGCATAGTTTTACTCCCAAAGGAGGTGATTGTGTATTGATTATGGAGGGATACATGTATAGCATATGGTTGGGGATTGATCGATTCTAGTGAGTCATACACCAAAATGTGGTGATTCACGAAGATTGAAATAGATTCTCATGGCCGCTATTATGTGGAGTGTTTGCAACTGCATGTCACATCTTCTGCCCAAAGGTGATTTTGTGATGATGTATGCAGCTCTCTGGATGTGTACTCAAACAGTTTTTAAAGTTACACAATATTGGTTCATGAGGTATCACATGTGCAGCATAAAGTTTGAGAAGTAACTGATCCTAGTGGTTCATCCACCCAAAGGTGGTGATTCATAAAGATTGGATTTATTCTCTTTATAGGCTGTCACATATAAAGTGCACATTATGTATTCTGCCCAAAGGTGATTTCATGATGGTGCATCTGATCCTCAAGATGTGTACTTTTAAGGATCAAGTTACACAGTACTCACATGGTGCCATTATTATACATTGCTTTTTAAAGTAGTCACATTCCCAGTAAACGGTAACTCCATTAAGATTGAGGTTCATACTGGTTCAGACTTTGTGAAATAGCTGGAGGATATTAAGTTTTGTGATATGGCTGGCAGAAGTTTATATTGCTCTTTATGAGGATAAGTTGACAGATTTTACTGTTAACATATGGAACTTGAGAAGGGACATTTTATTGCCTGGATTAAAGAGCAATTGGATTTGCTTGTGATTTCTGAAGTAATCCATTTAGTACTACTGTGAGAGTAGATGACCTGCTGACTGCACTGCTATATGGATGATGGAAGCCCAAGTAGCCTGGGTCTGTGTCTCGTTCACTGCTGATATTATGATACATCAGCGAGAACTCTTCAATATAAGGTTTGATGGTTTTTATGAAGTTAGAGATTACGTCATAAGGATGGTGGACACATTGAGCAAAAGGTTTAAAGATCGTACTCATAAAGGAACTCTTGAAACCACTGGTCATTCAGACAGTTTGGGTCCAAAAATGGCATCTTTTGAGAAAGATTGTGACTACGACTTCTTTTATAAAGAAATGTCACATAAAGTGGGACTGCTATTGTAATAAGGCTTGGTCATCTAAGTGTGGGCATGTAGGTGATGATTCTTTGGTTTTGATTCACGAATCTAATCTAGCAGAAGTCTCATCCAGTTTATGGAGACTTTATAAAGGTGTAACCAATTATATTGTGTTCACAGTACAAGGATTCATGATCACAAGAAACCAAATCAAGATGAATCAATAGCTCACATCAGGAAACAACAATAAAGTTGACATTAAATTCGTGGGAGATGTGTCATTTTAATTCCATTCTCTGGTTTTGATTTGACATTAAGGAATGCATTTTTTGTATCTACCTTTAGACGGAACTTGATTTCCGTATCATATTTGGACGTGAGCAGCTACTCTTTTTAACTGAAAGAACAACGGAATTTCTGTGTTCTCAAGTCGAATAAGGATGAGTGCTGCAATGTGTCAAATGAATTAGATTATGCTTAACTCCCGATGATATCTACATCACTTATACAGTGAAAGGTTGTTTTCCAAGAAATTTCCAGTTAAAGAACAGTTTTACGCATTGTGGCATAAAGATCTGGCCACTTATCTAGGGAAAGAGTGGGAGGCTGATAAAGCTTAACATCCTAACTACTCTTAAATGTGACCTGGAGAATTGCGTAAACTGATGTGGAAATAAGATGACCGAGATAAAGAAGAAATATTATAGTCCAAAGTTTCGACCTTTTGGAGGTCATACAGTTTTGTGTCAATGGACCTATATGACAACTCTGTGTTGAAAATTTTATTTCAACACATTTACTAACGACTGTTCCCCATATGGTTATATGTACTTGATTAAGGAAAAGTCTGACTCTCTTGACGAGTTCAAGGTCTTTAGGCTGAAGTCAAGGAATAGTTGGGAAAAGTCATAAAGATTGTCAGATCAGACCAATATGGTGAGTATTATGGTGTACATGACCATGCTGGAAAGCTTTAAGGGTCATTTACCATATACCTAAAAGGATTCTGGGATAGTAATTAAGTCTACTATGCCTGAAAGTTGTAATGAGGAGTATGATTAATGGAATGAACCTACAAGATTCTGTGTATGGATAGCCTTTGAGTTGTCTTCATACTTTGATTGGTGTTTTCACTAAGGTTATTCTATTGACCCTTTTGAGTTATGGATTAGACGTAAATCTAGATAAACCATCTAAAGATTTGAAGTTATCCTGCAGAGGTGAAGATGTATTGTCCAGCATTAGGTAAGTCCAGATCATTTGAAGGGATATTTGGTTAATGATCCCAACAGAAGTACGAGAATTATGGAATAACAGACAATGAAGTTTCTGAATTTTAATGAGGCCAAAAGATGCTTAGGCTATTAAGGTTAAAGGTACGATACATGTGTTGTGTCGTTTTCTCTGCCTATATACACGATCGTGAAGCCTACCACATCACAGTCTAAGCCTATTGGGGTTTAGGACAGTGTTATTAACACAGATTCTGATGAAGCTCTTCAAGCCCCATAGGTGTATGATGAGGTTAACGAGGCTCCATTTGGAAGATCCCTAAGGTAGAGACGACCAATTATACTGCCAGACTTATAGTCTATTTGGAGAGCATCATTATAATATAGGCCATATGGTTGATCCAGAAACTTATACAGATGCTGTTTCTTGTAATCAGTGAGATCTGGAGTTGGATGTGATAAAAGACGAGACATGGTCTATGAAACATAATGGTTTTTGAGAGCATAATGGATAGTTGAGGGTTATAAGTTCATCAGTTACAAGTGGATGAATAAGACAAAAGGTCTTTAAAAGAACAGTCAGAGAAGTTTAAAGCTAGACTGGTTGCTAAGATTTCACTCTGAGAGGAGGTGAAGACTATAAAGTAACTCTTTCCTCTAGTCTCTCATAAAGGTTCTTTCAGAGTGATCATGACATTTGTAACTCATCTTGTTTTAGAGTTACGCCAGCTGGATATTGATATCTATCTTCTCAAAGAGAGACCTTGATGAGGAAAGTCTATATGGTATAACCCGAAGGTTTTATAGCTGGTGATTCAGATAAACTTATCAGTAGACTAAAATAGTTTACTTAAGGCCTCATGCAACAGCTCTCAGATAATGACATCAGGAGTTTCATATATGTTGTCACTTTATTCAGTGATGTTGAAAGTGAAGTGAATTAGTGTATATACTACATATTGATTCACATACAGATTGATTACTTGCAGCTAGTGAGGCATTCGGATTAAGACCTTACTAACTATTTGGATGACGAGAAGTTGACAACATAATACATCTTTGAATTAGCAGGCAGTGCGGCATAATAGAGAAAAACACAGATCTGTATTGTCCTCTAGCATTCAAGCGGAGTTTATAGCAAGCTTTTGGGCTGCTACTCAGGTTATTTAGCTCCAGAACCTCACTAGGGAGTTGATCGTATTTATTTTTATATGGACCCATACAGTTATAGTATGATGATGGCTCTGCATTGTTGATTATATACAACAACAGAGGTTTTAAAGGGTCCAAACATCTGGCGGTCAAGTGTTTGACCATAAAGAACCAGATCAAAATGGTGACATTAAAGTGGAGCATAGTTTCACAGATGATATAGTTGAAGTTCCACTGACTAAAGTTGTTTGCCCTTTGGTGTTTGAAATGACGTCATTAAGATGGGCCTAGCAGCATCTATGGATGCGGTTGTTCAGTGGGAGCTGTTGTCAATTTTTGCTCCAATAAAGTTTGCATCTGTGATTGTTACATTTGTAACATCTTGATATGGATCAACTCTATTGCGTGCAATAAAGTTTTTTGAGTTGAGTTGATCAATTGAAAATCTCAAGGTATGTGTAAACCTTGAATATAAGGCTGGGGGCATTGAGATACTAGCCTTGAAGATATGTCTTGTTACACATAAAGTACAGTTGACTATAAAGATAAGACATATGTAGGTTCATTGGAGCCATATATGTATTCTCTGGTGCATATCAAGTTTCGTGTCACTTAAGGAGAGAGAATGTTGCCTGACAAAAGGGGATAACACATAAAGTTTCTGTCTAAATATCTATTCTATGAGGTGTTATCCAACTGCCACACTACCATATTGAATCCATATCAATAGAGTTAAGGACATTCGTGACCATGGACGGCTCTGCGTACATTTTATGCAGTTACTACCATGATTCGGTGTTTAAGATTCTATGGGATCGGATTGGCTATTAAGAATAATCTCTAGACCAACATAGAGATGCGCATATACAGTACAGTTTCAATTAATATTCGCCCAAGTGGGAGAATGTTAGAGTTTTCCTAAGTGTGGGCTTATATTAATTGAGATTATAATTACCATTATACGGTATTAATTTACCGTTAACGGGGTTGGTCTAATAAAGTGAAATATAAGGATTCTTAATTAGCCTAATATGGACCTGGCTGGTGTGGGCCGAGTTCGGCCCGGCCTGTGATGATAGGGCCCTGCCAAAGAACTCTATAAATAGGCTAAGGCAACCCCCCTCTAACCCTAATTACTCCATAATTCCACACACCCAACTTCCTTGAGAAGTTGCTTCACTAAGGAGGTTGTTTCCTCCTATAAAGTCAAGTGAAGGTGAGGGAGGTGGGATCATCGACGCCAGGATTCCGGAGGGTTATAGAGGTGACGCGCCTAAGCCGAGGAATCGCCGGAGTTCCGCCTAAAGACCGGCGAATCCAAAACAGGTACACAAGCTCGTCTCTTTCACTGTACGGCATCCGATTCTCTGCTATGGTGATCCGGGGAGTGCCGTGGTAAAGTTTCTCACGGCCAACATTAAATTCCATTCTTGTGATTTAATTTGTCCTCTGGATTATGGAGCGTATGGCTTCATTGGCTTGGGATCAAATCCAGACTCAAAGAATGTAAGTGAAGGATACATAGAAAAAGTCATGCCTTAACCTACTTGGGTGAAGACAAGAACAGCATGAGCAGCTTACTCTTATAGAATTCATGTTGGGCTATATTTTAGTTTGATTGTTTGTGGTGGCCGAGTACCATTCGAGTTTCTTCAATAGCACTGCCTAAAGACATGAGGATTCATATGTAACGATTCGGGCCCGATCCTCCTGCTCTGATACCACTTAAATTGTAACGACTTGGGCCCCCGATCCCCTGCTCTGATTCTACTTGTAGTAACCTGACCTTAAACCTTAGCTCCAACGCCTTAATGTATGCATTGCTGATGCAAATAAAGTTGGCAATCTCCGTAATATTTCGTAATTTTAAGATTTTAGATAATTTCGTGATTTTAGTGATATTTTCGTAATATTGTGTTTCCTAGTTAATTAGGGCTAGCACCTTTTATAAGGGTGTTTAATGTTGTTAGCTTTGGAGATTATTACAGACTTTGATATTTGACAATTTATTGACAATTTATCGATTTGATAATCATTTGAGAGAACAGATTATTCCTAGTATTATTCAAGTTCTTCTGTTAGCCTATTTTCTATTGTGCCTATTTTTTATTGTGCTTCGGTATCAGGATTTTCTATTGCGCTTCGGTATCAATTGGTATCAGAGCACAGGTTGCTTGAATCAATGGCTGAATAAAATTGAGGTGGTCGAAGACAGTGTGCTCGTGGAGGCCGAGGGCGTGGAGTCGTTCTTGATGCGGATGAACAGTCGCGTCCGAGAAACCTGCGAGACATAGAGAATGAGGAGCAGAGAGAGCGAATCCAAGATTTAGAGCGACGACTTGCGGAGGCGACAATGAGGAGCAGAGAGCGTGAATCCAGGATTTAGAGCGACGACTTGCGGAGGCAGGGTTGGACGTTCAATCCAAAGAAGGAGCGGAATCTGAGGATCCATCCGATGATGAAGAGAATGACGATGATCCTTTCGAGGATTTGAACTAGGACGGAATCGAGGAATATGACCTAACAGTCAGTCCACTTTTCTTAATTTCGGGATGAAGATTGAGATTCCTAAGCTTCAAGATCCAATCTTTGACGAAGATTTAATCTTTGATCAAGATCGATGAAGATAGACTTCGTTTATGATGAATCCGATGGAGAACAAGAGGATGCGGATCCAAGCACGACGGTAAAAGCCATCGTGTCAGCGAAAGAAGTTCCCCAAGCAGCAGCGCGGATGCCAATGTGGGAGGTGAACGATTGGCATTTTGCCGCGTTCAAAGACGATGCGCCGATTTTCGACCCAGATGCCGACGGCGGCAACGGAGGCGCAGAGGATGTCGATGAGATCACCGACCCGGAGCAATTGGTGGAATTGACGAATGAATATCAGCATAATCAGGATGAGGTCGGCAATACATCTGAAGAGGACAAACATCTTTTACCTCAGATTCCTTGCTGTGAAATTATTGATGGAAGGATGGAATTAAAAGCTTCGCTTGACAACAACCAGGATTGTGAAAGTAAGAAGCCGAAGCAACTTCATTCTGAAGAAGCTGTCTGCTTCCGCTCCAATATCAACGAGAACTCAAGCAATGATAAAAGAAAAGCTTGATTGGTAGATTTGAAGGGGTCTCGGGAGTGAAGGCCCATAGTAGTGAAGTTGCTCACACACTGCTTGAAGGCAATTCGGGTTTATCTTCAGTCGATAAAGCTTTAATGAGAAGATCAACTCACGGAGGTCATGACAAAGCCAAGATGTGGCCATTAGCGGAAATAACTAATTTCCAGAGCAACTTGGATGAGGAGAAGAAATACAACAAGCAAGGAAGTTCTCTACAATTTGAATTGTGTTTTTTTAATGAATAAGCTTGAACATGTATTTTCAGAAAATTTCTCGGGGCTCAAGCTGATGCATTACTTGATTCGTTGGAGAGGCCTTCCCGAACGTAGTAAATCCCACCCTTTGATTATCCAAACACTTTGCGCAATTGGACTTGCTTATGTCTCTCCTGCATTGAGCCAGTCCATATCTTGTCCCGCCCTCTCCAACATCCAGAACAGCAACTTGGAACATCAATGGTTGTTCTGGAGCCGTGGTCCTGAGTTCGCTCATGAACGCGATTCCTCTTGGAGCAACAGATGGGATTTCGTAGTTGGTTTCATTGAACAACCCCCTTGAAGATCCATCGACTTTTCCAAAGAAATTCTCGTGTGAATAGCTCAGGAAACACCAACTGCATCTCAGAAAAACATTTTCTGACTCAGCCGTGAATGAATGTTTTGATTGATTCTTGAGTACTCAAGGAAATACAAAAGAAGCGTGGACTACTGAGGAACATGTTGGTGTCCCAGTTGAAAATATTGGAGCGAAACCTAAATTCAAAAGCGATTGAACCATGTGAAATCGCACCCCGAAATTTTTCCGGAGAAAATATGAAATTCAAATTGCCAGGGGCTCAAGACTTGAGAGGGGGAAGTAAATTCAAGCAAGAGTGTGAATATATGGATGTAGAATGGAGTAAGGATTCAGAGTTTTACGCACATTACCTTTCTTAAATAACTTCGAAGTTCCTTTTATTTCATTTAGTTTGCAAAAGTACGTCTAACAAGGTTAAAAATCGTGCTCTCGCCCCTGCCAGATGGTGACCTGTTTGCTCTTTGGGCACTCATGCCGAGCCTCTCCAATGGCTTTGTTGCTGCAGTTGGCGCAGTCATCCGCTGAGAGATAACCTCTGCATTGAACGACGCCGTAAACTTTGCTTGAGCCTTGTCCGGCGGCGCTCTTGTGGAAGCCGCCATGAAGAGGCGCATTACCCGCCAGAGAAGCTAACAGATCATCAAGACCAGTCCAAAACAGCTTCTCACGGTGGTTTTGTCGGATTGCGAGCAAGAATCACCCGCAAAGTAATCTGAATCAGCATAGGAAAGGCTCCATGAACCAGATAATATCAGAGCTCATATTGAAATGGTGAGCATTGATTGGACATTGAAAGTTCTCACATTAGTTGGTGATTTCCTAATCTTGAAAAACGATCCTGATGGTGAGTTGCTCTTGAAATGGTTTTTCAGGTCAAGGAAGATCAGTCCCGGAACGGTTTCTTACGCTATGTCTAAAGTCGACTCTACTATGGGCATTAGATGGATTTTCTCCTTTCAACGGGTGAAGCTATGAATCTTTTCGCTTTGACAAGTTAAGTGCATGTGTAGTTGCTCAAAACTCAACCCAACTGGACTTGCAACTTTTCGTTTTGCGCTAGCATTGATCTGTAAAATCACCATATTAAGTTTGGGCTAACCATAAGCAGACAACGGATCAAATTCGATAAACCGTGAAAGTTTACCACATCATTTAGGGCATCAGCTCTAAAAATTAATGTTACAATACACAACATCGTACTCCAAGTCAGATAACTCGCCTAATCAATCAAGAATATCTAATCTCAAAACGAAAATTCGTACACCACAAATGTCCTGTTGCCAGATGCAACCAGAATATCCTCCTAATCAGGATTTATCAGGAATGAATCAGTTGCTCCCAAAACATAATCCGGTGCCCCAGTATCACTTCTTTCATACACATTACAACACAGCCATGCTCTTCTATCATGGGGAGAAAGGAAGATCAAATTCCTAGAAATACAAATCTTCTATTACTTCAATGTGGCACATCTAAAAATTTGATTATATTCAGCCATAACTCAATCGAGAATCTGCAGAACGTATGGCTGTTTGGCGGCGAGGGACACCAATTTCCCAAGCATTTACTCTTGCCGCAAACCGGAGAGAACAAAGGGACTCGCCAACGGAAGAAGGTTCGGGAGAGAGGTTAACAAACATCAAAGTTTTAGAGTCCCCGCCCAAACATGGCTGTGATTCAGACATTTAATTAGAATTTAACGGTAAGATAGGCAAAGGATATATGCATTGGGACAAGAGATACAGGTCATGATCCAAATGGATAAACAGAACTGTGAAAGGAAATATACCTGAAGAAGAGTTGTGATCTTTGAGTTTCTAAAAGGAACATGGTCCTCTCTCTTTGCTAAGGCGAATATAACATCGCTCAGGCATGATAAACTTTTATTGATTGCCTAATTCACATTGAGAAACAAAGACTTAGGCGCTTAAGACAACGACCTACGTCCACGGCGAGAGCAGCAATGAATTTCACTATAGAACGAGCGATACACGGAGATTACAATCCACTCGAGTTACACAAACACACTCTTGGTGTTTCCCAGCCCCAATTACATCCAACAACGCACACAGTGTTTAGTCCCCAATTCCTAGGGAAATAATCTTTCAATCTCGCAAAGAAATTAAAATACAAATCTAACCTCAAGATTTAATTGGCTTCGACACTTGAACTCTTGATGTAATTCCGCGAACAAAACGAAGATAAACCTCGCCAAGCACTCGACGTAAAACCGGCGCTTCCTCTTCGTTTTCTTGGACATGCAAGCACCCAGTACCAATGGACTTAACCACGGCACTCTTTGGCAAAACGTGCTTCAAGACCTTCTGTTCCTCAACTTGGTGATCTTGCATAAAACAGAAAACCCAAATATATATATATATCCCACAAAGAAGTCCCACCAAAAAAGGAAATCACCTTGCCCAGCACGCCATCGCACAACCCACGTGAAGAAAGAATATATTCGGTCAACAAGTCCATTAGTTGGACTTTTGCCTTTCACCTTTATTTGCTTTCCTTTTTAACGTTGGTGGATATCATCAGAATCTTTCTTTGACCAAGTCCCCTTTGGACTTTCTTTCCTTTTTATTCTTCTTTGCCAACTTCATCAGAGTTCGGAATATTTCAAACATGACTTTCCTTTTTGAGTTTTCTGCGCCAACTTCATCTTCAATCATGCGGAAAGCTTTATCCGCAAATTACTTAAATTTCATATTTTTGCTTTGGGCTCAAATTCGAGACATATTCTAACACTACCTATTGTACCTGAGTTTCTTTCAACCTATCTCCCGTATTGATCATAAAAGTTACTGAAATAATATTCAAAGTGCAATATTCAAACATCCAACCAAATAGTCAATTACAGCACCAACAGAAATGTACTGTCAAAATAACAACCAGTGCTAAACACCAAATAAGATTAAAAACATTTGAAAAATCTTTTTAGTCTTGTTGGGCTAGTTGGGAAGTAGATGGGCTGGAGTTGATTGGGCTTGACTCGGTGGGATTTGGACCAGGACAAACTTGGAGATTTGACTAAGTTTTTGATCAATGTCCTCCTTCATATTGAGGATAGCCTTGTCCATCTTACCAAGTTGAGAATCTGTGAGTTCTTGAGCAATGTTCTTCCGCAGTTCAATCTCAACATCCACCTTGACACTCAAGCCTTCAATATCTGCGTGTAGAGAGTTCCAAATGTCTGTCAATTTCTCATCCATTTCTCTCTAACGCAGTACCAGTTCCCTTAGGAGTTCAGAGTTTGTGGCATTGTCCATGTCATCAGTCTGAGTTTCCATATTGGAAGACTCTCCCTAAATCCTAACATTTTTCCTCAGATGATGAGATTAACTTGCCTGGAGAATCTGCTATTCCAACAGTATTGATATCTATTTCAGTATCCTCCCCTTCAGACATTGCTTCTTGTTGAATTGCCCCTTCATTTCTGAGAAAAACAGAGATATTGACCCGAGCAATCTCTTTAGTTTGTTGTCGATCCTCTTCTTCTGCTTCTCTTTCTTTTACTTCTCTTTCCTTCTACTTTCTCTCTTGTTCTGTGACTTCTTCTTTTTTGCTCCAATTCCTTTGTGGGGACATCCTCATGGGTTGACTTCACTATTGTCCTTATCAAATCCTCTAGTTCTGTTTCACTCACTACAGAGCTGTCAGAGTCATGTTCTCTTTCAATTCTTTCAAGTAACACTCTGGCAAGCTTCCTTTTCTTGAGAGCTGATTTGGTAGGCTTGTGAGCCATCATTTTAATCCTCCTCTTGCGAGTGGATTCTGAAGACTGTCATGTTGGTTTGGCTTGTGGAGTCTTGTCAAAAAGTTGTTCCGGAGCAGATTTCTCACTTCCTTTGTTATGTGGCAAGTCAAGTAGAACTGTTTGCCTCTTTCTGTCCTTCCATTGTCCATCATCAACCTTATATCCCATTTTGGTAAGCATTGTTTCACTAGTACTACCCTGAGGCAACTCGACAGACCTAAGGTTCAAAGGGATTGGTATCCTCAGATACTCAAAAATTTTGGTAATTAAAGAACCATAAGGCATCTGACCCTTGTTCTTTTTCACAGCTCTTCTCATGTGTAGAAATATTAAGTGTGGAAGAGAGAAGAGTTTATCATTCAGAATGGATCAAATGAGTTTTGCCTCGTATCTGAAAATATCAGTTTTGGATGATCCTTTTGGCCTAAGGTAGTTAATGACTACCTTGTGCAGATGATAGTTCTCAGTGGAAAAAGATGATGTTCAACATGAGGTTTCTGTGCTTTGGACAGATTGGGATTCCCAGACAGTTCTTTGTAGACATTCTCATCGGAGACGGGAATTTGTGTAAAAGTATAAAGTTCAGTTTGAAGAATGTCGGCAAAGTCTGCAGCACTCAAAATATTCTTCTCGCGAACAGAAAACCGAATTGTATTTTTATCAATCATAGAGAAGTTGGAGTAAAAATATGCAGTCAGTTCAGTATAGCATGGAGTGTTTAATGAGAAAAATGAGTGCGGGTGTAGGTTTGTGAGAGGATAAAGGATTTGTAAGTTGTTCCTCTCGAAGAAATTAGACTCAATGGGTCTATCAACCATAACACATTGAGCAAGCAATATGCCTCGCAGCATTTCTTATACTTTGTTGTCCTAAACAGCTTATCTACATTCTCTTCACCAGCCAAAATTTCATCACTACAGGCTGAAAATGGGCATATGTTGCCTCATCATCATCTTCCCTTAAGTGATCACTAACAGAAATTTCTTCCTCAACATTCTCTTCAGTTGTTGCAACAGAAGGTTCACCAACCTTCTCATTTCCCTTCTCAGAGATTTATCTTTCTGAGTTTCACTACTCACTTTGGTAGCCTGCCAAATGTCTAATTGGGTCAACATGTTACTAAATTTATGCACCTCTCCTTCATCGAAGAACCCATTGTCACGCACAAGTTCAACAATATCATGTGGAGATCTTCCATGTAGTCTCATAGCCTTAATCAAATTAGATGTGGCTCTAGCTAATGTATTCTCTTATCAATAGGCAGATTATCTCTTTCTTCAGGTGTTTGAGTTACCGCTTTTATGACGCGATCTTGTAGCTGCTTCTTTCGTCTTTCAACGGTTTCAGGAGGTCCTTGAATCTTGATTCCTAGAACGAGCTTTTTCGCTTCTTTTCTCCTTGTCTCCGCCTCATCCATTCTGGGTAAATCGGTGATATCATAAGAGGTAGGAGCATCACTCACGACTTTGGGTTTGCGCGAATCAAGTCGACCAGATCGACGAGAGCTGGTTGATGAGGTTTTCTTCACAGAGAAAGCTTTGTCCGCCATTGTAGCTAAATGGGTGAAGGATTTTGATTGAGAGGTTTTAGAGTTTCTGTGGAAGAATCGTAAAATTGCTATTTGGAGAGAGTCGGGGAGTGTATGAGAGATAGAGTGGTTTCTTTGGGTTTTGAGGAGGGACGACGATTCAGTCTGGACTTGCCTCTTTAAAAATTAGAAACCGTCTTATTTAAAAGATATGAAAAATTAATTTTGAAAAGTTTATATTTAATCAATCAATTTAGATCAATCAATTAAATCAAACAATTAATCAATTAAATCAATCACGGCAATCAGCACAAGCATAATATTTACAGAATATTTAGAAAGATTGTGATGGTGCGTACATTATTTGTTGCCAGAAATATATCTACTTACGCGCCAAAAATTTGAATGATCAAACCTTTAGTCGTTTCCACTCAAAAGATGTCATCTTCAGATGATGCTATAGGTTCTGAGTGCGTTGTAGTCATAGAGCTTCTTCCGATGAAGCTTAGGTATCCTTTGCTTCTTCCATATATTCTTTTAAGCTCAGAAATAAAATCTTCATGTCTAAATAACAGCTCAAACAGGCATCATAGTAATACCTAATTCTTGTCTGATATATTCAAATGTATTCTTATCAAGAGGCTTGGTGAATATGTCAGCTAATTGATTCTTTGAATCAACAAATTGAATGCTAATATCACCATTATGCACATGATCACGAATAAAATGATGCTTAATTTCAATATGCTTAGCCCGTGAGTGCAGAATTGGATTTTTGGTAAGATTGATTGCGCTAGTGTTGTCACATTTGATTTTCATATTGTGAGATTGAACACCAAAGTCCTTCAGTTGTTGCTTTATCCATAGGATTTGTGCACAGCAACTTTCTAAGGCAATATACTCAGTTTCTGCAGTTGATAGAGCTACGGTGTTTTATTTTTTGGAGAACCAAGACATCGGCATTGATCCCAAAAGTTGACATGTTCCTGAAGTATTTTTCCTGTCTAACTTACAACCTGCAAAATCAGTATCTGAATATCCATGTAATATAAGATCTGAAGTCTTGGGATACCATAGTCCTAAATTAGGATAGGTTCATATGTATTTGATGATTCTTTTGATAGCTGTAAGATGTGATTCCTTGGGATCTAATTGAAATCTAGCACACATGCATACACTAAAGATAATGTCAGGTATAGAAGTAGTAAAATATAATAATGAATTGATCATGCTCTTATAAAGCTTCTGATCAACATGTTTACCTTATTCATCCTTGTCTAGCTTGGATGAAGAAGACATTGGTGTTGTGGCTAACGTTATCACCTAGAGGGGGTGAATAGGTGATTATAATGCAATTTCAATATTTTTCGCGGAATATAAATTGCACAAGCCTTTATATAACGTCGCAGATGATGACAACACAGTATATCACTATAAACAATTCATATGCAGTTCTACCATCATAGAATATATAATAGGATCAGAGTAGGGATAAAGAAAACTGCACAGAGGGTTTATAATAGTTCGGCTTTGGTTAAGTCTACGTTCACTTCTTCGACAGTTTAGTACTTGAATGCGGTATGAAAGAAGTTGAAGGTTGGTTCTAATGTCACAGGTTCAGTGCTAAACATGTAAGATATTCAATAGGTATGTTAGAAGCAAATGGTTAGGCTAGCCTCTTAGGAGAGTGATGTGTGTAGCGGTCCTCATATTATAACAAAAGCTGAAAAGCAGTTGCTCTTTCATAAAGTTGACGGAGGTGACAAAAGAAAAATGTCTACTCGCAATATTGCTTATGCTTTATCTCGTTTTACTATTGCAAGTGCGTCTATCTTTCCTTATCATGATTTATGTGTAAGGAACACAAATCTTTGAAGAGAAGAAGAAAGTAGAAAAGAAGAAGACGAGAATTTTTTACGTGGCAAAACCCTTTTGAATCAGAAAGGGGAAAAACCATGTTGACGCACTAGGCAATCTCTCTACTATCAGTTTCAGCATTACAGATACAAAAGATATCACCCCAATATATAACAAGAGTCTAGGGCATACATGGTTGAGAAGTAAATAACAAGTATGTCATGTAAAATATCTACGCTTAATATTGGTTTTCTTTTCTATTAGACTCCACAAAATCCATCATTGTGATCCTCAAAGGACTAGGAATCTTTCTATGCTCGCTAGTAAGTTTATTATTGTTGTAATATATATAGTCGTCGAAAACTACCAGGATCTTGCAAATAAGTCAATGCGAAAAATCAGAGAAATAACGAAGAACTATGAAGGACACTAGATATAACGTGGTTCGATTTGAATGTCGGTACCTATATCTGCGGGGAGAGCCAGTAAGAACAATCAACTATAATCGAAGAATCGCAGTTACAAACGCTCAAAACGCTCGTGTTTCTCAAACCTAGATTATACCCAAACCCAAAGTATTTACAGATAAAACAACTCAATTAGATATAATAATAAGACTCACGAAGCACAAATCAATCACCATGTTCGAGCTCTTCGTGCGACACACGAAGAGAATGTCACCGATAAAGCCTCTCTCGTCTTCGTTGTTCGTCCTCACGAGACTCTGTGCGGCTGCAGCAATTTCTTTTCTTTTCTCTATAATTCTCTGTACGGCAATGAGGAGCAAAGAACATGCGTGTGGGTCCCTCTCTCGGTCATACCCTTGTTGACCGAACATTGCACAGGAAAGAAGTCATGTGCACTTCTTTCTTTTCTCTCAGACGAGGACATGCCTTTTAGATTGGGATCCACCGAAAATCATGTTGAAGACATATACCCCAAATCTTGATTAGCGGTCAAACGTAGAGATTAACCTCTCCCTTTTTCAACCGAACCTAAATTCGCACCATAAACGTATAGGTATGTGCATTTAAAAGAAACTCTAATTAATTTGAGGGAGGTGACAAAAGAAAAATGTATGCTCGCGATATTGCTTATGCTTTATCTTGTTTTACTATTGCAAGTGCGTCTATCTTTCCTTATCATGATTTATGAGTAAGGAACGCGAATCTTTAAAGAGAAGAAAAAAGTAGAGAAGAAAAAGACAAGAATTTTTTACGTGGCAAAACCCTTTTGAATCAGAAAGGTGAAAAACCACGTTGCCGCACTAAGCAATCTCTCTACTATCAGTTTTCAGCATTACAGATACAAAAGATATCGCCCCAATATATAACAAGAGTCTAGGGCATACATGGTTGAGAAGTAAATTATAAATATGCCATGTAAAATATATACGCTTAATATTACTTTTCTTTTTTATCTGACTCCACAAAATCCATCATTGTGATCCTCAAAGGACTAGGAATCTTTCTATGCTCGTTAGTAAGTTTATTATTGTTGTAATATATATAGTCGTCGAAAACTACCAAGATCTTGCAAATAAGTCAATGCGAAAAATCAGAGAAATAACGAAGAACTATGAAGGACACTAGATATAACGTGATTCGGTCCGAATGTCGGTATCTACATCTGTGGGGAGAGCCAGTAAGAACAATCAACTATAATCGAAGAATCGCAGTTACAAGCGCTCAATACGCTAGTGTTTCTCAAACCTAGATTATACCCAAATCCAAAGTATTTATAGATAAAACAACTCAATTATATATAATAATAAGACTCACGAAGCACAAATCAATCACCCTGTTCGAGCTCTTCGTGCGACACACGAAGAGAACGTCACCGATAAAGCCTCTCTCGTCTTCGTTGTTCGTCCTCACGAGACTCTGCGGCTACGGCAATTTCTTTTCTTTTCTCTGCATTTCTCCATACGGCAATGAGGAGCAAAGAACATGCGTGTGGGTCCCTCTCTCGGTCAAATCCTTGTTGACCGAACATTGCACAGGAAAGAAGTCATGTGCACTTCTTTCTTTTCTCTCAGACGATGACATGCCTTTTAGACTAGGATCCACCGAAAATCATGTTGAAGACATATACCCCAAATCTTGGTCAGCGGTCGAACGTGGAGATTAACCTCTCCCTTTTTCAACCGAACCTAAATTCGCACCATAAACGTATAGGTATGTGCATTTAAAAGAAATTCTAATTAATTTGAGGGAGGTGACAAAAGAAAAATGTATGCTCGCGATATTGCTTATGCTTTATCTTGTTTTACTATTGCAAGTGCGTCTATCTTTTCTTGTCATGATTTATGTGTAAGGAACGCGAATCTTTGAAGAGAAGAAAAAAGTAGAGAAGAAAAAGACAAGAGAATTTTTTACGTGGCAAAACCCTTCTGAATCAGAAAGGTGAAAAATCACGGTGCCGCACTAGACAATCTCTCTACTATCAGTTTTCAGCATTACAGATATAAAAGATATCGCCCCAATATATAACAGGAATCTAGGGCATACATAGTTGATAAGTAAATTACTAGTTAGTCCTGGTAAAGCCCCAAGATGACGTATTTTTTTTTTTTAACGAGTACGCTTAATATTGCTTTTCTTTTCAATCAGACTCCACAAAATCCATCATTGTGATCCTCAAAGGATTAGGAATCTTTCTATGCTCGCTAGTAAGTTTATTATTGTTGTATTATATAGTCGTCAAAACTATCAAGATCTTGCAAATAAGTCAATGCAAAAAACCAGAGAAATAACAAGGAGCTATGAAGGACACCAGATATAACGTGGTTCGATCCGAATGTTGATACCTACAATCAACGGGAGAGCTAGTAAGAACAATCCACTATAATCGAATAATCGCAGTTACAATCGCTCAATACGCTCGTATTTTCCAAATCTAAATTATACCCAAATTCAAAATATTTACAGATAAAATAACTCAATTAGATATAATAATAAAACTTACGAAGCACAAATCAATCACCGCGTCCGAGCTCTTCGTGCGACACAAGAAGAGAAAGTCACCGGTAAAGCCTCTCTCGTCTTCGTTATTCGTCCTTACGAGGCTGTCCTGCTGCGGCAATTTCTTTTCTTTTGTCTGCAATTTTCTGTACGGCAATAAGGAGCAAAGAGCATGCATGTGGGTCCCTCTCTCGGTCAAACCCTTGTTGACCGAACATTGCACAGGAAAGAAGTCATTTGCACTTCTTTCTTTTCTCTCAGATAAGGACATGCCTTTTAGACTGGGACCCACCGAAAATCATGTTGAAGACATATGCCCCAAATCTTGGTCAGCGGTCAAACGTGGAGATTAACCTCTCCCTTTTTCAACCGAACTTAAATTTGCACCATAAACGTATAGGTATGTGCATTTAAAAGAAATTCTAATTAAGTTGGATCTTGTATATGAACTCAAACTCGAGACATAATATAACAATTATATTTTTGAGATTTCTTTTTCTTTTTCCGACAATAGAGTGCTTCTCGGTGAAGCTAAGACCGTACTTTTCTTTCGGTATAGCGTCGATCCTTTTCGTTTTAGCATTCTTATGACCTATATGGATTAAAAATCACAATGCTTGCCGGAATGACAGGAAATGAGTTGTGGTTCTAGTACCGACTTTCACTCTTGATGTTTTTGCTTCAATATGAATCTAGTTCATCGCATCAGCATAGGATTGGCCGACATGATTACTTGTTTCACTATGCGACATTCTTCACCATGATACGACCGATAAGTGGTAGCAAATGACCCAGCTAGAAAAGTTGCGAATAAGAGACTACAAGAATATCAGAAGGTTTAATACCACAACGGTCGTGCTCATTGCATCGCTGTTGGTGGCGGGTCTCGAATCACCTGCAATAGAAACTTGTGCGAACAGTTCTCAGATATGAGTTTTATGATGTTTGATGTTATTCGCACTTCACGATTATGTAGTGGCGGCTACGATATCTTAAGCGAATTCAAGATTAATGAATGGGAAGTTACTTAGCTCATCATTACTATTTGTATTCACGAGGTCGGAGATGTTTGAATAGTACTGATAACCATGGTACCTCAAGTTGCAACCAGACCCAAGGATCTCCCAGTCACGCCCTCTTTTGTTCGTTGATCATCGTAGAAAATCCCACGATTTGACGTCTCTCCTGCATTGAGCCAGTCCATATCTTGTGCCGTCCTCTCCAACATCCAGAACAGCAACCTGAAACATCAATGGCTACTCTGGAGCTGTGGTCGTGAGTTCGCTGAGGAACGCGATTCCTTTTGGAGACAGATGAGATTTCATAGTCGTTTTCATTGAGCAGCCCCATTGAAGGGGTCCGTCCGTCCACTTCTCCAAAGAAATTCTCATGTGAATAGCTCAGGAAACACCAACTGCATCTCGGAAAAACATTCTGTGATTCAGTCGAAATTGAACGTTTTGATTGATTGTACTCGGGGAAAGACGAGAAGCGTGGACCGCCGTGAAATAGCGGGGTCGAAATATTTCTGGAGAAAATATGCAACTCAAATTGCCAGGGGCTCAAGACCTAAGAGGGAGAAGTAAATTCAAGAAAGAGAGTGAATATATGGACGTAGAATGAAGTAAGGATTCAGAATTGATTCTCAAAAGGAGTTAGGACAATATGAGTCCTGTTCAGGGAAGGATCAAGGGTACCCGAGGCAAAAAAATTATTAATTGTCTGGTATACTTCTTGCTGAATTATCGCCGGGAAAAGTACACCCGGAGTGCCTTAACTTTCATACGGTGTGCACTTAAGTGCCTTAACTGGCCGGCGAGGGTCGCCGCCGGCCACCACTGGCCGGCGAGGGTCTCCGCCGGCCACCACTGGCCGGCCCAGGGGCCAGGGTCGGCTCACCCTAGGCTGGCGAGGCCGTGACGACCGTCGCCTAAGGCCGTCGTGGCCTCGGGTGGATCAGACTAGGGCTCGAGGCCCTCGCCTGGGTTTTGGGCGGAGAGAAAATCGCCGATTCCGGACAAATCCCGGCTAATCAAGGGCCGGCTTCGTGCCAGTAGAATCGACTCTCGATGAGTAACAAAAGCCCTACGATGTCCCGATATTTGGATGCTATTCGGAGACGAATTTGGCGATTGAAATTCCGGATTAGGGTTTGCGTCCGAGAAGTGTTTTTGCTTGATTCCGGTCAAAATACCGATGTCGAGGCCGCGACGGCCATCGATCAGGGCCGTCGCGGCCTCGCCGGCCCAGGGCGAGCAAATCCTGGCCCTTGGGCCGGCGGGTGGTGGCCGGCGACGACCCTCGCCAGCCACCACTGAGAAACATAAGTTTTCTCTTCTTCTTTTTTAATTTTTCATTAATATTTTCTTTATTTTTGCCTAAAATTTCAGAAACTATTAAAAAATACAAAGAAAATGCGCGTGTACACTGTTCGCCAGAGTTAGCCCTCAACTGCACACTTTTACTCCGATTAGGCACTTAAGTGCACACTTTAAAAGTTAAGTGTGCACTTAAGTGCACACCATACGAAAGTTAATGCACTCCATGTGTATTTTTCCCAATTATCACCCAATGGTGCTGGTAAAACAAACCATTCATTCCATCCGGCCCTGGTGCCTTTGTAGCTCCCATTTTAAACGCTACTTCTCTCACTTCCTCTAATGTTATTGGCCCCATCAACGCTGCATTCATCTCCTCACTTACCACCCTAGGGCATTGGTCCAACAATGGCTGAAAGTTTCTTGGTCCAGCGGTGTTAGCACCTAAATTTTAATTTAAAAAAAAATCATTTCATAAAATGAGAGTTAATCCTAATTCTCGCATAAAAAAATAAAATAATAATAATAAATAATAATTTTAAAAAAAAAGTCGAGAGCCATCGAGAACACCTGTGGCCATGTTTGAGATCGCGAGCTTGATCCGCAAGCTTGGTCCAATTTGAATTGGGAAAAGAAATTTGCAAGATAAGAATCAATCTAGGGGTAAGTGGGCAGATTCGTAACTCTGACCATGCATCAGCCCGATCAATCCATGGACGGCCTTATTCATTAATCACCACATTTGGGTGTATGACAGCACTTAGACTAATCAAACCTCAACCATATGTTGTACATGTAACCCTCTATGCAAGAATATGCAATTACCTCCTTTGGGAGTATAACTACGCATTAAAATAGGAGACATCCCAATAATATATAAATTGTCCTTTATTAAACTCAACCAAGCGTGCCACTTTGGCGGTCACAACCCAACTGAATTTACCTAAAATTGGGATATAACTTTATATTTCGCATTTACTGTATACATGTAATGTCAGAAATTAGGGATAATTTTTCTCAAAATTACATAGCGCGCTAATTACATTGATACTTGCAATAATACATGCCAAACCATAAATATGTAATTGATAAATCATGCTCAACATATCCGTATGTGGTACTCACATGTGAGTTTTGCACCAGTATTTCACGAAACCATATAGAAATACAAGAAAATATGCCAACAATACCCCAAAAAATATAAACGTATTTAGAGTTTCATAGGTATTTTCCAACCATAAAAGCAACAAACATGTAAAATAAACATACCACATTGTTGAGCATGAGTATAGAGGACGTCAATACCTGAAACTCGCAGATCGGAACAGTCACGCGCCCTCATGCGCGCCTTTTTGTTTCTTTCTCTAAGCGTGGTCCCCACGCGCTGACACGTGCATCACATGTGTTCGGTCTCAGTCGGTACTAAAAATCGATCCGACTGGTTGTTGACACCTGATTTTCGACCATCTTTTATTTTAGTTTTTATTTCTAAAATTAATTAAAAATAGCAAAAAAAGGTCAAAAATTGCAAAATCAACTTTGGAAGCCTTAGCCTAGCCTTGGGAACCAATTTTGAACAAAAAATATTTTTTGTATTTTTTAATATTTTTTGTTATTTATTTAATTATTAAAAATAACCAAAAAATCAAAAAAATACCACCCGTGGTCAGAAAATTACAAAAAAAATATTCAGAAATTTTATTTTAATTCCCTCTTTAATATTTTCACTTTTTATTAGGGAAATTTGGCTCGATTCATGGGGTCCCTTCACAAACCTAAAACCGAAACGAGCCTAAAAAATCCCTTTCGTGTCTTTTAATTTTCAATTCTTGGTTTTCATAAGCTATGACATTGGACTATAAAGTATTGAAAGGCAATTGGGTCAATTTGCCCTCCAATTTGATCAATTTTAATCAAAAGGGCTTAATTGCATAAAAATCTTTCAATTTAGTCCCCGGTTTCACAATCTTTGAAATTAAATCTCACACGGGCATACCCATTGAAACTAAACACCTCTACCCTATGTTTTGCATCGTGATGAATCCATTGGTGGCCTCAATTTGGACTAATTTGGTCGTTTGAACCTCCGATTAGGCGAAAATCATTTTCGGATCCTGAGGGCAATTTGGGGTTTTCAATAAATTTCAATCAATTGTTTCACGAAAATACCCCTATTTGATAGAAAACATGTCAAGGATTCCGATTTTGCCATCAATTTCATGAAAAGAGATCGATTTTGGGCTCAATTGGGCGAGGATAATCGAACCGGGCCGGTCGGGTCAGGCCCGACCCGACACGGTCCGAACCGGGTCTGCAACTCAGTTGCAGACCCGCGCAGGACAAGCAGAAAAACGAAAAAAAAAAAAGATGGAAAGCAGGGGGAAACGGCGCCGAAGGTGGGGGCATGGATTTTGTTAAAAAAATGTCAACATGGGGGGACAAAGGGAGGTGGTCGAGGAGGGCGGAAAAGCCGGTCGGCCACGGTGAAGGAAAGGTTCGGTTTTAATGGAGAGGCCGGGAGTGAGCCAAAAAAAAAACAGGGGGGAGCTGCGAGCGAAGCAAGGCCGAACCGGCGTCCTGGACTTGCGGGGGATCACCGTCGAAGCTTCAGCTACCATCTTCAAGCTCGGGATAGTCTTCATTTTGCGTCGAGAACCGCCGAGGACGCGAACCCGAGCTTCGCCGGCCGCGGTTCCGGACCGCAAGCTCGACGGGCAGCTTCAAGACATCACCGAGGAATGGGTGATCTCAGGTAAGTCTTCTGACCCTCCATAGATGCTCTCTGAACGATTAGAATCAAGCTTCAAGTTAGAAAATTTTTCTGCATATTGTTCGCCGGAGACGGAACTGAGGAGGTCTGGTTCGCTGGTTTTGACGTGCGCATGGCGTCGTTCTTAGTTGCATGATGATGCCGAAGTCCTAGGGAGTCGGATGCCAAAAGAACGGGCTAAAAATACTAAGTTTTGGGGCCGGTTTGCTTTTTCCGGCGAGATTTCCGGCGACTTCGCCGGAAATTTCACTATTCATCATCTTCTCCGGTGAAGTCGCCGGCGGTCAACGGTCAACGGTCAACGATCAACGGTCAACGGTCACGGTCAAACGGTCAACGGTCAAACAATCCGACGGTCTAGAAGATGCCACGTGTCTCAATCTGAGGCGTCCGTCCGATTCGTGGAACGGCGCCGTTTTGACCAGAGAGGAGGCGGGCCGGGTCTGGGCCGTGGATCTGGGCGTGGGCCGGGTCATCAGACCCGGTCCGGATAATTTTTTTTTTTTTTTTAATAATAAAAAAAATAATAAAAATTTAAAAAATCAATAAAAAATGGAAAATCATAAAAAATTCAAAAAAATTCGAAAAATTCAGAAAAATTCTAAAAAATTCCATAAAATAGAAAATGGCCACATTCAACTGGCCACAACCTGTTTCGGGTCTTTCGACCCCCGATCTTTCCAAAAATGACGATTTTGCCCTTCCAGCAAACCGTCTTCCAAAAAAATTCTAAAAATTCTAGAAAAATCCCCAAAAAATAGGAAATGGCCACAATCAACTGGCCAAGGCTCATCCCGGGTGTTTTGAACCCGATCCTTCTTAAAAATGACGATTTCGCCCTTTGGGCGAATCGTCTCCCAAAAATTGAAGAAAAATCAAGAAATTCCAAAAAAAATCTCAAAAATGGGAAATGGCCACAATCAACTGGCCATGGAATATTTTGGGTAATTCGGTATCCAAATCTCCCAAAAATTGACGATTTTGCCCTTCGAGCTAAATCGTCTCCAAATCTTCTCATTTCACCTCGATCCTAAATCACGCCTTCCTTAAGCCCTTATGGCTATACTAGGAGGCCATGTGATGTGAATTGACGTGCATTGATGCGATTTACTTATGCACTTGATTTCGCTTTCATTTAAATTGATTGTGATTGATAGGAATAGTCTTCCAATCTGCATGAAACCCTGAATCAAACCTACCTCACCTAAAATTGCGTCTGCATGAATTCTTAGCTAGGAAATCACTCGCGTTAGGTACCGAAAGGGCGTTGGTAATGACACCAGCGTAACCAAGTCCCCGAACCCAAAGTCTCTGGTTCCGCAGAATTGATCGACCTCTCCCAATCGGTCAATAAGGTTTCCGGTCTACCCTCCAAGAAAGACCGGGTGGCGACTCCAAAAGCATGCACACATTGCACATGCCACCACGACCACACCGAAAGTCGAAAGCGATCGACTCCTATTGTCGAACCCATTAAAAGAATACTCCCGCCGCGATTTGGTATGGGCCTGGGAGGGCCCGCGCCGATCCAAGACCCGTGATCGGTAATCCATTAGCCGCGTCCGCTTCCGGACGGGTCGCGACAGCTGGCGACTCCACTGGGGACCTTTGTTCTAGAACCTATGGTTCTAGACCTCAAGTGGACTTAGGCCGTAATTAAAACGTTGAGTGATATTTCTAACCTTGCAGGCGCTCTTGAAGGTGAGGTAAGTCCGCTCATGATAGGGGTTATATGTTTTTGCAGATCGGAGAAATAAGGGGTGTAGTCCGTGATTAACATTGTCTTATGCAGGTTGGGCGTAGGAATGTATGTTGTGTGGACGATTTGAAGTGCTGATTGATAAACTGTTGTGCATGAATTGCATTGTGATGATCACAACACGTGGACACACACAACCGCGCCTAAAACCCCGGGCGCCGCCTTTAGGAACACAATAGAAGGAATCGAAAATGGAATCTCCGTGAGGAAAAACACGGGGTAATCCACTTTTCAATTCTGCTCGCTTCGAACTATGGATCGAGTCCCAATGCAACGATAGCTGTGCAATGGAATCGGCTCTTTCTAGAACTCGAGGTGAGAACCTTAACCTTAGGCGCCAAACCCTCTGATTTTTAGAAGTTTACCATCACTTGTCTCATGCGCATGTCTTTGGGCGGTTGGTACACCTAAAACCGCACATAAGTCGACGAGTTGGGTTGGTAAGACGCTCTATCCCCCCAAATCTATCACTGTTCATATAAAAATAGGCATTTCATTCATTGCATTTTGGTGATTAGATTAAATGCCATTTCGAGGATAGATAGGTGCGTTTGTCCCCAACGTCCTTGATAGAGGACGAGGAGGGTGATATCCCACGACAGGCACCGAGTGTGCGACAAAGGAGCCTACTATGAACATTATTGAGATATCGTCCAATGAAGATGACGAGTGGGGGCAAATGATCCTGAAGACACAGATCGAAACTGGGGCATCCTTAAGCGTTAGGATCACATTCCTTTGTTTCATTTTTCCATTACTAGTCCTCTTGTATAGGGTTTATTTTTATCGAAGTTTTCTCTATCTCACCCCTTAGAGTGATTGTATTAGGGATCTATTGGTGTATACATTCAGATGGAGCTTGGTTGTATTTCTTTTGACGGGTCATGGGAATGTGATAGTGGCATTTTCTCTAATCATCCGAATACTCCCAAGTCAAGTTTATAATTCCTTTAGAGGAAATTAAAATTGGAAGTCTTGCACGACCTTTTGGTCGTATAGGGTAATCCAACCCCAATTTCGCTAGAAGGAATTATACACTTGAATCGGTTCATGCATGTGTTACGCCACTGGTAATCCACGATAATTGATCAAGAGTACCGGCATTGTTTCGAATTTAATGACGAGATAGATGTCCAAATTGCCCTCGTTCTTAACAAAACGGCTTTGATTTGGATGCCGTATCTTCAATTAAATTTAAAACGCGTCGTTGGTCAAAAGCGATTATCGTGAATTACATTCCTTTCAATAGTATGCTTTCCTTCGAGGAATATTGATAAAAACTTTTCGCACAAGATTATCTTTGTAAAAGTTTTTGTCTTTATTAAGCACGAGCAAGTATAAGATTGAAAGGGGTTTATGCTTTCTTTTTCAAATTATTCCTTCTGATTCGGTCGTTTCACTTGCAGGTAAAAAAATATGTAATAAAGAGAAATCTTTTCCTGGATAAGTCTGAGGCTATTCTTTCATCTGATCATGAGCGAGTTAGAAAATCAGAACACATCTACTCGACTTATTATGGATTAGCTCATCCAAGTCTAAGATGTACGGATGCTCGAAGAAATGGATCATATAAAAGCTAAAACAAACACGGGGGCTTTCATTCATTCTTGCCCAAACCAGATCATCCAATTCATTGGGGTGGAAAAGTAAAGCAGAAGTGAGCCCTAATCAACGACACGAAGGAGCCCAGCTGGCCCTCCAGGTTATGGATGCTTTGTTTATACGCACCACTCCGCGTATCATGGTCCGCAAGCCTGAGGTGAAGACGTTTGCGTTCATCATTGACTGCAACAACCTGAGTCTCGTGATCTTCGGCGACTGCTTCCAAGTCCCGAACAAGTCCATTCTCACGAGTTATATCCTCATTCATGCCGTTGAGCCTTTCTTCCAGCCACTCGCTTCGGTTCCTTAGCAGGGCGTTACATCGATCGCGCTCATAGGTAGCCAGAGATAGGGCTAAGTCTTCCACCAGATTCCTCCTCTCGCGTAGCAATGTCGAAACCCGCTCTTTGGCGAACTCAACAGCCTTTTTGTGACTATCGGCCAAGTAGTCAGCCAGCGCTAGGCGGTCGGACTGATCCTCATAACGGGCTCGCAGGACACGAGCCACGGTAAGTCCCCGGTGAGCAGCGCGGTAGACCTCCAAAGAGTTTGTAAAGAGCGTTGGAAAAATTCTGTATTCCCTCCCCAGCGCAGTACCCTCGAAGGAGGTGATGTCCAGGTCCCCGAACATGACTCGGATTTCATCCTCGGTTTCGGGATGATCAGCTATGTGAGCGTAGCCTCGACCCAAGAGGTTATAGAACTCTTCCCATCGAGCCAAAGCTTCGGCTGGGAAAGTGGGAACATGGGAAGAGGCCATTTTCGACGGAGAGGTGCGTAATGGAGCGATTTGAAGATGGAAGCAAATTATATGAGAGCATTAATCCCCCAAACACCAACTCCGCATTTTATAGCGTCTCGAGAGTGGAGAAAAGTTGCAGCAATAATGCTTGTGGAGCCGGGTTAATGTAAAGCGAGGGCTGCTCCTCCCGTGAATCATCAGACATGTCCTGGTTCGCAATTTCGGGCCTGACAAATTCGGTCTCGCCATTATTAAAGCTGGGAGGGAGGCGAGCGCAGCTATCGAAGAAGCCGCGAAAGGATTGTGTTGTTCCATCACGCATAAAGCTGGGCGGCGAGTGAACAGCTCTGCCACTTAAAAGGAGAAGACAGTGCTGAACAGGCATGACTATTGAGGAAAAGTGAAAGGCGAGCGCAACTATCGAAGAAGCCGCGAAAGGATTGTGTTGTTCCATCACGCATAAAGCTGGGCGGCGAGTGAACGGCTCTGCCACTTAAAAGGAGAAGACAGTGCTGAACAGGCATGACTATTGAGGAAAAGTGAAAGGCGAGCGCTACTATCGAAGAAGCCGCGGAAGGATTTGGTTACCCCTTCGTGTCGGAAAGCTGAGCAAGAGGCAAACAGTTCCGTCGTTTCAAAAACAGAACGCTGAACAGACCTAGCTTTCGAGGAAAAGGAGGCAACAAATCGAAAGAGCGAGTATACAAAAGAGAACAGAGAACCCCGAGTGACGAGTTCGTTGAAAGACCTCAAATTCTCTAGAATCAAATTCGACATCAAAGCCATGGAGCTCAACATTGCCCGTGACGAACATCAGGATCGCAGTGGTGACGACGGCAGTGGCCACGACGCTCAACCCCGGAAAAGAAAAAGTCGTCAGCGCTACGCTCGGAAAGAAATCCAGGAGCTTGAATCTTTCTTTGATGAATGCCCTTGCCCAGGCGAGGAACAAAAGATTGAATTGGGCCGGAAGCTGGGAATGAATCCTATGAGAATCCATTTTTGGTTTCAGAATAGACGTTTCAGACTAGGTGTCCAACACAGGCGTAAGGAGATCACGGCCCTAAAAGAGCAGAACCAAAACCTTCAAATGGAAAACATGTGGTATGAGAAAATCCTCAGTACTATTACCTGCCCTGACTGCGGTGGCCCTACCTCCCTCAGTAAATTGTTCCCCGGTAAGCCTTCTACGAAGATGGAAGGTGCTCATTTATCCCCCTGCTCCCTTGAGCCATCTCCGGTACAATCAGATCCTGCTAATGGCGCGCATGAGCAGATCGATCCTACAGAAATTATACCAGTGTCTTCGGAGGAAGAAGATACGTGTCGTTATGATCGGAGTCACCTCATCGAAGCCCATGAATCTCCTCCACAACAGCTTCCGGTAAGATCAGATACGGTTCAAGAGGAGTTAGAGGTTAGTCGGCAGGCTATCTACGCCACTCTGGACGACGAGAAGAAGAAATTCACTTGGCCCCCGGAGCTTCATCTCAAGTTCTTGGACGCAGTTCGACAGATAGGACTCGACTTCATAGGTCCGACAAGCATACTTAGGGTCATGAACGTACCGGGACTTACCAAGCAATTAGTCGCGAATCACCTTGGTTGCTACAGAAGGGCGTTAGGACAGCGTTATGCAGAACTGAATCCGAGCAATAGACTCGGCTGCGAACCCAACACCCTTATGACAAATGAGGCCCGGTCGAATCTGGACGACTATTGGGGATTTGATCAGGATATCCTCGCGAGTCATTTCAGTATTCCTCAAGAACACGCATCACAAGTGCAACGAGTAAGCACTCCTCCGTCCGAGCAGCAGCTAGTCAGTGTTCATCCTGTCGCAGATCAGCCCACCACGCCCAGTGCTCAAGGGTTTGCCCAATCAGAGCATATGGCTTCAGATGATCTAATGGGAGAAAGCTTGGAGCACTCTTATTTCCCTAATCCCCAAGTGGGAGATGCTTGTGGTAGTCAATCGATCAAATCTCCTCTTATAATCCCAGACAAAGATGGAGGTTCCAGTTCGAAGAACCCGTCGGGCGATGCAGCTCAACCTACACATCAATCGTTCGAGGGGTCGGGTGATTTCTTCGATGAAGGACTTGATACCTGGTTCGATCAGTTGGAAGCTATTAAAGGTTGGCAACCATGATCTGCACTTGGTAATGGCACACCTAAGCTGAGGCCAGACTGGTTAGTCATTGGACATGCCCAAAGAAAGAAGGGGATGCACGCGAGAAGGATGTATCTCCTATTGTAAAGTTCTCATCGATGCATGCGTTTGTTTCTTCAATAGCTAGAGTTGATTCTGCATAATGTTTTTCGCAAACGTCATCTCGTGTGTATACGGTAATTCCTTGTTATTAAGTTCAAGGTAAAATCAGCCCCGACGCGTGAAGGCAGAATTGATAGCATGAGTTACTAGCAGAATGTGATCGAGCTCGAAAGTGAAAGATTACTAGCGGCCCCAAACGCAATGACCGCAAAATCAGGGGCAATCTTTAAGTTTCGAGCAACTACAAATCTATTTCTCACGAGGCATTCAGGTCAATCAAATATAAAGCGTCGGGCTGTGAGAATGATGCGTAGTCAATCTGTTGACACAGGCGAAAAAGGAGTCGCGTAGATCCGAAAGCAAAAACCTTTCTTGGCTAGTCAACAATGCAGAATGAAAGAGCATATATAAACAAACTCGCATTTGTTTCATTCAGCAGGAAAGTTTACAAGTGGATCACTGAGGGGGAGCAGTAAACCCAAAATGAGTTCTGACAAGCATCACAAAAAAGTTTAACTGACTCTCCATGCTATCCATGCCTTGCTTACAACCCACACTCCGGGAATCGAGGTCTACAAGCTTGAAGAAAAGGAGACGACATTTCTCCTTAAGTTCGTTCACCTTGGTGTCATAGTACTCGAACTCAAGCTCTAAGTCATGAGCCAGCACCCTCCCGCGAGCTATATCCATGCTCAGGTCTTCAAGCCTTTCCTCCAACCAGGCACACTGGAACCTCAGCACGAAGTTGTGCTGGTCTTGCTCAAAGGCGGTGTCAAAAAGAGCCAGACGCTCCACCAAGTTGTCCCTCTCACGGACCAGCATCGAAACCTGGGCGTGGGCGTATTCAACAGCCCTTTTATGGTTATCGGCCGTCAGCATGGCCAACATCAGGGACTCAGTTCGGTCCTGATAACGGGCTCGCACGATACCAGCCAAAGTGACCTCCCGGCTAGCAACTTCGTAAGCCTGCATGAAATTGTTAAAGAGAGTTGGGAAGATCACAAACTCCCTTTGCAGTTTCGTACCTTCAATACACGCAGTATCCAGGGCCGGAATCAGAGTACGAACTTCAACCTCAGCTTCAGGATGATTGTTTATGTAGCCATAACCCCTACCCAAGAGGTGGTAAAATCTCTCCCATTGGGTCGAAGCTTCAGGTAAGGCAACAGGCATAGAGGAGGAATTCATATGCGATGGAATGACGGAGAAGAGAGTGAGAATGTGAAGAGTGTTTGAGAGGCTGAGTCTGATAAGGCTAAAGTGTTAATCTTCTTGACATCAATCTATCACCTTATAAATGCTCGAGTGCAGGGAGAAGTGGTAATAATATTTTATGTGCAGTAGAGCCAAGCGGGTTTCGTTAATGCGTCCCCGATGAGTCACGAATCCACCACCGTCCTGTGATCTCGGGTTTTACGAAACATAATGGCGCCGAAAGGTGGGCAGGCTTGTTACTCTAGAGACTGGGCCAGGGGGACAAGCGTAGTGCTCGACAAAGCAAAATCAACGCAAGAGATCTTCAGGCTCCGTTCACGTAGAAAAGAGCAAAAAAGGACAAAGTGGGAATTACGAAGCCTTGAGAAAAACGCTCGTCAAGTAGCCATCACAAAAGGACGAAGTGGGAATCTCGAAACATTGAGAAGAGCGCTCGTCGGGTAGCCATCACCTTTGATCGAAGAACGGTGATCCGGCTCCTTTAACCTCTCAGAATTTGCAGAGAAAGTGAAGATCCAAGGAGGAACAAAGAAAGCTGAGTTAACGGAAAATCAAACAGTGATATCCCGGTCAAAATGTTCAAGGGATTCTGTCATTTACTGGAAGCGCCAGACTTGGAGGTCTCCGAGCTTGAGCTGCTGGAAGAGTTTGAAGATCTCAGGACCGAACCTGACACGAGGGCCATGGAGACCGATCCTTCTAATGATGAAACCCGCGGCTTGGTTAACGAGAACAGTACCCGCGACGGTTATCAGCGTCAGAAAGGGGAATATCTCAAACGCAACACTTCAGGTCAAGTCCATAAACTCGAATTGTTTTTCAGGGAATACCCCTATCCGGACATGGAACAGAAAATCAAAATGGGCCAGGAGATAGGGTGGGAGCCTCGGAAGGTCAAGTGCTGGTTTGAAAACAAACGAACCCGGCTGAAGCAGCAATGCGATCGGCACGAGTTAGCGGTTGTAAGGGAGGAAAATGAAAAGCTTCGAATAAAAAACACTCAGTACAAAAAGGCTCTAAGCATCGCTATTTGCCTGGAGTGCGGTAACCCTGTTCCCACGGACGGAGTATTCACTGAAGAGCCAGATCTGGGGGTTTATAATGCTCATTTGTTGCAATGCCCTTCGCAACATCTTTCGGAACAGGCGGGTACCGCCGAGGATCTACAAGAAGAAACTAGTGCTATAAGGTCAAAGTCGACGCCCATTGTGGAAGGGAACATGCGTCATGACAAGTCGGGTCCGCTCGATGATGAACTCACCATCATGACCAGCCGATCTGAGACCACTAAATCCCCTCCAGAGCAACCTCCAACACGACCAGATTCCGAGAAGAGTAACCGCCAAGTTGCTGACACCACTTCGGCTAGCAAGAAAATAAGATTTCGTTGGACCCCGGAGTTTCATAGCAAATTTGTTGATGCAGTTCAACAGTTGGGGATCAGTTTTGCTTGCCCATTGCGCATACTCGAAATCATGAACGTGCCGGGACTGACTAAAAATATGGTCAAGAATCACCTTTGGCGCTACAAGAAACTACTGAGAGATGGACGAGCGTCGCTAGACCAAGATAGAGGCGGTTCAACACGACCAGATTCCACGAAGAGTAGCCGCCGAGTTGCCAACCCTACTTCGGCTAGCAAGAAAACAAGGTTTTATTGGACCTCGGAGCTTCATAGCAAATTTGTTGATGCAGTTCAACAGTTAGGGATCAGTTTGGCTCGCCCATCGCGCATACTCAAGATCATGAACATGCCGGAATTGGATAGAAATAAAGTCAGGAACCACCTTTGGTGCTACAAAAGACTACTGAGAGATGGACGAGTGGCGCTAGACCAAGAGAGAGGCAGTTCAAGTTTAAACGATGAGCATGGCTGTGATCGCAATCCTCATGAAGCAGGAAGCATCCAATCACCTCTTAACACCGATGGGACTGACAATTACACGGTCGATTGTTCAGGCATCAATCAGAGTACTCCCATGGGTTATCCCAGTACTCCTCAGGAGTATGTACCGCAATTTCAGCAAATCGGGACTCCCCAGTCTGAGCACCGACTGGCCGTTAATACTAGTCCTACAGCGGATCTAACACTGGCAGGAGATGCACATACAATCTTGCGAGACGATTACGGAGATTCCGGCTCGAAGAATCAGGTGGTCCATGACGAAAATGGCAAAAAGATTCCTTCTCCAGTAGTCGACAATACTCAACCTGAGTGTCAGTCGCTCGATGGTTCAGACGATCTCCTTGAAAACATCTATTCTTGGTTCGATCGGCTGAATTCCCCCCTGAGTTACCCTGGTACTCCCCAAGAGTATGTACAACAATTTCAGCAGGTATCGACTCCCCAATTTGAGCACCAACCGATCGTTAGTGTTATTCCTACGGCGAATCCAGCATCGGGTACAAACCTACTGGACAACGATGAAAATACCAACTCGAGAAGTGAGGTTGTTCATGTCGAAAGTAGCGTGAGGAACCCATCGCCAACGGTTGAGGATGCCCGACTTGGGCGTCAATGGCTTGAAATTTCAAGCGAGTCCCTCAGTGAGCAACTCGGCGTGTGGATCACGCATAAACCGAGAAACCAGGTTGTTCATGCCGAAAATGGGAGAAGTCCGTCACCAGCAATTAATGATGCTCAACTTGGACGACTCGAGCGGTCGGACGATCTCCTGAATGAGCAACTCAGCCTATGGGTCAAGCATTTTGGAACAAGTGCATCTTCGCAGTCGTGACCGGTACCGGCGACCGGACATCTGGTTCGAAGCTCGTGTGCTAAATCATTAGAAGGCTCAGGAGAGTGAGAGGTGAATACATCGAATGAATGTGTTACGGATTTCGTTGTAAAGTTCCCGCGGGAACATTGTAATTAACGCTGAAAACTAGCCGCTCTGAGTGTCAACATTACCCTTTGAACGTCTTCGAGCCAAGGGCCATGGATTAATCACTTAATCCGTGGAGCAAATTCCATGAACGATGACTATCACCCGCGGAGCATAATGGGATCTACCCCCATTCAGCACGAAATACGTTTGGTCACGAAGCCTCCCATTTGGTAAAACGATGTATCGTTCCTAAACGATCTTCAACCGAATACCAAAGTAATGTCTCATTTCTTTCCCTTCTCAGGTGTTAAACGTGGATAAATCACCCAAGGAGCCATCTGTTCAAATAACAAAACAGACGTTGCCCAACCGGGGGCAGCTGAACCATTGATATTGCAAATATTCCAAGCATGGATAAGCGGATTTGATAGACGTGGTTCATATCAATACGCGACGTCAGAACGGGATGAGAACCAAGAGTAAAGTTGTATTGTCCCAATTTGTCTTCAATTTGGGAATATGAGTTAACACTTGCTATTTATCCTTGATAGGGACTCACCATCAAGGAGGACAGATTTTGACAACCTGTGTGCACTCGCAGGGGCACACGACCGAGGGTAAGATGTATCGTTCTAATTTTTTGAAAAATTCATGAACGAACAATAACATGTTTCTTCCGCATTTTCAGGGATCTCCAGCCGCGGGGGACAGGTAAGTATCCCTTTCCCCAATCCATTGAAAATGTTGAATAAAAAATAGAGAAGAAAAGAAAAGCTTTTAGAATCTGATGTCTAGAAAAGACATAGGATTCTAACTTCATTGGCATTCATGTTTTGAAACATGAGGTTATCTGAACATGCATTGGGCATCATAAAATCCCATTGACGGGTAAAATTTTTGGAGAAAACGAAAGAGATTTTTCCAATCAAAAGTTGTTCAAAACTTTCAAAAGGACGTTTTCTCAAAAGACGAGAGGCAAAGCCTAGTCCAAACACGTCCTATACACACTTAAGAGAGAAATGGAGCGGATAAGACAGCAGAATCTGGACCTACGGAAGTAGGGACCATTCGCAGCGATTACATGGGTTGGGACGACGGAGGCATTCGTTTCATATCCCCCAAACACTACAGGTGACCGTTGATAACCCCTTTGAACGGCGGTTTTCATTCTTAACCCTGTCAAGAACCACCCCACATCGGGGCAAAATGGAGGTGAGTCCAGCAGCATCAGGAGAAAATGGTTAGAAATTTTCTTGCTCGGACTAACATTAATCTTTGTGTGTTGTTTATATGGTAATCCAAGTGCCATAGGATGATGAGAAGCATTCATTTCTCTATCCCACACACCGAATCCTTTGCATAGCCAAGTTGAGCCTGCAGAATCATTTCATAAACCCGTTGGTGATCATTGCACATTCCAAGACGGATGCAGCATCACTTCAGAAACGAAGGAGTTCAAGACTTAGGGTTTGCAAAAGAATTCCTAAGTTAATGTTTAACCTTGTTAGACCTTTGATCATAGGTCTAACGCGATCCTATGAAGATGAGAAAAAGTGGGATTTCAAAAATGAATGAGAAAAATCCACGGCATCGAGAAAAAGCAAAGTGCCTGGTAAAAGCAAGGCCGATGCTCATGAAAGCTGTTTGCTTGATCCCCAGTGAAACTTGGATGAAAAAAAAAAAGAGAAAAGAAAATTCTTAAAGGAGTCAAATAAAAAAGCTGCTCCCCAAATGCTGCCAAGCACAGAACAAAGACATGGAGAGAGTCGGTCTCTGAATACAACAAGGGACGCTCTCTAAAGAGCTGGTGCACACCTCAAAATCGGTTGTACACCTCAAAAACTAAAGATGCAGAAAGGAAAAGACAGGAGGTAAATCAGCAATGATCGCCAATGTCAAACTCGTCATGAATTCTGGGCCAAAAACAAGCCTTTTTCGGTCCCCAATCCTACCAATATCATAACCCTGAAACAGTCTTCTCTGACTAAGACACTTGGGTTAACATACAGCTCAGCTCGAAGAAGTACGAGCAAGACTATTTCTTTCTCATTTTGCAGGGTTCTTGACTTGTAAACCCGGAGCAGATGGTGAAGACTTTCATTCAATGACTTTGACTCAAAAGTGAGTCCCCCTTGAAGACCAATATCCAAGCCCAACATTACGGTCCCGTGGAAGACCTCCCGACCGATCAAAATGTATGCGCTGCGAATGAGCCTAAAACCTAGGCACGGGTTAGTAGGGAATCGAGTGTATCCCCTATAAAAAAACACGATCGCAAAACAGGTGAGAAGACCTCATTGTCGAGAAATATTCCAATTGATGTTTTGAACAAACTCTTTTTGGAATTTTCAAACTGTTGATCCAGATTTTCCGTGCAAGGGATTTGTGATCACATTTGCATGTCGCAAGAATGCTTTGGATAACCCCCAGCATCAAAATGCACATTTCATGATTAAAACTTAAATCATACGGTTTTGTCAAAATGGACAGCCGTGGTCTTCCCAAAGATTACTAACGTTTTCTTGGTGAAGAAAAATCTTTCAGGCTCAAACTTATGCAGGATACTTGGAGAACCCAACTCCCAGAATGTCGCCTCAACAGACTCAAGTGAAGTTTTGTCAAAATAAAATCTTTCACTGCTTCAAAAAACTGAATTCCCGACAAACTTCGGGGTCTCAAAAAAAGGGGAAGAAAAATCCTTTTAAAAGAAAAAGTCCTATCAGACGTGGAGAACCCTCGTCCCAGGACCCATTTTCAAAATATCAAACAGTCTCATCGGACGTGGAGAACCCTCGTCATGAGACCCCTTTTCAAATAAGGTAGATACCGCCTGAAGGGTCAAACCGAGGTAGAAACCGCCTGAAGGGTCAACTCAAGGTAGATACCGCCTGAAAGGTCAAACCGAGGTAGAAACCGCCTGAAGGGTCAACACAAGGTAGAAACCGCCTGAAGGGTCAACACAAGGTAGAAACCGCCATAAGGGTCAACACGAGGTAGATACCGCCTCGAAGACCAACACGAAGGTCCGATCCACCATACGGATTAAAATCTCTGGTAAATCCCAAAGCGTGAGGATGCGCCTTCCTTAGGTTCCTACCAATTAGGAATCCCATAATGGCATGACCTACCATACAGGTCAGAACTTAATCTCCCTAGGATTTTCTGTGACGAGTCCTAGGCATCTTCTTGAAAGTTGTCGCAACCGGCAGCATCTGGTAGGTAAGCTTCAGGTAAGCCTCTCTCATCCCAGCCCACGTTCCAATGGTTAGAGCAAACCGGTGATTAATTTGGGCATTCATCAAAAAGGCTTAAGGATCCGATGTCATAGCATTTCTTTTCCCCAGTCGAGTCGGTTAAGATTCAGGTGTCATTTTGTCTTTGAAAGCAACCTCTGACGAGCTCACTCTCAAAGAGGGGCAGCTGTTGACACCTGATTTTCGACCATCTTTTATTTTAGTTTTTATTTCTAAAATTAATTAAAAATAGCAAAAAAAGGTCAAAAATTGCAAAATCAACTTTGGAAGCCTTAGCCTAGCCTTGGGAACCAATTTTGAACAAAAAATATTTTTTGTATTTTTTAATATTTTTTGTTATTTATTTAATTATTAAAAATAACCAAAAAATCAAAAAAATACCACCCGTGGTCAGAAAATTACAAAAAAATATTCAGAAATTTTATTTTAATTCCCTCTTTAATATTTTCACTTTTTATTAGGGAAATTTGGCTCGATTCATGGGGTCCCTTCACAAACCTAAAACCGAAACGAGCCTAAAAAATCCCTTTCGTGTCTTTTAATTTTCAATTCTTGGTTTTCATAAGCTATGACATTGGACTATAAAGTATTGAAAGGCAATTGGGTCAATTTGCCCTCCAATTTGATCAATTTTAATCAAAAGGGCTTAATTGCATAAAAATCTTTCAATTTAGTCCCCGGTTTCACAATCTTTGAAATTAAATCTCACACGGGCATACCCATTGAAACTAAACACCTCTACCCTATGTTTTGCATCGTGATGAATCCATTGGTGGCCTCAATTTGGACTAATTTGGTCGTTTGAACCTCCGATTAGGCGAAAATCATTTTCGGATCCTGAGGGCAATTTGGGGTTTTCAATAAATTTCAATCAATTGTTTCACGAAAATACCCCTATTTGATAGAAAACATGTCAAGGATTCCGATTTTGCCATCAATTTCATGAAAAGAGATCGATTTTGGGCTCAATTGGGCGAGGATAATCGAACCGGGCCGGTCGGGTCAGGCCCGACCCGACACGGTCCGAACCGGGTCTGCAACTCAGTTGCAGACCCGCGCAGGACAAGCAGAAAAACGAAAAAAAAAAAAGATGGAAAGCAGGGGGAAACGGCGCCGAAGGTGGGGGCATGGATTTTGTTAAAAAAATGTCAACATGGGGGGACAAAGGGAGGTGGTCGAGGAGGGCGGAAAAGCCGGTCGGCCACGGTGAAGGAAAGGTTCGGTTTTAATGGAGAGGCCGGGAGTGAGCCAAAAAAAAAACAGGGGGGAGCTGCGAGCGAAGCAAGGCCGAACCGGCGTCCTGGACTTGCGGGGGATCACCGTCGAAGCTTCAGCTACCATCTTCAAGCTCGGGATAGTCTTCATTTTGCGTCGAGAACCGCCGAGGACGCGAACCCGAGCTTCGCCGGCCGCGGTTCCGGACCGCAAGCTCGACGGGCAGCTTCAAGACATCACCGAGGAATGGGTGATCTCAGGTAAGTCTTCTGACCCTCCATAGATGCTCTCTGAACGATTAGAATCAAGCTTCAAGTTAGAAAATTTTTCTGCATATTGTTCGCCGGAGACGGAACTGAGGAGGTCTGGTTCGCTGGTTTTGACGTGCGCATGGCGTCGTTCTTAGTTGCATGATGATGCCGAAGTCCTAGGGAGTCGGATGCCAAAAGAACGGGCTAAAAATACTAAGTTTTGGGGCCGGTTTGCTTTTTCCGGCGAGATTTCCGGCGACTTCGCCGGAAATTTCACTATTCATCATCTTCTCCGGTGAAGTCGCCGGCGGTCAACGGTCAACGGTCAACGATCAACGGTCAACGGTCACGGTCAAACGGTCAACGGTCAAACAATCCGACGGTCTAGAAGATGCCACGTGTCTCAATCTGAGGCGTCCGTCCGATTCGTGGAACGGCGCCGTTTTGACCAGAGAGGAGGCGGGCCGGGTCTGGGCCGTGGATCTGGGCGTGGGCCGGGTCATCAGACCCGGTCCGGATAATTTTTTTTTTTTTTTAATAATAAAAAAAATAATAAAAATTTAAAAAATCAATAAAAAATGGAAAATCATAAAAAATTCAAAAAAATTCGAAAAATTCAGAAAAATTCTAAAAAATTCCATAAAATAGAAAATGGCCACATTCAACTGGCCACAACCTGTTTCGGGTCTTTCGACCCCCGATCTTTCCAAAAATAACGGTTTTGCCCTTCCGGCAAACCGTCTTCCAAAAAAATTCTAAAAATTCTAGAAAAATCCCAAAAAAATAGGAAATGGCCACAATCAACTGGCCAAGGCTCATCCCGGGTGTTTTGAACCCGATCCTTCTTAAAAATGACGATTTCGCCCTTTGGGCGAATCGTCTCCCAAAAATTGAAGAAAAATCAAGAAATTCCAAAAAAAATCTCAAAAATGGGAAATGGCCACAATCAACTGGCCATGGAATATTTTGGGTAATTCGGTATCCAAATCTCCCAAAAATTGACGATTTTGCCCTTCGAGCTAAATCGTCTCCAAATCTTCTCATTTCACCTCGATCATAAATCACGCCTTCCTTAAGCCCTTATGGCTATACTAGGAGGCCATGTGATGTGAATTGACGTGTATTGATGCGATTTACTTATGCACTTGATTTCGCTTTCATTTAAATTGATTGTGATTGATAGGAATAGTCTTCCAATCTGCATGAAACCCTGAATCAAACCTACCTCACCTAAAATTGCGTCTGCATGAATTCTTAGCTAGGAAATCACTCGCGTTAGGTACCGAAAGGGCGTTGGTAATGACACCAGCGTAACCAAGTCCCCGAACCCAAAGTCTCTGGTTCCGCAGAATTGATCGACCTCTCCCAATCGGTCAATAAGGTTTCCGGTCTACCCTCCAAGAAAGACCGGTGGCGACTCCAAAAGCATGCACACATTGCACATGCCACCACGACCACACCGAAAGTCGAAAGCGATCGACTCCTATTGTCGAACCCATTAAAAGAATACTCCCGCCGCGATTTGGTATGGGCCTGGGAGGGCCCGCGCCGATCCAAGACCCGTGATCGGTAATCCATTAGCCGCGTCCGCTTCCGGACGGGTCGCGACACTGGTTTATCCGATCTAATCGCTACCCCTTTAGCTGACCAGTGAACTAGGTCATGTGATCCGGCCGGAACGATCAATGACCGTTTCGACCGGATGGCCCGAGTTAATAGTCAACTGGTCTGGTCGGGTTCACGAGTCGGATCGGGTCACCAAGTCGATTTGAGTCACCCGGGCTTAAGTGACTTCTCGTGACGTCAGCTTGCATGTGTCGCGCACATGCGGGCCCCGATCTTGCTTGCGTGAGGATACTCTCTTGTGCGTCGAGTGCCAGATTGTTTCGCTCCATTGAATTGCGAGTCATGATTGAGAAGGTCATAATTAGCAATCGGATAAACATCAAGTCATAATGCAGCTTGGAATGAAATAGCAATCCGATTTCGTTGAGATTTTAACTATTTCGGACGAAGAGGTTATTTGAACGACATGGGATCCGTGCTCAAGAAGTCCCAACATGATGCTCCTCCATCCGCTCACCATGTAATCCTTTTTTTCTTTCGTTTTCTGTTCGTTTCTTCGGATCGGCCGTAGCGAGGAGGAAAACCCAGAAACCTCGTTGCCATGTGTGTGAACAAGAACAGCTGTTTTCGGATACATAATTTTCTTTCAAGCGAATTCATGAGAAAGTGTGATTTGTGTAGACTTGACGCCAAAAGGAAGAACACGCCAACTTAAGTGAATTGGGTAGGCACAAAAAACCAAAAAGAAGGAAAAAGCTTTCCTGCGTTCACATTCTTGATGGACCAATATTTTTTTTTAAGAAAAAAAAAACGCCAGCCACAAAAATACGAACTGATCCAAATATCCATAGAGAAACTCCAAAAAGGAAAACCACAACACATGCCACCGCCATTCTTGTTTGCATGTCATCCGAAGCACAATCGGAAAATTAAATTTCGAAACTAACGAAAATCGTGATTCGAGATCTATTACAAGCAGGCTCCGATACCATATGTAAGCTGCGTATTTAATCTGTATGCAGCGATCCAAGATATCACGTATAGAAGCACGAATCACACATCCATAAATTAGAAGAATTGATGTACCTGTTTTGGATCCATCGATCTTGATGCAGAACTTGCGATGATCTGATGCTCAAGATCTTCTCCTCTATGAACCCATTTATCGATGGCTTCAATGAGACGGCCCCTCACGCGTTGCTTCTGACGATTCATTATATGAGGTTATGCGAACATTAGGGTTTAGAGGAGGAACTTGAGCTCTATTTATAGAGAATGAATCTTATCCCATCATCAAAGATTAGGTTTATCTCGGCCCATACTATCTAGCCCCATATCCGACAAGAATTAGGAAACTGTATATATCTCTCTTTATTATACCAAATAATATTATAATAACAATTAATAAAGCCCATAATTGAATATTAAAAAATATTCTAACACGAAGTACATATGAAATCATAGCCAACTGGCATTAGACAAAGATAAACAAGATGAAAAAAAAATTGTGGCAAAATTAATTATGTCTAAGACGATGGTCTTACTCGGGCTTTGATAATTGCTGTGAAAGAAGTAGCAAAAGTGGTGAGAGGAGTGGGAATGTCGATCGGAGTTTCGGCTCTTGCGTCGTCGACATGGGCTTGGCATAATATCTTTGAATCGACTTGTCGACTACATATCCCTGGTTCAAAGACACCAAGGCACTGTACGAAACTTGAAACTAAAATCACGCGTTGCCCTCGCTTTTTCTATTATTGTTAGGAAAGGTAGACTCGGCAGGAAGAGTCAATGCAGACTCGGCAGGAAGAGTCAATGCTTTTCTATTATAATTGGAGAAGACGGAGACTTCGTAGAAAAGAGGGTTTTTTCTTTTCTTTTCTTTTAGAGTCAAATGCTTTTTCGAGTTCGGCGAAAGAAATAAAAATAAAAGTAAACGCTTCTTCGTGGAATTTCTCGCTGGATGTCTTTTGGCACTTTCAAAAGGCTGAGAGATAGTAAAAGGAGGAGGAACCAATGCTTTTTCAAAAGCATGACGACGTGGCGGGTCCAGCGTGCCAAGCATGGCAGCCTCCCCTGTCCGTCCGGGTAAAGCTTATGTGGCCCAGTTCACCATTCACTTCACGACAGGGGTCCACCACTCAGAAAAAAAAAAAAACGAAAATTCTCAAATCTCTCTCCACTGTCTCTTTCCCTCGCGTTGCATCTCGACCGAGAAAACAAAAAGACGTCGGCTGCCATGGGTACGGAGCTCGAGCTCCACAGCCATGACAGCTGCGACCTTTCCGGCTGGGACGCCGACTGACGAGCTCATGCCACCACAGGGAGGAGCTCGTGGCCACCATAGCCACGGAGCTCGAGCTCTCGAGCTGCACGGCCATGGCGGCCTCGAGCCGTGAGCTCGAGCTTCGCGACCAGGGGCAGAGATGACTTCGGCCACAGCAGCAGAGCTCGAGCCCACGGCTCCCGGCCTCCATGGTCACGTAGCTCGAGCTCGAGCTCCACAACCATGGCGGCAGGGAGCCTTAGGCTCGAGCTCCGAGGTAAGACTTTGGCAAACGAAGGGACAGAATCCATCAGCGGCGTCAGTTGTCGAAGGCTCCGAGGGCGCTCTTCAACGCGGTCCGTAGCGGCTGTGGCTCGGAGAAGGGAAATGAGATTAGCCAGAGAGGAGATGGTAGGCAGGAGGTCGGAGAGGACAGCGAAAGAGACAGACAGAATGGGGGAAGACAGAGAGAGGAGAGAGAAAATTTTCTTTTTTTTTTAGTTGTGGACCCCCTTTTCGACACGTGTCGTGAAGTGAATGCTGAACTGGGCCACGTAAGCCTTACAAGGTCTGTGCCCAATATTTTCTGTTCGACACGTGTCGTGAAGTGAATGCTAACTGGGCCACGTAAGCCTTACAAGGTCTGTACCCAATATTTTCGCGTCGATCACGGTAGCCATGTTATATAGCGTCCGGAACGAGCGTAATACTTTTATCAAAGAGAGATTCGAAACACCCGGGACAAAAAAAAAATGAATTCTCCAAATCTCCTTTTCTTGCTTCTTCTTCTCACGTTTGCTTCCACCATAAACGCGCAATTCCCAGCTAAATACTGTGGTTTCACCGGCAACTTCACCGCGGACAGCACCTACCAAACCACCCTCACCACCCTCCTCTCCTCTATCTCCACCACCGACTCCTCGTCCCTCTCGTACGGCTTCTTCAATACCTCCTCCGCCGTATCGGGCGACTCCCAAACCCTCTATGTCTTTGGCCTCTGCCGCGGTGACTTCACTGCCTTGAGCTGCCGTGCCTGCCTCGATGACTTGGCCTCCGACATGCGCCGCCTCTGTCCCCTCCAGAAGGAGGCACTCCTCTACACCGGGGACTGCATCATCCGGTACTCCAACGCCTCGTTCTTCGGCACAGTCGCGACAAGTCCCACGTACGTGGCGGGAGTCCCTGCCAACTTTTCAGACGCATACGACGCAGCGGTGACGAAGTTCCTGAATAGTCTGGAGGCCGAGGCGGCGGGTGGCAGCTCGCGGAAAAAGTACGCGTCGGGGAACGAATCAGCGGGGACTGAAATGATCTACGCGTTGACACAGTGCACACCGGACTTAACGAAGCAGCAATGCACAGACTGCCTATCGACAGGCATCCGGACGATCAGGTATGAGTGTGACGGTTGGGCAGGAGGACGGTTCATGGTTCCAAGTTGCCTGATTTTGTGGGGGAACGGTCAGTTCTTGCGCCAGGTCAGGGTGCCACTTCCGCCGCCGCCGACATCGCCACTGCCATCGCTGCCTCCATCACCAGGTACGTGGGTTCTTGTTCAGGAGTGGTACACAGCGTTTGGGTCCTTTTTTTTAATATAAAATTATGCGGTTTCGCATGAGATTCACACAATCAATTCTTCGTATGAGCTAAATCTACATGCTTTCTTCATTGATATATGCTCGGTAGATTATGTAATTTTTTATTTTTATTTTTTTGGTTGAAATGTAATTTTTTATTGAATTTTTATGTAATTTTTTATTGAATAAATGTTTTTTGGCGAAAAAGAAGGTTTCGATTGGTCAATATTTTTAGGACAAAAATATATGTTTATGCCCTATTTATTTCGTGAATAATGTGACTTTATTTAAAAATGTCTTGCAAGTCATTTTTCATAAAAATGACAATATTTTCTTATATTTGGTTGAGAGCTTAAGATAAATTGAAAAATATTTTTCGTCGTTCGGAATGAAATATCTCATTTGGTTGAAAATTGCTAGCATGGACAATTTTTATAATTTCTTTTTTTATTTTTTACATCATTTTTCTTCTCTCTCTTTATTTTTCTGTTCTTTGTTTTCTTTTTCCACCGGTCCCCAAGTCTCAGCGACATATCTCTTTTTCTTTTGTTCAAGCCAAATTCGAGTGGTGTCACTAGGCCAATCTTGTGAGATTGAAATGTCATCGAATGAATCAATCGTTTGCAATTCTAATAGAATAAAATTAGAATAAAATCAAAAATTTTACTGGATACTAAAGTAAGTGAACAATAGAAAACAAAGGATTATTTTCCTTCTTCTTAGTCTTTTGTCTGGTGACCCAACATAATCTGACACTAAGATTTTACGAACATAAGGTAAGACAGGATATAAAATAAAATAATTTAAAATATATATACATGAAATTAAGGCTCGGTTTGTTTTACGAAATAAATCGAGCCAAAAGGACACCTGAGAGAGAGAGAGATCTTGATCAATCTAGGGTTTCAATCAATGGCAACCATTTTTAGGCTCACATGTAAAATCTATCACTCTGCAACAAATTTGCAAACTTACCTTGGATGTTCCTTGCTCCACTCTGGTTCTGTAAACCATTTCCTCGTCTTTATTCTGATTTATGATAAAAATGCATGAAAGCAATGAAATTCAAGTCGAAAGGCAACCAATTATCCTTAGAATCTCAAAAATTTGGAGTGCAATGTGATGTATTCCGAATCTTATTAGACGAAATCTGATGGGATGGCAAAATTCAGAAATCCGAGTAACTTTCCCTTTGAGTTATCAGAGACCGGCCTGATGTAACATTCAGATCGCAATTTGTGGTGCGTGTTTGTTCTTGTTATATCTTTGCAACATGAGTTTCGTTTCCACGGTCGTAATGGCACCTTAATAATTTCCCCAACGTGTTACTTAGGTGCTGCATGATAACCCACCAGAAGTAGAATTTCCCTACCAGAAGTCAATCTGACAAGGAAATTCGTTTGTTAAAATCACTTCCGAAGTAGAAATACGTTTGGTAAAAAATTTGACTTCTGGAAAGATTTTCTACTACCGGTTGGATTTTTTGCCAACTTTGAGAAGTTAAAAATTTTTACTTCTCAGCTCCAGAATCACTTCTTCAATCATGCGAGTCTCGGCTGACCACCATCGCCACCTGTGGCCAGACGCAGCCCGCTGCTGCCGACCGCCCGTCACCGCCGGTTGCCCCCCGCCGCCGCCAAAGATTTTGTTAATAATGCTTCAAAATAGAAATTTTTAACTATTACCAAACGAATTTCTTTGATCAGAAGTTAATCTAGAATATAAATAGAAAAATCAACTTCTGCTTTTGAGGAAAAGTAGAAAAATTAATTTCTGATCAGAAGTTGGCCGGAAGTGTTACCATGCATGGAATTAGTAACCATTGAGCAATGATCATAAACATAATGGGCCTTTGTCACTCCATGTGTCATTTTGTCCTTTTTTGGAAAAATTACCAAAAAAGTCCTAAACTTTTTGTAGTTGTACCAATTCAGTCCTAAACATTTTTTTTGTCAATTCAGTCCTAAACCTTTTGCAATTGAGCCATTTAAGTCCATCCGCCAAATTTTGGCTGGCCGACGCCCAATATTTTAATATTTTTTTAAGATTTTTTTCTTTTCTCCTTCTACCTACTTGCTCTAGATCGCCGCTCCTTCTTCCTACAGCGCCGCTTCATCCTCAGCTTTGTCCTCCTTCCTCCGACAATAGCCATGACTCGGCCTGGCAAGCTCGAGGTGGCTGGTCCCAACGATCTCGGCCTCGCCCGATGCCAGCAAGCCACGAGTTCACCAGATCCAGGCGAGCATGGCCGGTGAGCTCGGGGCTTGCCAGATCAGCGAGCTTCGAGCTCCACTGAGGCCAGCGAGGTAGGAGTTCGTCGGCCGAGGTCGAGGCCCAGGACGAAAAGATGGAGAGCTGCAGTCGTGACTCTTTCGCCATCTCCTTCCTGTGAATTTTTGACATGCAGATCCTCCCAGTACCAACAAGCCAAGAACTAAAATTGAGGGATGTTGGGAAAAAGGCGGATAATATGCGAAACCGAAAACCCTTTCTCCCCTCTTGCGTGATCAAGATGGGCAAGAAGAAAATAGAAAAATGTAGAAGCAGAGACACACAGAATTTTACGTGGAAAATCCGAAAGGAAAAAACCACGAAAATCATCCACTATAGTAGCAGGATTACAACAATATGTCTTCACCTAAATTGGTGAAACACCCTCACCGGTATGGTGGAATACACACAAGTACAAGAGGATAACACTCTCTCAAACTCTTCACACAAAGATGGCTCTCTCTCTCTCTCTCTCTCTCTCTCTCTCTCTCTCTCTCTCTCTCTTTTATCGAACGGCTCGTCAAATTCTTCGACCTCATCGACACTTTTCTCTTGGAGGATATCTCTCACTTGATAGTGGAATGCTCGATCGTCTAATGCTTCATGCCATCTCTTCATCCCCTATTTATAGAGTGCCATGGGATCACTCTTCCATGCTCTAGAATCTTCACCAATTAATGATGTGGATTTACGAAGATGATTAGCACCTTCTCAATGCACGGAGCCACGAGAATTCACTTTCCCGTGCGAGGTGGTTGCATTGGAATTACGTGATCATCAATGCATTAATTCCCCCTCCTAATTAAGGAGAATCCCAACAAATCTCCCCCTTCGACTTAATTAGAGAGGCTTACCACACCGGCACCTTCAAAGCACTCATCGAACTTCTTCGATGGAATAACCTTGGTTATCATGTCGGACCAGTTCTCATCGATGTGAACCTTGTAGAGTTGTAGATGCTTCTCTTCTATGACATCTCGAATCCAATGATATCGCATATCGATATGTTTTGATCGAGAGTGATAGGCTGAATTCTTCGACAAGTGTATGGAACTCTGATTATCACATCTTAGCACATACTTTTCTTACTTATGACCCAGCTCAAGCAAGAAGTTCTTCATCCAGAGCATTTCTTTACATGCTTCTGTGGCTGCAATATATTCGGCTTCGGTGATAGATAAGGCGACACATTTTTGGAGCTTTGACTGCCAAGACACAGCTCCCCATGCAAAAGTAGTTAGGTACCCTGACGTCGATTTTCTCGAATCAACACCACCACCTAAATCTGCATCCGTGTAACCTTCTAACACGGGTTCTCTTTCGTCGAAACATAAACATTTTTTCAATGTACCCTGGAGATATCGAAATATCCATTTGACAGCGGCCCAGTGTTCCTTTCTAGGATTTGAAAGATATCGGCTTACAACACCAACTGCATGAGCAATATCGGGCCTGGTGCAAATCATTGCATACATAAGGCTGCCAACCGCCGATGAATATGGCACATTCTTCATCTCTTCTTTATCTTTCTCAGTCGATGGACTCTACTTCTTGCTTAATTTGAAATATCCAGCAAGAGGAGTATTTACGGGTTTGGCCTTGCTCATATCGATTCTCTTGAGAATCTTTTCGATATAGTTCTCTTAGGATAGCCATAATAGCTTCTTCGAACGATCTTGCAAGATCTTCATCCTAAGGATCTGCTTCGCTGCACCTAGATCTTTCATAGCGAAGGACTTGCTCAAGGCTTTCTTCAGGGCAGAAAGTTTCTTCGAATCTTGCCCAACTATCAGCATATCATCGATATAAAGCAAGAGATTTATAAAATCACCACTAGCATACCTCTTAATAAATACGCAGTGGTCGGCGGCAGTCTTCTTGAAATCATGTTCCGCCATGAAAGCATCGAACTTCTTATACCACTGTCTTGGTGCTTGCTTTAGACCATAGAGGCTCTTCTTAAGACAACACACCATGTGTTCTTTACCTGGAACTTCAAAACCCTCGGGTTGCTCCATATAGATTTCTTCCTCTAGGTCTCCATGAAGAAAAGCTGTCTTCACGTCCAGTTGTTCGATCTCCAAGTTTAGAGTGGCGGCTATACTAAGGACAGCTCGGATAGATGACATTTTCACTACCGGGGAAAATATCTCATCGAAATCGATGCCCTTCTTCTGGGTGCATCCTTTGACAACAATTTGAGCTTTGTACCTTGGCCGCGAGCTATTTTCATCAGCTTTAAATTTATACACTCACTTGTTTTTCAACGCTCGCCTTCCTTTTGGCAACTTAACAAGTTCATAAGTGTGATTCTCATGCAAGGATTGCATCTCCTCCTGCATGGCTTTCTCCCATTCTTCTTTCTCGTTGCTGGCAACAGCTTCTTCATAACACTGAGGCTCCCCTTCTTCTGCAAGAATAATATAGTCATCCGCGAGATATATGTTCGAAGGACGCCTGATTCTAGTGGATTGCCTTAACCGAGGTTGCACTTCAGGCTCTTGTTCGACAGGCTATGTCTCTGTCATTTCGACAAGTTCTTCTGTTGGTGGTTCGACATTTCCATCACCAACTTCTTCATTATTGCTCTGCGATGATTCTCCCCCTGAATCATTACGCTCCTTAGAAGATAACACAAGATCGAAATGGGTAACAACCCTAGTCTTGGGCTTTTCGATATCTTCGTGAGTCTGGTCTTCAAAGAACACAACATCACGGCTTCTCACGATCCTCCTTTTGATAGGATCCCATAGTCGAAAGCCAAACTCATCTTTTGGTAAACCAAGGTAAATACACTCCTTGGTCTTCGCATCAAGCTTAGATCGTTCGTCTTCAGGAATATGAACGAACGCTCGGCAATCGAATACTTTCAGATGACCGTACGATGCCTTCTTCCTTGTCCAAACCTCCTCTGGGATATCTCCATCCAAAGGTCTTGATGGCGACAAGTTGATTATATCAACGACAGTCTTCACGGCTTCACCCCAAAACGACTTGGGTAGTTTGGCGTGGGATATCATGCATCGAACTCTTTCTTCGATGGTTCGGTTCATCCTCTCAACTACACCATTTAGCTTAGGCGTCTTTGGAGGTGTCTTCTCCAGCTTAATACCATGTGACCTACAATATGCTTCAAATGAGCCATGGTACTCACCACCATTATCGACTCGCACGTACTTCAATTTCTTCCCAGTCTCCCGTTCCACCATGGCATGGTACTCCTTGAACCCTTGGAGAACTTGGTCTTTCGTGCTCATCAAGGACACCCATACTTTCCTTGAGTGATCGTCGATAAAGGTGACAAAGTAATATACACCACCAAGAGATTTCTCTGTCATCAAACAGACATCAGTATGAACCAGATCAAGAACATACCTTCTCCTTCTTGGTCGATCTAGTTTCTGGAATGACACTCGGCGTTGTTTGCCGGCTAAGCAATGAGTGCAGGCCTCCTGTAGTTGGCCTTTTACATCAGAAAGAAGCTTTTTCTTGGCGAGGATTTGCAATCCCTTTTTCGCTCATGTGACCAAGCCTTTTGTGCCATAACTCCATGCTTGAGTCACCGTAGGCAACGTTAGCATCTCCGTTGCGCACTCTTCCTTGCATGACATTCAAGGAGCATTCTTTCTTTCCTCGGGCGATAACCATACTCCCTTTGGCAAGTTTCCATTTACTCGCACCGAAGTGATTCACCATCTCGGCATCATCCAGCTTCCCAGCTGAGATAAGGTTAAGGCGCATATCTGGAACATGCCTAACCTCCTTCAATACTAACGTGTATCACGCGTCGGTCAACAAAGTGACTTCACCAATTCCAACAATTTTACTGGTGACGCGGTTTCCCATCTTGACTGTACCAAAGTCACCACTTTGGTAGGATGAGAAGAAACCTTCATGAAGAGTGACGTGAAAGGACGCACCTGAGTCAACGATCCACGAACAATCATCGTCGGCAACATTGAGATAGTTGGCCTCTCCAATTAGAAAAATATCATCAACTTCAGTTGCAGCGACGGCCGTAGTGCTCTTCTCCTCCTTCTTCTTTGGATCAACCTAATCTGGCTTGACATTGCCAGTCTTCTGATCTCTCTTGAGAATCCGGCACTCCGGTTTCTTGTGACCGGGCTTTCCGCAAAAATAGCATGTTACCTTGGGGCGAGATTTAGACTGCATACGAGACTTGTCATATCCGCGGCTTTTGCTTCTTCCACGGGTCGCACTTCTTGCGTGATTATCGACGAGATTGGCCTCATATTGGTTGGACGTACCTCGTTCTTTTCGCCTAGCTTCTTCATTCATTAGGCTATCGGTAACGCCATCCATGGAGAGCTTCCCATCCAGGGCTAAGTTACTTAGAGTAATGACTAACGTGTCCCGATTTTCTAGTAGGGAAATGAGGAGTAGAAGGGCTTGCAACTCATCATCGATCTTCATCTCGATCTTTGTCAATTGATTCATGAGCCCCTTAAAGGTGTTTAATTGCTCGATCATACTTTGGCCATCCTTATACTCCAGCTTCACCAAACGTCGCACAAGATGAGCTTTATTGCCAAGAGTCTTCTTTTGGATCATGGACTCCAGCTTCGACCATAATTCAAAAGCATTGGTGTAAGTCGACACATGCTCGAACAAACTTTTGTCGATGTACTTACGGATCATGGCGATCGCTTTGCGATTCAAGAGCTCCCACTCTTTATCGTCTTTTCCTTCCGGCTGCTCCTCATTTAGGATTGGCTCGTACAAATCCCTACAATACATGTGGTCCTCCATCATGGGCTTCCAATAGGAATAGTTCTCCGCAGTGAGTTTGAACATATCACCATCATGGGTGACGGTAGTCTCCATCTTGAAACACACGATGCTGTTGAACCAAGCTCTGATTCCGCTGTTGGGAAAAAGACGAATAATATGCGGAAGCGAAAACCTTTTCTCCCCTCTTGCGTGATCAAGATGGGCAAGAAGAAAATAGAGAAATGTAGAAGCGGAGACACACAAAATTTTACGTGAAAAACCCGAAAGGGAAAAACCACGAAGATCGTCCACTATAGTAGCAGGATTATAACAATATGTCTTCACCTAAATTGGTGGAACACCCTCACCGGTATGGTGGAATATACACAAGTACAAGAGGATAACACTCTCTCAAACTCTTCACACAAAGATGGCTCTCTCTCTCTCTCTCCCCCTCTCAGAGGATCTCTCTTTTGTCGAATGGCTCATCGAATTCTTCGACCTCATCGACACTTCTCTCTTGGAGGATATCTCTCACTTGATCGTGGAATGCTCGATCGTCTGATGCTTCATGCCATCTCTTCATCCCCTATTTATAGAGGGCCATGGGATCACTCTTCCATGCTCTAGAATCTTCACCAATTAATGAGGTGGATTTACGAAGATGATTAGCACCTTCTCAATGCACGGAGCCACGAGAATTCACTTTCCCGTGCCAGGTGGTTGCATTGGAACTATGTGATCATCAATGCATTAATTCTCCCTCCTAATTAAGGAGAATCCCAACAAGGGAAAAGAGAGAGTTTCCAAATGCTCCTTCATCAGACTACTCTAGATTTTCCTTTAACGTTGCAGGTTTATGTACACACGAGAGACCCAACCCCTCCCAAAAAAAAAAAACGAGATCTGTATATGCATGACCAGATCTCTCCTCTATTCCTACATCAGTCTATCCTCCACAAAAGAAACAAAAGGGGTCAAAAGCAAGGGTCGTCCAGGGAGAGAGTGTTGAGCAGATCCTAAGAGTCGTGGCCAAGGCGGAGACACTCAAGGACGCACTCGAACACGACGACGTGGCAAGGGATGCAGAGGGCGCCCTTCTGCTCGTACCCGTACTTTTATGCTGACCTATTGAGCAGCCCGAAGTACACCGGGTGGTTTATGGTCATACTCATTGATCTGGCAAGCCCGAGCTCAGCTGGATCTGGCGAGCTCGTGGTTTGCCGACCTCGGGCGAGTCCAAGATCGTTGGGACCAGCCGCCTCGAGCTTACCGGGCCGAGTCATGGCCATTGCCGGGCGGGCGGAGGAAGGACAACAGAGCAGAGGACGGAGCGGCGCCAGAGGAAGAAGGAGCGGCGGTCTGGAGCAATGGAGGAAGAAAGAGGTGGAAGGAGAAAAAAAAAGAGAGAGAAAATCATAAAATTTTTTAAAAAATATATTAAAATATTGGGTTGCCGGCCGGCCGACATCTACGTCAGCACCGGCCGGCCAAAATTAGCCGGAAAGACTTAAATGGCACAATTGCAAAAGGTTTAGGACTGAATCAGCAAAAAAAAAGGTTTATGACCGACTTCGCAAAACTACAAAAAATTAAGGATTTTTTTTGGTAATTTTCCCTCTTTTTTTCTCTGACTAATTATGCAGGTTCGACGCTGATCTACACGATTAATCGTTCAAATGAGCTTAAAGTACTTGCTTTATTGACAATCATGCAATTTATTTCTTCCTTCGGATCAGTATATTGGATAAATATTTTGTTGCCAAAAAGGAGGTGGGCGTTGGTCCAAGCTTTCGGCAAAAGGAGATATGGACCACTAGTCAACTATCATGATCAGTTCATTGAATTACAACTTGTGGCGCTTTATTGCTAACAAGATATTATTTGAGATACTCATATAGATAATTAACATTGACGCAAAAAAAAATTAAAAAATTAAAGAAAATGGTATGAAAGTTGCGAAGACATAATTTTTAAACATTGGCGACACACACTTACTTTAACCGTGTTTGATCATCAGAAAATGAATTAATTAGGTAAAATTGATTAGCAATAATAGACCTTCTAAGAAGTTGTGCTGAATCCTCTTACTAAATTAAGTGACAAATTTACTATTGGGTGGTGAAATGAGTGGGATTTGTACAATAAGGAATAGGTTTGGAACAAAAATCCATTTGATAACGCAATTTTATTTTTCTATTTTTGGAACAAATTTTTAGTTCAAGAACATTTTTTGAACATTAATGTGAAGTAGAAAATTTCTACTTCTCTATTTCCGAAAATAAAAATAAGAACACTTGTCATTGCCTATCCTCGGCCGACAATCACCGGTCGTTGATCCTTGGTCGCCTACCGTCCAAAGGTCCCCGATTACAAGCTACCAACTATCCATCACCCACCACCACTGCTGGTCACCGCAGAAATTTTATGTTTTTGTCAAATGTATTTCTATTCCGGGAACCGAAATTTTGTGTATTATCAAACGCATTTTTTTGCTCAGAAACTCGTCCATGAATAGAAATAGAAATATTTATTTCTGTCTAAAAATTATTGTCATAAACAGAATTGTTATCGTTCGCACCCTAAATAATTAATTGCGGATAAGAGAAAATCGGAAGTCCAATTAATAAGAGGGTTCCAATAAGATCTCTTATCACATGTGGGAAAGATTGTTTAAATAGTCCTAAGTTTATTGCACTTTTGACAATTCAGTCATAAACCGTTTCATTTTGTTAATTGAGCTCTAAATCTTATCATGTTTCACCCGATCAATTATGCAAAAAAAAAAAATCTTTGATGTGAATTTGGCCGTTGTACATGATATGGCCAACGTTGATGTTGACAATTTTTAATAATATTTTAACATGTTCTTTTAATTTTTATTTTGGTATTTTCGTCTCTTTTTCTTCCTTCTTTACTTTTTTTCTTTTTGTATTTTCTTTTCATTTTCTTTTTCCTCCTTTTTCTCTTTGCCAGCCTCAAGCGAGGGCCGCCCTCGCCAGCCTTGGGGGAAGGATGCTAAGCCTGGGTAGCAAGGGCCACCTTCGCTAGATTGGATGAGGGCAGCCCTCGCCTGAGGACAGTCACCTCCGCCGGCTATTGACAAGGAGCGGTGATGGCCGGCGAGGGGAAAAAGAAAAAAAGTACATAAGGAAAACAGGAAAAAAAAAATCAAAAAAATATTTTTAAAAAATATCATTAAAATTTGCCGACGTCAGCGTCGGTCGTGCCTTGTGGAACGCCGGCGTCCACTTCAGTGTTTATCTGACTGAAATTGATCAGATGGACTCATTTGGCAAAACGTGAAAAAGTTTAGGACTCAATTGAAAAAATTAAAATATTTGTGGCTGAATTGGCTAGCTTTAGGACTTTTTGGACAGCTTTTCCTTACATGTGGCATTTCTCGAGATTGAATTGGATAAGAAATTCCTCCATAGTCTTTATATTCGAAATGGCGCTTTACTGATTTCTCCAGCGTATTACTTTGTACTTGCTAGGCAAGGATGGTAAACATGATGTGCCTTTGCTCTTGCAGGTGGGAAGAGCAATTCAACGAAGACTCTGATCATTGCAGTCGCCTCAAGTGCTTCTGCGGTCTTTGTTATCGGCATTATCATACTCCTGATAGTGAAAAGGAAGAAGAACCAGCCAAGACAGGGAACTGATGGTGTGTCTTTATCTTTCTGCACTATAACAGCAACTGTTCATGAGGCCAAAACGAGCATGAAAATATTGAAGTTGACTAATTATAATGCTTTTGCACCAGCACAATAGTGACAAATTAGCTAACATTCTTCTAACAAATTGGGTTGAGAATTCCCAAACATGGAATCGATACTTCGATCTTTATATTCATGTGCACCGCTCGTACATGTCCAATTACGCATTTCTCAGCGTCTGTAGTTAACATAAATTGATTGAGCAGGCCAAAATAGCAAGTTGATAGTAATAATGCCTGTAGGTGCAACTCTAACTTGTGAAGCTTTCATTTCAAAAAATGTGATGAAGACATTCATGCTCTTGATGACCGCGTATTTCTCTTTCTAGGTGAAGTTGTGGATGAAATAAGCACGATGGAAGCACTGCAATTTGATTTTGCCACTATCAGAGCGGCAACTGATAACTTCTCCGATTCCAAGAAGCTAGGACAAGGCGGTTTTGGTGCTGTTTACATGGTACTAAACTCTTGTGTTCAAAATTAAAGCAACTAAGTAGTCATAGATGACATCAATGTGATGCTCTTTAAAATGGCTCAATTTGATATCAATACTCACAAAGACCCATTTTGATGAAATCTCAGGGTCGACTCTCCAACGGACAGGAAATCGCAGTGAAGCGGCTGTCGCAGAACTCCGGCCAAGGAGAAATAGAATTCAAAAACGAGGTCATGTTACTAGCTAGGCTACAACATAGAAACTTGGTCAGGCTCCGAGGTTTCTGTCTGGAAGGAGTTGAGCGGCTCCTCATCTACGAATTTATGCCCAATTCGAGCCTTGATCAGTTCATATTCGGTATGTTTCTTGAGTTGTCATTCCTGAAATCATATCCCCATGTAATGATGAAGGAAGCGTGTGATAGAACGTGATTTTCAACAAAATTTGTAGATCCCGTGAAGCGTGCGAAGCTCAACTGGGGTAGGCGTCACGAGATAATAATGGGTGTTGCTCGAGGGCTACTTTACCTACATGAAGACTCTCGACTTCGTATCATCCATCGGGATCTCAAAGGCAGCAACATTTTATTGGACTCGGACATGAATCCTAAGATATCAGATTTCGGTATGGCGAGGCTATTCGCGTTGGACCAAACTCAGGCAGAGACGAGCCGAATTATGGGGACCTAGTAAGTGCCACAACCACCTATAGCTAATGGTTACCAAAATAACATAGGCAAACTATAGAGCTAATTCGATAGACTTTCTGTGATGCACAGTGGATATATGGCGCCAGAGTATGCGATGCATGGGAAATTCTCACTCAAGTCCGATGTCTTCAGCTTCGGAGTGCTGGCTTTGGAGATTGTGAGTGGTCAGAGGAACAGTCTTTTCGAGGTGGGCGATAAGACGGAGATCCTTCTGAGCTATGTGAGTATAAGAACATATCTTGTCGTTTCGCATAATCTTTCAGAGATCAATCTAATCAATGTTTGTCAAATGTTTGCAGATTTGGAAGAGTTGGAGGGAAGGAACAATGTCAAACATCATCGATCCCTGTATGACTTCTGGTATGAGTGATGAAATTGCCAGGTGCGTCCACATTGGTCTACTATGCGTCCAAGAAAACGTGGCTGACCGGCCGACAATGGCCTCGGTCCTTCTCATGCTCAACAGCCACTCGGTCACGCTCAAAGTGCCGTCACAACCCGCGTTCTTCATGCACAACAGCATCGAACCCGATATGTCATTTCCACAAGATAACAGATCGAGAAGCAAATCAAACCAGTTCTCGAAAAACGAGGCCTCCATGACCGAGCCATATCCACGGTAGCCTTAAAAAACGGGAGACCCATGTGCTTGTTGAAGTTCAACACCTAATATTATTTATTAATTAATTACACTTGCACCATGGAGAAGTAAATGCAAGTTTAGGGCTTGTCTCCATAAGTGTATTGAAGTATTTAAATGTTGTTTGATTGTTGTCCTAGGAGAAGCAAGTTGATTAATGTCTTGGGTTAAGCAAGTTGATTGTTGTCCTAGGAGAAGCAAGTTGATTGTTGTCTTGGAAGAATAATTAATTAGGTGTTTGTTTTTAGAAGAGTGTTGGGTTTTGCTATAAATAGGGTAGTCCTCTATGTTGCTTTCTAAGCTTTCTCAACCTAGAGAAAGACTTCAAGTGTGGTGTGTGGTATGAGAGAATAGGTTGTAATAGTTGTATGAGATAATCTCTGATTGTTATACTTTCAGTTTAGTATAACGAGTTTATCTTGAGTTGTCTATTACATTTTTCTCGTATTATCACCACAAAGCTTCCGCATATCTAAGAGTGATATATCTAGCAAGATTGCGCACTCTTACAGTGCTCTGCACATTAGTAGTCGTGATTGTCATGATTTCAGATCATTTAAATTCCATTCTCGTGATTTAATTTGTCCTCTGGATTATGGAGCGTATGGCTTCATTGGCTTGGGATCAAACCTAGACTCAAAGAATGTAAGTGAAGGATACTTAGAAAAAGTCATGCCTTAAACTACTCGGGTGAAGATAAGAAGAGCATGAGCAGCTTACTCTTACAGAATTCATGTTGGGCTATATTTTAGCTAGATTGTTTGTGGTGGTCGAGTACCGTTCGAGTTTCTTCAATAGCACTGCCTAAAGACATGAGGATTCATATGTAACTATCCGGACCCCCGATCCTCCTGCTCTGATACCATTTAAATTGTAACGACTTGGGCCCCCGATCCCCTGCTCTAATTCTATTTGTAGTAACCCGACCTTAAACCTCAGCTCCAACGCCTTAATGTATGCATAGCTGATGTAAATAAAGTTGGCAATCTCCGTAATATTCCGTAATTTTAAGCTTTTAGATAATTTCGTGATTTTAGTGATATTTTCGTAATATTGTGTTTCCTAGTTAATTAGGGCTAGCACCTTATATAAGGGTGTTTAAGGTTGTTAGCTTTGAAGATTATTACAGACTTTGATATTTGACAATTTATCGATTTGATAATCATTTGAGAGAACAGATTGTTCCTAGTATTATTCAAGTTCTTCTGTTAGCCTATTTTCTATTGCGCTTCGGTATCAATTGGTATCAGAGCACAGGTTGCTTGAATCAATGGCTAAATAGAATTGAGGTGGTCGAAGACAGTGTGCTCGTGGAGGCCGAGGGCGTGGAGTCGTTCTTGATGCAGATGAACAGTTGCGTCCGAGAAACCTTCGAGACATAGAGAATGAGGAGCAGAGAGAGTGAATCCGGGATTTAGAGCGTCGACTTGCGGAGGCAGGATTTCGTCGCGTTCAAAGACGATGTGCCGATTTTCGACTCAGATGCCGACGGAGGCAATGGAGGCACGGAGGATGTCGATGAGATCATCGATCCGGAGCAATTGGTGGAATTGACGCATGAATATCGGCACATTCAGGATGAGGTCGGCAATACATCTGAAGAGGACAAACGTCTCTTCCCTCGTATTCCTTGCCGTGAAATTATTGATGGAAGGATGGAATTAAAAGCTTCGGTTGACAACAACCAGGATTGTGAAAGTAAGAAGCCGAAGCAACTTCATTCTGAAGAAGCTATCTGCTTCCGCTCCAATATCAACGAGAACTCAAGCAATGATAAAAGAAAAGCTTGATTGGTAGATTTGAAGGGGTCTCGGGACTCGGGAGGGGAAAATTGTCAAAAAAGTCCTAAATCTATTGCAATTTTATCAATTCAGTCCTAAACCTTTTGCATTTATGCCGATTCAGTCCTAAACCTTTGTTTTGTGTCGATTCAATACTAAACCTTTCGCATTTGTATCAATTTAGTCCGTCCGGCTAATTTTGACCGGATCAGCGCTGATGTGGACTTTACCGATGCTGACATGGCATTTTAAAATAATATTTTAATATTTTTTTTTCAATTTTTCAATTCTTGTTATTCCCATTCATCTTCTTCCTCCAGCCGCCTCAAGGTCGTCGCCTGTGGCTGGAGGAAAGGGTTTATCAAAGTGTGGAATCCAAACCCATCGTGAAATTTCCATTCCCTGTTTATGACTTTTTTGACAATTTTCCCGAATCGGGAGTGAAGGCCCATAGTAGGGAAGTTGCTCACACACTGCTTGAAGGCAATTCGGGTTTATCTCCAGTCGATAAAGCTTCAATGAGAAGATCAACTCACGGAGGTCATGACAAAGCCAAGATTAGGCCATTAGCAGAAATAACTAATTTCCAGAGCAACTTGGATGAGGTGAATAAATACAACAAGCAACTTGAATTGTGTTTTTTAATGAATAAGCTTGAACATGTATTTTCAGAAAATTTCTCGGGGCTCAAGCTGATGCATTACTTGATTCGTTGGAGAGGCCGTCCCGAACGTAGCAAATCCCACCATTTGATTATCCAAACACTTTGCGCAATTGGACTTGCTTATGTCTCTCCTGCATTGAGCCAGTCCATATCTTGTCCCGCCCTCTCCAATATCCAGAACAGCAACTTGGAACATCAATGGTTGTTCTGGAGCCGTGGTCCTGAGTTCGCTCGTGAACGCGATTCCTCTTGGAGCAGCAGATGGGATTTCGTAGTTGGTTTCATTGAACAACCCCGTTGAAGGTCCATCGACTTTTTAAAAGAAATTCTCATGTGAATAGCTCAGGAAACACCAACTGCATCTCAGAAAAACATTTTCTGACTCAGCCGTGAATGAATGTTTTGATTGGACTACCGAGGAGGGGAAAAGAGTCCAAAAAGTCCTAAACCTATTGTCCTAGTGCCAATTTAATCTTAAATCTTTTTTTGGTGTCAATTCAGTCCTAAACCTTTTGTATTAGTACCAATTTAGTCCTAAACCTTTTTTTAGTGCCAATTCAGTCCTAAACCTTTTGCATTAGTGCCAATTTAGTCCTAAATATTTTGTATTTATGCAAATTGAGTCAATTCGATCAATTTTGGCCGAAAATCATTGGCACAAATATCAATTGTCCCACGTGGCACGGTTTGCACTAACGTGGATATTTTTTTAATATTTTTTGATATTTTAAATAATTTTAAAAAAAAAACAAAATAAAATGCTTAAAAATTATTTAAAATTATAGAATAATATTAAAAAAAATATCCAAATCAGCGTTTGTCATGTCACGTAGGATAATCGATGTCCACATTAGTCATTTTCAATCAAAATTAGTTGGATTAACTCAATTAGTATAAATTATCAAAAATTTAAGACTAAATTGGCACTAATGCAAAAGGTTTAAGACTGAATTGGCACCAAAAAAAGGTTTAGGAATAAATTGGCACCAATGCAAAAGGTTTAGGACTGAATTGGCACTAAAAAAAGGTTTAGGACTAAATTGACACTAGTGCAATAGGTTTAGGACTTTTTTGACACTTCTCCTGAGGAGTATGTTGGTGTCCCAGTTGAAAATATTGGAGAGAAACCTAAATTCAAGAGCGATTGAACCATGTGAAATCGCACCTCCGAATTTTTTCCGGAGAAAATATGAAATTCAAATTGCCAGGGGCACAAGACTTGAGAGGGGGAAGTAAATTCAAGCAAGAGATTGAACATATGGATGTAGAATGGAATAAGGATTCAGAGTTTTACGCACATGACCTTTCTTTATAACTTCGAAATTTACCTTTTATTTCATTTAGTTTGCAAAAAGTGAGTCTAACAAGGTTCAAAATCGTGCTCTCACCAAATGCCAGATGGTGTCCTGCTTGCTATTTGGGCACTCATGCCGTGCCTCTCCAATGGCTTTGTTGCTGCAGTTGGCGCAGTCATCCACGGAGAGATCGCCTCTGCATTGAACGACGCCGTAAACTTTGCTTGAGCCTTGTCCAGCAGCGCTCTTGTAGAAGCCGCCATGGACAGGCGCATCACCCGCTAGAGAAGCTAACAGATCATCAAGACCAGTCCGAAACGGCTTGGCTTCTCATGGTAGTTTTGTCGGATTGCGAGCAAGAATCACCCGCAAAGTAATCCGAATCAGCATAGGAAAGGCTCCATGAACCTGATGATATCAGAGCTCATATTGAAATGGTGAGCATTGATTGGACATTGAAAGTTCTCATATTAGTTGGTGATTTCCTAGTCTTGAAATACGATCCTGATGGTGAGCTGCTCTTGAAATGGTTTTTCAGGTCAAGGAAGATCAGAGTCCCGGAACGGTTTCTTGCGCTATGTCCAAAGTCAACTCCACTAGGGGCATTAGATGGATTTTCTCCTTTCAACGGGTGAAGCTATGAAGCTTTTTGCTTTGACAAGTCGAGTGCATGTGTAGTTGCTCAAAACTCAACCCAACTGGACTTGCAACTTTTCGTTTTGCGCTAGCATTGATCTGTAAAATCACCATATTAAGTTTGGGCTAACCATAAGCAGACAACGGATCAAATTCGATGAGCGGTGAAAGTTTGCCGCATCATTTAGGGCATCAGCTCTAAAAATTAATGTTACAGTACACAACATCGTACTCCAAGTCAGATAAGTCGCCTATTCAATCAAGAATATCTAATCTCAAAAAGAAAATTCATACACCACAAATGTCCTGTTGCCAGAGGCAACCAGAATATCCTCCTAATATGGATTTATCAGGAATGAATCAGTTGCTCTTAAAACATAATCCGGTGCCCCAATATCACTTCTTTCATACACATTACAACACAGCCATGCTCTTCTATCATGGGGAGAAAGGAAGATCAAATTCCTCGAAATACAAATCTTCTATTACTTCAATGTGGCACATCTAAAAATTTGATTATATTCAGCCATAACTCAATCGAGAATCTGCAGAACGTATGGCTGTTTGGCGGCGAGGGACACCAATTTCGCAAGCATTTACTCTTGCCGCAAACCGGAGAGAACAAAGGGACTCACCAACGGAAGAAGGTTCGGGAGAGAGGTTAACAAACATCAAAGTTTTAGAGTCCCCGCCCAAACATGGCTGTGATTCAGACAATTAATTAGAATTTAACGGCAAGATAGGTGAAGGATATATGCATTGGGACGAGAGATACAGGTCATGATCCAAATGGATAAACAGAACTGTGTGAGGAAATCTACCTGAAGAAGAGTTGTGAGCTTTGAGTTTCTAAAGGGAACATGGTCCTCTCTCTTTGCTAAGGCGAATATAACATCGCTCAGGCATGATAAACTTTTATTGATTGCCTAATTCACATTGCGAAACAAAGACTTAGGGGCTTAAGACAACGATCAGGCAAAATAGATAAGCACCATCTTAAAATACTACTACCTACTGTACCTGAGTTTCTTTCAACCTATCTCCCGTTGCTCCACTTCTTGAGAGCCGCTCACTTCCAGCAAGATCAATAAGATTCAGCACACCTTGCACATGTTGTTCAGTGTTCTGGAGAGAAGTGCATAAATCAAAACTTTGGTTGTACAGCCGAGACAACATATCAATATTACTGTAGTACAACTGGTGACCAACATAGTAACAATATTGTCGATACCTCATTCACTCCAGATATCCGCAGTGTAAAAACGGAGTGACTTCTTGATGACTGTTCATTCATAAGTGTCTTCCCCACTGACCTGAAGAAACAAAATGACAAATTTTACTTGGCATTGGAAGATTAAAAACATGTATAAAAGTGATAAAACAACCATAAGTTGGGCAACTTAAATGAGTTATCAGACTTTGTTGAAAAACATTACGCTAAAAAATGACAAATTCTAATGCCGAAAAATGTTGAAAATCTCTTGCTAGGCACGGAAGACCATCATGGACATTTGAATCAACAAGAACACACCTGCTTTGTGCAGCCTGCTCCAAAAGCAAGGTAATCTCTTTGATACTGCATACATCAACTATGGTGAGGTCAGGCACGTAGACATTTCCACTTGCGTCATGTTTAATTGTGTACTGTTTTCCACTAACACCGCTTTCACCACGCGTCATATCCAAGGAATTATTTCGATTTGGTAACAGCAGATCCCGAATGGTTTCGTTGTAGATCTCCAGCATTGAAGCCTACATTGCACCGCCATATTAGCCAATTTGCAATAGAGATTAAAAAGGAAAAAGAATATATAATAATCAGATATTTACTTGTAATCTATACTTCCACCCCTGGGCTGAAAGAGCTTGGCTAGTTTGAAATATTTGTTCGAGAGAACGCGGTATTAACCCTTTTTGTTCCGGAGCATTAGGTTTACCCAACATGGTGTAGGTTTTACCCGAACCTGTTTGGCCATATGCAAATATGCAAACCTGCGAAGTATCAGATAAGTAATTCTTTAAATGCAATACTATTCTTCAGATAGAGAAATTTCATTTAGTTTCCAGTATTACAAAACTGAACTAAAGAAGCACAGCAGTTGCTACAAAATACACAGCTTCATCTGCAACAAATTAAGCAAAAGAAAGCAACTATGAGACATTAATGTTTAGCTAGAATAAATTCTGCCACATTTTTTCAAAAGCTTCAGGAAACTTCTTTTTCCGTGTAATCAAACAAAATAACAGCAAAAATCACCTTATAGCCGTCTAGCGCGCTCTGGACTAACTGTGATATCTCAACAAAGACATCTTGCTGGGAAGCCTCTTGAGAGAAAACTTTGTCAAATGTGAACGTATACTTTTGTCCACCTTGTCATAAGAAGAATAGCCACATAAGATATTTATGTTCTCCCTTCAGGTTAGGCTAAAAAAGCTTAAAAAGAAATCTATAGCCAAAAAATATGTATAACATGCACTTATATTTGGTCCGTTAAGCAAATAGAGTGTCGACAAAATCTCTAGCTTATAGAGAGTATTATTTACCAGTTTGAAGTAAATCAATCCCTCGACCAAGAGTTTCTGTCGATGTTGGATACGAGACGACTGTTTCGGTTCCAAGAGCATCATCCGGCAGCAACGGACGTACTCGGCAAAACACTCTTATATTCCCTTTTAGTTCCTAAAGTAAGCAAGACCTTAGCACATAACTTTATATAGGTTATCTGTGTGCTATTAGACAAGATGCTTACCAATATGGTGTTATGTAATTTTTTCCTTAGCTGTTCTCCTTCACTAAGTTGGAGCTCTGCATTTGCCAAGCGTTCTTGCAATTCAAATATTGTCCTCTTCTGCTCATCAAATTGCACCGTTGTTTCTAGAGCAGATAAATCGGCCATCTAAAGGAAAGGAAATAAGTACCAGTCGAAGATATTTTAATGAGAAACACCACTAGAGGAATATATTGGAAAACATTACCTTCAACTTTTCGTTTGCAGCAGCAAGCTGGTGCTGCAAAATTCGTATTTGCTCCAGCTGAGAGGAACATGTTTCCTATAAACAAAGCAAAAGTCACATCAATTTCTTTTCTAAGAAAGGTATGCATCCAAACAAGAAACATGGTTTCCCAAAAACCTGCAAGGCATTGGACTTTATCGTCAATCTATCCAGCTCCATGAACGATTGGCCTGTTTTCTCTTTAAATTTCAACAAGTCGGTTGTTAAGGCCTGGACTTCTGAAACCCGGCAATCACGATCTTCTCTCACCCTTTGCAATTCTTCTCGAAGGCATCTGACTTCATTGACAAGTGATTCCTTTAGCCTAACAGCCTCGTCTACTGAAGCCTGTAAAATACAGAAACATTAAAGGCACTTCGAAAGCCAAAGAACAAAATAGTAATAACTATATGCTAAAAACATATTAGGAAAAGAAAAGGGTCAAAACATCTACACTAGTCTTCACTAAGAGCAGCAAAGGGGCAGATATTTTACTAGTTTCTTCCATATGAAACTATGTGTGCTTGGAAAAAAAAATGAAGCTAGCCTACATTACCTAGTCCCAACAAAATCCACATGGAATGCATTAACTCCACATCGATACCATGTACAAAGTAGTGACATTCAAGTTCCCCAAATGACGAAAATGCAAGACTTTCTATGCATCAAAATCAAATGGATAGCAAATATGATATGAAAAGTAGAAAGAGAGTACTCTGGATGAAGTGAGTTGCTCTTGGAGTGTATTGTAATGACCCCTTAAGGTACTAAGATTTTCTACAATTGCCAGTTTCTCCTTTTCCACTTTTTTTAGTGACTCATTGGCTGTTGACAAATCTGTTTGAAGTTTACTGTTGTACTGTTGTAAACTTGTGTTGTACTCTTGCAATCTCTTGTACATATCTTTCTGAGAGGCAATCTACATTATTTGCAACAAATAAAAAGAATTAGTGGCTGATAGAACGTAATTGTCCCAAAAGTGTAAGACGAACGACATTCTTTGGAAGAATTTGATCTTACCTGATGATCAGCGGCCAATTTCTCTTGTTCAGCTTTCTTAAGATCTTCTGAAAGCAAGCCCTGTACCTTTTCAGAAGCAATCCTTGCTTCCTTTTCTTTCACATGGCAATTACGTGCATCCTAGTAGCCATATCCATGAAGATTAGGGAAACAAGTCAGTGCACAACTATTGAAACATGTTTTAAGTCAAAGACAACTGCATAAATAGTAGTCTTACCATTTTCTCTGCTGATTCTTTTGTGAGTTTCTCTTGTAAAGAACGGTTTTCATTTCTTAATTGAGCAAGAATTTCATTGAGCTCACCCAGCTTCTTTTCCATCTCAAACTCTACATGCGCACAAATTTATCTATGTCAATTAGCACACTATAGTCGCTAATGATCCACAAGATAAGTGGCGCAATATCCAATGGCACAGAACTTGCAACAGTACTACTTTCATTTCATAATCAACATGACACATATGCATCATTAAATGCGGATATTGGCATGTGATGATGGAGCTACCCATCACACAAGATAAAGACTTTTTCAGCATGGTAGCTAATCTAAATTAACATTATGCAAAAGCAATGAAGGAAATTGATTAGAATGAGATACAGCAACCAGATAGATATGTAGCATATTGAATTGTTTCCTCCTCTATTTTTATATTGGGTGGCCCTTATCTAACTATAACCTCCTAAATACTTGAAAATCACCTAAGCATGTCGGTATACGTATGAATGTTTAGTTTAGCTATATGTTTTTTTTTTTTTTTTTTTTTTGGTGACCCAGGGAACCCCCGCACGGCCGACAGCCGGGGAGTAAACCCTGGGGTGACGCTAGCGGAGGACCCACCACCCCGACGCCACGCTTAAGATCCCTAATGACGCCTCTGGGATTCGAACTCGCTCCCCTTCGTGAGGGGGATTGAGCGCAAGCCAGCGACGCCACCACAGGCGGTGGCTATATGTTAGTACAATCTCTAGATTGAAAATTATTTCAAAAGCAAGACACCAAAGAGCTATGTGGTGTGCACATGCATTGCAAACTTAAGGTAGTAGGTCCGGTATTGATCAGTTTAGCATGAATCAGTGGTTGTTGCACATCGCACCTTTCAAACACATTACATTTGACAAACTGCTAATATCTTCTCCTATTTGAAGTTAAAACTGTAAAGAGCTGGTACTTTTGACAAGCACGGGAACCATCTTGTCATGAATGTGCATACTCAAGATGGACTGTTCCTCTCGCATAGACGATAGACTAGACAGGTTTATGCGAGTTTGTTTTGCCAATAAAACCATATTAACTCCATGATGTGTAATTATCACAAATGTTGGTATCCACCACTTTACTTCCGTGATTTTAGAAAAACATAAATCCGTGTTGGAAGTGTTACTTCAGCTTCATGAAAATTAATTCCACGGAAGGACAAAAGGTAAATAGAATCAGAGAGAAAAAATTTACCAGTATCCGTGCATTTCTTCTCTGCAGATTCCAGTGAACTTTGCAATCTCTCCTGCTCAAGGAGGTGGCCTTCGTCAACTCGTTGTAACCACTTAAGACAAAGCTTTAGTCTCTTATTGTGCTCAGTCATATATTCCAGTTTACCCTGTCAAGAGAGAAAACATAAAAATCTGAATACTAGCCTGAGAAAAATTATGAAAAGTGAACACAACCTTGAGGTCAAACTTCTTGGTCTTCGGCTTCTCATTCAACAGTGTCTCTACTTCTTCTTTCGTGAACTCAACAGGGACATTCTCTGAACCCTCTGTACTCGCTATTTCTGCATTGGAGGCTGCATCTTGCCTATGATTCACCTCAGAGAAAGCCTGCCGTGCACGGCTGGAGCTTGTTGGACCAGTTGCTCTCGCTGCACCAATTCGCCGGCGTTTGTCCAAGGGGATTTCTACCAAAGCACCCTTCTTCTAGAAAACCCAAAGACAATTAAAGTAACATGCATCAGAAACTGGAACAATCATAACCACCTCTATCTTGTTAAATATGATTCTGTCTATCTTGATTTTTGTGAAGCTTTATTGCATTTTGAGGGTATGTTACTTCCTGTTAGCATCTCATATAGCGTGGACAATAACACATTTAAGAAAATGTTCCACGCACTTCAAAGCCTACTTCTGATTTCATCACCCTGTTCATTCTGTAACAGTAATCCCTTATTCACGTTTCAATTGTTTATTTTCCGCAAGAGATCACATATCAAGCAGGACAATAGTCGTGGCCAGGCAAACAAGGTTTCCAGACATATAAACTTATGAAAAGCAGACATCTAAATATACTCCCAATTGCTTTGCACGAAGATGCAAATTAAGCACCTTAAGAATGGGCACATAATGAGGACAGGCAATGGTTATAGACAATTTCTAAGGCCGTCTTCTCATTCTTAAGGATGATTCCAAGGTTCTCGACGAGATAATTGAAATTGAAGAACAACCCATCATTCTAAGAGCACCGCGTTCAGATCAGGAAGAAAGCGAACAATAGCTACAGAATGAAGATGCCGGTCGGCCCGACAAAGTGCAAATAGCTGGAATTCATGCGGCTCATACATAACGCCTTAAAAAGAGCTTCGCACATCAGAACCGCGTCCAATTAAGGTGCGCCCATCCAGTCATTCGATGAAACAACGACGAAAACAGAAAAGGGCCAAAGCAAAAAAAACAGCCAAAATGGTCGGGGAGGGGTAATGATTCTTACGGCGTTCGGGCTGCGAGGTTGCCTGTTCTGGTTGCGCGTCGACATCGAGAAGTCGAGAGCTCACCGGCGTCGATTGGAGTCGGATTTCGCCGGCGGAGAAGCTAAGCCGGAGCTTGTACGGCGAGAGATTGTGAGAGTTCGGCTCTCTCGGAGCGATTCCGAAGACCAAATCGAAGGCGAGTGTCGGAGAAGCAGAGTGTCGCGCAGAGCGAGAGAGCGGAGGGGGGGCGCGTGAGAGATGAATTCGAAATTTTTTGAAATGACAGAGAGCGGCTAACGTTGGAAGGACTGGGACTCGCTCGTGGAGAACGGACAGAGTTAGCCTTTCTTTTGGGCCGAATTGGGCCCCAACTCTGCCAGGCGTGCCGTCGGCCCAGGTATAGGGTCCGGAAATTTCGGGTCCACATTTCGGGTTCCGGGTGATTTTTAAATCGGGTCGAATTTAGAGGTGCCAAAACCAAACCGGTCGGTAACTGATCAATTAAAAAATCGGGTATGCTCTGATGTATCCTGCTCAACATAAATTGCGCCTATTTATTCATTAGATTATGGAAACAACAATCTCAAACCCGAACAACCTTAAAAACTTATATTATCGAATTCACCGTTTCTTCGGCATAAATCAAACTGACTAATCGATAAATTCTAATTTTTAGTTCCTTTTTTTTTCGATTAGTAAATATAAAAGAAGTGGAATACGAGGTGGCCAGTCACTTTCGACGTGTTTGGTACGTGTTTGGTACTTTCGACGTGTTCGGTTGCAATCACTAGACATATCTCAATTTGATTTTGGCATATAAACAATGGAATGGATCTGAAACTGTATATTTATACATCCCTAACTCGTTCACTAAAAGGAAATTGGATTTATCAGGTAAGTAATATGGTCATAACAAATTTTTACTGCCAACTCGAATGAATTCAATCTTTCAATAGGGCGCGTTTAGTTTTATAAACAACGAATCCTGAAATAGGATTCTCATTCTAAGTTATATCTTTCTTTAGAATAAGATTCGTTTTTCATTATTTCGATAACACAAAAAAAAAATTAAAATTGGCCTTATGAGAGAATACTTCTCATCCACTAAAGGAGACATATCGTTGGCCATAATAGCAAGGCGACCAGCAGCCGATTGCAATGGAGGCAATGGAGTTAGGTTTTTGACAATGTTGTGGCTATGGAATTGGTCAAGTGGAATCTCAATACTAACGAGAGAAGTGTAAAAAAAAAAAAAGGTCTTAAACATATTGCATTAGTGTCAATTCAGTCTTAAACATATTTTTGATGTTAATTCAGTTCTAAACCTTTTGCATTGATACCAATTAAGTTTTAAACATTTTATTGGTGTCAATTCAGTCATAATCCTCCTACATTTGTGTCAATTCAGTCTTAAATTTTTTGTATTTATGCCAATTGAGTTGATCCGATAAATTTTGTCTGAAAATCGCTGACATAGACATCTATTGTCCTACGTGGTACGGCTAGCGCCGACTTAGACATTTTTCATAATATTCTAATATTTTAAATAATTTTTTAAGCATTTTTTGGTTTTTTTAAAATTATTTACAATTATAAAAATAAAATATATTAAAAAATATTCACGTTAGTACTAGTCTTACGACGTAGGACAATTGATGTCCACGCTAGCAATTTTCGATCAAATTGATCGAAATGACTCAATTAGCATAAATATAAAGGATTTAGGACTAAATTGACACTAATGCAAAAGATTTATGGCTGAATTGGCACACACAAAAAAAAGTTTAAGACTGAATTAGCATTAATGCAATAAATTTAGAACTTTTTTGACACGTTTCCTCAACACCAACTATAGGTAGGTTATTCCATTCTCCGTTTCCTTAAGCTTCCTATTTTACGCGGATTTCAAATCCACATCACTTGTAAATATCATTGTTTTTGACTTATTACTTTCTTATACTCGTATTTAATTTGTGAATTTGTGTGGGGACAAGTTGCTTGTTAAAACCAAAGCATCCGGAGAGAGTTGAATCAAGTCAAATAGTGGAGGTTGCACAATGGTCCAAAATCCATATTTTAACTCACGTTTGATAATATGAGTCGCATTTAGTCTTTAAAACAAGCTCAAGTGGGGTCATAAATGGTTACTTAATAACTTAGTGGATCTTAAATGAATTGATAAACGAGTTAATTATATTAAGTGAATCCTATATAAATTTATGATTTTTAAATTTTCTGATGATTTTTAACTTTATATTTCTTTTTTTTTTCTTTTTCTTCTACGAAATCGGCCGGTCCTCCATCACCATCAACAGTTGCTAGTCACCGGCCATCACCGATCGCCGATTGTTGCCAGTAGAGGAAGAAGAAAATTCGGCGATTTCCTAGTTTAAAAATTTTTAAAAAAAAATAAAAAAAAATTGTTACAAGCAAGTATTGGATTATATATGAAAGTGCTTTATCAATATGGGTCGAGTGGGTTGTGTCGGGCGTGGGTCACTAGATTTACATTGCATGAAAATTAGTAAAAAAACATGTTTTGTTTTTTGATCAAATAGTCAAAAACATGTTAAATATGTCAATATGGGTCGGACCATTTTCGACCCACCCATTTGCCAGGTTTAATGGTTACATCCAGTTATTAAAAGATCAATGACATGCTTGTGGATTTGTTTTTATTTAATTACGGTCAATTCCATGGCACAAAAAAAAGGGGTATAGTCAAGACTCAAGAGGCCTACCAAGATCAAGGTTTTGCATATGAATTGAGATAAATCTTTTTTTTTAAACAATTCGACGCATTCCACAATTTCTTCTCCACCCCCTTACGAAATTTCTAAATCGTTTTCCACATGTTAGCTTGGGTATGTGTTTTAAAGTATTCATACTTTTCTATAGTACACGTGTGTTGGTAATTTTTCATAAATTTCAAATACCGTATATCTCATACATCTTTTGGAGCGATGGAAAATACTAGTGTAAAACACATATTTTTATAATTAAAATGAAAGTTCTTCAAATTCTAACTCGAGCACCGTCCATAATTTCATCATCAATCAAAACAAAAGGCCTCGCATATTTTTCTTATATATATATATATATATATATATAGGCCGTGTGTTCTCGGTGCAATTGATCCCGCGTTAGAATTGTATCTAACAAGCAAAGTAATTTTGAGCGGAAGCTATAGGCTCATCATTTCGTAGGTTAAGTCTTACTCGATACATGTGCATTGAACGGTTTGCTTAAGGATTTAGTTGAGTAAAAAGTTTAAGCACACGATGTTATAAAAAAAAAATTGAGGAAATTTTATTGTACAAGCTGCGTTTGGGAACGTTTATTGTTCTTGAGCACAGTTTTTGAACAGCAATATTTTTTTTGTGTTTCTGTTCCCGGCTACGATTTCTGGGAACAAAAACGCGTATGGTAAGTAAAAAAATAAAAAAAAAAACACTTTTTTTCACCGCTCGTCGCCGGCCGCGGCGACCGGGGGTGGTGGCCGCGTCGGCAGCTACGGTGGCCGGCGGGTGGTGGCCACGTCGGCCGCGGTGAGTGATGGTTCCAAAAGTGTTCCAAAAAAGTGTTCAAAAATCCAGAAGCAAGTTTTTTTTGTTTCTCCAAAAGTGTTTCCCGGTCCACTTTTGGAACATTTTTTAACCATACGCGTTTCTGTTCCAAAAGTGTTCCGGAAACACCTTTGGAACATAAACACTTTTCCTAGAGCGTTTCTAGAGCGTTACCAAAGGCAACCTAAATATAAAATTTTTTGCAGAGGTATGTTTTCTTTTTCTTTTGAATATCCGTTCTCGCGAAATAGTGTGTCAAGTGATTGCCTAACACATTTCCTAAAATATAAATACAAAAGGGCAAACAATTCGTTCCATAAATATGGACACAATTTAAATATTAATGCGATTAGTAAAAATATCTTTATTTTTTTGGTCGAAAATTTTAAAATATTTCATATATTCAAGATTTTTTTTTAACTTAAATCATGCCAAAAGAAAGAAAGAAAATTAGAAACTCAAACACTCCCACCCAACGCCGCCGGATCGCATCTCTCTTCCGATGGAGTCTCCACTGGCGTTACCTTCGTCGGAGGACGAGTCATCTGAGGTCACACAAGCCCATGAAGAAGACAGAGACGCACCCCCTGGAGAAGAAGAAGAAGAAGATTATGATGAACAAGAGACAGCCAAATCCCGTAAACGGACGAGGGCCAAGAAGGGTCGCGATCCGACGAGGAAAGCTTGGAGCAAAGCCGACGAATTGCGGGTCCTAAGGCGGTTGATCGAGTTCTCCGAGCAAAAGAAGGAGAACCCAGTCTACGATTGGGACGACATTTACAAATTCGTAAGCAGCAATCTCGAGACCTTCTACACGAAGGATCAGGTGAGACGCAAAGTGCATACCTTGAAGAACAAGTACAGGGACCCGGTTAAGCTGGGCAAGAAGAAACAGGCTATTTCCCCGGATGAACTGGCTGCGTATGAATTATCGAGGAAACTGTGGTGTGACGAGGTAAAGGGCGAGTCGAGTGCGAGAAATCACGGGAATGGTGAGACTGAGACGGGTGATAGGATGGGTTTGGCTGCGCTAAAGGCCAAACTGCTCATGTTCGACAAAATGCCCAAACGAATGGACTCGGGGTTCTTGGATGAGATTAAGAGGGCTAATGTGACTGGAATTGATGAGGAATTCCTGAGGGCTGGTTTGGGGTTGATCGAAAGGAAGCAAAGGGCAGAGCTGGATGAGAAGTGGAGGAAGTTGCGAATGGCTGAACTGGCAGCTATTGCGGAGCGGGCTGAATTGATCCGTCTTGCTTTGGAGGCGATTCTGGAGGCTTATGAATCAAGAAAGCTTTGAATGTGATGTTCAGGTAGTATGTTGTGCCTCTGATGACCTAGAATTGAGAAGGGTTAGGTAGAAAGCGAAATGTCATTCTATTGGGTCAAGCTTGCGGCTGCAGGTGCTCTTGCTTCATCAAGTGTTTATAAGTTGCAACTTCACCCATAAAAGCTTATCTAATTGGACTTCTTTGGTGTCCTTAGATCCGAGTCCTGGATATTGAGTTCATATGGCATGAAGAGAGGCTCTACATGTTTTTGAAATTTATGCTGTTTCTTTGCCGGCTCTTGTATGGTATCAAATGTTGCAAGAACTTTGGTTCTTCACCGTCTTGGCGATGATTAATTGGTATCCATGTTTGTCAGATACTGTTTTGCTTGATATGGCATGATACAAGAGTCCGGCGTGATAGCTATATTACCGTTTAATCTGTTGATGTTCATATGAACTATGCGTTTGCTGATCGCCAAATTTTATTTGCAGTCTTCCTCATTGCCTGTAGTTTACACTGACAGCTTGGCAAGCTCGTGTTATTTGAAGCTGCATTAACTTCCCATGACTTCATAACCTCAACTTCCCATGACTTGATAACCGAGTGATGAGATTGTGTTTGTGTCCGTGCTCCACAGTTTGAAGAACAAATAGAATAATCTTCACTCCGCTTATTCAATCTATTATAGGAACACCGAAGGGCGTAAATGTGATGGAAAATCAGATATACAGTGTCAACTGTATTGCGACTCGGGCGCAGGAGCGCAATGAGAGAAGGAGCGCAATGAGAGAAGTATGAGACAATGAGTAGAGATGGAAATTCTGCCTCGATCTGTTTTAGAGGAAGATTTTCTTCAATTCTACGCGAAGTTTTTTAGAAAGAGATTAACATTTCCACTTGAGGCTCGAGGTCCCTTCAATTCTGCATAAACGATGTTTCCGGAGGCCGTTTATACCTGGGAAGAAGCTGTTGCTGTCAGATTGTCTTATGCGATTCAGTGAGCCATTCCTAGTGTTGTCAAGGATCTCAAGATCTTACTCAAAACACTTCACGGCTTATTTCAATCTGCGAGAGGCGGCTGCTTCAGAATCTTTTCAATACCCGTTATTAGGGAAAGTCTGCATGAAATTGCCTTGATAGAGAGTTGCGCTATGTCGCCGGTTTGTGCTTCCAGGATTGAAATGCTATCTAGGAGTTACAGTTCCGTCTTCCCTCCTACGACTGTTCAATTTTGTTTCAAGTTCATTCTATGGAGGTGCTTGACAAAAGCTTCCTTGGCTCAGCAAATTGGGTGCTTTGTACTGTTAGCAATTTCTCATGACGTCGCCTCCTGGCTCGGGTCATGGAAGGAGGAGGAGGAAACTGGAACTTGGGCAAATTAACATAACACAACAGTTAACGCCAGTTACGCCTCCAACAGTAGATTTCTTGGGGTGAATTCCAACCAATTATTCTTAATCAGAGTAATATCGAAAACCCGTATAACATTCTCACAACTGTGGAGGTCGGAGCATCGCTCGTGATGGTCAGAATGGCGGTCATGGCGGTGGAGGCCGGAGAGCGAGGAGATGGGGAGAGAATAAAGAGGAAGAGATTGAGAAGAGAGGTGTGAACTTGAACGATGAAGAGAAAAGACTCGTGGAAGATAAAAATTTAAACCCCGGAGCAAACTTTACATCGTTTTACCCCTTCATCTTGAGGATCCGGATCGTTTGCCATTCTCTTAGAATGGCAGGCACCTGCCCTTGCAATCTGGGCCATCTGTTTTTAAACGGACGGCCCAGATCTCCTATTTTTAGAGGGCAACTTTTTGGGTTTTTTATTTTTTATTTTTTTTAATAATAATCTGGGTCATCCCTGCATAACACGGATGGTCCGGATTCAAAGGAAATGGCAGACGATCCCTTCGCTCGTCTTTTGTAGCCACCAGCGAGTCATGTGCTTTTTCCAATTTAAAATTATGTCCATAAGGAAAAAAAATAAAATTAAACACATAAATATTATTCCTTTTCCACATCGTTTTCCTTTTCATTTTTTTTGGGTCAGATTTCCTTTTCATTTCACTACTTCACTTATTCAATTGAATACTAAGTTCAATTAAATGATTCAAGTGTTGTAAATAAAACGGCGATCTTTGGAATCAACTCAGAGAATTCTACCGGGAATATAATGAGAGAAAGAAGGGACAAGAGAAAAGTAGGAGCAGAATATCAACTCATATATCATTGTCTTCAACAAGTTATACAAGCCTCTATTTATAGGCAAGATAGTACAAATGATCATGAAATATAAAAGCCTAGCTGTCATATCTCAGGTCCCTCCTAGCCTCCAACTCCGATACCAATCCAAAGCCTAGCTGTCATATCTCCCAATCTGAAAAATGTTCCCATAACGTGGGTTAGCACGACGGTTAGCAAGAAAAACATTCAACCCCACCATAGGGGTCCTAAGACTCCCTAAAACCAACTAAAAAGGACAATCATATAATCAAGGCATCAAGAGCATGTAACAACATCAATTTAGATCATTAGGCATCAACAATATAAAGTAATGAGAATGCCAATGCAATATGAAATGACGTGCTCTTCAATCATCTCACCATCGCCAAGTCAATTGACTTGCGACCCTACTCCAAGGCATCCACGACGCATGGTACGACTCTCCCCCGCACACAGCTCAAGATCCTCAAGTACGTACAAATCCCCGCACACAGCCCAGGGGCGTCACGACGCGTGGTACGACTCTACCCAGCACACAGCACAGGGTCGTCAAGTCCGTACAAATCCCCGCACACAGCTCAGGGGCATCAACTCAATTCAATGCACTGAAGAGTAATATCTCCATATATCTCATCAATATCGTTCCATGTACAATGTATGCTTGTCCATGTATGTCATGATTCACAATCTCATATTTTGCAGGCGATAACTCAATCGCAAAGCCAACATACCAATGTCAATGTCCACAATGACAAGTACATGGAAAACAAATATCATAGCATTGAATTTAATCAAGCAGAGCACATGAGAAATGAATCATCAAGACCAACAGGCTACCACTTCCTCTCTTTGATGCTCTCGGGTCACCGAGGTTCTAGCCAATCAAGTCACATTCTTATCGAGCGAAAGTAATCAAACTCGGTTCTTAAGCAGAGAATTTCAGCACTACACAGTTATACGAGTCGTCCGTTTTAAATTAGTAAATGAGCTCCTAAAATCATCAAATTTTACCACGTTGTACTTAAGACCATGGGGAACGTTGTGTCAAGAAATCTCGAATTGATCCCATCTAGAAAAATTGCAGTAATTCATGAAATCTAGAGGAAATCTGACCTTCAGTAAACCAGTGCCAACGTCACAGAAATAAATATATTTCGTGGGGTTAACCACATCAGAAAAATCCCAAATTTTTATATGTTGTAGTAAAAGATGTCCTCTTAAACTTTCATGAAGGGAAGTTGATCTAAATCATTCTCCAAAAATCAGTTTAAAAATCACGAACGGTAAGGGGTCTCAGCTAAACTGGTCAGAAACAGCTTGAGCTCGTGTGGTTCTAAGGAAATTATAAATATCACTTCAAATCCAAAAATTCCGAAATTAAATTACGTTATAGAGAAAGGACGTGACGAACAAGTTTCATGAAGGAAGTTTGGTCAGATTCTCATCACAATACGATTTCGAATTGGTCATTCTCCTACCAACTCACGCCAACAAAATCTGACCTGTTACAATCCTGTGTAGTCACGGTTTTTAATCACTAAACCAGACTTAATCTCTTCCATTCAACCAACCATTGACTCTATACAAAGCACTAATATGATCCTACCATATACAAGACAATCGAGCATAACGCAAATGGATTTTTGTGTCCAAAATGGCCATTAAGAATGTTGACACCTAAATTTTGATCAACTTTTTTATTTATTTATTTTTATTTTTATTTTTATTTTTATTTTTATTTTTATTTTTATTTTTATTTTTATTTTGAAAATTCATAGAAAATCCATAAAAAGTTGAAAAAATTGAAAAATCAATTTTGGTGACCTTAGCCAAGTTAAATGAACCATTTTGACCAATAAAATAATTTTCATAATTTTCATTTTTTTATATATATTTTCGAAAAATACAAAAAAAAAGAAAAAAAAGAGAAATAAAATCAAGAAAATCAAGAAAAATAATATTTGAGGTCACAAAGATATATAAAAATAGTCGGTATTTTTATTTTTATTTTATCTATTTTCTAACCTCATAAATAGTAAAATTCAGGTTTGATTTTAGGTGTTCTCTAATCACCATAAAATTGAATTTGACAAAAATATTAGTAATGATTAAAAGGAAAAGGAGGGAAACATCATCATTTAAAAGGAAAAGGGGACTAATGATTTTGTCTTCTCTTTTTGTTATTTTATTTTATTTTTACTTTTATTATTTTATTATTTTATTATTATTATATTTTTTTTCTTCTTTTTCTCTCTCTCTCTCTCTCCCCCACTCCCTCTCTCCTTCCCGCTGCCTATTTATCTCTTCCCCCTCCTCCTCTTCCTCTTCTTCTTCTTCTTCTTCTTCTTCTTCTTCTTCCTCTCTCCTCTCCCTTTCCCGAACCATCTCACTGTTCCGGTCATAACTCCGTCGTCCAATATCAGATCGAGGTGAAACCACCTCCAATAGAAAGCTTATCGTCTTATCTTTCCAGGGATATATTATAAGGCTCATTTGGCCCAGCCATTCGTCCGATGGAGCCGTTTGAATGAGCAAAGGTCGCTGCTGACCCTGTAACGACCAGTTTCTGCCGCCGCCGTCGTCCTCCACGATCAGCCCTTCCGGCGACCTTTTCGCCTCCCTCTGACCATCACAGGTTAAGTTAAGATGTCCTTAACAATTTCCCGTTGGTTTCGTGAATTTTCGAGGTCTGGTTAAATTATGGTGATTTTTTGAAAAACAGTCGACGAAAATCGAGCGAATTGAGGTATTGTGGTCATATCTCACTCATTTGGACTCCTTTTAAGGTGAAATTTTCGGTGATGGCTTCCTAAGATGATAGGCTATGTTCTGGAATTTTAAGGTTCCTGAATATTTGCTGTGTATTTACTTTATGTCATAGCATTTCTATATTTCGCATAAAAGACCCAGAATCGGAAGGCCGAGCCTCCTGTTGGTGTCTAAATATTTGCTGCGTATTTACTTTATGTCATAGCATTTCTATATTTCGCATAAAAGACCCAGAATCGGAAGGCCGAGCCTCCTGTTGGTGTCTAAATATTTGCTGTGTATTTACTTTATGTCATAGCATTTCTATATTTCGCATAAAAGACCCAGAATCGGAAGGCTAAGCCTCCTATTGGTGTCCAATGTGTTTTATTTATTTATTTTCTGTAAATTATATTGTGCTACCTCAGAATCGGAAGGCCGAGCCTCCTGCTGGTGGTTTATACCCCCCACACATTGTTGCACGAGCACCGACGGACTCCGACGTCGTAAAATTCATCGGATCCCATCTCCTTTGCTTATGTTTATGTTGTATAATGACTTAATATCTTCTTTATTATTATTTTTTTTTTTGCATTGTGTTGCGTCCTATAAAAATAAAAACAAAAAAAATGCTAGATTGGATGGTTGCAGATGAGCCACGTGTCGTGATCCGATGATTTTCAGAATAAAAAAAATATTTTTAACATTAAAAGAAATAAATTTCGAATTTTACAACAATTAAAATGATTCGATTGTCACCGAGACGCCACGTGGCGAGTTAGGGACCGTTCAGTTGGGACTTATTTTCAGGAAATTTATAATAAAAAAAATCAAATAAAAAAAATTCAAAAAAAGTGAATATTAAGGAAAAATTCAAAAAAAAAATTGAGAAAAATTGCAGAAAATTCAATCTACTTAGGTACCGAAAAGGCGCAACTCTGACAGTTGACGTAACTAAGTCCCCGAACCCATTTCTCTGGTTATCGTAGAATTGAATAGAAACTCCCGACTATTCAATAGGGTGGTCCAATCATACCCTCCAAAAAAATGATTGGTGGCGACTCCATGGCATGCACACTTAGCACATGTCACTAGACCACACTGAAGGTCGACTACGCATACCTCCGTTGCGATTTGGGTAACGGGCCTTGGGAGAGGCCTGCGTCCGACCAGACTGGACGGCCCATTAGCCCTCGAGAGCCCACGGCGAACCTCGAGAGGGTCGCGACAGACTGGCGACTCCGCTGGGGACTGGTTCTTAACCATTTAGTGGACTTGAGCCGATTAAGAAGTTGATTGTTTTATGCAGACGCTCTTCAAATTGAAGTATGTACTTTAATCCTTGAGGTGTTAAACATTTTTGCAGATTGGAGAAATAAGGGGTGTAGCCCGTGATTAACATTGTCTTATGCAGGTTGGCGTAGGAATGTATGTTGTGTGGGTGATTTGAAGCGCTGATTGATAAACTGTTATGCATGACTTGCATTGTGATGATCACGACACCTGAACACACACAACCGCGCCTAAAACCCCAGGCGCCCCTATAAGCAAACAATAGAATGAATTGAAAATGGAACCTCCGTGAGGAAAAACACGGGGTAATCCATTTTTAAATTCGCTCACTTCGAACTATGGATTGGGTCCCAATGCAACGATAGTTGTGCAATGGAACCTACCCTTTCTAGAACTCGAGGTGGGAGCCTTTAAGCCTCAGGAACCCCACCATTTAGGTGTCAAAACTTCACAAGTTTACATGCGCATGATCGATGTGTTTGACATGTCTTAGCCCCTTCAAAAGGTCTGTAAGTATCATTCCTTTCACCCTTTGAACTCAGTATAACTTTTTTCCATATGCTAACACGCCTTTCTACCTATCACAGGGCAGGTAGCTTTAATCACGGAACCAAGAATAACTCGTATTATAACTCGTCTCCGAGCCAAAATGGAGCAAGAGGAGTTGGGATCTCGCGTGAATAGTTTGGAAGGTCAGATGGCGTCAATGGCCACCATGCTAGCAGAAATGAAAGCCATGATGGTGGCTGCACAAGAAAGAAATCATGACCTCAGCCAGGATGCTCCGCCCGCACCCCCCAATGCTTTGAATGTGGCGCGAACTCGGGAAGAGAATGTGGCCGAGAATGTTAATCGAGTGTTAGCAGCTGATGCACTACCGAAGGCCGTGTCTGCAGTCATCGACCTAGAAAAAGACAAAAAGGAGAAACCCCCGGGCAAAATCGAAGAAGGCGCAAAGAGACTAGCGAAGATAGAGGAATGCCTAAGCAGCCAAGGGTATGAGCTGGCTCGATTTGACAAGATATCACCATTTGCAAAAATTGAAGCGCCATTAGACTATAAAGAACCTGATTTCGTCAGAAAATACAACGGGACGAGCTGCCCCCGAGCCCACTTAAAATATTACCTACGCAAAATGGCACTTTTTTCTGACTACGTTCCCTTGCTGATGAACACGTTTCAAGAGAGTCTGGCGGGTGCTGCTCTGGCTTGGTTCATCGAATTAGATTTGGAGGACTATGATGGATGGGAAGACCTGGCGGAGGACTTTTTACATCAATATAAGTTCAATACTGCTACAGCCCCTTCCAGAGAAGAATTGCTGAGGACCACTAAAGGGAAGAATGAGGCAATCCGTGCCTACGCTCAAAGATGGCGGGCCTTAGCAACACAAGTCAAACCGTCCATTCCAGAGGACGAGCTGGTCGACCTTTTCTTGAGAGCGTTGCCTTACGAGTATTTCGATAGGCTGAACACATCTGGTTGTCAAACATTTGTACACCTCATAAAAATCGCGGAAAGGCTGGAATGGGCGATGAGGGAAAGGAAAGCACCAGAAATCGCAACAAGACGCCAATATCCGGCCCGAAGGGAGAAGGAGGCTGAAGTTGATGTGGCCTTCGTACCAAACCCACCCAACCCTAAGCAGTTCTCCAATTCAAGTACGGTGCAAGGAAACTCGTCGATGTCGGTACAGAAACCATATGAACTAAGGAGGAAGTTGCCTCCCAAGCAGTTCACCCCCCTGCCAAGGCCGTTATCGAAATTACTTTCTATGTTACTAGAGGAGCACTTAGTGGCTAAAGAGCCTCCAAGGCCGAATCCGGTGAAGTTTAACGGGTACGATGAAAGCCAGTCATGTGCCTATCACATGGGAGAGAAGGGCCATAACGTAGACAATTGTATTGTTTTGAAGCACAAGGTGCAAGCCCTTATCGATAATTGCATCCTTGAATTCGACAAAACAGAGCCGAACGTGCAAAATAATCCACTTCCTAATCACCAAACCGTGGGGGTGATCTTCGACAACAAGTTCGACCGGCTCTTCTCCAAGGATTCCAAATGGTCGAAGGACGAGGGGATAGAAACGACATCGGAGGAACTTGATTTGACCAGCTTGTCTTTGGGAGATTTTGTCAAATCACTCGACGGCGACGCTCTTACCATGGAGTAAAGAGATATCTATCTCTCTTCGACGCATCTAAATCCACATTAGGTGCCTCGGGCTTTTTCTTACGTGTTGTATTGTAATATAAGTATAAAAAAAACAAAAAAAACAAAAAAAACAAAAAAACAAAAAACAAAAAAATTCATCAAAAAATCAAAAATCCAAAAAAGGGGACGTGTGGGAGCCACAAATCGGTCAATGACGCAAAAAAAAAAAAGAAAAAAACTGAGACCTGATTTCCCACATGTCTCATGGTTTGCAAAGTTTTGGGATGCGAGGATGCCCAATGATATGAGGGCTAGCTCCCATCCTACCCTTTCAATTTTTCTTAAGACGTCTCTCAAAGAAGTTTATCATTACATGAACTTTCTCTATTTTATAACCGTCTTTGTGACACTTCAAGCATGCCATTCCAAGCATACATAGCAGTTGTTAAATAACTCAGGTTCCCGAGGAGGAGCTTCCCTCCTAAATGGGGAATAAAACGATGCGGAGCCATCCATTCCAGCGACGATCAAAAGCAAGGGAATCAGATGGCGGTGCTTCCAAATGACGAAACAAGGAGTACCCCTTTTCATAACATAAGTCTGACTCAATGTTTTCAAGAGCGTTCTAATGGCTCAATTTGTGAACAAAATCTTTGAGAAAACCTGAAAAAGTTTCTCATCACCTGAAAATCTCTGTGAAAAGAATGCTTGAAAAGAAAATCTCAAGTTTTATCAATACCTTCTTTGAATAGAATGAAAAGCACGAATTCATAGATGACCAGGATTGGCAAAACTCGTGGGAGCAAGTCTCTCCCTTTTCTCCGAGAAGCCCAGCCAGGGGCAAACTCTCATGATCCCCCCTAAAAGTGCAACAGACCAGGGTCATCAAATCCAAAGAGGACAAACAGCGAAACCGGCCTCACCGGGGCAAATTGCTCGAAAAGCACGAAAGGACGAAACTTCGGAGGGAGTACCTCTTTTCAGAAATTCCAAATGAAGTCAGATAAAAACCCACGTCTATTTCTTCACATGCAGGTGCATGGACTCCTTCAGATGAGATTAGAAATCTCCAACAAAAGCGGAAAGCGTTAAGGCATGACTGGGGCATGCGAATCAATTTTGCCCTGGGCAAAGAAAGACGTTTCTTCTTTGGCAAAATCCGTAGACGCAATGACAGAGTTATCTGCATCAGAAATAAACCCCAGGATACAAACCTAGAGGCGGTAACTTTGTATCGTTCCAATTTGATCTCCATAAATCCCATGCTTAACATGAGTTTTCCTCATTTAACAGGAAGTCGTTGGCGCCAAAAGCCACAAAAGAAAAGAACTCGCCAATGAGGAGGCGAATAAAATTATTAACCTTGGGAGTCAGCACTCCAAGGAAGGGTCTTTGATCAAGTGAAGGAACTATGAAGAGTGACGCTGGAATGCGCCCAAAAACACAAATGGATTTCCTCTGTGGCAAATCCTCGAGAATGATTCATCGCCAACCAAACGGAGGAATCGTGGCCACAATATAGATGGCCAATTTCTACAAGCCGCGCGTTTGTGTTCAAATGAAAACACCAAGCAAGAACAATGTGGTATCGTTCCAATTTGTCTTGAATTATGGAACGCAAACTGACACTTATTGTTTGTTTTTTACAGGGGAGTCGCCTTGGAGACGAATAAGTTTTTACATCCCACGTACTACTTGTTAGGGTACATGACCGAGGGTAGGATGTATCGTTTCGATTTTCAAAAAAATTCGTGAATATACAATGATATGCTTCTCTTACATTTTCAGGGGTCTGCAGCCGCGACAGGTAGGTAAGTATCACTTTCCCAGTTAGCTGGAGATAAAGAATGTTAAAATCCTTTCAGTCGTTATGAAAATTATCCAATGCATCGATGTTCATGATTTAAATCGGGAGGTTGCCCAAAGCATGAATAAAACATGCACGATACATCACAAGATCCCCTCAATGGATAAATTTTGGGAAAGAAGGGAGTGAATTTTTCCAAATATCATTATTTGTCAAATCATTCAAAAGGAAGTTTACTCAAAAGAGAGGCGAGCCTAATCCAAACATGTCCAACACACACTTGAGAGATGAGTGGAGTGGGCAGATAGCAAAATCTGGGTCTACGATGGTAGGGACCATTTGCAGCGATTACATGGGTTGGGACGACAGAGGCATTCGTTTCATATCCCCAAACACTACAGGTGACCATTGATAAACCCCTTTGAACGGCGTTTTTCATTCTTAACCCTATCAAGAACCACCCCACATCGGGGCAAAATGGTGGTGAGTCCAGTAGCATCAGGAGAAAATGGTTAGAAATTTTCTTGCTCGGACTAACATTAATCTTTGTGTGTTGTTTATATGGTAATCCAAGTGCCATAGGATGATGAGAAGCATTCATTTCTCTATCCCACACACCATATCCTTTGCATAGCCAAGTTGAGCCTGCGAATTCATTTCATAAACCCATTGGTGATCATTGCAAGTTCCAAAACAAAGGCAAATCACTTCAGGAACGGAGAAGTTCAAGACTTAGGGTTTACGAAGAAACTACTAAGTTGATACTCAAGCGTGCTAAGAGCCAAGTCATATATCTAGCACAATTGACAAGCATCCCACTTGCGACAAGGGATTAAAGAAATCCCCAGCATCAAGAAAAAGCAAAGTGCCTGGTAAAAGCGAGGCCGATGCTCGGGTGAACAATTTGATCGATCCCTAAAGAAACCTGGTAGGGAAAAGAAGAGGGAAAAACCCCTAATGGAGTCAGATCAAGAAGACTGCTCCCCAAATGATGTCAGCCGTGGAGCAAAAACACAGAAAGAGTTGTCAACCTCTTAATACCACAAGAGACGCTCTCTAAAGAGTTTGTACACACCTCAAAAACGGTTGCACGTCTCAAAAATTGAAGATACAGAATGGAAATGACAGGTGACAAGTTTGCAATGATCACCAAGGTCAATCCCCTCATAAATTCTGGGCCAAAAACAAGCTTTTTTCGGTCCCCAATCCTACCAACATCATAACCCTGAAACAGCCTTCTCTGACTAAGACACTTGGGTTAACATATAGCTTAGCTCGAAGAGGTACGAGCAAGACTATTTCTTTCTCATTTTGCAGGGTTCTTGACTTGTAAACCCGAAGCAGATGGTGAAAACTTTCGTTCAATGGCTTTGACTAAAAAATGAGTCCCCCTTGAAAACCAATACCAAGCCCAACATTATGGTCCCGTGGAAGACATCCCGACCGATCAAAATGTATGCGCTGCGAATGAGCCTAAAACCTAGACACAGGTTAATAGGGAATTGAGTGCATCCCCTATAAAAATCATTACCTCAAAACAGGTGAGATAGCCTCCTTGTCGAGAAATATTCCAATTGATGTTTTGAACAATCTATTTTTGGAATTTTTCAAACTGTTGATCCAGATTTTCCATGCAAGGAATTTGTGATCACATCTGCATGTTGCAAGAATGCTTTGGACAGCCTCCGGCATCAAAATGCACATTTCATTATTAAAACTTAAATCATACGGTTTTGTCAGATGGACAACCGTCGTCTTCCCAAAGATTGCTAACGTTTTCTTGGTGAAGAAAAAAATTTTCAGGCTCGAACTTCTGCAGGATCCATTGGAGACGCCAATCTCCTAGAAGAAGGCCTCGCTCTAAAGAGAAGAACGTACAAATCTATTTTTCTGCAGGATACCTGGAGAACCCAGCTCCCAGAAAAGTCACTTCCCGCATCATCAGCGTACCAGTGAAATTTTCGCCAAAATAAAATCTTTCACTGCTTCAAAACTGAATTCCCGACAAACTTCGGGATCTCTAAAAAAAAGGGGGAAGAAAAACCCTTTCAAAAGAAACAGTCTCATCGGACGTGGAGAACCCTCGTCATGAGATCCCTTTTCAAAAATATCAAACAGTCTCATCAGACGTGGAGAACCCTCGTCATGAGACCCCTTTTCAAAATTTAGGCAGTCTCATCGGACGTGGAGAACCCTTGTCATGAGACCCCTGTTCAAAAATCAAGCAGTCTCATCGGACGTGGAGAACCCTCGTCATGAGACCCATTTTCAAAATTTAAGCAGTCTCATCGGACGTGGAGAACCCTCGTCATGAGACCCCTGTTCAAAAATCAAGCAGTCTCATCGGACGTGGAGAACCCTCGTCATGAGACCCCTTTTCAAAAATCAGGCAGTCTCATCGGACGTGGAGAACCCTCGTCATGAGACCCCTTTTCAAAGCAACACAAGGTAGAAACCGCCTGAAGGGTCAAAACAATGGTAGAAACCGCCTGAAGGGTCAATGTATGGTAGATACCGCCTGAAGGGTCAAACCCATGGTAGAAACCGCCTGAAGGGTCAACACAAGGTAGATACCGCATGAAGGGTCAAAATAATGGTAGAAACCGCCTGAAGGGTCAATCAAAGGTAGAAACCGCCTGAAGGGTCAATCCAATAGTGAAAATCACTTAAATGGTCAACTCAATGGTCCAATCCACCATACGGATCAAAATCATTGGCAAATCTCAAATGGGACGCGTCTTCATTAGATTCCTATCAGTTAGGAATCCCATTATGGTTTGACCTACCATACGGGTCAGAGCTTAACCTCTCTAGGATACTCTAGTAACGAGTTCCTAGAAATTCTCTTGAATCCATCAAACACCGCGAAAATCGCACAAACATCGAACAGGTAAGTGGCAGGTATGTCTCTCTATTATCTCACTCTCTCATGTCAAAATGTTTCCCCCTTCAAGAAAGAGCATACATGGACAAGCATGAAAATTGGATGTTATGACTCCTTTTCCTTTAGTTTCCCGAGTCGAGTCGATCAGGACTCAGGTGTCACCTTGTCTTTGAGAGAAACCTCTAACGAGATTCCTCTCAAAAAGGGGCAGCTGTTGACACCTAAATTTTGATCAACTTTTTTTTTTATTTTATTTTTTTATTTTTATTTTTATTTTTATTTTTATTTTTATTTTTATTTTGAAAATTCATAGAAAATCCATAAAAAGTTGAAAAAATTGAAAAATCAATTTTGGTGACCTTAGCCAAGTTAAATGAACCATTTTGACCAATAAAATAATTTTCATAATTTTCATTTTTTTATATATATTTTCGAAAAATACAAAAAAAAAGAAAAAAAAAGAGAAATAAAATCAAGAAAATCAAGAAAAATAATATTTGAGGTCACAAAGATATATAAAAATAGTCGGTATTTTTATTTTTATTTTATCTATTTTCTAACCTCATAAATAGTAAAATTCAGGTTTGATTTTAGGTGTTCTCTGATCACCATAAAATTGAATTTGACAAAAATATTAGTAATGATTAAAAGGAAAAGGAGGGAAACATCATCATTTAAAAGGAAAAGGGGACTAATGATTTTGTCTTCTCTTTTTGTTATTTTATTTTATTTTTACTTTTATTATTTTATTATTTTATTATTTTTATTATTATTATATTTTTTTTTTCTTCTTTTTCTCTCTCTCTCTCTCCCCCACTCCCTCTCTCCTTCCCGCTGCCTATTTATCTCTTCCTCCTCTTCCTCTTCCTCTTCTTCTTCTTCTTCTTCCTCTCTCCTCTCCCTTTCCCGAACCATCTCACTGTTCCGGTCATAACTCCGTCGTCCAATATCAGATCGAGGTGAAACCACCTCCAATAGAAAGCTTATCGTCTTATATTTCCAGGGATATATTATAAGGCTCATTTGGCCCAGCCAATCGTCCGATGGAGCCGTTTGAATGAGCAAAGGTCGCTGCTGACCCTGTAACGACCAGTTTCTGCCGCCGCCGTCGTCCTCCACGATCAGCCCTTCCGGCGACCTTTTCGCCTCCCTCTGACCATCACAGGTTAAGTTAAGATGTCCTTAACAATTTCCCGTTGGTTTCGTGAATTTTCGAGGTCTAGTTAAATTATGGTGATTTTTTGAAAAACAGTCGACGAAAATCGAGCGAATTGAGGTATTGTGGTCATATCTCACTCATTTGGACTCCTTTTAAAGTGAAATTTTCGGTGATGGCTTCCTAAGATGATAGGCTATGTTCTGGAATTTTAAGGTTGCTGAATATTTGCTGTGTATTTACTTTATGTCATAGCATTTCTATATTTCGCATAAAAGACCCAGAATTGGAAGGCCGAGCCTCCTGTTGGTGTCTAAATATTTGCTGCGTATTTACTTTATGTCATAGCATTTCTATATTTCGCATAAAAGACCCAGAATCGAAAGGCCGAGCCTCCTGTTGGTATCTAAATATTTGCTGTGTATTTACTTTATGTCATAGCATTTCTATATTTCGCATAAAAGACCCAGAATCGGAAGGCTAAGCCTCCTATTGGTGTCTGTCGCGACCCGTCCGAAAGCGGACGCGGCTAATGGATTACCGATCGCGGGCCTTGGATCGGCGCGGGCCCTCCCAGGCCCATACCAAATCGCGGCGGGAGTATTTTTCAAAGGATTCGGCGATAAGAGCCGATCGATTTCGACCTTAGTGTGGTCGTGGTGGCATGTGCAACTTGTGCATGCATTTGGAGTCGCCACCGGTCTTTCTTGGAGGGTAGACCAGAAACCTTATTGACCGATTGGGAGAGATCGATCAATTCTGCGGAACCAGAGATTTTGAGTTCGGGGACTTGGTTACGCTGGTGTCGTTACCAACGCCCTTTCGGTACCTAACGCGAGTGATTTTCCTAGCTAAGAGTTCATGCAGACGCAATTTTGGGTGAGGTAGGCTTAATTCAGGGTTTCATGCAGATTGGAAGATCGTTCCTATCAATCACAAACAATTTAAATGAAAGCGCAACCAAATGCATAAATAAATCACATCGATGCACATCAATTCAAATCAATGGCTTCCTAGTATAACCATAAAGGCTTAAGGAATGTGTGACTTTGGACCAGGGGTAAGATGAGAAGATTTGGAGGCGATTAGCCCGAAGGGCAAAATCGTCAATTTTTGGAAGGTTTGGATACCGAATTACCCAAAATATTCCATGGCCAGTTGTTTGTGGCCATTTCCCATTTTTGAGATTTTTTTTGAATTTTTTATTATTATTATTATTTTTTTATATTTTAAAAAAAAATGTCTTAATAATAATAAAAAAAAAATATTTGACAATAGACAACACTCAACCAAATAAATAAGTTAACTACTAGACTGAAACAAATACATGCAAATCAAATCTATAATGGCAATATTTTAGAAAAATAACTTTGATATACGAATCGGGTGCGCAAAATATACCTGATTGGGCATCGATCTTCAATCGCTCAGCCCCAGCATACGACCGTCTCTATGCCCGTTACGGTCAAATGCTCGAGTCGAGATTGGCGGCGATCTCCGGAAAATTCTTCGACTCGAACCCCGAACTCATTCGGACTGCGAACTTTGAATTTTACCTAATGGGCCCCAAACCTTCAATTAGCTTGGGTCACATGCCTAGGACAAAGCCCAAAAGCTCGGCCCAACAAGCTAAGACACGTCCTTGGACTGATGGGCCATACGCCAGCTTAATGGGTCGCGGATCAAGCCCAACAGAGCTCGGCCTGGGCCCAAAACAAGGCACAACAGCCCAGCAAAAGAGCAAGCAGAGGGCTAGTCGGATGATTTCAGGTGGCTGTGTGCGATGGCCGATGCTGGGGTAGATGGTGGAGGTTCAGGGTGGTCGGAGTGGGACGTAGGTGGTCGGCGGTGGTCGGTTCAACGACGGCAAGGGTGGCGGATCGCGACGAACAGTGGCTATTCGCGAAGGAAGCATAGCATGGCGAAAACAGGGGAACGGCTTCAATTTCTGTTCTTGTTCGACCGAGGCGGCAGTCGACGGAACTGGGGGCGGTGACGGCTGGGGGACGTCGAGGGACGTCTGAGGTGGTCGCAGATGGGCGGAGTCGCGAGCTAGAGACAGCTGAATCGGCGGAACTCAGCCCAAACAAAAACGGGCGCAGAAACAGAGCACTGAAAATAAGACTGGTCTTCGGGACTGTTCCGGCGAGTCTGCAGCGGCTTGAGGCGGTCGGCTATGTCGGAGGAGATCAAGGGAAGCTAGAGGGATGGTGGAAGGCAGTAGGGGTGGTTGAAAGTCGCTGCACCAGATGAAACCGCAGCTACAAAGACCGGAGCCCAAAACAGGGCATGACGCTCGAGCTGGCTTCCAGCCGGCTTTCCGACCGTTCCGGGTGGCGATGGCTGTTCTGTGGCCATCAACAGGGGCTGAGGGAGATGATGGAAGGTCGGTGAGGGCTCGGTGATGACTCTCCTTGAGCTGTCGAGAAGCCGGCCGAGAACAACGTGGGAGCCCGGTGGAACCCCCCTAAAAAAACGTGAGAGCGCCCCGAGAGAGAGAGAGACCCCAAAGCCAGTCTACCACCCTCAGTTGTCTCTTCTTTTTCTTCTCTTTTTCCCCACCTTTGACTGCTTTTTGTTGATTCCACTGCTAATGAGCGGACGTGTTCTGCTCTGGTGACCAATTTTGGGAAGAATTCTCCCAAATTTTAGCAATTATCCGAATATGAAATCCTCTAAATTGAGGCCCTCAATGATCAAATCGAGTCAAATTAATCACACCAATGACTTCAAAAGGGTCAAAAACTTGTGGGTCAGCATTCAATTGCACGTGAAAGTCCATGGATTTGGATTAATTTTGTTTTATCCGAAACCCATGGACTAAATTGAAAGAAAGTATGCAATTTCGTCCAATTTATGTAATCATGTAATTTCGATGAATGGTTGGACTAATTTGCAATGCAGGGCAACCATATTAAATGTCAAGACCCCAAAAATACAAAAATTGTAAATTAAAAGACTTAAATGGCATTTTTTCGCCAAATTCAATTCCATATGTTATGAAGGAACACATGTAATGGAACTTGATTTTTGATTTTCTATGAGGTCAAAACGAAGAGAAAATATAAATAAAAATATTGACTACTTTTTACATTTTTGGGACCTCAAATATTATTATTTTTTTCTTGATTTTCTCTATTTTTATTTTTTTTTTCGGAAATAATAATAATAAAATAATATTAATATATATATATATATATATATATATATATATATATATATATAGTGTCAACAGCTGCCCCTCTTTGAGAGGAATTTCGTCAGAAGTTTCTCTCAAGGACAAGGTGACACCTGTGTTTCGATCGACTCGACTCGGAAAAGAAAAGAAAAGAAATCATGACATCCAATTTTCATGCCCATCAATGTGTGCTCTCTCTTAAAAAGAAATGTGCTCATTCGATTCCCTGATATGATGTAAGAAAGTTAAGGAGTAGATAGACTTCCCTGCTCCCTTACCTGTCGAATGCTTGCGGCATTTGTTGTGTCTGATGGGTTCAAGTAGATTCCTAAGGACTTGTCATTGGAGTGTCCTAGGGATGTTAAGCTCTGACCTGCATGGTAGGTCAAACCATTATGGTATTCCTAACTAGTAGGAACCTAAGGAAGGCGCGTCCCACTTGGGATTTGCCAATGATTTTGATCCGTATGGTGGATCGGACCATTGAGTTGACCATTTAAGTGATTTTCACCATCGAGTTGACCCTTCAGGCGGTTTCTACCATTGAGTTGCTTTGAAAAGGGGTCTCATGACGAGGGTTCTCCACGTCCGATGAGACTGCCTGATTTAGAAGAAGGGTTCTATCATCATCCCTTCTTTTGAAAGATCCCGAAATTTGTCGGGAATTCAGTTTTGAAGCAGTGAAAGATTTTATCTTGACAAAGCTTTACTTGAGTCTGTTGAGGCGACATTCTGGGAGATTGGTGTTTCCAACGGATCCTGCAGAAGTTCGAGCCCGAAAAATTTTTCTTCACCAAGAAAACATTAGCAATCTTAGGGAAGACGACGGTTGTCTATCTGACAAAACCGTATGATTTAAGTCTTAATCATGAAATGTGCGTTTTGGTGCTGGAGGTTATCCAAAGCATTCTCGCAACATGCAAATGTGATCACAAATCCCTTGCACGGAAAATCTGGATCAAACAATTTGAAATTTCCAAAAAGAGTTTGTTCAAAACATCTATTGAAGAATTTCTCATCCAGGAGGGCTCCTCACCGCTCTGTGATAATGGTCTTTTGTAAGGAATGCGCTCAACTTCCTACTAACATGTGCCTAGGTTTTAGGACCATTCGCAACGCATACATTTCGATCGATCGGGAGGACTTCCGCGGGACCGTAATGTGAGGTTTGGATATTGATTTTCAAGGGGGACCCGCTTTGGAGTCGAGGCCATTGTATGAAAGTCTTCACCATCTGCTCCGGGTTTACAAGTCAAGAACCCTGCAAAATGAGAAAGAAATAGTCTTGCTCGTACTTCTTCGAGCTAAGCTATATGTTAACCCAAGTGTCTTAGTCAGAGAAGACTGTTTCAGGGTTATGATATTGGTAGGATTGGGGGCCGAAAAAGGCTTGTTTTTGGCTCAGAATTCATGAGGTGTTTGACATTGGTGATCATTGCAGATCTGCCACCTGTCCCTGCCTTTATGCATCTTCAGTCTTTGAGGTGTGCGCCCGCTTTTAAGGTGTGTACAAATCCTTTAGAGAACGTCTCCTGTTGCGTTCAGAGACCGGCTCTCTCTATGTCTTTGTTCTGCGCTCGGCACCATTTGGGGAGCAGCCCTTTTGGATTTGGCTCCTTCAGGGATTTCCTCTTTTCCCATCCCGCTTCATTGCGGATCAATCAAACAACTTACACGAGCATCGGCCTTGCTTTTACCAGGCACTTTGCTTTTTCTCGACGCCGTGGATTTTTCTCATTCATTTTTTAAAATCCCACTTTTTCTCATCTTCATGGGATCGTGTTAGACCTATGATCAAAGGTCTAACAAGGTTAAGCATTAACTTAGGAATTTTTTTGCCAACCCTAAGTCTTGAACTCCTTCGTTTCTGAAGTGATGCTGCGTCCATCTTGAAATGTGCAATGATCACCAACCGGTTTATGAAACGAATTTGCAGGCTCAACTTGGCTGTGCAAAGGATTCGATGTGTGGGATAGAGAATGAATGCTTCTCGTCATCCAACGGCACTTGGATTACCATATAAACAACACACAAAGATTAATGTTAGTCCGAGCAAGAAAATTTCTAACCATTTTCTCCTGATGCTGCTGGACTCACCTCCACTTTGCCCCAGTGTGGGGTGGTTTTTGACAGGGTTAAGAATGAAAACCGCCGTTCAAAGGGGTTATCAACGGTCACCTGTAGTGTTTGGGGGATATGAAACGAATGCCTCCGTCGTCCCAACCCATGTAATCGCTGCGAATGGTCCCTATCTCCGTAGGTCCAGATTTTGCTGTCTGATTCGCTCTACTTCTCTCTTAAGTGTGTATAGGACATGTTTGGACTAGGCTTTGCCTCTCGTCTTTTGAGAAAACGTCCTTTTGAAAGTTTTGAACTTTTGATTGGAAAAAATCTCTTTCATTTTCTCCAAAAATTTTACCCGTCAATGGGATTTTATGATGCACCATGCATGTTCTTATTCATGTTCAGACAACCTCCTGTTTTAAAACATGAATGCCAATGAAGTTTGAATTCTATGTCTTTTCTAGACATTAGATTCTGAAAGCTTTTCTTTTTTATTTAACATCTTCAATGGATTGGGGAAAGGGATGCTTACCTGTCCCCCGCGGCTGCGGATCCCTGCAAATTGTAAAAGAAGTATATCATTGTATGTTCACGAATTTTCCAAAAATCGAAACGATACATCCTACCCTTAGTCATGTACTCTAACGAGTAGTACATGGGATGTAAAAACCTGTTCGTCTGCAAGGCGGCTCCCCTGTCAAGGATAAACAATAAGTGTCAATTCATATTCCCAAATTCAAGACAAATTGGGACGATACAACTTTACTCTTGATTTTCATCCCATTCTGATGTTGCGTATTGATATGAACAACATCTATCAAATCCGCCCATCCATGCTTGGAGTGTTTGTAACATCAATGGTTCATCTGCCCCCAGCTGGGCAGCGTCTGTTCTGCTATTTGAACGCATGACTCCTTAAGTGATTTATCCATGTTTGTTATCTGAGAAGGAAAAGAAAGAAGACATTATTTCGGTATCCGATTGGAGATCGTTTAGGAACGATACATCGTTTTACCAAATGGGTGGCTTCGCGGCCAGATGCATTTTGCATTGAAGGGATGGATTCCATTATGCTCTGCGAACGATGATCGTTGCTTGGGGAGCTCGCCCCTGAGCTTAAAGATGCTCAAAAGGTAAGGCGGATCCTCGTGCGACTAGTTTTAAGCGTAAATGAGAAATGCTCCCATGGGAGCCTTACAATGGGATTGCCAATACATTCATTCAGGCTATTCAACCTCTTTTCTCCGAACATTTTTTATATCAAACACCTGATCGACGGCTTTGTATCACTATTGCAAGAGTCCGCCAGCTTCATACTGATCGAGCCAGAAATTGAGTTCCTCTCCAAGGAAATCGCTCGAATCTCCGAGCCATTGGTGCTCAAGTCGAGTATCACCGACCGCTGGTGATAGATCACTCTCGCCTTGGATGATTTGATTCCTCGAGCTGGAACCTCCCTTGTTTACCGGCAAATATGTAAACATGTCCCATGTAAATGTTGGATTTGCCATGGGAAGAGCACTAGCAACAGGTTGGTACTCAAATTGGGGAGTTCCTATTCGAGGGGATTGTGGCAAATAATCTTGTAGGGTACTGAGACGACTCAAAGGGGGATTCAGCTGATCGACCCGCGGATGAAGGTCTTCATCAAGGAAGTCGCCAGTGTCGCGACCCTCTTGAGGTTGTCGGGCTCTCGAGGGCTAATGGGCCGTCCTGTCTGGTCGGACGCGGGTCTCTCCCAATGCCCATTACCCAAATCGCAACGGAGGTATGCGTGATCGACTTTCAGTGTGGTCTAGTGACATGTGCTAAGTGTGCATGCCATGGAGTCGCCACCAATCATTTTTTTAGGGTGTGATTGGACCACCCAATCGAATAGTTGGGAGTTTCTATTCAATTCTGCGAGAACCAGAGAAATGGTTTCGGGGACTTAGTTACACCAACTGTCAGAGTTGACGCCCTTTCGGTACCTAAGTTGACTGAATTTTCTAGCCTGAGATTCATGCGGATGAGTAAGGTATGAACCCTAAATCTAGAAATTCATGCAGATAGGAGTGATTATCCTAGCAATCACAATCAGTAATAAAATGCGCAACTCAAGGAATCTAGATATGCAAATAAATCACATGGCATTCCTAATAAGGCCCTATTTATCAATTACAGCTCAAGAATGATTTAGCTGTCCTAGCCATTCTACACATGATCTAACCTAAGAAAAGCATTAGGAAGCATCGAAGGAGTTCGAGAGTACTCACATGGGGTTCGCCGTGCCCTGATTTGGTCTTGGACGAGCTATCGAGCTCATGCCGACCCGATTATATTTGGGGATCCACTCGGCGTTTTACACCATAAAATCATGTGAAACAAAAACGAAAATATTCAGCAAGGGGAATTTATTGTAGATGGTGGTCGATCTAATTGGACGTCAAGACTAAAAAATATGTAGAAATTTACAAATTAAAATACTCGAATGACATTTTTTTGCCAAATTCAACTCTATACGTCGTGAAGAAACACATGCAATTGAACTTGAATTTTGACTATTTATGAGTTCAAAATGAAAAGGAAATTAAAATAAAAATATTGACTATTTTTCTATATTTTTACGACATCGAACGCTATTTTTCTTCATTTTTCATGTATTTTTCTATTTTTGGAAAATATTAAAAAATATTAAAAAAATATGACAAATTATTTTTTATCAAAAATGGTTCCTTTAGCTTGGTCAAGGCTACCAAAGATGATTTTTTAATTTTTTTAACTTTTTATAGATTTTTTATGAATTTTTTAAAAATAAACTATGAAAGACTGATCAAAAATCAGGTGTCAACAGCTGCCCCTCTTTGAGAGGAATTTCGTCAGAGGTTTCTCTCAAAGACAAGGTGACACCTATGTTCCGATCGACTCGACTGGGAAAATAAAAGAAATCATGACATCCAATTTTCATGCCCATCAATGTGTGCTTTTCCTTAAAAAGAGATGTGCTCATTCAATTCCCTGATATGATGTAAGAAAGTTAAGGAGTAGATAGACTTCCCTGCCCCTTACCTGTCGAATGCTTGCGGCATTTGCTTTGTCTGATGGGTTCAAGTAGATTCCTAAGGACTTGTCATCGGAGTGTCCTGGGGATGTTAAGCTCTGACCTGTATGGTAGGTCAAACCATAATGGGATTCCTAACTGATAGGAATCTAAGGAAGACGCATCCCACATTTGGGAATTTGCCAAGGGTTTTGATCCGTGTGGTGGACTAAACTAGAAATGGCTTGCCTAATGTAAGGCTTATTAGGGAAAACGAATCCTCCCGCGTTCGGGATTCATCAAGGTTTTGATCCGTATGGTGGATCGGACCATTGGGTTGATCCTTCAGGCGGTCTCTACCAGTCCTTTGACCCTTCAGGCGGTTTCTACCATTCATTGACCTTTCATGCGGTTTCTACCATTGAGTTGACCCTTCAGGCGGTTTCTACCATTGGTTGACCCTTCAGGCGGTTTCTACCATACATTGACCCTTCAGGCGGGTTCTACCATTGTTTTGACCCTTCAGGCGGTTTCTTCCATTGGTTGACCCTTCAGGCGGTTTCTACCATACATTGACCATTCAGGCGGTTTCTACCATTGTGTTGACCCTTCAGGCGGTTTCTACCATTGATTGACCCTTCAGGCGGTTTCTACCATTGAGTTGACCCTTCAGGCGGTTTCTACCATTTATGAGATTCCAAACTGATATGAATCAAAGGATGACGTACCCGCTCTTCGGGGCTAGTCGAAGACTCGATCATTCTATGGATCGGTCTTAGAAAAGATTTGCCTACTAAAAGGCTTCACCTAAGGATGACGCACCCAGTCTTTGGGGCGGCCAAAAGTCCTGCAGAAAGCTTAGACCTGAAAAAATTTTCCTCGCCAAGAAGATATTAGTAATCTTTGGGAAGACAATAATTGTCTAACTGACAAAATTCTACGACTTAAGTTTTAGTCATGAAATGTGCATTTTGATTGCTGGAGGTTATCCAAAACATTCCTGCCATATACAGATGTGATCATAAATTCCTTGCACAGAAACTCTAGATCAAACAATTTGAAAATTTCAAAAAGAGTTTGCTCAAAACATCCATTGGAGTATTTCTCATCCAAGAAGGCTCCTCACTACTCTATGATAATGATCTTTAATAGGGAAAGTGCTCAATTTCCTACCGACCTGTGCCTGGGTTTCAGGATCATTCGCAACGCATACATTTCGACCGATCAGGAGGTCTTTCACGGGACCGTAGTGTTAGGCTTGGATATCGGTTTCCAAGGGGGACTCACTTTTGAGTCAAGGCCGTTGAACAAAAATTTTCACTATCTGCTCCGGGTTTACAAGTCAAGAACCCTGTAAAATGAGAAAGAAATAGTCTTGCTCGTACTTCTTTGAGCTAAGTTATACATTAACCCAAGTGTCTTAGTCAGATGAGACTGCTTCAGGGTTGTAACATTGGAAGGATTGGGGACCGAAAAAGGCTTATTTTTTGCCCAGAAATTGTGAAGGGTTTGGCATTGGTGATCATTGCAAATTTGCCACATGTCCTTCGAAGAACATATCCATTTCTTGAAGTGTACACTCCTCTTTTAGAGCGCACAAGGATGTTTAAAAGCGTCTCTTGTTACATTAAGAGACCGTCTGTTTGTGTGTTTGCAATTTGAGCACGACATCATTTAGAGAGTAGTCATCTTGATCTGACTCCTTTGCAGGGTCTTTTCATCGTATATCTAGACTTTACTGGGGATATTTTGAATAGACATTAGCCTTGCTTTTTACCATGCACTTTGCTTTTTCTTGATGTCTAGGGATTTTTCTTTTCCCCCTTTTTTTAATCCCGTGTTTTTCTTTTCTTTTGGAGCTAGGATTTTCGGCAATCATGCTAGATATGCAACTTAAACTTTGGCACGCTTCCATTCCTAGAGTGATGTTGCCTTTGCTTTGGAATATGCAATGATCACCAATAGGTTGATGAAATGAATTTGCTGGCTCAACTTGGTCGTGCAAAGGATAACAGTGTGTAGGATAGAGAAATGAATTATTCTCGTCATCCTATGACACTTGGATTATCATATAAACAACACACAAAGATTTATGTTAGTCCGAGCAAGAAAATTTCAAACCGTTTACTTTCTGATACTGTTGGACTAACCTTCATTTGCCCCAATGTGGGGTGGTTCTTGACAGGGTTGAGAATGAAAATCGCCGTTCAATGGGGTTCTCAATGGGCATCTGTAGTGTTTGGAATGAAGAAATAAATGCCTCTATCATCTCGATCCATGTAATCGTTGCGAATGACCCTTATATCCATAGGTTAAGGTTTCGCTATCATTTCCAATCTCCTCATCTCTCAAGTGTGTATGGGACGTGTTTGGATTAGGCTCGCTTCTCTTATGAGAAAATACCCTTTTGAACAGTTCAAACGACTCTTGTTGGAAAAATTCATTTCATTTCATCAAGATTTATCCTGCAAAGGGATTTTGTGATGCACCATACATGTGTAATTCATGTTCAGACAATCTCATGTTTTAAAACATGAATGTCAATGAAGTAAGAATTCTATGTCTTTTTAGATGTGAGAATCGAATTAATTCTGAAAGTTTTTAATCTCCAATGAATTGGGAAAAGGGATACTTACCTGCCCATCGAGGCTGGAGATCCTGGAGATATAAAAGGGATATGTCATCGTATATTCTAAAACTTTACAAAAATTGGAACGATACATCTTACCCTTGGTCATATGCTCCAACGAGTGTACAAGGGTTGTGAAAATCTGCACTTCACATAGTAACACAAGATTGTTAGGTGTTCTAAAGTTCTTTCGACTTCTTGGTTTTTGGAGAAAAATGAAACTTACATGTCTGCCCTGATGGCGAGCTCCTGCCAAGGATAAATATTAAGCATTATTTTGGGTTTCCAAATTCAAAACAAATTGGGACGATACTACTTTACTCTTGATTTGAATTCCATTCTGCATGCCAATGTGCAGATTGTAGAAGCCGGCCCTCAAGCTTGTGGCCATGATTTCTTCGTCTGGTTGGGCAACGAATCCACATCGAGGATTTACGTCGGAGAAGATTCATTCATCTTTTTGGGCGTGTTTCATGCACTGTTTTGTTATTTGAATGCATGGCTTCTTGGGTGCCTCGTCTCTGTTCATCACCTGAGAGGAAAATGAGAGAACATTATCCCCGCATCTGATTGAAAATCATTTAGGAACGATACGTTCTTTTTACCAAATGGGTGGCTCCGCGGCCAAATGCGTTTTACATTGAAAGGATGGATTCCATTACGCTCTGCAGATTATAACTATCGCTTCAGGGACTTGCCCCACGGATTAAACGATGAATTTGATGTCTTCGGCTTCGACATGCTTTCCGGATGTAGGAATGGTTTGCCCCCATTTTCAGTGGAGATGGGTTTTGTCGAGTGGGCAAGATCAAAAACTCATCCTAGATTTGGCTTTAGTCGAAGGTTGAAATCCCGACCTTGGATAAGCGAATCATGATTCATCTCCTTCTGCTTCGGATTTGTCATTTGCATGCTTCACATTTTACAATACCAACTTCGCCGCTTGATGAAAATGAATCGATGATTTTCGAATTGCCCCAAGTTCTATAGTCATCTGCGTCGAATCTCTTTGAACTTCATCGGGTGATAGACCAACTGATAAAATGATTTTTCAATCCCGAGATCGAACTCCTGACGTTTCGTACCACTTCCATTTCACTGACTACCAGGACACAGCACTATTGACGTCCCTAACTGGTTCGTTTTTTGTTATAAAATTCTTGAAGCAGTTAGCGACCCCCATCGAGAATGAAACAAGCTCAATTTAGAGTTCATAACGACTAAAGGTCCCTTAGAACAATACAGAGCTAACCGTCTTTGAGCTCGCTCGGGCTTTTGCTCGCATTTTCCTATGTGAAGCCTTTAAATGTTTTTCTTCGTGGCGTTCAATTGATTCGCCTCGACTCTAATCTAACAAGGGATTGTCGCACTCAAGCATGATGATGCTCGCAGGTAGTACTGATCGCTGCCCCAGATTAACTCTAGGCATTAAGGAAGATTATCTTGCATGGAAGACTTTATGACAGAAAGATTAATGATACATCCAGCCACATGTGCCTAGTTCCCTTGAGGATTCTCGGTGATCAGCCAGTTACACCATGAATCAGACATATAATCGTCATTTTGGATCATAACTTCATAAGTCCATCAGTTTTAAACTGATCGATCCAGATATGGAGCTCCTCATCAAGGAAATCTTTTGATTCTTCGAGCAACTGATATTCGGGTTGACCATCATCGCTTGGCGTTGAAGGATTCCTGTTTCTGTTGTGAGCGATCTGATTCTTCGAGCTAGAACCTTCGTCGTTGCTCGAGATTATAAGAGGATGATTGATCGGTTCACTATCAAAAGCACCTTCCATTTGGGAATGGGAGAAACAAAAATCCTCAAAGCATCCGCCCGCTTGATCTTCCGAAATCATATGCCCAAGCCGGGCAGATCTTTGAACACTAGGCGTAATATGTTGATCGGGGATAGGAAGAGCACTAGCGAAAAGTTGCTGCTCAAACCAAGGAGTTCGTACCTGCTGCACTTGTGGCATATACTCTTGAGGGGTGCTGAGATGATTCGGGGGAATATTCTGATTAGCGCCCAAGTAGTCGATGGTGCTGCTACCAGCTTGGTCGGTGCCTAGATTCGGCAGGGTATTTCTTACTTCAGGGGCATTGTAGTTATAGCCATGCCTAGTGTTTAGGCACAAGTTGAGTTCTTTCAGGTTCAGTGCTGTGTGGCGCTGTCTTAGCGCCCTTCTGTAGCTCTTGAGGTGACTCGCGACTCCATCTTTAGTGAGTCCTGGTATGTTCATGATCTCAAGTATGCGCGTTGGATATGCTGAGTTGATCCCTAGTTGCTGAACCGCACTAAGGAACTTGAGATGAAGCTCGGGGGACCAATTGACCCTCGTCTTCTTGCGACCCGGAACAGTGTTGACAACTTGGCTATTGCTCTCTGGCCTATTTCCAGTAGAATTTGATCGAGCCAGAAATTGTTGTGGAGGGAATTCATCAGCTTTGGATTGGTCGGTCGTGATAGTAAGCTCATCGTTAAGGAAACTCCAATCATGGTGACGCATATCACATCCTTTAGAAGGCATCGATATTGACTTCGTAGAATTGATTTGTTCATGCATATCTCCAACAAAATCCGATTGTATCGAAGATGGTTCGAGGGAGTGGGGTGGTGAATGAGCATTTTCAATCCTCATACAAGGCTTATCAAGGAACATTTCACCGAGAGTGATAGGGCCACCGCAATTAAGGCAAGCGATAGTGCTGGGAGCTTTCTTATACCTCATGTTCTCCGCTCGAAGCTTTTCGTTTTCCTCCTTTAGAATCGCAAGTTCTTGACGTCTGTGTTGAGCCCTCAATTTGGCTCGCTTATTTTGAAACCAAAACTTGACCCTCAAAGGTTTCATCCCTAGCTTCTGGCCCAATTCATTTCTTTGTTTCATGTTTGGGAGAGGGCATTCACTAAAGAAAGCTTCAAGCTCTTGGATTTCATTCTGAGTGTGGCACTGGCGACGTTTCCTTTTCCGAGATTGACCATCGCTGCTGCTGTTGTCGTCGCTGCTGAGCTCCTGAACTTCTTTGCCGAAAGGGTTGGGTTCTGTGGTTCTGGTACCAGACGCCATCCTGGAATCTTCGAGATCTCTCAGTAGTTCATTTTCTGAGATTTTTGGATCAGTCGCCTCTAGCAACTGATGGTAACCCTCAAACATGTTGGATCGAGAAATGTTCGATCAATTTTTGCTCACTCAGGGTTCCCTACTCTCTCATGTATGCCCACTCTCTCTAAATTTTCTTTTGAGTGGTTCTGTATGCCCATGAAACGTTCTTTAAACATGGATGAAGATCATCAGGCAAGCGTTGCTTCCAAGATTTCGTATTTCCCGCTTTGTCGTCTTCTTTCTTCTTTTCAACGTGGAGGGACACCAAATCGATTTCCTTTTCTCGATATCCATGTCTGTCTCCCACTTATTTTCAAAAAGGTGGAACTACGCTCGCCTCATGCTCAGTTTTTTAATATGATGGGACCGCCAAATCCTTTCGCAACTTTTTTCGATAGTTGCGCTTAACTCCCGCTCAATTTAAATATGGTGACACCGACATATCTTTTTACAACTTTTTTAGGTTTATCAAGCCTGAAATCGCGGACTGGGACAGATCTGATGGTTCACCGAAAGAGCCACCACTGCTTTACCCAATTAACTTGGCTCCACGAGCATTATTGCTATGCCTTTCTTCATTCTCGAGTTGCTATAAAAGGAGGAGTTAATGCAGAGAAGATTAACACTCTTACATAATTGCCTTTTCTTATTTTAATCACTCTACCACACTCATCTTCTTCTCCCTCACTCCAACGAAAATGACCTCCTCTCCTATTCACGCTTTCTCGGCCGAAATTTTGGCCCAGTGGGAAAAACTCTATAACCTCCTCGGTCGAGGCTATGCTCATATAGCCGATCACCCAGAAACTGAAGATGAAATCCGCATTTTGCTCGTGGAAATAGACACCACCTCCATCGAGGGCACTAATTTAGAGAGGGAATATAGAATCTTCCCAACCCTCTTTATAAACTTTTTAGAGACTTACCGTGTCGCTCATCGAAAAGCTACCGTGGCTCACGTTTTGCGAGCTCGCTATGAGGATCGGTCCAACTGCTTGGTGTTGGCCAACCTTGTGGCCGATAGTCACAGAAAGGCTGTTGAGTTCGCCAACAAGCGAGTCTCGATGTTGCTTCGCGAGAGGGGAAATTTGGTGGAGCGCTTGGCCTTATCCCTGACCACCTATGAGCACGACCGTCGTAATGTCGTGTTGAAGTTTCAATGTGAGTGGCAGGAAGAAAGGCTTGACAGCATTACCGCGGATATAGCCCATGGGAGAGGACTAGTTCGGGACCTGGAAATAGCCGCCGAAGATCACGGGACCAAGGTTGCCGATCTTAAAGGGGAATGTAAACGCCTTCTTCTTAAGCTTGCAGATCTCGAGTCTCGAGGTGGTGAGTATAAGCAAAGCATCAATAATATGGAGGGCCAACTAGGTTCCTTTGTGATGCTAATTAGGGCTCATTGCGGTTTTATGTTTCCACCCCGGTGATTTGTATGATCTGCTTTTAAGGTCCCTCGATTGAGCGAAATGAATGAAAGCTCTAATGTGTGTGTCTCAACTTCTGTATGGATGGCTTTCTCGAACACCTGACCACTCTCAACCTAGGCAAGCTGCGCTTTGACATTGATGATTCGAGCGTGTACATCTTGATTTTTTAATCTTGCTTATGATCGGATAAAGGAACCTCCCACCGCGATTATCCACAAAAAGACTTCTCTTCTCTACTTGTTTTTAACCTGTTTCAAATGAAAAGGCAGAATCAGAAGAAAGAATTTGAAAAATAAAGCATAAATCCTTTCAATTATATGCTTACTTGTGATTAATAGGGATAAGAGCTTTTACAAGGGTTTTGGCCTTGTGCAAAAGCTTTTATCAATATTCCTCAAAGGAAAGCATATCATTGAAAGGAATGTAATTCACGATAATCGCCTTTGATCAATTCCAAGAAAATCAATGGAATGTTCAAAAGTACACAATTACGATGTGTTTTAAATTCAATTGAAGATACGGTATCCAAATTAAAGCTGTTTGCTAAGAACGAGAGTAATTTGGATATCTATCTTTTCATTAAATTTGAAAAACACGAGTACTCTTGATCAATTATTGTGGATTACCAATGATGCAAAACATGCATGAACCAATTCAAGTTTATAGTTCCTTCTGGCGAAATTGGGATTGTATTGCCCTATACGGCCAAAAGGTTGTATAAGACTTCCAATTTCAATTTCATCCAAAGGAATTATAAAATTGATTTTGGAGTATTCGAGTGATTAGAAGAAATGCCACTATCACATTCCAATGACAAGTCAATAGAAATACAACAAATTTCAATCTGAATGTATATAAACACAAATAGATCCCTAATACAATCAATCTAAGGGATCAGATAGAGAGGATCTCAGCAAAATAAATCATATACAAGAAGGCTAGAAATGAAAAATAAAACAAAGGAATGTGATCTTAATACTTAGAGATGCCCCAGTTTCGATCTTTGAGACGTGACTTCAGAATCACCTATTCCAAATTGTCATCTTCATTAGATGATACCTCAATGATGTCCATAGTAGGCTCTTCTTGTCCACTTGGCGCTCGTAATGGGATGACACCATCTTCATCTTCCATCAAGAACATTGGGAGGAAAACACACATATCTATCCTCAAAATGGCATTTAATCCAATCACCGGAATTATGCAATGAATATAATGATTAAGAGCTGTAACAAGTTCGAGGGATAGAAAAGTCTTACCAACCAAACTTAAGAGAAAATCAAGCTTCTCTGTATTTTTTGCAGTGTTAGGTATACTAACCTTCCATAGACAAACGCATGAGACAAGTGAGGAAAAACTCCTAAAAATCAAAAGATAGGGCTTGGTACCTAAAGCCAAGGTTCTCACCTCGAATTCTGGGAAGAGCCGATTCCATTGCACAACTATCGTTGCATTGGGACTCAATCCATAGTTCGAAGTGAGCGGAATTGAAAAGTGGATTACCCCATATTTTTCCTCACAGAGATTCCATTTTCAATTCCTTCTATTGTGTTCCTAAAGAGGGCGCCTGGGGTTTTAGGCGCAATTGTGTGTATTCATTGTGTCGTGCTAAAGCAATAGACATGCATTTTATTTAACAATCACCGCTTCAATATAAACATCCACACAATCATACATCCAAAACTCCTGCCTGCATAAAACAAAGTTAACAAGCACTTCACCCCTTATTTCTCCCATCTACAAAAACATCTAACACATTCGTTAGCATATATACCTCACTTTCGAGAGCATCTGCATAAAATTAGGTTAGAAGAATCAATCAACTTTTTAATCGGCTCAAGTCCACTAAATGGTTAAGAACCAGTCCCCAGCAGAGTCGCCAGTCTGTCGCGACCCTCTTGAGGTTGTCGGGCTCTCGAGGGCTAATGGGCCGTCCTGTCTGGTCGGACGCGGGTCTCTCCCAATGCCCATTACCCAAATCGCAACGGAGGTATGCGTGATCGACTTTCAGTGTGGTCTAGTGACATGTGCTAAGTGTGCATGCCATGGAGTCGCCACCAATCATTTTTTTAGGGTGTGATTGGACCACCCAATCGAATAGTTGGGAGTTTCTATTCAATTCTGCGAGAACCAGAGAAATGGTTTCGGGGACTTAGTTACACCAACTGTCAGAGTTGACGCCCTTTCGGTACCTAAGTTGACTGAATTTTCTAGCCTGAGATTCATGCGGATGAGTAAGGTATGAACCCTAAATCTAGAAATTCATGCAGATAGGAGTGATTATCCTAGCAATCACAATCAGTAATAAAATGCGCAACTCAAGGAATCTAGATATGCAAATAAATCACATGGCATTCCTAATAAGGCCCTATTTATCAATTACAGCTCAAGAATGATTTAGCTGTCCTAGCCATTCTACACATGATCTAACCTAAGAAAAGCATTAGGAAGCATCGAAGGAGTTCGAGAGTACTCACATGGGGTTCGCCGTGCCCTGATTTGGTCTTGGACGAGCTATCGAGCTCATGCCGACCCGATTATATTTGGGGATCCACTCGGCGTTTTACACCATAAAATCATGTGAAACAAAAACGAAAATATTCAGCAAGGGGAATTTATTGTAGATGGTGGTCGATCTAATTGGACGTCAAGACTAAAAAATATGTAGAAATTTACAAATTAAAATACTCGAATGACATTTTTTTGCCAAATTCAACTCTATACGTCGTGAAGAAACACATGCAATTGAACTTGAATTTTGACTATTTATGAGTTCAAAATGAAAAGGAAATTAAAATAAAAATATTGACTATTTTTCTATATTTTTACGACATCGAACGCTATTTTTCTTCATTTTTCATGTATTTTTCTATTTTTGGAAAATATTAAAAAATATTAAAAAAATATGACAAATTATTTTTTATCAAAAATGGTTCCTTTAGCTTGGTCAAGGCTACCAAAGATGATTTTTTAATTTTTTTAACTTTTTATAGATTTTTTATGAATTTTTTAAAAATAAACTATGAAAGACTGATCAAAAATCAGGTGTCAACAGCCAGGTTCTTTGAGTTGGGCAGGTATCTGAGTACTGGACGCAATAGGTTGATCGCTAATGGGAAGAACACTGGTGACCGGCTGCTGTTCGAGTGGAGAAGTGTCGCAGTTGTAGGCATACCAGTCGTCTACATTCAGACCGGCCCTTTTCAGCTTTAGTGTTACCTTGCCTTCTTTCAGCAACTTCCTATGGTACCTAAGGCGGTTCCTAACGCTTGTCTTAGCTAGCCCAGGTACATTCATGATCTTGAGTATTTGTCGTGGACGCGCCGCGTCGATCCCTATCCGCCGAACCGCGTCAATAAATTTATCTTCAATTTCAGGCATCCAACGCCGGCTTATCCTTTCACGGTCGGGAACAAGATCTGATTGTCTCGAAAGTTGTGCAGGGGGGTGAGACGATGAAGGAGCGTTATCGGTCCCTGAACATGACTCGTCTAGGGATATTTCACCAAGGGCGATAGGACCGTCACGGTTAGGACGAAGAATAGTGTCGAGAGCTTCTTTATACCTTATGTTCTCCACTCGAAGCTTTTCGTTTTCCTCCTTTAGAATGGCAATTTCTTGTTGTCTGTTTCGGGCCCTCAATTTGACTCGCCTATATTCAAACCAAGCTTTAATCTTCTGGGGTTTCAGTCCCACTTTCTGGCTTAGCTTCCCTCTCTGTTCCCTGCTCGGGAGAGGGTTCTCGCTGAAGGCCGCTTCAAGCTCTCGAACTTGATCTGGGGTGTAACGTGAGAAACACCTCTTACTACCGTCGTCACCACCGGGTTCCTGCGCTTTGCTGCCGAAAGGGTAGGATTCCCTGACTTCGGTATCGAGTTGGATCCCATAACCTTCGAGGTCTTGGAATTGGACGGTATCTAAGATGTTTGGGCCTATCACTTCTAACAACTGACGGTAGCTCCCAAACATATCGGATCAGGGAGAGGTCGCTCGATATCTTTTTTTTCTTTACTTATTCTGGGTTTTGTAATTTCTCTGGTATGCTTACTCTCTCCAAACTTTCTTTTGAGTGATTCTACCTGCCCAGGGAACGTTCTCTAAATATGGACGAAGATCATCAAGTGAACGTCTCTCCCAAGATTCCGTGTTTCCTGCTTTGTCGTCCTCTTTTCTCTTTTCAGCCCGGAAAGGCGCCGAATCGATTTCATTTCTCGATGTCTACGTCTGTCTCCCACTTCGTTTTCAAGAAAGCGTAACTACGCGCGTCTCCCGCTCAGACTTAATATGATGAAACCGATGATTTTTATTTTTTTATTATTTTTTTTATTTATTATATTTTTTTTATTTACAACTTTTGTCCGACAGGCCTGAAATCGCGGATCAAGGCGGGCGTCGTGATTCACGGGAGGAGCGGCCTCTGCTTTACTTGATTACCCCGGCTCCACAAGCATTATTGCTGTAACTTTTCTCCATCTTTGAGCTACTATGAAACGGGGAGAAGGTTAGTGTTCTCCTTTGCCCAGCTTTCACTTTCATTCATTCCATCGCACTCGTCTTCCCCTCCATCTTCCAACGAGAAATGGCTTCATCTTCTGCTTCTTCCTCTGACTCTTCCCATGCTTGCGTCTTTTCAATCGCAGTCCCGGCCCGATGGGAAAAACTCTATAATCTCTTGGGTCGGGGCTATGCTTATATAGCCGATCATCTGGAGATCGAGGCTGAAATCCGCGTTCTATTCGTGGCCACAGACACTACTTCCATCGAGGGTACTGAGTTGGAGAAGGAGTATAAAACATTCCCAGCCCTCTTTGCAAACTTTCTAGAGGCTTATCGCGTTGCTAATCGGGAGGTTCTCGTGGCTCGCGTCTTGCGGGCTCGTTATGAGGATCGATCTGATCATTTGGTGCTGACCAACTATCTGGTTGATAGTTACAAAAAGGCCGTCGAGTTTGCTAATGAGCGGGTCGCGACGTTGCTTCGCGAGAGGAAAAATCTGGTGGATCAATTGGCCATATCCCTGACCACCGGCGAGCATGACCGCCGCAATGTCCTGTTGAGGCTTCAGAGCGACTGGCAGGAAGAACGGCTCGACAAGATAACCGCGGACATAGCTCGCGGGAATGGACTGGTTCGGGACCTGGAAATAGTCACCGAAGAACACGAGGCCAAGGTCGCCGAAGTTAAGGGAGAATGCAGAAGTCTTCTCCTCAGGCTTGCCGACCATGACATGCGGAGTTGGGAGTATAAGCAGAGCATTAATAACATGGAGGGTCAGTTGGGATCCTTTGTGTCGTTAATTAGGGCTCACTTTGGCTTTACTTTTCCACCCCGAATTGTATGACCTGCTTCTGAAAACCCTCCGCTGAGCAAAATAAATGAAAGTTCTCGTGTGTGTGTTTTAACTTCTGCGTGGTTCCTTTCTTCGAGCATTCGAACATCCTCAACTTGGGTGAGCCGAACCATAATATCAATAAGTCGAGCAAATATGTCTTGATTTTATAACTCGCTCATGATCAGATTGAAAGAGTAGCCTCAGACTTATCCAGGAAAAGATTTCTCTCTATTACCTATTTTTTACCTGCAAATGAAAAGACAAAATCAGAAGGAATAATTTGAAAAAGAAAGCGAAAACCCCTTTCAATCTTATGCTTACCCATGATTAATAAGGACAAGAACTTTTACAAGGGTTTTAATCTTGCGCGAAAAGTTTTTTTATCAATATTCCTCGAAAGAAAGCATACTATTGAAAGGAATGTAATTCACAATAATCGCTTTTGATCAATTTCGAGAGGAACGAATTATTCAAAAGTGCGAGGTATAATAACGTGTTTTAAATTTAATTGAAGATACGGCATCCAAATCAAGGCCGTTTTGTTAAGAACGAGAGTAATTTGGACATCTATCTCGTCATTAAATTCAAAACAATGCCGATATTCTCGATCAATTATCGTGGATTACCAGCAACGTAAAACATGCACGAAACAATTCAAGTGTATAATTCCTTCTAGAGAAATTGAGATTGGACTACTCTATACGACCAAAAGGTCATGTAAGACTTCCAATTTTAATTTCCTCTAAAGGGATTGTAAACTTGACTTGGGAGTATTCGGATGATTAGAGAAAATGCCACTATCACATTCCCATGACCCGTCAAAAGAAATACAACCAAGTTCCATCTGAATGTATACACCAATAGATCCCTAATACAATCACTCTAAGGGGTGAGATAGAGAAACCCTCGGTAAAAATAAACCCTATACAAGAGGACTAGTAATGGAAAATGAAACAAAGGAATGTGATCCTAACGTTTAAGGATGCCCCAGTTTCGATCTGTGTCTTCAGGATCACTTGCCCCAACTCGTCATCTTCATTGGATGATACCTCAATAAATGTTCATAGTAGGCTCCTTTATCGTACACTCGGTGTTCGTCGTGGGATATCACCTTCCTCGTCTTCTATCAAGGACGTTGGGGACAAACACACATATCTACCCTAGAAATGGCATTTAATCTAATCACCCGAATGCAATGAATGAGATGCCTATATTTATATGAGCAGTGATAGATTTGGGGGGAATAGAGAGTCTTACCAACCCAACTCGTCGACTTATGTGCGGTTTTAGGTGTACCAACCGCCCAAAGACATGCGCATGAGACAAGTGATGGCAAACTTCTAAAAAAAATCAGAGGGTTTGGCGCCTAAGGTTAAGGTTCTCACCTCGAGTTCTAGAAAGAGCCGATTCCATTGCACAGCTATCGTTGCATTGGGGGTCGATCCATAGTTCAAAATGAGCGGAATTGAAAAGTGGATTACCCCATGTTTTTCCTCACGGAGATTCCATTTTCAATCCCTTCTATTGTTTTCCTATAGGCGGCGCCCGGGGTTTTAGGCGCGGTTGTGCGTGTCCATGTGTCGTGATCATCACAATGTAAGTCATGCACAACAGTTTATCAATCAGCGCTTCAAATCATCCAAATAGCATACATTCCTACGCCAACCTGCATAAGACAATGTTAATCACAGACTACCCCCCTTATTTCTCCAATCTGCAAAAACGTATAACACATATCATAAGCGGACTTACCTTACCTTCAAGAGCGCCTGCAGGGTTAGAAAAATCACTCAGCGTTTTAATTACGGCCTAAGTCCACTTGAGGTCTAGAACCATAGGTTCTAGAACAAAGTCCCCAGCGGAGTCGCCAGCTGTCGCGACCCGTCCGAAAGCGGACGCGGCTAATGGATTACCGATCGCGGGCCTTGGATCGGCGCGGGCCCTCCCAGGCCCATACCAAATCGCGGCGGGAGTATTTTTCAAAGGATTCGGCGATAAGAGCCGATCGATTTCGACCTTAGTGTGGTCGTGGTGGCATGTGCAACTTGTGCATGCATTTGGAGTCGCCACCGGTCTTTCTTGGAGGGTAGACCAGAAACCTTATTGACCGATTGGGAGAGATCGATCAATTCTGCGGAACCAGAGATTTTGAGTTCGGGGACTTGGTTACGCTGGTGTCATTACCAACGCCCTTTCGGTACCTAACGCGAGTGATTTTCCTAGCTAAGAGTTCATGCAGACGCAATTTTGGGTGAGGTAGGCTTAATTCAGGGTTTCATGCAGATTGGAAGATCGTTCCTATCAATCACAAACAATTTAAATGAAAGCGCAACCAAATGCATAAATAAATCACATCGATGCACATCAATTCAAATCAATGGCTTCCTAGTATAACCATAAAGGCTTAAGGAATGTGTGACTTTGGACCAGGGGTAAGATGAGAAGATTTGGAGGCGATTAGCCCGAAGGGCAAAATCGTCAATTTTTGGAAGGTTTGGATACCGAATTACCCAAAATATTCCATGGCCAGTTGTTTGTGGCCATTTCCCATTTTTGAGATTTTTTTTGAATTTATTATTATTATTATTATTTTTTTATATTTTCAAAAAAAAAATGTCTTAATAATAATAAAAAAAATATTTGACAATAGACAACACTCAACCAAATAAATAAGTTAACTACTAGACTGAAACAAATACATGCAAATCAAATCTATAATGGCAATATTTTAGAAAAATAACTTTGATATACGAATCGGGTGCGCAAAATATACCTGATTGGGCATCGATCTTCAATCGCTCAGCCCCAGCATACGACCGTCTCTATGCCCGTTACGGTCAAATGCTCGAGTCGAGATTGGCGGCGATCTCCGGAAAATTCTTCGACTCGAACCCCGAACTCATTCGGACTGCGAACTTTGAATTTTACCTAATGGGCCCCAAACCTTCAATTAGCTTGGGTCACATGCCTAGGACAAAGCCCAAAAGCTCGGCCCAACAAGCTAAGACACGTCCTTGGACTGATGGGCCATACGCCAGCTTAATGGGTCGCGGATCAAGCCCAACAGAGCTCGGCCTGGGCCCAAAACAAGGCACAACAGCCCAGCAAAAGAGCAAGCAGAGGGCTAGTCGGATGATTTCAGGTGGCTGTGTGCGATGGCCGATGCTGGGGTAGATGGTGGAGGTTCAGGGTGGTCGGAGTGGGACGTAGGTGGTCGGCGGTGGTCGGTTCAACGACGGCAAGGGTGGCGGATCGCGACGAACAGTGGCTATTCGCGAAGGAAGCATAGCATGGCGAAAACAGGGGAACGGCTTCAATTTCTGTTCTTGTTCGACCGAGGCGGCAGTCGACGGAACTGGGGGCGGTGACGGCTGGGGGACGTCGAGGGACGTCTGAGGTGGTCGCAGATGGGCGGAGTCGCGAGCTAGAGACAGCTGAATCGGCGGAACTCAGCCCAAACAAAAACGGGCGCAGAAACAGAGCACTGAAAATAAGACTGGTCTTCGGGACTGTTCCGGCGAGTCTGCAGCGGCTTGAGGCGGTCGGCTATGTCGGAGGAGATCAAGGGAAGCTAGAGGGATGGTGGAAGGCAGTAGGGGTGGTTGAAAGTCGCTGCACCAGATGAAACCGCAGCTACAAAGACCGGAGCCCAAAACAGGGCATGACGCTCGAGCTGGCTTCCAGCCGGCTTTCCGACCGTTCCGGGTGGCGATGGCTGTTCTGTGGCCATCAACAGGGGCTGAGGGAGATGATGGAAGGTCGGTGAGGGCTCGGTGATGACTCTCCTTGAGCTGTCGAGAAGCCGGCCGAGAACAACGTGGGAGCCCGGTGGAACCCCCCTAAAAAAACGTGAGAGCGCCCCGAGAGAGAGAGAGACCCCAAAGCCAGTCTACCACCCTCAGTTGTCTCTTCTTTTTCTTCTCTTTTTCCCCACCTTTGACTGCTTTTTGTTGATTCCACTGCTAATGAGCGGACGTGTTCTGCTCTGGTGACCAATTTTGGGAAGAATTCTCCCAAATTTTAGCAATTATCCGAATATGAAATCCTCTAAATTGAGGCCCTCAATGATCAAATCGAGTCAAATTAATCACACCAATGACTTCAAAAGGGTCAAAAACTTGTGGGTCAGCATTCAATTGCACGTGAAAGTCCATGGATTTGGATTAATTTTGTTTTATCCGAAATCCATGGACTAAATTGAAAGAAAGTATGCAATTTCGTCCAATTTATGTAATCATGTAATTTCGATGAATGGTTGGACTAATTTGCAATGCAGGGCAACCATATTAAATGTCAAGACCCCAAAAATACAAAAATTGTAAATTAAAAGACTTAAATGGCATTTTTTCGCCAAATTCAATTCCATATGTTATGAAGGAACACATGTAATGGAACTAGATTTTTGATTTTCTATGAGGTCAAAACGAAGAGAAAATATAAATAAAAATATTGACTACTTTTTACATTTTTGGGACCTCAAATATTATTATTTTTTTCTTGATTTTCTCTATTTTTTTTTTCGGAAATAATAATAATAAAATAAATTAATATATATATATATATATATATATATATATATATATATATAGGTTGATCAAAATTTAGGTGTCAACAGTGTCCAAGGTATTTTATTTATTTATTTTCTGTAAATTATATTGTGCTACCCCAGAATCGGAAGGCCGAGCCTCCTGCTGGTGGTTTATACCCCCCACACATTGTTGCACGAGCACCGACGGACTCCGACGTCGTAAAATTCATCGGATCCCATCTCCTTTGCTTATGTTTATGTTGTATAATGACTTAATATCTTCTTTATTATTATTTTTTTTTTTTGCATTGTGTTGCGTCCTATAAAAATAAAAACAAAAAAAATGCTAGATTAGATGGTTGCAGATGAGCCACGTGTCGTGATCCGATGATTTTCAGAATAAAAAAAATATTTTTAACATTAAAAGAAATAAATTTCGAATTTTACAACAATTAAAATGATTCGATTGTCACCGAGACGCCACGTGGCGAGTTAGGGACCGTTCAGTTGGGACTTATTTTCAGGAAATTTATAATAAAAAAAATCAAATAAAAAAAATTCAAAAAAAGTGAATATTAAGGAAAAATTCAAAAAAAAAATTGAGAAAAATTGCAGAAAATTCAATCTACTTAGGTACCGAAAGGGCGTCAACTCTGACAGTTGACGTAACTAAGTCCCCGAACCCATTTCTCTGGTTATCGTAGAATTGAATAGAAACTCCCGACTATTCAATAGGGTGGTCCAATCATACCCTCCAAAAAAATGATTGGTGGCGACTCCATGGCATGCACACTTAGCACATGTCACTAGACCACACTGAAGGTCGACTACGCATACCTCCGTTGCGATTTGGGTAACGAGCCTTGGGAGAGGCCTGCGTCCGACCAGACTGGACGGCCCATTAGCCCTCGAGAGCCCACGGCGAACCTCGAGAGGGTCGCGACAAAGAACAGAACAATTTTTATTCTAAAAACCGAGTCCAATTTCTGTTCTATGCCTGCAAATCAGCAACAATTCATCCCAAATCAAATATTCCTTTGACCATTACTATATCCTAGCTTCTCCCACCAAAACTTAGCTCAAGATCATACGAGGAGGCTTAATTTAACACCAAACGACGCTTCAACAGAATGTGATAGACCAATCTTAATCCGAGAGAACAGTTTCGGATTCCAATTACAAATCAAGTCCTAATTTCTTTGAGTCGACCAGTCATTCTCACAGTAACAATGACCTAACCCAACTCTTCAATATTTAACTCAGGAACCTACAGTCTAGCTCAAAAGATCATCTCCATCTTCATGCCAAGAACAGAACCGAATTGCATTGTTCTATATCAGTCCACAGAATCGATTTATGCCCAAAAACTCTTATTCGACCCACCTAGTATGACAATCTCACATCATACTTCTATCCTACAGTGAAGTTGAAGGAATCCCTTGCTTTTTTGCAGCTTGAACTCATACAAGCTTCCACGATCTCCTCCTTTGCCACGGCTGATCAGACCCGACTCCTCTTCTCCTCTTCATGTTGCTCGAGCTGCTGTCCCTTGGCTTGAGATTTGTGGACGTCCAAATGGAGAGGGTAGAGAGAGATATCCCAAAACCTCTTTTGCTTGACCTCTACGCTACTTATATAGAGCTCCAAAGCTTGGAGATCAAGCTAGGCGGCAAATGTCCATTCGGTTTTGACACTTGGCGGACATGCGGCGAGCCAATTTGCTACTTGGTCTTTAGTCCTTGCATGCACGCCACTTGTGAGGCATGCACACTAAATTATCCTCTGATTGCCACATCTTTTCTCCTTACTCGCCACTTGGCTTACCTCTAGGACACTTGTGGGACATGCACCAACATTGAACTTGTCCCACAAGCACATCCAGGTCCATTTTCGTCCAAACTGACTAAGTTTCGTCCACTTTCTTGATAATCAAACCTTAGATTGATGTTCCTCGTAGTCTTACGGTCGCGTGGGAGAAAACATAGCTCAATTTGGACTCCGGACGACTTCGAACGAGCCGTTTTACTTTCGACGCGCGCTGAAACCCGAAAATACGGGCTCTCGGGTCTTGTCCGTTTTTCATGTATCCCATTTTGTATTAAGGGCCAACGAAGCTCCTATTGTTATGATCCAAATGTCTTCTTGCATGTCTTGATAAACTCTTAATTTTGACACTTGTCACACATGTTTTTCCCCCAAATGGTCACACGCCACTTTGCTTTGCCCCAAGTGGTGATAGGTCATTCTATCACATCTTGATGGAACTTCCTTCCAATGGTTTCTCTTGCAATTTTCCAAGGATGGTCGGCCAATGAGCTTTCATGCAAGAGAGGAATGTCGCCACTTGTCAAGCTTTCTTATGGCTTAACATCTAGGATGAAGATTTTGAGAGGACTCTTGACCAATGGATGAGCTTGCTTCTAATGTTAATTCCTAGGTGAAATCAACCAATCATTTTTCATGCAACAAGACCATGGGCGCCACTTGTCCTAGCCCCAAATGGTTGGAAATCAATTGCTAGATTTTGATGGGATTAAGAGCCAATGATTAGCCATCTTTCCTTGCTAATTTCCAATGCTATTCGACCACTACCATTTCATGCACATGAAATGATCTCGCCAAGTGTCCTTGCCCCTATTGCTCCAAATTCCTTGCTCCCCAAGTCCATAAGAATTAATTCCATTAAGCCAAGCTTATACTAATCCTCGTAAGTCCTTGATTGATTGACCAATACCTTAATTCCTTGGTCACCAAGCTTGATCCAATGGTGACTAAAGTCTCTCAATCCTCGGCCATGGCTAGATCAATTAAATTCCTATTTTCCAATCGACTCCACTTAATAGCAATATGATTCTTGAGACTATCATTCTCGACTAATGTACCATAGTCCTTGAATACGAAATTCCTTTATCGATTTCATGATAACACATCATTTTCTTTTGATGGTATGTTGGTCCTAATTTCGGATTCTTGCCCACAATATTCCTCAATATTCACGGCTAAATCTCTTATAATATCACTTGAGCCATGATAATCCAAAATTGACAAATTTCTTAATAATTTCCTAACCTGTTTCCACATATGCCACCTTGACATACCTTGGCCTCTTTGCTTAATCCTGTATAATGTGGTTCCAATTCCTTGTTCTTAAAATCAATTTTCAAATCCCTTTCGGATATCCTTGCTCATTATGAAACTCGCAAACGGGGGATGCCACATTTACAACACTCCCCCTTGGATGTTCACCCTTTTATATACGCTATTATATTGCCTCATTAAAAACCTTGCCAAAAAAAACCCAGTGGGACAAAAACTTAGCGAAGGGAAAAAAGAGTACAATGCGTATAATACTCCCCCTCATTTTAATAGTCATTGCACGTAGGCTGCCTCATTAAAAACCTTTGATAAGTAAAAATCCTGTGGGAAAAAAGAAACTTACAAAGGGAAAAAGAGTACAGCCATAAACCTTCTGGGTTGCATCCTTCAGGGATGATTTAATTCGCTCCCCCTGATTGAAGTAGTCGTCCAAACCGACGCATCCCTATTCCATATACAAGTTTTTCAAATGTGGAAGTAGGAAGAGATTTAGTGAACAAATCTGCAAGATTGTCACTAGAGCGAATTTGATGGATATCTATTTCACCATTATTTTGGAGTTCATGCGGGTAAAATAACTTAGGTGAAATATGTTTAGTTCTGTCACTCTTGACAAATCCATCACGTATTTGTGCAATGCAAGCCGCATTATCCTCAAAAAGTATAGTGGGGGTATCATGATTTGAAAATAAGCCACATGAACCTTGAATATGATGTATTAAAGTTCTCAGCCAAACACATTCTTTGGCAATTTCAAATAATGCAATAATCTCAGAATGATTTGAGGAAGTAGCAACTACACTTTGTTTTACTGACTTCCATGAAACTGTCGTGCCTTCACAGAGGAACACATAACCAGTCTGTGACTTGGTATTATGAGGATTAGACATATAGCCAGCATCTGAATATCCCACCAATGTTAAATCTTTGTTTCTCTGGTAAAATAAACCAATATCAACAGTTCCTTGAAGGTAACATAAGATATGTTTAATGCCATTCCAATGTCTTCGGGTTGGATTGGCACTGCGTCTAGCTAAAATATTTACTGCAAATGCAATATCAGGCCTTGTGCAATTTGCAAGATATAACAGTGCTCCAATGGCGCTAAGATGAGGAACTTCAGGTCATAATCTATTCTCGTTTTCCTCTTTAGGCCTAAATTGGTCTTTGTCCACTTCGAGTGAACGGACCACCATTGGTATGCTGAGAGGATAAGATTTATCCATATAAAATGTCTCCAATACCTTCTTTGTATAACTAGACTGGTGCAATAAAACTCCTTCTGGGAGGTGCTCGATTTGCAGGCCGAGGCAGTACTTGGTCTGACCCAAGTCTTTCATTTCGAATTCTTTTTTCAGGCAGGAACGAGCTTCTTCGAGCTCTTTTGGAGTTCCAATTATATTCAGGTCATCAACATATACAGATATAATGTCAAAGCCATTTGGTGACCTTTTTATGAATACACAAGGATATATTACATTATTTACATATCCCTGCTTCATGAGGTATTCACTTAACCGGTTGTACCACATGCGACCGGATTGTTTAAGACCATATAATGATCTTTGCAACTTAATACTGTACATATTGCGATTTTCATTTTTTTTTCATCTTGGGAATTGGAAATCCTTCAAGGACTTTCATACTATATATATATATATATATATATCAGTGTCAAGTGACCCATATAAATATGCAGTCACAACATCCATTAGGCGCATATCAAGATTCATACTTACTGCTATACTAATCAAATAACGAAACATAATTTTGTCCATTACGAGAGAATAAGTGACATCAAAGTCTATATCGGGTCTTTGTGAAAACCCTTGGGCAACTAGTCTCGCTTTATATCTTACCACCTTATTCTTTTCATTGTGTTTTCTTACAAACACCCATTTATATCCAACAGGGATAACATCTTTGGGTGTTTGGACAACAGGTCCAAAAACACAACGTTTGTTAAGCGAGTCTAGTTCTGTCTTAATTGCCTCATTCCATTTAATCCAATTTGATCGCTTCTGGCATTCAAGAATGGATTTTGGTTCTGGATCCAGACTATCTTTTGAGACAGTGAGCGCTACTGAAGAGGCAAAGGAGTCGTCGACGACAGTTGTAATTCTATCATATTTCATTCCCGTATTCATATAATTTACTGCATTTTCGATATTGACATCAACCAAATCCTCATCGTTTCCCAGATCAATAGGATTTGGCCGTTCCGTATTCCCGGGATTGTTATTTGGGGTAGCTGCACTAATTCCATCGGGATTACTTTCCTCTGCAAGAGGCGTATTGGGTGACTGAATGTTTTTTCTTTTCCACGGATTTATGTCTTTGGCCCCTGTGGGTTGTCCACGCTTCCGGCGTTGACTAGGCTCATCAGACATTTTTGGTCCCAAGGGGATCTCTACTCTAGGTGGTGCGTTTTCTGCAGGAATATGGGACTTAGTCACCCCTTTGTGATCAATAAATGCATCTGGCAGTTTACTTGCTAAATGTTACAAGTTAATAATTTTCTGAACTTCAAGTTCAGTCATGCTTGTACGTGGATCAAGATAATTCAATTGAGCTTCCTTCCAAGAAATTTCTCGGCATTCTTTAAGCTTCAGGCTTTCTCCCCCTAATGCCGGAAATAGTGTCTCATCAAATATACAGTCAGCGAACCGGGCAGTAAACAAGTCGCCCGTTTGGGGCTCCAAATATTTTAGAATATATGGAGATTCATATCCCACATAAATACCAAGTCGACATTGAGGCCCCATTTTGGAACGATGTGGAGGTGGTATAGGTACATAAACGGCACAACCAAAAATTCGCAGATGGGAAACATCAGGTTCACATCCACGTACAAGTTGAACCGGGGAGTATTCATGATATGCAGTGGGTCGAATTCTAATCAATTTTGCAGCGTGCAATATTGCATGTCCCCATAAACTAAAGGGTAATTTGGCCCTTGACAGCAATGGTCTAGCAATCATTTTCAGGCGTTTAATTAAAGATTCTGCCAGGCCGTTCTGTATATGAGTATGTGGCACAGGATGCTCCACGTCTACCCCAATGGCCATACAATAGTCATCAAAAGCATTAGACGTAAACTCACCGGCATTATCTAACCGGATCTTCTTGATCGGATAATCAGGAAATTGTGCACGTAATTTAATGAGTTGAGTGAGTAATTTTGCGAAGGTCATATTACGTGTTCACAACAGGTCAACGTATGTCCATCGTGTTGAAGCATCAATCATGACCATAAAGTACCTGAAAGGTCCACATACAGGGTGGATAGGCCCACAGATATCTCCTTGAATTCTATGCAAAAATATAGGAGATTCCACTCTTACTTTAGTATGAGACGGCCGTACAATTAATTTACCCTCAGCTTACGCATCGCATACATAATCAATGGGTGAAGGGAGCCCACGATTTGTTAATGAATGCCCAACTGAATGCGTTAATATTCGGCGCATCATATTCGACCATGGGTGACCCAAACGGTCATGCCATAATTGAAAACCTTATGGGTTTGTGAACTTCAAGTTCATCGCAACATGTTTATTACTTACATGTATGTAAGTATAATATAACCCGAAGGAGAATGTTGTCAACTTTTTCATAATTTATTTTCTGTATCCACTCATCTGGGTTAGATACAAGTATTCTTTGCTATCTTCTGTCTTGGTTTCAACGTGAAACCCATTGGAACGAATATCCTTAAAACTGAGCAGGTTCCTTTTAGACCGTGGGCAAAATAAAGCATCATCAATAAAAAAAAATTTGTACCCATTGGTAGTATTACATGAGCTCTTTCGGAGCTTGTAATTATGTTACTATCGCCCGAAATAGTGGTAATATTTCCTTCGCATTTTTTTAATGTCACAAAAAACTTCCTCTACTGGAGGATAGTATGTGTAGTACCACCGTCTACAAGACAAAGAATACCATTGTTCTCCTTGAGGTAATTATTTAGCATCATTGATGACTAACAAAAAAATACTAAGAAATGAAATTACAATAAAGAAATGGAATTACAATATCAAAAATAATATTCAAAAACTGATAGAATACATGAAAATAAGAATTAATCTAAATCCAGAAAATGATCAATAGCAAAAGGTGTACTGTCAAGAGATGGTTCTTTATTCTCCATTGAGGGCTTGGTTGCAACATTGGCTTCCCTTTTTCTCTCGTCTTGTTCCCTTTGATAGAGATCAACCAGGTGCTTTGGGATGCGACAAGTATGAGACCAATGGCCGGTAGAACCACATCTATGGCAAACATTGGCACCAATCCGGTTAGGTACTTCCGGACCTTCTTTTCTTTGTGGACCTCGTTTAGGCCCTTGTGAACCTCTATCTCGGCTTTTATAAGGCTTATTTTTCAAGTTATGCCATTTGCCTTTCCAACGCCCGTGGCTCTTGTTGCTATGACTTGCGCCATGTGCTTCAGGCACAGGTGCCGATCCAATATGACGAGAATTGTGGTTTTGCATCAACAATTGATTATGCTTTTCAGCTACAAGTAGTGCTGAGATTAACTCTGAATGCTTAGAGTAATTCTTTGCCCTATACTGCTGCTGGAGTACAAGGTTATTGGCATGAAAAGTAGATAATGTTTTTTCCAACATTTCAGTCTCTGTGATCTGCTGGCCATAGAGTTTTAATTGTGATACAATTCGATGAATGGAAGAATTATATTCTGCTACGGATTTAAAATCCTGAAAGCGTAAATTGATCCATTGAAATCTCGCATGAGGAAGGACAACTTCTTGTTGATGATCAAAGCGATCCTTCAGGGATTGCCATAAAACTGCAGGGTCCTCCTCAGTCAGGTACTCAGCCTTTAAATCTTCATGTAAATGGTGGCGAATGAAGATAAGAGCCTTAGCCTTCTGGGCTGGAGTATAATTAGATCCTGGGAGAATAGATCGACTGAGATCTAACGATGTTAAGTGTATCTTGACATCAAAAACCCATGTTAGATAATTACTTTCGGTAATATCTAACGTCGCAAACTCTCTCTTGGTAATGTTCGACATATTCAAAAGAAATTGTAGATATATTAAAAGGAGAAGTGATGCGTTACCTTGAGCGATATCCAATATTCTAACCGATTCGTGCTGATAACGTGTTGTAAATAAAACGGCGATATTTGGAATCAACTCAGAGAATTCTACCGGGAATATAATGAGAGAAAGAAGGGACAAGAGAAAAGTAGGAGCAGAATATCAACTCATATATCATTGTCTTCAACAAGTTATACAAGCCTCTATTTATAGGCAAGATAGTACAAATGTTCATGAAATATAAAAGGCTAAACATCAATCCTCCTTAATGTATGTAATCAATCCTCGTAATCAATCCTCCTTAATGTACGTAATCAATCTTCATCAATCCTCCTTAATGTACGTAATCAATCCTCATTAGAATAGAAAGAAGGGTAAAAGGTGGAACATCTACTTATTAATATATTTACAACATCATGTACGTTTTATTGTGAGTGCACAAAATTCACACTGAAAGTAGACATCGACTTGACAATACCCGACGAGGTAGTAACCTAACCATCTCCATTTTTTTTTATTTACGATATCTTTATATAGTGTGTTTATTTCACAAAAAACTTCATATTAAAGGAAAATATTTCTCCGGAAAAGATTTCTCTAGAATATGGTTAGTTTTCCTTTGTTTGATGATATGTGGCCAAAAAAAAAATATCGAACTTTCAAATCAATTTTTACTTTTAATTTTTCTTCTACCTCGCCGATCATCGGACCACAGGGAGGCTCGACCTTTCTCAAGACTGGCGAGGCAGAGCTCGCCACAGGCATGGGCCGATGAGGGTCGAGCCTCGCCATCCAGCGCTTGTGGCCAATCATCAGTCATCACCGAGACTCAGTGACCGGCTAAGGGAAAAAAAAAATAACAATACCACTGAGAATGCCACTCTGGAAGAGCTGGATTCTCTGACTCCTATTGGCTACGACTAGAAAAATGATTTGATCGAATTTTCAGTAGCTAGAGTGGGAATACTGAAATGGAGAAATAATTCTATAGCAGGGCGACCTCGAGATTTACTTCTTATAATAATCTAAGTTCAAAGATATTTTTGTCTATGTCTGTCGAAGGTTGTGTCTAAGCAACCGGGCCATGAAAAAACCGTCAACCCATAATTTTAAATATATTGAAAATCGATTTATTTCATATTATATATCTTATGAAGCATACCTTGCAATTATCTCAAGGGCACCAACTAACATCACCACAATCTATCCACCATGCTAACTCACCATGCCTTGGTATTGTTTATGTAAATCTTATATAGAGTGTTGCGACACGCACCTATTAAAAATGATCCTCGACAAATGCCTACGATTCGGATTTGAAAGCCGACGACGGCAAATCTTATGCATGAGAAATGGTTTCATCGGGAATTGTTGAAACGCTTATTTATAATGGACACCTACAATGAGCGGGTGTTTTTTTTATCAAAGAAAACTCATCATGTGTTTGGTTCGAAGAAGTTAAATAGAATGAAGAAATGAAATGAGAAAGAAATGAAGATTCCAAAATCATTGTTTAGTACATTGCGGGAAGAAAATGGAATAGAATTATTGTACTTCTCTTTGAAAAAAAAAATCGCTGAGAAAATGGAATGATAATCTGACAGAGCAGTTAATTAGTATTATTATCATTACTACTTGAAAATACATACTTAATACATATCATATAGTTACATATATATATTTTTTGTAAATATAAATAAATATAAAACGATAACCATGTTGTAATTACTTATTCTCGTAATTTTAGAGTTTATACATATATTTTCATAAAAACTTTTGACATTGATGCTGTTGGAGACTTTGAAAAGAAGGGACATAAGATCATATCGAATACATATAATATTATTTGGGATTTTTTTTTTTTTGTAAATCAAAGAAATAAAAAACAATAACCATAAAAATTTTGTAACTACTTATTCTCGTAATTATAGAGTTTATAAAGACATTTTCGTGAAAAACCTTCGACATTGACGCTGTTGCTGTTGGAGACTTTGAAAAGAAGGTGCTTTTACCTTTCTGGCCTTTTCGAATGTTTTGGATTTGCATTTGGATTTCCCGCTATTCCTCCCGTTTGGCGATCCGACGCAAAGCAGCGCATCTCGCCGTCCATTCCCTTCCAGAACCAACGGCCACAGATCTCTATCCGCGTCCTCGCTCCTCATTGGCTAACCTCACTCATCTCCTCAAAACTACATAAACGCCAGAGCGAACTGCAACTTCTACGTCAAACTCTCCATCTCTCCCATCCTTCCCCGCTCAAACTCAATCCCAACGCCTGCAAAGTCAGAGAAAAATCTCCGTTCCACCATGGCCGGAAGAGGAAAGGCACTGGGCGGCTCCGCCTCGGCGAAGAAGCTGAGCTCCTCCCGCAGCTCGAAGGCCGGCCTGCAGTTCCCCGTCGGCCGCGTCGCCCGCTTCCTCAAGACCGGCAAGTACGCCGACCGCCTCGGGGCCGGCGCCCCGGTCTACCTCGCCGCCGTGCTCGAGTACCTCGCCGCCGAAGTAAGCCGACGGCCGGTTGTTTTCATTGGCTTGATTGAGAAGCCAAGTTGATCTTGATTCTAAATTTTGTATTTTCGCCGTTCTGACTTAGGTTCTGGAGCTGGCTGGGAACGCGGCGAGGGACAACAAGAAGACGCGAGTCGCGCCGAGGCACATTCAGCTGGCGGTGCGGAACGACGAGGAGTTCGGGAGGCTGCTCGGCGCCGTCACCATCGCCAACGGCGGCGTCCTGCCGAACATCCACAACACGCTGTTGCCGAAGAAGGCCGCCGCCGCCGGCGCTGGTTCCCGGAGCTCCGTCGCCGTCGACGACGCCTGATTGACCTTCGAATCCTTTTTTTTGTAATCATGTCCAGACTCCAGACCAGTGTAGGAGAGTAGAGATTGTTGGTAGGGACGCCAGAAAGGTGAAGGTGGGTTTGAGGTTTCAAAGGATTTGACATGTAAATTGAAATCGAATGCCAATTGGAGACTCCTGATCTGGGATTGAATCAAAAACTGTCCATCTTGTTCTGATGAAAGCAGAAATCAAGAACAGCAGATTTTCTTCTTCAATCATTTCACAATCAAACGTTCTTCAATCTGAATCCAAACATTCAGACAGGGAAAAAAAAAAAAACACAAACGAAAGGAGCAAACTTTAGGAGAAGAATCCGACGTAACTAAGCATGTCCCTGTCCTTGTGCTCTTTGTCTGTGTCGAGGATCCATCATCCTGTCTTCCTTCCTTGCGGCCTCGGCCGACACGAAGTACGCGACCATGAAGAGCCCGTGGATGAAGCACAGCACTCCCCCGATCGTCAGAAGCCGGTGGTGGGCGATCCCGCAGGACCTCCTCGACTTTGAATTGGATAACGTCCCCACCATCAGCATCGAGAATGCGACCGCCAAAATGATCCTGAAGTCACGGCATGATGTAGTTTATCAGTTAGTTGGTTTCATTTGATTTTGGCCTAGAATCGATATTTCTTCGAATTGTGGCAAGTTTGAGACACAGCTTGTTAGGCTCGGTATCTACTCCAAATTCCGTCACGTTCAAGAGCACTAACCTACTAATTACCCAAATGTGGGGGATAATTGAGAACATCAAGATCCACCAAGTTGGTACTTACGAATAACTCAAGGAGCATAACATGAGAACAAACCTTTTACGACATGATGCACGAATCTATGGCGTGATAGTGATAGTGACATGACCAATGAACGAAATTCTCGAAATTGGACAAACACTTACCTTTGCAGTTTGCAGTTTGCACACTCTCCACCATGTTAGGCCAATTAAACTAGGTAAATCTTTTGACAAAAAAAAAAAAAAACTAGGTAAATCTACTTGACAATGTTTTGTGTAAAGATGAGGAGCTTAGTATAATGACACGACACGTGATTCCATGTGTCCCATGCTGCTCGATTCGGAGCGTCCCGAAACTCACGAAGAAAAAATCGTGCCCGAGCGAGGGTTTCGAAACATCTATGACGACGATTATTATTATTATTAGGGCAAATACCACAAAAAACCCTGAACTATGTCTATTGTGACACATTTACCCCAAACTTTTTTTTGTGACACTAAAAATCCCAAACTTCAATCATAGTGACACATCTACCCTCTGTTAGGGTTTTGTCAAAAATCTCTGTTAAACTTTGATGTGGCAATGACATGTCGCCACATCAGATTTTTTAAAAAAATTAAAAAAAATATTTACTGTTCATCATCTTCAACCTCCTGAACACCGGCGCTCGATTTCCTCCATCTTCTTCCTTCTCCTCGTCCTCCTCGTGTAGATCTGATAGTGCGAGGCTGCTCGAGGACTTGAACACGCTGCGCGTCCTCCCATGGCGGCCCACGACGGCCTTGCCTTTCTCGTCGTCTCCGTCGCCGTTGCTGTCGTCCTCCCATGGCGCAAGATCTCCGCCCCGATCTGGGCAAGCTTCGCATAAGCTTGCTTGGGGCTGTGAGCACCGACCACCCTAGCCCCGAGCTAGCGACCTCTGCTGCACCCTCCGGCGATGGCGCCTCATCGACGACAGTGGGAGCGGCGAACAAGCTCTGGAAGAGCTTTGGCCGAGGGATGCGAGGTTGAAGGAGATGAACAGTAGCGATGAACAGTAACTATGAACAATGAACAGTATTTTAATTTTTTTTAATCTGACATGGCGCCACGTCATTGCCATGTAAGATTTTAACGGAGATTCTTAACGAAACCCTAACAGAGGATAGATGTGTCACTATGATAGAAGTTTGGGGTTTTTTGTGTCACAAAAAAAGTTTGGGGTAAATGTGTCACAATGGGCATAGTTCAGGGTTTTTTGTGGCATTTGCCCTTATTATTATTATTATTGGAAAAGAGAGAAGAGGATTACCAAGAGAAAATGAGAGAGGCCACGGCTAGTTGCTTGTTAGCAGTCACTCTGTTCAAATCCTCCTTGGACCAGATGCAAACGCATCCCCCCATCAAGTTGCCTATCGCATGAGCCAGCACCAAGAGCACGCACGCAGCCAGCCCCAGCTTGAACGCTTGGTAGCTCGGCTCTCGACACTCGAACACCCACACCTTCAAATGTTTCACCTGTCGAACAAATTTCACACATGTTGTCTTCACTCCTCATTTTTTTTTTTTTGGGCCCAACTCTTGGTAAGGAGAAACAGACATTTGATGCTTTACCTTATTCTCAGCTACCTCGGCCTCGATGCCGAGAATCCCCGCGACCACATCCATGACCATGATCAACACGCAGATCAATAATCCCGCCTTCTTTGCCACCTTGGTCAGCGGACGGCGGCCGTGGGCGGCGACGGGCGAGACGGCACCCGAGTCCTGTGTATGCATCACTCCTCTCTGAATCAGCTGCAGCCCAAGAGCTCTTGTGAGCTCAATTTTACAAGGACACACGAGCTGTGGAATCCGAATAATGCAAAGGGGGGACAGGTCGTGGGGTATGGAGGAGGGGTTGACACCATTTTATTGGAGGAGAGATTAGCTGCGAATGTGATCTTCCGATACGAAAAAAAGTTCGCCTTTGTTTCTTCCTTTTTCTTCTTTATTCTTGGCTTGCTCCACCTTTTGGTGTAGAGTGAAAATTCGGATTCCTTGCATGGAGGAGAAGAAAAGCAAGCACAACTCCATATGGACGGTCTTCCTCTCACAGCGAGAACGTACAACGAGTAATTAATAGCCCCCCTTTTTAATTTCTCTATTGAATTTCACGTTACAGAAATACGAGAAAGCATCTGTATAATGCATGATTCACACGGGGTCTTTCTAGCACGTTTGATCTCTTCTGTCGTCTAAAATGATAAGTTGAGATTATGTAGATAACTCCATTTTTGACGGGATTAGATTCACCAATAAGAATGAGGGCGATGGTGCCATTTTCAATACGTTGAGTGATTTCTCTAGAATCCCCTTGCTTTAACGGGAATCGCTTTGTACCCAGACCGATTAGGACTTAGGGTTTGATACATGTTAAATATGTCTTGAATTTTATGTACTTGGCCCGGTTCATCACTCGACCCGAAATAATTTTTGTGCGACCCAAAATTGAGAGAGAAAATTGAGATTTGGTTCGTGTCGCGGAGAGTTGGGCCGATAGGCCCAACTCGGAGCAAACGAACAAATCTCCATAGCGGTGCGACAGATCGCAATGGGGGTTCCAAGGCAATGCCCCCGAGAAAAATTTTTTGGGCCCTATTTACTACTGCGGCTAGGGTTTATTTTGTAGCACGGCTGTTTTTCGTCATCTGAGAGATTTGTGAGCCGTGAGCTTTATTCAATCGCTGAGAACGATTTTTGTAATCTGTACTCTTCTTGATTATAGTGAAATCTCGTTTTGCCTCGCCCGTGGACGTAGATCACCTTGATCGAACCACGTAAATCCTTGTTGTTCTGTGTTTGTTTTTCGCGTTCGTCACAACAATACATTAGTGCAACTAAGGACGAAACTTACTTAGAGATCAAACGTAATTGAAGAAAAAAGAATGGAAAAGGTCAGAAGTCATGCAAAAATTTACATCATTGTTTTATGCAGGTATTGATCTTTAAACTTTTGAGGCTCCGTTTATTTTGCGAAAATATTTTTCAAATTATTAATTCTCCGTGGAACAAACACACTCGACAAATTATTGTTGTAAAAATGGTGTTATATTTCTTCAAATGGAAGAAGGAAGGTGGTTGTTGTTAGTGGAAAGAATGTAATTATAATAATGTTCACCTTCTCATTTCTTGATAATCATTCCACATGACCCAAGAGCACAAGCACATGAACATACTTACCCCAAATAAAGAAACGATTAATGTGCAAAATTAGCCAATTCCATTTTTAGGAAAACATCTTTCAGGAGAATAATTTTTTAAATTTTTCGGCCATCGTTTCACGAAAAAGGGACGGGTCAAGGAAAATATTTTCCACTCATGAAAAAATAAAATACACCTCAGGGAAAGATGATTTCCTCTTTTTGAAGAGAGGAAATCATTTTTGCTCATCGTTCCTCTCTCTATTTCTTTCCTCTATCCATTTCTTCACATTCATTTCTTTTTTTAAATATTTCAAAAAATAATACAAATTTTTTTCATATTTTTTTATTAAGTATTCAGTTTTTCTTTCTTTTTTTAATTAGTTTATGTCTATCTTTCCTTAATTTTCTTTGTTCAAGGCCAACGAGCTTGGAGCTCACCGGATTCGGACAAACTTGAGCTTGCTCAAGGCTGGCCTGCGGCCCATCTGAAGAAGGGGAAAATAATAATAATAAAATAAAATAAAATAAATAAAAGAGAAAAATTTAAAAATTTAAAAAAGAAACAATAATAATAAAATAAAATAAATAAAAGAGAAAAATTTAAAAAGTTAAAAAAGAAACAATAATAATAAAGAAAATACAAATTTAATAAAAGGAATGCATAGAGGAAAGTTAAATTCAATTTTCCGTATCGAACGGCGGATTAATACCACGAAAAATTCAAAACTTGCACACATGTGATAAATTTACTAAGCTAATTTTTTTACCACAAACAAATTCTAAATTGATATATCCGTGACAAATTTACTCTCTTTTAGTTTTCATTGAATTTTACAATCAAATTACTGAGTTAGATGATATGTGAGAGATGATGTGTATATCAGTTTGAGATTTTTATCCACTATTTGTCTCATGTGTACCAATTTAGAGTTTTTTTATGGTAATAACCCTATTTAACAGAAATTAACGAATGGTAAATTCATTATAAAATTATCAATTTGGGGTTTTTGGTGGTTAAAAAAATTAGTTTGAGATAAATATGTCACAATTTTACTAGTTTGAGATTTTGTACGGTAAAAAATTGGTTTGTGATAAAGCTGTCATATGTGTACCAATTTGAAATTTTTCATGATATTAACACTTATTTCAAGCAATACAAAAAAGGGGTGTGCAAAAGAATCGAGAACCACTTAGATCGGACCGAACTGGCCAATTTTGGGTGGTTCCCATCAAGTACCTAGTCGATTCTCGGTTCCAATATGCTGGAATTGGTGAGTACTAGTTCGGTTCTTGATTTCAAGTGGGAGCCACCCATTGACCAATCGGACAGGACCGATATATACATATATTTGTTTTTTCTTTTAATTCAAGTATGTGTTGCCAAGCCATTATGAAGATGACCTTGTTGTCTTCCATAAGCAAGGTAGGAAAAAACATTGTCCTTGTTTTGCAGTCAAAAGCTTGTATGGCAAATGGATTCAGCCGCATCGCTCTTCACTCATGCACTGACTCTACAGTATCTTCAAATAAATAAAAGTTGAAACATGGATACACAAGAAACTGGCATAATTTGATGAATTTTAACATGAAGCAAACGCCCACTAGCGTGAGTCTTTTTTTTTTTTTTTCAATTTGACGCCGGTGCTTGATAAGATCAGTTCTATGAATCCATTCGGGAACCGGACCGGACCGGCAATTTGATTCCTGAGTGGGTCCATGTGATGTAGGACAATTAGCATATGATTTTTGGGGAAAACGCAATATTACGAATTTAGATAGAGTTTTAGGTATTTTTCTATTTTAAGAATTTTAGCGATAGATAATCGTGTTATTTGATTTCAATTCCATTTGACTAGATTAGATTTGATTCGTTTTAGTATTATCTTGCGTAATTCTATTTCCTTTAGGAGTCCTATCTATATAAAAGACGTCCGCTCTTTGTAATATTCAGATTATCATCAATTGAATTTCAGTATTGCTTTGGAATTGATTTCCTGTTTACGCTACCCTGCGTCATTTGGTATCAGAGCGAGGTTTCTCCTGGTGACGATGTCTCATAACGTGAATCAATATACTTCCATAGCTGAGGGCCATCTTGGTGAGCCTATTACACGGAAGGTGTTTACCCAGTTTGCCGAGGAAACTCGATGAGCTCTGCAAGACCGCCGACGGACAATGCAAGACTTGCTTGCCGCTACCCAACGGTTGTTTGCAAACCCAAGCCACACACCAGGCGTTCTTCCAGCCGAGTAAATTCCTATCGCTCGTGATCCCGAAGTAGCTATGGATCGTGGGGCAAATCACCGACGTCACCGACAAAGGCGACAAGCCTATGTCGAGGATTTTGAAGAAGATTTCCAGGACATGCCTATTCGAGGAGTTTGCAGATGTGGTGGATTTTAGGATGAGCATGTTCATGGAGGTCGACGATATGTAGGTTACCGACGATATCCTGAACAATATCAATTGAATGTTGATATCTCTGCCTTCAATGACAATTCAGATATCGAAGACTTTCTGGAGTAGCTCTGGGAGGTTGATGAGTTCTTTGAAGCCATGGAGATCGATGAGGAAGACCAAGTAAAATTCGTGGCGAAAAAGTTAAGGCGCGACGCTTTAGCATGGTGGGAGCAAATGCAAATATCCCGACGCCGACAAGGAAAAACGCCCATCCAAACGTGGAGACGGATGAAACAAATGTTAAAAGTTCGGTTCCTTCCACCTGACTATGAACATGTGTCAACAAAGGGTGGTGAGGTTTCCCTTGGCGAAGTTTCCCAGGTGGCGGCGCGGATGCACTAGGATTTCGCCGCAATCGAGGAGAGGCCGATGGTTGGGCCGATGGAAATTGATGTTAACATTACTCATCGGGCGCGTGAAATTGTATTTGTACCAGCACTGTTGCATGATGAACTGCATAATGATGGGAATTCCGAGACATCGAAACTTGTTGATAATGTAGAACTGAAGGAGAGCCTAGAAATAGATACTTCTATTGCTAAATGTGGGCTTGAGCTATCTAGTTTGCCAATTGTATCTGCAAATGAGGTTGGTAGTGGCAGTGAGTTTTCTGGGGATCACTCACTTAATGTATTTTCTTCAGAAGACTCTTCGTTGATGGTCTCTCACAATGAGGACAAGATGGTTTCAATGGTTGAAGCTACGCCTGAGAAACCATTTGGAGTTGATGATTTGGCTGAGGTGATTCAACAACTAAATAACGCTCATGCTCGTGAATCTGACATCCAAGGACAGAATTTAAGCTCAGTGTCAAATATTTTTGACACCATAGATACTACACAAGAATTTGAGATAGCCTTGGAAAATTGTGTCCTGAAAGAAACAAATGGCGTCTATGTTGCTAAGCTTGAAGGACTTCAGAAGCACGATGATATGATAGAATGGTGTTACACGGAACCCGGCCACTATGTGATATTCAGCGATATTAATGGAGAAGCAAATGACGACAACTTAAGGTGGACTCAACTTGTTCGATTATCGCTACCGCATGGAAATCATGTCTTTTGCACAAATAGAGGTGATATAGAGTTGTGGTCCGAATTCTAGAAAAGAAGTCGGGAGAGGAAGCGGAAGATGCAAAGGCATTGGAAGTACATGAGGAAGCAAATTCAGACACACGAACTCAAGGACGAGTTCTTCTGAAGAAGAGGAGAAATGATGTAGGACAACTAGCATATAATTTTTGAGGAAAACACAATATTACGATTTTAGATAGAGTTGTAGGTATTTTTCTATTTTAAGAATTTTAGCGATAGATAATCGCGATATTTGATTTCAATTTCGTTTGATTATATTAGATTTGATTCGTTTTAGTATTATCTTGCGCAATTTTATTTCTTTTAGGAGTCCTATCTATATAAAAGACACCCATTCTTTGTAATATTCAGACTATCATCAATTGAATTTCAGTATTGCTTTGGAATTGATTTCCTGTTTACGCTACCCTGCGTCACCATGGAACAAACGGATGGTTCACGGTCTTCATTTTTTGGAACCGGCCCTAGTGGGTGGTTCTGGTTTTCAAGGTGGAAACCATCCACCTTGAAACCAATCGTCCCTGATGCAAACTATCATAGGAAAATATTTTACAAAACGTATATTTTTCGCGAAATAAACAGAGTTTCTCCTTCTAGGGTACGCATTAATTATCGATCACAAGCTTGGGCCAAAGCCCAGCCCAAAGAGAGCCCATTTAATTGGGCCTTAGCCGCTGAGACCACTATCTTCGCCGAACGAGAAAATAGAAGCAACCTCCCCCCCTGCGATTTTCACTTCCTTCTCGTATTATCATCAGCGTCATCTCTCCTTCCCTCCTTTGCAGATTCGGAGCTTCTCTCCAAGCGATTTCCACTTTCTTCTTCCGGATTATCTGGTGGAAGTCGCCGATCCGCAACGCCAGATTCAGGTTCCGGCGAGCGATTGACCGACCTTCGCGGGGCGATTTCTTCCGGGGAATTCGACGCAGAGAGCAGGGCAAGGCATCGCGCTTGGGGTGCGGGAGAGCTAGAGAGAGCGAGAGAGGGAGAGACAGGGAGGGAGGTGCGATGTCTAAGAAGAAGACGTTCAGCGGGAGCACCATGACGCTCAAGGACTTCCATGGCGGCTCCATCCCCTCCGATCTCCCTCTCCCTTCTGCTCCTGGCGTGTAAGCCTCGAAATCTCGAGCTTGATGCTTTGTGATTCGTTTACGAGTGCTTTTTATGTCTGCAACATCCGGAGGTTAATTTTTTTCGTATCATAGTTCTCTGTGTCTCGGTGGCCGACTCGTGTTGCGCTAATAGTGGATCTGAGCTTTGAGTGTCTCCTCTTAGTGTTCTGTGGCCATAATGTGTTCTGTGCTATATGATTTGTGTGTTGGGTTATGGTATTGCTCATTGATGGATAAACTGAATCTGCGACTAGATAGGTAACGATTAACGCCTTACTTTGACTGTCGCAGTACTGTGAGGCCATCCGACCGTCCGGGATTCGAGAGGCAGGCTCCGTGGGGGAATCCTGTGGGCCGTCCTGATCACCGTTCTCGGCCTAACTCGTCCCCAGCGACCAGGCATTTTGATGACAAGTCCCCATTCCTCAGTCAAACTATGCCTATTGGCCGTAATTTCGATGAAGACGAGCGCAAGCCCCTTGATGGAATATCAGCCCCGCGCCGGACAATAAGCGATGATAGCATTCGGTTTCCTTCCCGTGTGGAGCTGAAGCCACAATCTGTCACAGTGGGCAGGGTTCCAAGTCAGCAGGGCCAATCTCAGGTTTTGCAATTGCCGAGCCATCCTCAAAGTGCATACTTTGGAGTAGCTGCAGAGGGTACACAATTGGGTATTAGTTCGCCAAGTGCAGGTGGAAATAACAGGCCTGGAGTTCCTGGGTCTTCGCTGAATGTCTGGGCTGCGAGGAAGGAGGCTGCAAGTGTCGGGGAGTCATCTCAGTCTGCCTGGTCTGCTTCAAATGCTTCTTCCAAACTGGTTCACGCCAGTGCTCTTGAAAAGGTATCATCTGGTAGGTGGCAGTCGAAACCAACAGTTCCGCATCAGGTCGATGTGGAAGTCAGTAAGTTTGTGGAGGAAGAAAGTGAGTTAATCACCAGGGGAGTTGATGATGGGAAGTATAGAAGGAGCAATGTGGTGGCTGCCAGGGAACATCATGATGCAGCACTGGCTAGGCATGTGGAGAGGAATTTAAATATTGCTGAAGGGGTTCTTGGTGGTAGGAAAGGGTTGCCAGATCATATGATGGTTGAGTCTTCAGATGGAAAAGAAAGGAGCCCACTTATCTATTCCGAGTCTGTTAAACTGATGCATACAGAGGGTAAACTTAGTCAATCTAGGTTGCAGCAACCAGTGCCTTCAGAAGCATCAGAGAGGCCTAAGTTGAAGTTATTTCCAAGGACGAAGCCATTGGAGAGTTCTGAACCATCTTCTGGCGAGCCTAAACTGGTATGCATTCTAAGTACTCCTACAGTTATCGTTGTGGTTGTCTATGTTTTAATTTCGTTCCTGTTGCTTCTTTGATTGATATAGGTGCATCAGGGACCAATTGACTTGGTACACTCGGGAACAACTGATGAATTGCAGGGTATAGTGAATCCTGCAAAGCATGCTTTGCATGGACCGGAAAGTGGGAATCAGGCGGTGGATCGTCCAAAATTGAACTTGAAACCAAGATCACAGCCCATTGAGCAATTGGAAGGAAACAATGAACGTGATAGGTGAGTGACGAATATAGTCCTTTTATGGATGATTGTGCAGCTGATGCCTGGAAATTAAGATTATTGCTCAAAAATTGTTTTGAGGATTAGTGACATTGGAGTTTAATCTTTGTTATCCCTTAATAAGAAACTGATAACATCTGGGTAAGTTGATGTATCATTTCGGCGCATTCAGAGTACAGTGTAATTTCTGCGAACGCATTCAAAACAGTGTCTTCGGAACAGTAATTGCCACCCAATCTTGTGCTGCATTTGTTTGTAAAAAACAGAGGCATTCTTCCAGATAGACCGGTAGTGACAGAGTTTTCAGTTGAAGCAAAATCATCACATAGGTTATCTGCATTCAACAAGGGTCCCCATGAAAATCGTCTATGACGAGCCGATGGGACACAGTCTCACGAGGTTCTTTTCTTCCCTTTTTTAAAATGAAAATGGAGATGTCATTCGGTTTTTTTAATGAGTGGTTTCTATTTGAGGTAATGCTTGATGGATAATTCTTCCTTTTGTTTTTCTCATGTCAGCATCACAGCTCTTCTTGTCAGCTTCGCACGTTGTATTGACAATACAACGTAGTTTGTCTAACCAGTAGTTGCATGTGGCGGGTGCTTCGATGTCTTAAGTTGCTTGAAAATTTTCTACCAGACTCGAACTTGTTTCAATTCGAGGCCAGGGAGACGTGAATTTTTTAGACATACTCTTGGACATCAAGTATTGAAGTTGTGACCTGTCCTGTTATGTGTTGATATACTGTTGGGCCTATTGACTTCATGGCAATGTAAAAGGTTCACTTTATTCTATTGAAGCAGGACAGTTGGATTTTTACTTTTAGTGTAATTTTCCTGTCTAGGACCCTCACTGAACATTTTGTCATATCCCTACAAGGCCTAATGTGTTGCTTCGATGGTGGTTTTTACTCTGGTATGGGGTTGGCTGAATATACCAACAGCTTTGATATTTAGACTGAAGTAGTCATGCGTGAAAGTAAGATTGGGCATTTGCCTTGAAAGATTTCCCAATGTGTCTTAGCAAATAAGATCTTTTCAATACAGTTGGTACAGGATGTGTAGCTTCGTCTCATTGATCCATGAGTCATGCGTAATTATGCTGTGATCCAGATGGCTCACTGGCTCTCTCTCTCTCTCTCAATCGACATCTGAATATGCGGTGCCTAAAATGGAGTGAATCTCATCAATTCTTTACTGGATCTTTGCATTGAGACATTTCCTTTAAGAAATTCTTACACGCTATCTGATATGATTGATGCAGGAGTTATGTGTTTGGTGGTGCTCGTCCACGAGAATTGGTGAGTGCTTGTATTTGCTTCTGTCAGGGACATAAAATAGGTTTATCATCCTAATGGTTACTAGCAATTTTCTTTCTCTGGATAGGTTTTAACTTGGCATTACCCATGTAGCGCAAGGTCAAGTTTTGATATCTCCTTCTAGCTTACCAATTTTTTTAGGTGTAGTTATTCCAATTGAATAATGCAGGCCCCTATCACAAGTTTGTAGTTCAGATTGATGTAATGTCAATCACCAAGTCACTGCCATGGTTCATAAACTGTATGTTGGACTTTTCATTCACTTTCCTGTCAGTAGCCATCAGAAAACTAATGGAGATTGGGAGGATGGTGCATTAAGCATATTGTTAGCCAGGTGACGAGATCAGAATAATTGACAAATCCAAAAAGATATGCAACTTCAATGGCCAAATTTGCAGTGTACCCCTCTTAATGTCGTTTTTACTCTATTCATTGGTCTTCCTTTTTTGACCAAGGAGAGCTCCTCTCTGTGTCCTTGTTGGTGGAAAAAAGAGGGGGGAGGGAGGTGCTTTCCCTTAATCTTGTTGTCCTTTAGAGGTGGTAACACTAGAAGCTTGTTGTCCTGGCTTATGTCCCAACACTTATCCCATTTTATTTCATATTTCAGGTTCTTAGAGAGAGAGGGATCGATGATGTACCTGTCAACAATCGCGATTTGGGACCAAGTTCTGACAGGTACACATCTTAACTATTTTGTGCATTTTTTGTTGTGCATATTTCCAGATGTTGATTATAATTGGTGAATTTTTCTATGCAGGTTAAAAAATGATGTTCCAAAGACAGAGAGAGCTTCGGGGAATGTTATACCTACCTATCACAGCCAACAATCTGAAAACCTTGTTATTGATCAGAGAAATGGGAAGAAATTTGAGAGGAAGGATCAAAGGATAGTTGAAAAAGATGATGTACAAAGGAGGAACTGGCGCAACGAGAATCGTCAGAATGGTAAAGAAGCAGAGAAGCAGCAGCCATCTCACCATCCACAACAGCAGCCAGAGAGGCGGCCTTCTCCTGAAACATGGCGCAAGCCAGTGGAGGAGCCCACAAAACCAGCTTCTCCGGAAGCAGGTGTGCGATTTGGCAAAGCAGCTTCAGCTGTTGAGCTTGCCCAAGCATTTTCTGGTTCATTATCAGCTCAGCCGTCAACTCCGAAGTTTTCTGGTCAAAAGGGCATCCCCGCGCAGCCGCAGATGCCCTTCTCACGGCTTACGGGTCCCACTTCTCGCCCACAGATCAATGGTTACTGAAATCTCTCCGGATTGGTGTGTGCACACACCTAATAGCAGTGATAGGGATCCTGGAAGCATTTCAGTTGAGCATGTGCAGTAAAGCACATGATCCAGCGCTACTTAATTTTTCTCCATTTTCCTATTTGTCCTCTCTTTTGGTTTATGATGGAGAACTTGCTGTAAGACAACCAGATTCTTGCATTGAAGTCCTCGAAGGATCTGTTTTGCAACATCAATCATATCCTTATCTGTCCACCTGAGAAATTTAATCCCTCGCAGTTCATTGAAATGCAGACCGGATTCCCGGTTGACCCAAGTTCATGGCAACGGGATGTTTGCCTGAGTTGAGTTCACAGTTTGGATGCATGTAAGATGGATCTCGAGGCTGCTTTGTTTCATTTGATATATGCAGGCAGAGTGAAAACTTGGTGAAAGAACTTTTTCGAACGATGGGGAAAGTCTGCCCATTATACTGGCGGTTTTTGGATTAATAAAGGGTAATCTATTGTCTTGATAGAATTTATCACTAATGTGACAGAATAAACAAGTCGGTGCAGACTTAATTTTTTTTGTTTGGTTTTTTTTTTTTGAGTGATGGAATCCTACATTATCTGTGAATTATAATTAATCTAGTTAAAGATTTTTTTGGGGGGTCAAATTAATTAAAGATCACCCAGTAATTGTGACGGGTAATGTTTTCTTGCGTGAAATGCCTTTGTGTGTGACCTCGATTAACAATTCACCAGAGTAATTTTTTCCTTTTCGACCAGCCAATTACTCTATAATTGCTAGATTTACAAAAGAAAATCGGGTTTATGGATTTTAAGGAAATGATATGACATTAACGCTAGTATATTTGGCACGTCTCTATGAACGGCAAAGCTGATTTGCAAGCAATGTAGCGTAGCCAGTAAGAAGCAAGCTTAAATGCATTCTTTTTGTCTGTCGCTTTGACCATTCATATCACGGACTCTTTATACAACGTTGGAGGTAACAAACCATTTGTACCAAAACGTCGGTTGTCCTTTTGTCTCTTCGACCGCCCAAAACAACTCTTGGAAGCCTCGCCAGATTTTACGGAAATTTCCCGTATGGACCCAGGTCTACTGGGCTAGGTCCATGTCTCCCATTGATCATGTGCCCCGAACGTGTGAGACTCACATGGGACCCAAGTGATCAGTGGTGGAGATCGACCCGGTCTAGTGGACCCGAGTTCCGACAAGACCGGCCCCTGATTCAGATGCAGAGTCTCCATGATACTAGGACTTCAGTGCTTCCTCTTTCTTCAGGAGGTTTATATTGCTCCTGGAACTTTGTGGCCTATTTGTGCCTCTCATTCTTTCATTCAGAGTATTTGGCGATCTCCTCATGTTTCATCCCCACCACCACAACCGCAAAGAAAAAAGTAGAGGCTTAACGATGCATCCGCGAACAGATCTTCTCTATCCTCCTTTTCATCTTTTTTTTACGCCAGGAAGCAAGGGTTACCTGTTGAATAGATCTTCTTGTTGTACAAGCACATTTAAAGAAATGAGTGGTGTTGCAATCACCGATCTAACCGTGACATCTAGTTTCTCATGAACACAAGCCATGTAGCTCTTTCAGGAAGAAAAGAACACGTCCAAGATCTAGAATGTTCGGAGAACTAGTAAATGAAAAAGGTTCAAAGAGCTGTGTATCGTACTTCATGAGAAACAAGTAGATGACGCACTCAAAGCTTATGCTGCGGCAAAAAGTGAACAGCCCAAGCATAGGGTGAACTTTTTTCATTTAATTGGTAAATATAGGGTATAACGAGGAAATAAAAACTTGGAATTGCTCTGGCTTATCCTGTAGCGAACTCGTCATATTAATATACTAACTAAAGCATCATAGATATGGAAAATAAATGTGAAGCAAAGAAGTGTACCTGCACTCTTGTCTGGAACATACAATTTGGATACCAATGATAGCTGGATGCTGAAGCTTGAGGAACGTGTCTTTTTTCAGCCTTTAACAAGCCCGGAAACCAAGATTAACCACACGCTTTATTGGCGAAGCTACTTTTTCATGGGTGTACATAGATTGCTTGTCTCCCATGTACTGAAGGTTCCACACCTCACTGAAACAATGTAATGCATGCTTTTTCTGAAGTTGCTTTCATCACTGAAATTCACCACAGGACCATTGACCACTCTTAAAATAATGGAACGGATGTTTATCTCTGATGACTGTTTCCTTATTTAGAGTTGGGAAGCAAACTTGGTGAAAATTTTGACAGTCAACACAAATTCCACACATCAAAGGAAAGTTGTGTTCTCCTCACTGTGAAAACAAGATTGTCTCTCTCTCTTCTTCTTCTACCTTCTGCATTGCTGACTTCATAGTTGGAGAATATCCAATATCCTTTGGTAATCCAATTAGCTTGCCAAAGGATGAATGTACTTCAGCAGCTCATGGGTGCGAATAGTCTTCTGTTATAAATTGGTACACCTGACCATTCACTCGGATCCATGATTGCCCAGGGTGCTTTTTAAGCCCTCCCTTTTGCATTTGATTTCTAAATAGAGCAGCCTGCTCCCAATTTTGATCAGCGCCATACATGTTTGACAACAAAACATAACGTTCCTGATCACACGAGTTGAGTTGGATTAGTTTCTCAGCAGCCCACTTCCCCATATCAACTCTTTTGTAAAGTTGACAGGAAGATAGAAATGACTTCCAAATTGCAATTTGGTCAGATATGCCGTTGCTATAAATAAACTCCTCAGCCTCATTCAATAAACCGATTCGCCCAAAAAGATCCACCATGCAGGCATAGTGTTCTATTCCAGGTTTGATTCCATATACATTTTCCATGAGCCTGAAATGTTCACGACCCTCTTCAAGCAGTCCTGCATGGCTGCAAGCAGTTAAAATACCAACAAAAGTTATCACATTGTGTATAGGTCCCTCGTTTATCATAGACTTGAAAAGCTGAACAGCCTCCTTACCTCTCCCATGTAAAGCAAAGCTGAATATCATTGAAGTCCATAACACAACATTCGAGTCTTGACTCTGCTTGAATACTGACAATGAATCATCGAGGCTCCCACATTTGGAATACATATCAATCAATGAGGAAGAAAGGTGCACATCCAGGTGATACCCAACTTTCAGGACGTAGGAATGGACCTTTTGACCAAGTTCTAATATACCAACATTTGCACAGGCTGAAATAATGCTTGTAATGGTAAATTTGTCCACCTTCACACTTTTTCGGATCATCGTGCTAAATACTTCAAAGGCGTTGTCATAGGTGCCATTCTTAACATACCCAGAAACCAATGAGCTGCATGCATATGCATCCTTGTAAGCTATTTCGTTGTTCTTCATGCTCAAAAACATTAAAGGCCAACAATTAAATACTATTGAAGCTTTTTCAGTTTCTCCACATTTGCAATACAAATCTATGAGACAAGTCCTGATAAATTCATTACTGCTGATTTCCAATCTAATAACTATCCCATGTACTTGCCTTCCGACGTCCAGAAGAGACAAAAAAGCAGCCAAAACCAGAGCTGTGGAAAAGGTCACCTCGTTAAACACTGGTCCTTTTACTTTCATCTCATAAAGCAGCTCCAGTGCCCTTCTTTCTAATCCATTTTGCATAAGCCCATCTATAATCATATTCCAACTAGCAACATCTTTGTATGGCATCCTCTGAAATAGGTCAAATAATTTCTCTGTAACTCCACCACGTAAGTAAGCACCAATCATTACATTCCAAGAAATGGTACTCTTCTCTCTCATCAAATCAAACAACCTCTCCGCAGCATTAACATCCCCGCATTTCGCATAAACATCAAGAACAGAGTTTGCCAACACGGCGTCGGCATCAATTTGGTTTCTGATGATCCACGCATGAACACCTTCACCCTGTTTGAGCTCATTCAAGCTGGAGCAACACTTCAAGACACTAGACAAAGTGAAGTGATTCGGACGAACACCCTCAATCGCCATAGCCCTGAAAAGATCCAAAACCATCCTCCAAGACCCGTCGCGTGCAAAGCCGGAAAGAAGAATCGTCCAAGCCCGGACATCTCGCTCGGGCAATACATAGAACAGCTTCTGGGCATCGCCCAAGTTTCGAGCTTTCGCATAAAGACCCAAAACGTAGTTTCCAACGCTCACGTCCTGCACGGAGCCATTCTTAATCGCTGCGGCGTGGAACGTCTCTGCCGCTGTCTCCGTTGCTGAGCAGCTAAAAGGGGGAGAGAGAAACCACCGATGCTGAACTCCACTGAGCTCCAAGCTAGGAGGGTTCGCTGTTCCTGGGGTTCGAGAATCTACAAAGAGTAATGGCCGATGATCGGACAGAGGAAAGGGGCGAAGGCGACTGCAATTAGCCCTCAAGGTCAGTCTCAATTTCATAACCAACTGCTTGAGCTCTCCGCTATGTCGGCTCCGATCGATCTGTGATGGGATCAACGGTTAACTCGATGGTCTTGTTAGTAATTTATAAATTATAATTTATAATGTAACTTAGTAAACACTATTAAGGGCGCGCATGAATGTCATTCTCTTCCGGGACTTCATTTCTGGCAAAAATAGATTTTTCTATTTCTATTTCCTAGACGAGTTTCTCAACAAAAAATCGTGTTTGATAACGATATAATTTTTCTATTTCCGAAACAGAAATTTGTTTGATAATAGCATAAAATTTCTCTTCCCTAGCCCTATTTCTGACGGAGTTCGCGGCGGCGGCGGCCGGCGACAAAGACCGGCACCTGCGACGACCAGCACCTGCACCGGCGGCTGCGACCGGCACCGGCGGCCGGCGGCGGCGGCAGCGACCGGCGGTGATAAGAAAAGAAGAATGAGCAAATTGTTTCAAGTTTTTGTTTCTGAAACAAAAAAGGTAGCTTTTTTTAACTTCTCATTTCTCTTTCAAAACCTATTTCTAGTCAAAAGTTTGGCCTGGGAATAGAAAAATTCCATTGCGCTGTCAAACAGATTTCTACTTCAAACCTATTTCCCGAAACAAAAAAACAGAAAAATAGAGAAACAGAATGACATTCATGCACCCCCTAACAATTCCCCCCCCCCCCCCCCCCCCCCGACAAAATAATTTCTTTTGATAAAAAATGCCTTCATCAAATATATAATTACTATTTGACTATGAAGTATAAAAATAAATAATCACACGAGATGATATTCTTATTTCTAATTAAAAGTGATTTTATAATGCTAGCTTATTTGGTTTAATACACATGGTAAGCACTCATAATTAATTAGGCAAAATCCACCAGAAAGGGAAAACTATAAAAAAAAACTCATAAACCTATTGCAATTATGCCAATTCAATCTTCAACTTTTTGCATTTGTGCCAATTAGGTACTTCCGAAAAACTTTAGCCGGCTGACGCTGATGTGGACGCCGGCACTGGTGTGGACAATTTTTTAAATAATTTTTTTAAATATATTTTTTCGCTTTTCTTTTTGTTCTCTTCTCCACTTTCCTTTGGCCGATTGCTGATTTAGTTACTGACCAAAGTCGGTGAGGGCGAGCTCGGCCATGGCGGCAGAGCTCGTGCATATCGGTACTGAGAAGAAAAAAAGGAACCGTAGATCGGTAGATCTGGATCTATTTTTGCTTGGCGTTTTGATTGCTGGGTCTTTGTACTTGTTGAGGGCATGATTGGCCTGAGAATTCGCTCAATTTTTGAAGCGTTTGATGGGTCCGGGAAGAAAATGGAGGAGGAGCCCCGTCGCTAGGCTCAGCATCTCTGCGCCAACAATAGCAGCCTCTTCGAGAGCCCTTGCGATGGATTGGGCGAGCTCGGCCGCCATGGTTGCTCGAGCCCGAGCTCTCGTAGCCACGATGAGGTAGCCCATCGACAATGGAGAGACCGACCTCGCAATTGCGGCTCTGGTCGACTAGAGGAAAGAGGAGAAAAAACAAAAGGAAAAAGCAAAAAGTAAAATATAATAAAATATTATTAAAAATCGCCCATGTCAATGCCGCGTCATCGCCGATCAACGTCCATGTCAGCGCCGCTGTGCTGGTTGGTCAAAGTTGGCCGGAAGGACTGAATTGGCACAAAAAATATTTAAGATTGAATAAGCGTAAATATAATAAGTTTAGGACTTTTTTAGTAATTTTTCCCCACCAAAAAATCCAAAACTGTATCCATTGTTACGCATTTACCCTAAACTTTTCTTTGTGACTGATAACTCTATTTTATATAGAGTTTATTTACTATTTTAGACTTAATGTTTATTTTGTTTTAATTGAATTTGATATCTACTTATTGATTTTAATTAATTTTGTAGGAAACACAATCTTCAGATATGCAAATTTGAAATCAAGGAGAATCAAGCCTATCTTGGGGAAATATTCAAAATCCAAAGCTAAATTAGGAATGTGATTCAGATTTCTTTTCTCGAAATAAAAAAGTTATCGATTTGAAGGCAAAGAAAAGGAGGAACGTGATTTTTAGAGAGGGAGAGAAGAAGTTTTGGGAAGAGACGTTCTTGGAGACGACGTTCAGTTTTTTTCGCTATTTTTCCTTTCAATGCCGGATGCCAAGTGAAGAAGAAGAATGCGAATTCAAAGTCAACCCTTGATTATTCTTGGTGCACTTGTTCTAATTCTTCATCATGTTTAGTTTAGTCATTATTTTCTGTTTAATTTTCATTATATTCTAGACTACTTCTTGTTAGAGCTACGATGTAACTTAACTATGATGGATTAATTTTTCATACTCATTTATGCAATTCTAGAATTCATATGTGTAAGTTATATATCATGTTCTTAATTCTTTTAAGTGCTTGATCACCACTTGAATGATATTTGTTGTACGTATGAGAACGAAATGAGATTACATGCAAGTTTTTTTTATGATATTTAGCGATGAATTCATCATAGATAGAGATATCTTATGTTTTTTGTGTGGTTTCGGTAGTAGGTAAATCGAGGGTGGTTTATTGAATCCAGGAACGTTCATAGATCTTAATGCGTTTGGATTTTCTTAAATTCACATGGATCAAGTGTGGGTTGCTATACTGGACCAATGATAGTGATTTATATTAGGAAGTTTTACCATCACACTATGAATTCAATTTAATTGCATGATGAGATTGATTAATTAATCTTGATTGGTTAAGTGATATCGGATGCTCTAACATTTTTTCATTCTCGATAGAAATCCGTTGTTTGTTGCTACTTTATATTCAAAATTTCTAATTTCTATTTTGATTTGCTGCATTGGCTAATTTTTTAGAATTTTTGAGTGCTTTATTGGATCTTTAATTGGTTAGATAAATTTGAGAATTGTTCACGTTTAGTAAGTAATTTGATTGATTTGTCTACAATCTCCGTGGGAACGATACTTTTATTCATCATTTTATTACTTGTTCGATTCGTACACTTGCGTTGCTAATCAAGAGAATAGTGACGTGAAAAAAATTCAACCTTTGTGATGTATTTATCCTCCATCAAAGTTCTGTCAAAAAGAACCGTTAAAAATCTACCTACATGGATACCTGAATGCAAATAGTTTTGATGTGGCGCTTATGAGGCTTAAATGAAATAAAAACGATGTTATTTTGGTCAAAAAAACATCTGACAAAAATTGACAGAGTGTAAACGTGTCACATAAAGTTTGTTGTGTTCTTTTTTTATTTTAATGTTAGATGAACAAGTTTAGGGCTAATGTGTTGTAGCGAGTATAATTTTGGGGTTTTTGATATCGCAAAAAAAAGTTCAAGGTAAATATCTCTCGTTGAGCATAGTTTGAGGTTTTTTTTTGTAGCTTTTTCCCTAATGAATTATTCTTTTTTTTTAATGAAGAAATGATAAGCCTTTGAAATGAGACGACCACTCCTTTACCAAAGTTATGAAACTAGGGAATGTAAATAATATTTGGCATGAGCATTTCGTTTCGGAGTAATGCTTCTCTGACAGTATTGTTAGGGATGGTACAATTTCAATCGTAGATCTATATACCATCACTGCGTGTTTTGCATAAATCATTCATTAATTGAGATATCGTATGGTTAGAAATAATTAATAGTACTGTTCAGATTGTTAGGCAACAGCTGCCTTTCGTTTTAGGTTGATTCCCTACTACTAGAAGAAATTACATAAAACTCTCTCGAATTTCGAGAGGATACATTGGATCTATGGATTATGTCATGATAGGAGTCCTACTCATGGCAACCTGATTGAAGTGAGAGAAGTTGTAGATATTATTATGGGTCAATCTATTAGAGAACCGCTTGTTGACACCGAAATTTTATTTTTTAAAAATTCATTCATTTAAACATAAAATAAGAGTTATTCATAACTCTTGCAAAAATAAATCCTCATGCATTATATATTTATCTTCTGTCAGTCATGCTATTTGCATTAGAGTCGATTGAGCTTAATTTAACAGACGATGGAACCGAGCATAGTCTGGGATTTTTGACTAAGGGAGGGGATTGCTGAATTTTTATGGGTTTGGACTCAATTTGGGTTTAACTCAGCCCATTTTTTTTGATCTTTTAAATGCAAGGTTTTTAATTAATTATCCATTTAATTAGTTAAAGCCCGATTAGGCCCTAAATTCGCCCAAATAAGCCCATTAATTGGAGAATTTCGGCCAACCCCTTATTTCCCTCCATTATGGCCGAAATTTTGGATATCCAAGCCCGTCGATGGTAGAAATTTCAATCCAACGACCATTATCCCTTAAATCCAATGGTCAATAGTAAACCCTACCGTTCAATGCCTTTCTTTTGCTCTATATACATCATATTAGCCTAGGGTTAAGGGGGGAATCCACGCACAATTCATATTTTTTTAGAAAAGAAAGAACGAGCGAGAAGGAGGCACGACCCGTCCAGCATCGCCGATTAAATTTTAGTGTTGTATCCTGAATATTAGCACATCATAGACCATCGATTGCATTGGTTATTGATTGGCTAAGAGTATGTATTGTGCTTTCAATATTAATATATCTTTTGCATTTGCTCCTTTCTGTCCAAAACTGACCCGGAACTTCTTATTGAAAAATGAACTGCTTACGTTCGATAAAAGATGCAGGTCAACACGTCTTCAACAAAACAAATGATCATGAGAGTAATATGTAGCGGTGTCGCGATCTAAAATTAAGTTAATAGATTATTAGGTTAATTAGATGAATTAACTAACCTAATACGGACTCTCTCAAACCCTACCAATTCGCAACTTAGGTTTCGCTCAAATGATTTTAAATTTGGGAGCCTCCACTAATCTTTTTCGGTAGGTAGATTAAAAACCTATATAAAATAGCGGGAGAACTATTTTATCTCTACGAACTAGTGAAATTGAGTTCGGGGACTTGGTTACATTAATTAAAAATTAATACCCCATGAAAATATATTTTTGATTGGTTTATGTGACTTGAATGTTTTTATTTTATTTTATTTTTTGTTGATTTTCTCGAAATTCTTAAAAAGGGAGTTTGAACAAAGTTAAACAAGAATGCCCATAATATACCTTGATATCCGAATTTTCGATAATTCACTCATTCCCAAAGATTCAGGCTAAAGTAGGATTTTTTATCTCTACATCCTCGAAGATTTGAGCCAGTATGTTAATTTTTCCGATGGGTCTAGGCACGAGGGGAGCATATATTATAAACATGTTTGTTTAAAAATATGCAAACATTTTTAAATTCAAAAAATAAGTCGGTCAAGCTTAGGAATTTCAAAAATTAAGAAGGGGTGACTGAAATTTTCAAGAGCTATCCACCAAGGATTCGTATCTTTTAAATTAGGAAAGATTATCTCTTAAGATTTTCAAGGAATTTTAGATGATCTTTAAAATTTTAAAAGACACCTTTTCTGAACGGAATCTCAAATTTTAGCCCATATCTTCAGATCCTAAGAAAATTATCTCCAAGGTTTGAAAAGATTAATTTTAGATATTTTTCCAAGATTCGGATATAATCCAATTCAGCCAGTCTCATCTCTAATCAAAACATAGTCGAATAATATCGCAAGAGATAAGATAAAATATGCATCAATCCATCGTTTCAACAAACTTGCACGCCAAACTCGATCAAAGGGTGAATGTGCTGAAAATCGACTTCCAATTCCGCAAAAGTTTATCTTTTCATATTAACCCAGTTTGATTCTCTAAAAAGATGCTGAACAGGTCTTAACTTTGGGAACATAGTCTGAACAAGAATAATTTCGACAATCAAACTGACATTAATAATGAAAAGTTCGAGTTTCATGCAGCAACATTCTGTGTTCGGCCTTTTAGTTTAGGACTCGAAAAAAAAAAAACTCAAATTTCCTCACATTGACCATGAATCCATACGCATCCAGCAAGATATACGAACACGCACGTTATCAGATCAATCAAGCTTGATTCAGAAATTAAAAGTTCAGGAACTTACCTTTTTTTAAGCAATTTTCAGCACAGGCAAGCTGTAAATTCGTCGAGACTAACACCTTTCAGACTTGTTTCGCCGCTGAACCGTTCTAGGCTGCACTAGACCGTCAGTAACGTGTATCAGAGCCGGTCGATGGCGAATCCAAAAAACGAACAAGGCCTGGTACAGTGGTGAATGGAGATCCAATAATGATGATCGCACAACGGGAAGAGACCGTCGCCTTGGGGGGGTTCGGACAAGGACTTAGCTCAAATCACGAGAGGATTGTCTCGACCGGAGGGGGAAACAATCGAACTCACAACGCAGCTCGAACTCTCTATTTTGTTCTTGAAGTTGGCGTGATTTTTCAGAATCGCCTCGAGTGAACTCCTATGTCGGAATTGAATCGACGATATTGGACAGTGCATGACACAATGTCGGAATTTAATCGACGACACTAGATAACCTAGGACACAATGCCGAAATTAATTGACGGCACTGGACAATGTAGGATACAATACCGAAATTTAATCGACGACACTGGATAATGGGTAGATGCTAGAATTCAATCGATGGCGCCTAAGCTAGGCTAATGAAACTACGGCTATGCTAGGATAATGAAAGATAAAAGACTTGTTTTGTTGATTTGTTTGGGAGGGGGATGTTGGACGACTCAAAAGTATTTATAGAGGTGTTTTAATAACCGTCAACCAATTACTACTCCTAGCTCTCCACTTTCTGCTCCACTTCAGCAGGTTCTCATATCTTTCGATGGTTTATGCTTTCATGGCTGACGACACCATCAACGGTTTCTTGTTCATCGCGCTATTATTTTTTCGTCTTTGAGGGTTACCGCCCATTTCTGCAATTGCTCCGGTCGTGACTTCTTTTGCGCGCACTTTCTCTTTTGCTTTGTGAAAAGTACCACCAAAATTCATCCTTGACATGTGACATTTTTATGGTTAATCGGACTCTGATTCCAGTACATCTATCTGCAGCCGACCAACCACTGCTTCCTCGTGTGCCCAACAAGCGGCTCCTTGAGTAATTTTAGATGTGAGCAACACGTTAACCTCCGTTATGTTTTTCGTTAGCACGTGCAACACAAATAAATTATTTTATGCCATTTCTTGAAGGAAATCTCTCATAGTCGTGCCCCATTGAAGATGATGGAAGGCGACAAGCTTGTCATCTTCTAGATGGAACCACAATTTTCTTGCTTCAAGTCGGAGGAAGATAGACAGTAGACTTATTGTGTCCAATAAGTCAAATTGCTCGTGTATCGTGCATGCTAACTATTTTGCGTTTATCATAAGCACAGCCACTATAAAAGAAAGAGAAAATTTAAAATAAAAGCATAAAGTACTCTTATTTTCACAAGTAAAAATCTGGAATGAATGTTATTTTAAATAAAAGCATAAAATATCATTTTTAATAAAAAAAGGGTTAGACCAAGAATATTTTCGTCATTTATTTATTTATTTTTTTGATTTCTTTCTTTTCCTTTGTTTCGATTGATGAACCCTCGTCGACCGTTGGCGATCCTCGCCCAGATCGAGTGAGGCCTGGTCTTGCCTATGGCCGGCATGAGGCCTTGAGGGCGGCCTCATCCTGTCCAAGTGAGGATTGTCTAGCTTGTACTTGACGGCCACAATAGACACCTCGCCTGGGCGAGAGATGTTGTCTCTGGCCATAGACGAGGCCGACCCTCGCTAGATCTAGGCGAGGGTTGCCAAGGGCCGGCGAGGGTGGCAAATCATGTCGGCCGAAACAAAAGGGAAAAAAAGGCAATGGGAAAAAGGAAAATAAAAAATAAAAAATAAAAAAGACAAAAATACCCTTGGTTCAGGCCTTTATTTAAAACAATATCCACTTCAGGCATTTATTTAAGAAACATGAGAGCACTTCAGGCCCTTATTTGAAAATTTTCCCGAAAATAAAAGAAAGTGCGAGGTGTTTTCTAATTACCCTTCTCAAGTTGTTGTAATTGCAATGGAGTCGAGTTTGAAGATTGAAACTCTCAACATTTCTATCTCTCGAATAAGACAATTTTCCAATAACGTCCCCTCTCTCTGTTTCTCTCTGAACATTTCGTCTCCCCTCGTAGAAGAAGCGAAGGATTTCGTCGCCATCGTTGCAATCCATTCGTGAACATGTCATTGGGAAACCCTAGCGCAAACGAACTCTTCGAGTTTCCGTATCCATGAAGTTTGTCAACGGGTAAGCATTTCTTGCTGCATTAATGTTTTGTTTTCACGTAAAACCCATCCTCTAAAGATTTCCAATTTCAATGTTCATTTTCCCCTTCAGACAACAACTGCGATAAGCCAGATCATTTGTTAAATTGATCTGCTGAATTTGTCTTTTGGAACTCTACAGAAATAATAGAGTAAACTCTTCCAATTCTAACTCCCATGCAATTCCATTTCTCTCTAAACTTTCTTTCTTTCTTCTCGAAATACTTGGTGAAATTCAATTCTTCATGTCACTTTGAACTTTACTTGAATTGACATATGCATTATGCTATTCGATATTCTTATTGTGCTTTGCGTTCTACTTTTTTGAACATGAATCATTTTTTTCTTCTTCCAGTCATAGCATATTCATATATTACAATTGTTTTCCATTTGAAATTAACACAGATATTTACTTCTGAGTTTTTAAGGAAAAAAAATTCTCGTCTTTTTCACATATTCCTTCCATAAATTCTTATGCTTGAAAGAGTATAATAGTAATTTACTAACTATAAGTGTAACGTGTTTCATTCCTTTTCTGGGTTTCTATCTTATGGTTAACCTCAACATAGGGAAAAATCATCAAAAAAGTCCTGAACCTTTCTCACTTTTGCCAATTTAGTATTAATCCTTTTAAGTTTGCTGACTATGTCTAAACTTTTTAAGTTTGTTGATTCAGTCTTAAACCTTCTCACCTTTTGTCAATTCAGTTATAGTGACTAGAAATCGCTGATTTGGGCGTTGGCCGTCGTATGTGGCATTGCCTGCGCTAGCGTGAATTTTTTTAAAACAAATTTTCTATTTATTATATATTATTTCCTTTTATTTTATTTTTTCATAAATGGGTACAGGGGCCGACGACTCTCGTCGGACCCTAGGCGTGGGTCGCAAAGCCCTTGCCGTTTGTGGGGTCCTGGCGCTCGCCTGCCCTCTGTGGTTTCGTAAAGCCCTCGGTCGAGCCATTGGAATGGAATGAGTCAATGTCGGAATGTCGATTAGATATCCCTACCGAACATCCTACTATCCCTTGCATCGTCGACCAGCTTGAATCGAGGGCTGTTTGAGCTGTTCTAGGACATTTTCTTGAATTTGTTCAAGGTAATAGACTTCCTAAGCATAGTTTAACATGTTATGAGAGTTATGGTTGAGGTTTAGTGATGATTCAATGGAGTTTAATACTTGATTTTGTTCAATCTCCATGAACCGACCAGATTACTCTTCCTAGCCCAAACCATGACTTTGGAGGCTGTATAAGGGGTTGATCGTGCTTGGATTAAGTGATAAGTTGTCTCTAAATCCTACCTTGTTATGTTAAGAGTTTAGTGGTTGAAGTTTGGAGTGAAATGGATGGAGTTTGATATGTGATTCTTGCACAAATCCTCTAGGGACCGAATATGTCCAAAACTGACCGGTGTTGCGTTGTGACCCTACGCCGCTCGTTTCGTGGATTTGCTTGGCCTAAGTTTGGAGTAAGTTGATCCTAACCTTCTATTAGGATGTTAGGTTACTAATATATGTTTTATGGTTGGATTGGTAGAGTTTTAGGGGCTCATTTGTGTGAAAAACATTGAAGAATCCGAGAGCCCGCAATCCCATTTTTTAGTGTACAGCAAAATTAAAATGGCCCGTTCTAGGTCGTCCGAGTCCGAATTGAGCTATGTTTTCTCCCATGCGACCGTAAGATAATGAGAAATAAGGTTCTAAAATTAGATTTCTCAAAAAGTAAACAGGTCATAGGAACCAAATCTTTCCTTGCTATGCTAAGTTGTGATTGGTTGAGTCTTGGCCTAAAATTGATGAAATCGAGGTTAAATGATGAAGTTTGATTCTGGTCATGAAAGATTATTGGGTCTCGGTTATGCCTTAGAGTTGTTCTAACTTGAATTGAGTGAGTTAAGTGGCATAAATGACTAAATCGGGTCTTGAACTGGACTTGAGAGGCCATGAGCTTGTGAATGACTCTAAACCGAGAATATGTGGCTGGCATTGTGCCTAAAATTACGTGACTTGTTAGGATCGGCACACAATCGCAATAAAGTAAAAAGTCGAGAGAAAGAGAAATCAAGACACGAGATTTATCCTGGTTCACCCTTAAACTAGGGCTACGTCCAGCAGAGGATTCCACTATATCAGCACCTCACACCTCTCGTTACATAACTCAATTACAAGCGAACAAGAGTATATATATCAGTAGTTATTCATGAGCCCAAGCACAAACTACTAATGAAAATTTATGGGCTTAAATCATAAAAGCCCTCTGGTGAAACCCCCGCCCTCTCAGCGTGGAGCGAGACCCACGTGCTTTCCTATCGCAGGGGAATATGAACCACACCCCAACATGACTAAACGAATTAATTGCTTGGTTAAGTTAGCTAGTCACAACTGGATGAATTATGGATGTTCGGCCTGCAGGTGCCAATATGGATTGATTGATTGAATTGCTCGATTTGCCTCTGTGATGCTTGGCCATGGATTGTGATGTGAGATTTAATATCTTGATGTAGAGGCTAAACTATGGGAATGCCTATTATGACCCGAGAGCCGTTATTGCAGAGGTCCATGAAATCACATATTAAACTATTAATGTTAAAGCATGACCCGAGAGCCGTTTTTACGGGGGGTCCTGATAAATATATAATAGCCTGGGCGTTACGACGAGGGCGTTTACCAAATGCAAGTATGACCTAATAGTCGTTTTTATGGGGGGTCCGCACAGATAAATTTATTTGACCTGGGCGTTACGACAAGGGTCCTGCCTAATACAATGTGATTATTAAGCTATGTCCCGGGCGCTACGGCGAGGGCTGAATAGCTAGAATCAAGCTATTTGATGGAATGCCTTATTTGAGTAGTTGATTGTTTAAATGCCTTAAGTACGAAGCTTAGAGTTTAATCATGATTTTCTTGACTGAGTCGAGTCGATTTGGAAATATGGAAATGCCATGTTTTGACAATATCATGCTTTTACCATGCCAAAGCTTTTTTTTCCAAAATACCTGCTTTTCAAAAGTATCTGGAGGTACTGACAGCCTAGTTTAGAGTTAGGTTTAGCTTACTGAGATTTATATCTCACTCCGTCGTGGGACAACATTTTCAGACCCCAATCCTTGACCCTGAGTACCATGCCGCCACTATTTGGGATGTCGATGGATATTGAGACCGTGATCACCAAGTACCCAGTAGGCGAGAACTAGACGTATTATAGGAAGGATAGTACGATCTGGATTGACGAGGGAGGTGATTCCTGAAAACTTCTCACCTTTTTGGTGTGGACGTACCGAGATGGAGATACCACTTTTGGATCGCTTAGGGAGTGCGTCATACCCGACGACGTACTAGGAGCTGTGGATTCTGGTGAGGCCATTTCTCCTGATGATGATGCCGTGGAGCCCTCTATTACTGAGAACGATCCTATGGAGACCTCAAGAGTTGTGCCGAAGGAGTTGGAGAAGATGGATGCCTCTACGGAGCACGACCCTGTCGCTGACAAGACCGAGGGTGAAGAGAATGATGATTAGGCATAGTTGTAGTGCCTAGTTTGTGGACGCCCTTGTAGGATAGGGTTGTAATATCTTGTTGGGTTACACCCTTTTGATTAGATGTCGCCTATCCCTGAACCCAGCTATGTTTTATGTTTGAGGTTTAGTGTTACAAAACTGATTGTTATGTATTTGTGTTCTATGCATTCTAAGTCATCTTGCCAAGTTTTATGTATGGAGTTTATTTATTGCTTCCGCATGTGCATTTCATTTCGCGAGTGTATTGATCGTCGTTCGGTCCTGGGGATAATTGCAAAAAAAAAAAAGACCAAGGAAGGGATGTTCGCGAGCTCGTAAGGACGCGGGGCATGACAAAAATGCTCTTGGTTGAAGCCCTTTTTTGAAATAAAGAGGGCACTACTTCAGGTCATTCTTTGAAACAATGCCTACTCTAGGCCATTTTTTTTTTTGAGAAAATGGAGACATTTTAAGTCCTTATTTGGAATTTTCTCCATGCTACTATAGTTTTTATCTATTAAAAAAAAACATTCCGACAGTAGTACAGAAATGAAAGTGCCATCACTTTGAACTTTCGCTCATTGGACACTATTTTCACATTTAAAGTAAATGTTAATGTCATAACTTTCAGTTCTTATTGCTCTTTTGCACAAACAAACCATTCTTTTTTTTTTTGTAAAAATAAGTACATCGAAATTCCTAAAACCTATTGCAAAGATGAAATTAATGCCTAAAATCTATCAAATTTATGCAATTGAGTCATTCAATTGAATATATATATTATTTTCTCGTTTTTACATGATAGTTTTCTTTCTTTCTATATGATTGCTTCCTCGATGAAACTGACATTATATGATGATGGTCTAGAACCATCGGCGTATGGTGAAAGTGCAACAGTCCAGAATCGTTCCAGGCTTTCGATCTAGTCCAATAAGATGTATCAAAATGAAAATTACATGCGGCTATTTATGGGCTTTATGAGATCATTGTCGAAGGTAATATGTATTTATTAAAATATACATATTCAAATAAAGATATAAGATACATAGAATCAACAGAATTATCAAGTATTTCTAACATAGGAAACTATCTTAGATGAATCATAATTATCTCTCGCACTTCATGTTCTTTTTTTTCGTTGGGTAACTATGGTTTGTTATTATTCTCTCTTTCTCTCATGAATGTCTAGTGTCAAGTTGAAAACCCAACGATTTCAAGAAAGATATGCACGACAACGAATTATCATATGATGTACGGTTAGAGTAACGAAATGTCAATTTCTTTCTTTTTTCATGATTCACTTCTGAATAAAGTATATATGGTGTTTTTATAATCATTCTAAGTCGAATAAGAATCCTCAAATCACGCTTGATAAGTTTGGTTTCGGTATGTCTTGAAGAAAAAATGTACGATCCTAACAAGTGCAATACTCTTGTGACGGGATAACGACCTTACAAGTGCCATGAATTTTTTGCGGCGCTTACTTGAGTATAATTTTTTTTTTGAATCACTTGAGATGCCACATTAGTTAAAAAATCGTTCACTTAAGTGCCATCGGCAATTTGTTTGGCCAAAAAATCTGATGCAACATTAGCTCAACCTCAATCATACGAAGTGGCTCACCGGAGAACTAAAGTCAGCATAAGCATGCAGATACGACGTCGATTTAGTCCTTGTTGGCGTGAAGCCAAAATATATCAAAAGACATCATTAAGATTTCTTTTTTGTCTTTTGTCTTTTTCTTTTTCTTCCAAGTTAAAAGATACACCTTATTTATTAGTGAAATATAGGTTGTAGTCGTCAGAAGATGAGTGTAGATAGAAGAGCAGATCGAAAGCGCAAGAGCAGATAGAACGCGCAAAGTAGTAAATAGAGAGAAAAAGAAAAAGAGAGGCCGTAACGGCATTCTTGAGAGTTCTCATTTCCTTTTTCCTTCGATCTTGTAAGAAGATCGTCACTTGAATTCCTACTTTTCTCGAAGATTAGTGGATTTGTGCCTTTGCGCGGAGACGTAGCTTAGGTTTGGGTGAATTTCGATAACAAATCCTCTGGTGTGTTCTTCTGATTTTGTTCTTTTATTATTATATTCTGCTAGTGCGTCTTGTTTGTTTGGGTTATTTTTATGGAATTGGGCACGATTCCTATCGGTCCTTTGGTGGCCCCAAATGGCTTTAAAGATGAAACCCTAACTCCGTCCATTTTCTTCCGTTCACCGTGCAATCATTGTCCATTTTCTTGACATGTTTTGCTGCAGAAACTCAATGGCAGGATGACTTATGTAGAGCTTGCGGAGCCCTGGGAAGCTAGCTTACGTTACAACCTTGAACTCGTGGTACACCTCTGCCGCATGGTCGCGTGGTTCAAACGGTGACAGGGTCCAATGAGGAATCACATGTTCCAGTGGAAACAAAGAAATCTGTAGCCCCGCAGCCAGACCCCTTTCATTGTCACCCTCGCCCCACGCCACTCGACCTCTGGTTCCTCTCTGGTCCACCATGTCCCCCGTCGCTGGGGCACTCCCCCTGGACCCGCCTCTACAAGGTCCCATTCCGGGCTCCAACCAAGGCTTCCACCGGACGTCGAAAACTACTGCTCGATTTGATGAGATTACGGTTTCTATCTTCAAATCAATTTGGAGCAGCAATAACAGAAACGACGCCGTTTTACATGCTTTTGCTTTGTCAGTCAAGTATGATTTATCATCAGAAAATCTCACTGAATGCACTTAAGTTATCAAGAAAAAAATTATAATATTTATGTAAGAGCCGAACGAAAGTTATAATACTTATAATGTTTTTATTCCGTTTCGTGACTTAGTAACTCTATATATATATATATTTGGTCATAAACTCAAGTATATTTTTGAAACCTTGAAAAACAAACGTTTGACTTCTCCTCATCGGCACGGATGTCGATTCAAGGAGCGGACAAAACCAATTTGATTGAGGCTTGGGCATGGCCACTGCTTTTTCTCTTTCGATGTAAGTACACCACATGCCAAACTGCCATTATTCAACTGCCATTTGTACCCTGCACAAATCACGACATATCATGAATCACGACATGAACGAGCAGATCGTAAAGACAGATTCTCTTTATTTTCCTTGCGGTCAGCTAAAGACCACCGTCCGTACCAAAACACGACATAAAATCGGGTGAACCAATTTTCTGGCCGGCCAGGCATTGCTGATGAAGAGATAGGGACGAGGGGCTGGACAGTAATGAGGTTTGAGATTCAATTTCCATGAGCATCACTAGATCCGTTAAACGAGTGGATCAAACTACGAGAAATCCGATTCAATTAAGCCAATTTAATTCATTTTGTTTAATTTTCATATAATATAAATCTGGTGAACTACACTTGATCCATATCAACCCGTACTTAACCTGACCATTATCGATAAAGCACTTTCATATTTAGCTAAATCTAGAAAATTCACACTCAAAGTGAGGTGAGAATGCAGAGCGAACGAGCGTGAGATCAAGTGAGGGAGAGAGAAGAAAGAGAGAGTCATGGCGGTGAATTGAGTCTTAGTAAGAAGTAAATACAACCCGTTTAATACCCATATCCTGTCTAAATCTATTTATGATCCATTTATTAAATATAACTAATCCACATAACAACTCAGCTCAGTGTATACAGGTTAAGAAATTGACTTAGATTCGTTTTGATAGGTTAAAGCATGACACACACACATCACGTGTGACACATGTACATAAAACAGAGGACCAGGACCCAAAAAAGAAAAAGAAACAACTTCTGGCCGACAAGACGATTTTGGTTTTTCACTATAAATAGGCCATCTCAAGCACATAAAGCTCCCATCAAGACCCCTTTGTTTTTTCCTTCTCGTGCTTTGGCTAAATCACCATGTCCTATCCTTCACAATCTCCACTCCTCTCTTCTGTCCCTGTGACTGGTGGTTCTGCGAAAGGTTCGACCAACGATTCCATCTTCATGATGCCACGACCTAACCAAACGCAACCATCGGTCATTGACAAAGAGCAAACTCATCTGGTAAACCCACTGATCTTTAGCCTTTTATTTTCATCTTTCTCATCTCCTTCCTTAGCTAGCGAAGGGGGAAAAAGCTAGAAAAGAAACTCTCGGACATAGTGTTTGCCCACGGGATAAGGACATAAAAAATATTATAACTTTCGTACAATGCTCATTTGAACGTCATAACTTTTTTTTTCCCATCACTTTAGTGTTATAACTTCTAAAAAATGTTAACTTATGCGCCATAACTTTCAATCGATCACTTGTGATCGGAAAAAATATTATGTCACTCATGTGCCGAAAATCCGATGTAGCATAACATTCATTAAAAAAAAAAGATGTTCAACCAAGTGTTGGAAATCTGACGTGTCATAGCATTTGTGGTAAGCAGTTTTAAAAAGTTATAGAATTCAAGTGATCGATTGAAAAATTATATGACATTCAAGTGATCCGAAAAAAATGTTGTGGCACTCATGTGAATGCCATACATAAGTCACAGCACTAGTGCTCTAATTTTTTTTATAGCATTCAAGTGAGTGTCATATGAAAATTATAACACTTGTGGTGTTCTTATCCCGTTTGCCCTCCAAGCATTATTATGTAGGGCATGTATGACACCTCCTATGGAAACTGGGATGTCTCCTTGGTCAGTGGGCACAAAATTTAGATAACTCCTACTGTGGGTGCGGTGGTTCAGCCTAAAGCTGGAAATTCATGTCTTGTCCAGCTAATAGTGTCGCGTCAGGCTATGGTGTAATACCAATATGGCTATTCCAAAGATGTCACATTATTAAACGTGTCGATTTGCCTCGATATGAATAGAATATGCTTAACAGAACGGGTTGCAGGACACGATTGACACGATTGCCATTTGTTGCGTGTTAACATGTTTAGGCCGTTTCATCAAGTTTTCCGATAATGTGTGCATAATATCACTTTAGATTATAACTAAAGTGTACTATCTAATTAATATTTAATATTCTTGCCTATATATATATATATATATTCTATTTGAGATGCGTTTTTTGTTTTTTATTTTAATATATATATATCATACCTTTTATTCTATTTAAGATGTGTTTTTTCTTTTAGTTTCTTTTTAAGGAAACAAATTTCTTTAGGTATGAGTATGAAACATGCCTAAATGTGTACTCTTAAAAAATTGCACACTACCACGTCAATTCAGACAAGTCAATGCGTGTATCAATGAGTTCAGTGGGTGCATATTCATAAGATGTGACTTTTGCCGTGCCTCAAAATTATTCGACCTGGTTTTGACGTGACCTGTTTATGCCAAACACAACCTATTTATAATTATGTATTATGGTCGTGCTAATGGGTAAAATCGAGAATTGCCAGCTATACCCGAATGCCTCTTTGGATTCTAATTTGCCCCATAGGTTATGATGATAGGAAAAGGACGAAAAAACACACCAAACTAGAATAAAATACCAACTTATAAACTCCCTGTAAGATTTGACCATTTGAAACAATTCCGAATATGAGTATATGAAAAATTACCAGTTGACTGTTTAATTAATTGTGCTTTTGTCTTTGCTCTTTTCAACTTTTACTGATCTATTTTTTTTCTTTGCTTCAATGCAATAATTTTTTTAATATACGAGAAAAAGTATGGCCAATTAAGTTCAATCTTGCTTAAGCCTTTTTTCCCCCGGCGATGCAGGATGATTTGAGGATCAAGCAGGAAGAAAAAATTAATAGCCTTACAGATTTTCTGAATGAAGTGGTGAATGAGCCTGTAGAAAGTTTGATCATTATCGACATGATTCAGCGGCTAGGAGTCGAATTCCTGTTCCAAGAACAGATTAAAGTCATTCTACAGTGGCAATACATGCATTTTAGCTCTCTGAATCACGGCAAAGATGATGTCTATGAGGTCGCTCTCCGGTTTCGACTTCTTCGGCAAGAAGGTTATTATGTGCCTGCAGGTCTGTTTCTCATGAGCTTCAAGTCAACTGTAATTGCGAAATAAAATGTTGGTGTTGATTCATAACAAGAAATGACAATTCGTAGAAGAATTTGCCCAGTTCCTCCATTTTTACTCTTTTTTCATTGCATTTACATGAAAACTTTACATCAGATGAAGAAATTTTAGTGGATTTAGGGTTTTGTTCGAAACCAAAGTAAGCACATCATAATTTTGAAACGAGTGAAGCGACTAATAGATTAGATAGCAAACTATACTTTTTGATTTATTAGACTCCATTTGCTTTTTATGCAGATGTGTTCGAACGCTTCAATGATAAGGTAAATGGTTTCGTTGAGGGGAACATCAAGGGTATGTTGGAATTATACGAAGCGTCCCAAATGAGCATAGAAGGAGAGGATATACTCGACAAAGCTGGAGACTTTAGTAGCAAGTTTCTCAACGCAATGCTGACGTGCGATCTTGATCACGACCAGGCAAGAACGATAGAAAGTACGTTGCGATATCCATATCGCAAGAGCTTCACAAGATCACTAGCGCCTCAAATTTTTGTAGATGACATGCCTGCCACGAGCTCATGGATGGAAGACTTGCTAGAAGTGGCAAACAGAGAGCGAAGAATTGTTCAATCTGTGCACCAGAAGGAGATTCACCAAATTTACAAGTGAGTAACTAATTAATTACTTACCCAAAATTATGCTTAATTGAAGAACAATAGATTACCAAGATGTAGTAAAAGATGGGCTTTTAATTTGAGAAGTTGGCATTTGGGTTTAGATTAATATCAAAGTCATAAATCACAAATTAAGGTATGACTTAGACCAGTTTCCTCATGCGTTTCCTATTATTTCAGATGGTGGAAAGAGTTGGGATTGGGAGAGGAGATGAAGTTTGCTAGAGACCAGCCACTGAAATGGTACATGTGGTCCATGGCGATTCTCACAGATCCAACCTTGTCTGAACTTAGGGTTGAGCTCATTAAGCCCATCTCTCTCGTGTACATTATCGATGATGTTTTCGATGTCCATGGCACGGTCGATGAGCTAGTGCTCTTCACAGAAGTCATTGGAAGGTATACATTTGCAGACACCCCATTTTACCTATTATGTCGCGACATTTACATTGACAAAAGTTGTCCGCTTCAGACATTTATTTGATGCTGCCAATTGAGAAATCTTTCTATTGTGATCATTTCTTCTTCAGATGGGACAATGCGGGAGCTGAGAAGCTCCCAGCGTACATGAAAGTATGCTTCAAGGCTCTCAGAGATATTACAGATGATTTCAGCAACATCATCTTCAAAAAGCATGGATGGAACCCCACAGGATTCTTGAAAAAGATGGTATCGATATTAACATCGATAAGATCATCTGTCCTAAAAAAAGCGCAGGGTTGTATTCTGCATTTAACCTTAACCAGTCCCATAACATTCGATGTTGCAGTGGGCGAACTTGTGCAATGCTTTCCTGGTGGAATTTAAGTGGAACGCTTCTGGGAAACTGCCAAACACAGATGATTACTTGAAGAATGGGACTATCACTTCAGGTGTGCCCCTGGTGCTAGCTCACCTGTTCTTTCTGATGGGCGAAGACATTGCCAGCCAAAGTATGGAATCAAAGAAAGAAGAGGTGCCACTGCCGAATGTAGTATTCTTAGTCGCGAAAATTCTTCGCCTTTGGGATGACCTTGGATGTGCACAGGTAAATTATTTAACAGTTTTGCGCCAGGCAACATTCGGGTTCTATTCTTTTCTCGATTCCTGTTTTGCCATTATTTCACTGATCTGATTATTTCATTCTGGGGATTAAGGATGAGAATCAAAATGGCTATGACGGGTCGTACGTGGAGTGCTATCTGCAGGAAAATCACGGCTCTTCGCTTCAAAGCGCGAGAGAGCATGTGATGGAGTTGATATCGAAGTTGTGGAAGCGGCTCAACAAAGAATGCCTCTCTCCATGTCCGCTCTCTGTGCCTTTCCGCGAAGCTTGCTTGAATGCTGCTAAAATGGTTTCATTGATGTACAACTACGAAGACAAACATGGTCTTGGACTCCTACAAGAACATATGAAGTGGTTGACCTGTGATCAAGCGACGACCTGTGATCAAGCGACGCCTTAGCATCATTTTCATGTTTTGATCTTTCATGCTTCTTGGGTTGCCTCCGGATAATGTACTGCAGGTCATTTTAACGTGCAACGAAGTGGCCTTCTTTTTCTAAGCGGTCTTGTTTTCTAGATACATGTTGTTTTAAGTGTTTTTTTTCCATGATATGTTGCAACAATATTTGTTTGCATACCCTAAACTGCGCTCGGTTTGAATATTCAATTGGCTAATTTGAAATTATGTTAATTTAACTTGATTTTGATTTGATTTGCTAGGCATTACTGAATAGGCAATTTCCTTTTTCAACTCGCCTTATATATGTGTTTGATAATTGGGGATCAGATTTTTGAGACTAAAGATGTATCCTCAATTAAGTATACGTCCTTATTTGGGTGTGGTGATATTTAGGGCATGCCTAACAACTATTATGATTCTCTGATTTTGTTCCTCGGAACAGAAAAAGATGAGAGCCTTGTGTTGACACCTAAATTTTAAATTTTAGAAATTTGTTCATTTATTTATAAAATGAGGATTAGTAATAATTCTCGTAAAAATAAATTCTCATGCATTGCATATTTATTTTCTGTCTTGTGTCATTTGTGAGACAATTGATGCCTAATTTTGACGAGTGACTAGAGCGAATTCAGTTTGAAGATTTTGATTCACGCAGAGGGGTGCCGAATTTATTAAGCTAATTAGACCTAGTTTCATGCTAATTCTGGTCCACTTGAACTTGATTATTTAATTAAGGCTTTTAATTTTAATGTCCATTATTTGGAGTAAACCTTAATTAAACCCAAAAATTGAGAGCCCATAATTCAGTTTCGGATGAGGCAATTACATGGGGGTTGGCAAATTCCATCGTGGCTTGGACTCCGTTGCATGGTTTAATATGGCCATTTTTGTTAAAAGCCTTTAATGAGTTACTCACTTTGATTTAATTAAGCCCCGAAGTTGACTTTAAAATTGTGGCCCATAGAATGAAAAATTCGGCAGCTCATGATACTATATCCCTTGGCTTAAAATTCATAGGTGTTCTGCTGAGTTAGGATTCTTTGGAGATTAAAATTTTCGATTTGTTAAAAGAATCCTATCTTAACTAGAGATTAGAGTTTTAAGAAACTAAAACTCTATCTATTTAGCTGAAATAACTGAGAGTTTCGTGGAATTGAGACTCCTCGAGATTCAGAGAATTTGATCTAACGGTGAACATTGGATCCCGCTTCGACTAGGATTGCGAATCCGACGGTCATCCGCAACTCCTACTCATTCTAGGACTCAACTCGTCAAGCTTTATATATACAAGGCTTTGTTCACGTTGAGGGGACTTTTTTGGATTACTTTGGCACGTCAAGCGTAGAGAGAGAGCTGAAGGTCCCAAGCGAGCAAGCGAGTCAAGCCCGGTGTTCGCTCTTCTTTTGGGCAACATCGCAACCTCGACGTAACCACCAGCTCAGCCTTGGAGTCATATGACCAGCCGCCACACAGATCAGCCCGCCACCGCCAATTCACAGCAAGGAGTCATCTAGAACAAACTGTTGTCCAGCCGGTGCCGCACGCATAACTTGCCGAACTAGCCACCAAAGCTGCACTGCCTCTGTTCAGCTTTGCTTCGGCCTTGTGCAGCAGCAAATTAAGGTTGATCACCCTGTGCTGGTCTTATTTGAAGCTCTGACTCATCTTTTGAATGTGCTAGATTTGTCGAGGAACTTCGGCGACGAATTGGTTCCAAGAGGAGCTTGTGTTTTGCGGAAATCTCAAGCTGAACTCTTGCTGGAATTTGCTGAAAAAGGTGATTTTCTCAAGTTGCGATCGTCACATGCATAATTCGGTGAATGCACGTTGATTGATGATTGAAAGTTGGGGGATTAACGCTTTTTCCATTAATATATGTTGGAAACCAAAAGCTGAAATTGTTGTGGCATAGAAATCAGATCCTTGCTAGTAAGTTTAATTGAGCCATTGAACTGACCGAGAAAGAGTGATTTTTTTTAACAATCTGATTTTCGGCATCCGCATGCATCTCTTTGGCCGGACCTATCATGTGTTGTGGATAAGTTTATGTCTTAATGCTCACTTTAGAATTGGTCGCATAAGGTCCATTCCGTTGATGGCGTGACAATAATCATGCGGATCGGTTGATGTTTACTTTGCAATGAATTTCGATTTGTTATCCCTAACATGCAAATTGTCTGATGGATGTTCATCATATCTTTCTCTGGTGACCTCTCTGAATATTGTTTGATTAGAGATAAGGTTTGAGTTTAGTTGGGTATCATCTATGTTTTAAGAATTATCCTGAAATTAATTTTTCCAATCATAAAGATAATTTCTTAAATTAAAATTTATCCTTTGGGTGAGGAAAGGCGGGCCCTCACTTCACAATTTCGGCCGCCCCTCTAGTTTTTTTTAAATGCAAAACTCAATTGACTGGTTCTCATTTTTGTCGTGCTTTGTTTTGTTTGTTTATAAAGTTTGCACTTTAATAAACAATCTTGCTCATAATACATGCGTCCCAATTGTGCCTCGACCCTTCGGAAAACGTACATTAAAGACAACATATGACTTCGATCTCGAAGTATGATCGTGCCCATACGTGTGAATTAGATATCAAATCCTCAATCTTGAGGGGCGGATTGCTAATTCCTAGATAGAATTTCAAGGTTTGCCCTATGTATATAGGGACGACGGTTATTCTATAATATATTCACTTGCTAACCCTAATCTCGGGGGATGTTGTGAATAAAATCGGATTTTCGGATTTCTAGGTGTTTTATGGGCCATATTGTTTATTTTTGTTCAGATTTCTATTGCTTTCATGCTTAAATAAATTCCTGAAAAATCCCAAAAAAATCCCATGTTTTTCTTAAGTTAAATCACATTTCCTTTGACTTTAGGATAGCTTTTTCACTTCATTTTTCATAAATCCGAAAATAAACAAAAAATACAAAAAATGTCATTTTGCATTTGCATTGCATATCATTCAGCTTGCATTATCATTTTTGCCACATCATGCATTTTGCCACGTCATTATACCATGTCATACATCTTTGCCATGTCATTTCACATGTCATATAATTAGATTAAATCGGCATTGCATTTAATAAGAGAAAACCCTAAAAAAAACATTTCAAATCATCAAGCCAAGGAGCTTTCATGAAATTGGGTACCGAAAGGGCATTAATTTTTTATTAATGTAACCAAGTCCCCGAACTCATTTTCTCTGGTTCGTAGAGATAAAATAGTTCTCCCGCTATTTTATATAGGTTTCTAATCAACCTACCGTAAATGATTAGTGGCGGCTCCATTTGAACAATTTTTTATGAATGAATCTAAGTTGCGATTTGGTAGGACTTGGGAGAGTCCGAGTTATGTTAGTTAATTTAATTGACCTAATAATCCATTAGCCTAATAAATTTTTTAGGTCGCGACAGCTTGGCGACTCCACTGGGGAAGGAAATTGAAATTTTCGAAAATCAAGAAGCACTTAATTTAGTACTTTAAATTTTCGAAAAAATTAAATGACCTTGTGGACTTAGGCCTCAGATTTTCATGATGGATTCCTTGTTTTGTGATTGTGATTTGTCCCTAACTTTCTTAGGTGTTATATGTTTTTGCAGGGTTATATTAATTGCGATGTTCCCTAACTTTTGTTTTGCAAGGTTGATTTGCCTTGATTCTTGCAAAAAAATTGAAATGCTGGGTGGCATAAACTCTTGTGCATGAATTTTCATTTGTTTTGCACCACACCATTTTCAAAACCTTAGTAAAATTTAGGATGGTATCAATATTGGGAATTTCCTTGGCCTCGATCTCGAGGAGTAGGTGACCCCGTCTTCGATCCCGAGCTTTGGTACGGAGGATTTCCCAACCTGGCTATGATCTCATGGCATGGAATGGACCCTCGGCCTAAATTGAGTTTTAAAGGCTAAACATTGACCAATTTAATTTGGCACGGTTTGTCTTTAAGATTTCAAAATTTTTCAAATTCATGAAATGGGCACACACTTTGCACTTGTCACGCGCATGTCTATGTGATTGGCATTTTACTTTTCAAGGTAGAGTAAGTTTCTCTAACTTTATCTTATTTTTATTTTTGGTTGGTCCATGGCAAGTTAGGTTTGTCCTCTTGTTCATTCGAGTCATGTCATTATTTTCCTTTCCTAAATCTCTCGCTAGGGAATTTCGTTGGGTTTTATCATTGTTATATTCTGATTATCATTTTCAGTCAATAAATCAGCTCTGTTTTTATCCTGACCTCATTTATTTGTACGAATTTTTACATAATTTTCGAGTCAATTTTAACTCCCATGTGTCACACGAAAAATGTTTGTGGGCCGGTAAACTTTCATGTCAAAAATTTTTGGGCCAATCCAATACATTTTTCATTTTATACGGAATTAATGGCCGTAATGGAGCAGGCTGAAATTTCACATGTTTTCTGACTCCATAATCACTTCGTGATTTTTCATTAGTAAATGAGCTTATTCATCAAATCATGAAAGATGAAAGTTGTAGGATGAACTTTGAACTAGTGGGCTGCAAATTTTTGAACCTTTATTTACATTTTAAAGGGCCCATTCACTTTCCAAACAAAAACCGGACGAAGCAGTTGTTTGGACGAAATTCTTCTAAATATGCATTAACCTGAATTAATCCGTCCATTTCTTGCTTTGGGCCTAAACATGAAAGCTGTTCATTACCCTCTTGACTACAAGCTCGTAAATTTTCACACCATTTTGATGTCCAGATCATTTTCTCCGAATTGTTTACCAAAATTCGACGGAACTGGAATTTTCTTGGCCACTAGCATTCGTCAAGTTCAAATGGTGTCAGTGAGTCTAGATTAGCCATGGACTGACCCGATGTGCATTATATGTCTCGCTCACCATATGATTGTCCTTCGCAGGTAACTTACCACGGGTCATCCACATATCACCAGGTCAGTCGCAAAGAAAATGGCTGACAAAGCTGAATTGAATGCCGCAATCCAAGAAGCCCTCCAGGAGCACGTGGACGCCCTCACTAGCAGAATGGATAACATGTTCTCCCAGATGGCGGACAAAGTGCTGGAGAGTCTTATGGCTAAGATGCCATTACCTGGCCAGACATCCCAACCTCTGGCACCACCTCCGCCTCCTGCGGCTGACGATCCGACCAAGAACCAGGGGCAGTTCTTGTCACTAGAGGACATGTTCATCCCGGGCTCCAGTATGAATGCTCCGCCAGTGGCTCCAGTTCACCTAGCCAGCCCTGTGGCGCCAGAGCAGACTAACGATACAGCAACGCTGATGGCTCAGATGGAGCAACAGATGGAACAAAAAATGGAGCAGAAGATGGAGGAAAGGCTCCGAGAGATTCAGGGAGCGCATAGTATCCCTCACATCGACTTTTCGGCCTTCACGAAAGTCGATGTGCCAGAGAAATTCAAAGTGCCCGATTTTGAGAAATACGAGGGCACCTCCGACCCTGTGCAGCATGTTCAGATATACCAAACAAGAATGATCAAATATGCTGACAATGGCCCCCTACTAGTTCAGACTTTTCAAGCCAGTCTGAAAGAGGCAGCCATGCGATGGTATATTGATTATGAGGTATACAGCATGGGCAATTGGAAACAGGCGGCGACTGCTTTTATCAAGCACTTCAGTTTCAACATAGACATCCTCGTCTCTAGAAAAGACCTGGAGCAAGCCGAAATAAAGAAAGGTGAGACGGTCAAGCAGTATGCTACCAGATGGAGGAACATTGCGTCCCAACTCAAACCCGTTCCTCCCAAGAGGGAACTCATGAAGCTATTTGTCTCTACCCTTCCGCAGACTATGCGGACACGGATCCTTGGCACCTCTGCGATCTCATTTGCTCACCTCATAGCAATGGCCGAGGAGGTAGAAGGAGGTATGAAAAAGGGATGGTATAGTGAGTCAGGTTCAGCTGGCAAGAGATTTTTTGGAAAGAAAGACAAGGAGCCCATCCCTGAAGTCAATATGACTTATGCGCAGAAGACACCGGCCCAAGTCTCGAACATGCAGTTTGCTCCTTCACAAGCATCTGGTTATGGCCAACAGAATCAGAGGACCAACCAGCGCAAGAATCGAACATTCACTCCACTTCCTGGGACACTTTCCCAAGTTTTGACTGTCCTACGTAAGAAGGGGTTGTTGTCCTCTGAGCCCCAACGTCCCAACCCCGCGAAGTATCCTAGATATGACCCTGCACAAAAGTGTGACTATCATTCTGGAGAAATAGGTCATTCGGTCGATGATTGTCTTGTGCTCAAGCACCGCGTCCAGGATCTACTCGAAACTGGGGCATTTGCATTTCAGTCAGCCGATAAGCCCAATGTGCAGAGTAACCCGCTACCAGATCATTCGAGCAATGCTTGAAGAGTCGTGAATAGGGTGGAAGCAGACTTTCAAGCATGACCTTTTATTTTTATCCAATCCCCTGCGTGGGATTTTCTTGCTTTCTTTAGGTGTTTAGGTTGCACTAGGATTTCACTTTCATTCAATATCACATTTCATTTTCAATAAGATATAATTAATTGATTTCATATCAATAAAATTACACAAATTTTTATTAACTTTGAAATCTTGTTGAAGTATCCAAAACCAACCCAATGACGATAACCAACGATTGAACAATCTGTCATCCATGGTAAGCACTGAGGGTTGGGCTTCTCAAGAATTTTCGTCCCACGGTTTTAAAAAAAAAATCAAGATTTTCGAAATGGCACGCTAATTTTCGAAAATTGCAATACATGCATGCTTAAACCTTGTTTGTTTCTCTAATTTCGCCGTTTTATGTTTCAGGGGTGAACATGAGGAGCGAGATCTAAAAGTCCTAGGCAAGTCCCGGTCTATTAGCCATTTGAGGCGAATTCATGCTTCACCATCAATCATTTCTCGACCAGACTGATCAATAAACAACGATCCTAGATGATCTTTGCATTGAATCTTCATATGAGCCATGACAGTCATCATCATTGAGTGGGAGAAACCAGAGCATCTTGAGTCCTCGATTGACTGATTTCATACGTATTTCTGGGGCAATTCATATCTTCCAATTCCTTGAGATTTATGAGTGGACTTGTAGAGTTTATACATGTCCATGTTTGATATGCACTCATTTTTCTTATATGCTAGATGATCAAGTCAAACTTCATGAATCTCTGCTCATCATATACTTTTGTCAGCATTATTAATTTCCAATGTGAGATAATTTCAATCAGGAAATCTCTCTAGTCTTTTTGGATTGATTATTTTGAATGAGGAATCTCAGGACGATGAAAGGCAAGCCATTTCCATACGCGTCCTATATCATAACCCCTAGTGAGTAATGTGAGAGTTTCCATGCTTACAAGGCAAAGGGTTATCTCGCGAAAAGTATGACGACCAAGATGACATGAGGCATTCGTTTCGTCTATCCAAACACTACAGGTTGCCCATTGCTATATCCCCTTTGAACGGTGATTTCGTTTGATACCCCTGTCAGGAACAACCCCACATTGGGGGCAATTCTCAGAAATTCAAAGAATGAGTAGGATTTTCTTGCTTTCACTTGCATCAATCTTCGAGTGTGTTTATTGCATGCGAATTTTGTATTAGCTCAGGTGCCTTAGACATAACGAAAAGCATTTCATTCCTACACCCCATACACTTATTCCCCTTGGTTAACCCAATTTGAGCGGTGAATTCATTTCTCAAAACCCGATTGATGATCATCATGAAAGAAAGTATTTCAGATCATCCGACAGACGAGCCAAGTACCTTGGGGCAAATTGAAACTCGAAAGTCTGCGAGCACAATGTGCAAACAATTCGCATGAGACTCTTCCTTCCTTTTCGAAGAGCCCATTTACATCAGGAAAGAAAAGAGCTCTATAAAAAAGAAAAGCTAGCCAAGCAAAAAAAAAAAAAAATCAAAGTTGGCTATGCACTGGAAAAAATGAAAGGAAAACGCTTGCCGTGCAAAGAGGGGCAAAAGCGCCCACTCTCGTCGAAAAAGAAAAAAAGAGCTCTCTTAAAGAATCTTCAGAAGGAAGGGAGGTCTTACCTGAATTAGTTCAAGAATTGAAAGATCATTTGTGAGAGACAGAGGCAGATGATCATCGATTTTCTCATCTTCGTGAACCCCTTGTTGAAAATAGGCCTTTCATTTCAAGCCTACCATGAACCTACATTACAACCCTTTCCAAAAGTCTTTTCAGATTATGGCACTTGGGTTAATATAGGATTTCAAATGCTTATGAATATCGCCTGAAGAAGTGTGAGCAAGATTATTTCTATCTCATTTTGCAGGGTTCCTGACTTGTAAACCCAATGCAGTTGATGAAGATTTCATTTCATGGCCTAATGACTCATATGAGTCCCCCCTTTTGAATAACCTTTGACCAAGCCTGAATTACAATCCTTGTAAAAGACCTCATGGATTGGTCTGGTCATACTAATTGTGAGAATACCCGGATCCTTGTCAGGTGTGATGATGACAGCTCTGAGTGATTCTCTTGCCCGCATCAATGGTCGGGTCTCAAAAGCCTTTTTCGGGAGAGTGGGTGAAAAGTCCTTTCTGACTAAAATTCCTCATTCAATTCGATCAATTTTGTCGAAGGGATCATACAGATTTCCTTATTGACAAAATCTCCAGCAAAGCGATGTAATGCAAGCAAAAGCTCATGAATTTTTCTAACATATGATGTTACATCTACATTGATTTTATGCATGTCATCATTTTTCAAAAAATGGACAGGTATGTTGCAGTCAACCTAGCCATCACTTACTCATTGCTCGGAAACTCAGGTAAGTTTCCTAATTCCCTTTCAAAATCTTATATCGACGCTTGATCAGCTCAAGATGTCCCCAGGATCTTCTATCATTTTGATGCTTAATTAGCTCAAATTATCACTTCTTTGCGTTCGTTTTGATTAGCTCAAAGCGTCGCATCCTATCGTATTCGTATCGATTAGCTCGGGCGTTATATCCTTTTTGTGTTTACTCCGATTAGCTCGGGTATCACACCCCTTTGTGTTCGTCCTGATTAGCTCAGGTGTCACCTCTCTTTTGTGTGCACACCGATTAGCTCAGGTTTCACATTTTTACCGACTCACGGTTTATAGTCCACATGGCGACTTACCGAGAGACAATGTGTTCGTTTTGATTAGCTCAGGCGTCACACCCTTTTTGTGTTTGTTCTGATTGGCTCAGGCATCACACCCCTCAGTGATCACACCGATTAGCTCGGGTGTCACATCTTTACCGACTCATGGTGACCCGTTGAGGAGGTCCCCAAGAGACAAATGGCCAGCTCGAACCATAACTCGAGCACATTTTCAAAACTTTACATAGATCTTGCGTCGTTTCGCGTCAGAAGGAAACTTCTGGCAACAGATGGGCCAGTATCTTAGCATCCTAGCATCCACCGGAAATCTGGAGGTTAAGGGAATCATTAGCTTATGAAATATTTGGTAAAACATGTATTTTCATGGGCAATCCATGTGCAGGTTTCTCTAATGTGGGAAAAGAGAAGGTCTGGCACATGTTATTTACGGCTTTGCATCTCATGCATCATTTTATTTCATAAAAAGTGGGACTAAAACTCCCACAAAAAAAAAATCATCGTTCATTTGCATGGGCAAAATTTAGTTTCCACTTTTGTCTTTGAGCGAAACCTCTATGAGCTTCCGCTCAAAGAGGGGCAGCTGTTGACACCTAAATTTTAAATTTTAGAAATTTGTTCATTTATTTATAAAATGAGGATTAGTAATAATTCTCGTAAAAATAAATTCTCATGCATTGCATATTTATTTTCTGTCTTGTGTCATTTGTGAGACAATTGATGCCTAATTTTGACGAGTGACTAGAGCGAATTCAGTTTGAAGATTTTGATTCACGCAGAGGGGTGCCGAATTTATTAAGCTAATTAGACCTAGTTTCATGCTAATTCTGGTCCACTTGAACTTGATTATTTAATTAAGGCTTTTAATTTTAATGTCCATTATTTGGAGTAAACCTTAATTAAACCCAAAAATTGAGAGCCCATAATTCAGTTTCGGATGAGGCAATTACATGGGGGTTGGCAAATTCCATCGTGGCTTGGACTCCGTTGCATGGTTTAATATGGCCATTTTTGTTAAAAGCCTTTAATGAGTTACTCACTTTGATTTAATTAAGCCCCGAAGTTGACTTTAAAATTGTGGCCCATAGAATGAAAAATTCGGCAGCTCATGATACTATATCCCTTGGCTTAAAATTCATAGGTGTTCTGCTGAGTTAGGATTCTTTGGAGATTAAAATTTTCGATTTGTTAAAAGAATCCTATCTTAACTAGAGATTAGAGTTTTAAGAAACTAAAACTCTATCTATTTAGCTGAAATAACTGAGAGTTTCGTGGAATTGAGACTCCTCGAGATTCAGAGAATTTGATCTAACGGTGAACATTGGATCCCGCTTCGACTAGGATTGCGAATCCGACGGTCATCCGCAACTCCTACTCATTCTAGGACTCAACTCGTCAAGCTTTATATATACAAGGCTTTGTTCACGTTGAGGGGACTTTTTTGGATTACTTTGGCACGTCAAGCGTAGAGAGAGAGCTGAAGGTCCCAAGCGAGCAAGCGAGTCAAGCCCGGTGTTCGCTCTTCTTTTGGGCAACATCGCAACCTCGACGTAACCACCAGCTCAGCCTTGGAGTCATATGACCAGCCGCCACACAGATCAGCCCGCCACCGCCAATTCACAGCAAGGAGTCATCTAGAACAAACTGTTGTCCAGCCGGTGCCGCACGCATAACTTGCCGAACTAGCCACCAAAGCTGCACTGCCTCTGTTCAGCTTTGCTTCGGCCTTGTGCAGCAGCAAATTAAGGTTGATCACCCTGTGCTGGTCTTATTTGAAGCTCTGACTCATCTTTTGAATGTGCTAGATTTGTCGAGGAACTTCGGCGACGAATTGGTTCCAAGAGGAGCTTGTGTTTTGCGGAAATCTCAAGCTGAACTCTTGCTGGAATTTGCTGAAAAAGGTGATTTTCTCAAGTTGCGATCGTCACATGCATAATTCGGTGAATGCACGTTGATTGATGATTGAAAGTTGGGGGATTAACGCTTTTTCCATTAATATATGTTGGAAACCAAAAGCTGAAATTGTTGTGGCATAGAAATCAGATCCTTGCTAGTAAGTTTAATTGAGCCATTGAACTGACCGAGAAAGAGTGATTTTTTTTAACAATCTGATTTTCGGCATCCGCATGCATCTCTTTGGCCGGACCTATCATGTGTTGTGGATAAGTTTATGTCTTAATGCTCACTTTAGAATTGGTCGCATAAGGTCCATTCCGTTGATGGCGTGACAATAATCATGCGGATCGGTTGATGTTTACTTTGCAATGAATTTCGATTTGTTATCCCTAACATGCAAATTGTCTGATGGATGTTCATCATATCTTTCTCTGGTGACCTCTCTGAATATTGTTTGATTAGAGATAAGGTTTGAGTTTAGTTGGGTATCATCTATGTTTTAAGAATTATCCTGAAATTAATTTTTCCAATCATAAAGATAATTTCTTAAATTAAAATTTATCCTTTGGGTGAGGAAAGGCGGGCCCTCACTTCACAATTTCGGCCGCCCCTCTAGTTTTTTTTAAATGCAAAACTCAATTGACTGGTTCTCATTTTTGTCGTGCTTTGTTTTGTTTGTTTATAAAGTTTGCACTTTAATAAACAATCTTGCTCATAATACATGCGTCCCAATTGTGCCTCGACCCTTCGGAAAACGTACATTAAAGACAACATATGACTTCGATCTCGAAGTATGATCGTGCCCATACGTGTGAATTAGATATCAAATCCTCAATCTTGAGGGGCGGATTGCTAATTCCTAGATAGAATTTCAAGGTTTGCCCTATGTATATAGGGACGACGGTTATTCTATAATATATTCACTTGCTAACCCTAATCTCGGGGGATGTTGTGAATAAAATCGGATTTTCGGATTTCTAGGTGTTTTATGGGCCATATTGTTTATTTTTGTTCAGATTTCTATTGCTTTCATGCTTAAATAAATTCCTGAAAAATCCCAAAAAAATCCCATGTTTTTCTTAAGTTAAATCACATTTCCTTTGACTTTAGGATAGCTTTTTCACTTCATTTTTCATAAATCCGAAAATAAACAAAAAATACAAAAAATGTCATTTTGCATTTGCATTGCATATCATTCAGCTTGCATTATCATTTTTGCCACATCATGCATTTTGCCACGTCATTATACCATGTCATACATCTTTGCCATGTCATTTCACATGTCATATAATTAGATTAAATCGGCATTGCATTTAATAAGAGAAAACCCTAAAAAAAACATTTCAAATCATCAAGCCAAGGAGCTTTCATGAAATTGGGTACCGAAAGGGCATTAATTTTTTATTAATGTAACCAAGTCCCCGAACTCATTTTCTCTGGTTCGTAGAGATAAAATAGTTCTCCCGCTATTTTATATAGGTTTCTAATCAACCTACCGTAAATGATTAGTGGCGGCTCCATTTGAACAATTTTTTATGAATGAATCTAAGTTGCGATTTGGTAGGACTTGGGAGAGTCCGAGTTAGGTTAGTTAATTTAATTGACCTAATAATCCATTAGCCTAATAATTTTTTTAGGTCGCGACACCTTGTTCGATAATGTAAATGATTTTGATTTTGATTCTGTTCCTAGAATCAGTTTTAGATAATCTAAATCAATTTTAGAGTAAAAACAAGAACAAAAAAAAATTGGTTCTGGAAAAAAAAAATCACTTTTGAGAACCACAAAACTGAATAAAATCACTTTCCCTCAACCTAAATCGGAACGACAAGGTCTTATTTTTTTTTTAAAATAAGATAATAAAAATAAAATAAAAAATTCGAAAAAATGGGAAAATTTCTAAAAAATACAAAAAAATTAGAAAATCCCCAAAAATAGAAGAAGCTTAGATTAGGCTAGTTTAACCTCTTTTTCATAAATTTGGGCATAAATTTTCTAGATTTCATATATTTTGTTATTTTTTAGAAAAATCGTAAGTACCTTTGAAATTAACGCAAACCACATTTTTCTATGCCTTTAGGGCTTCGTCAGGGTTTTATGATGTTATTCATCAATGTCATGATTCCTTGGTTGTGCACTTGATTTCATTGATTGTCATTTGCGTAGGTTTATATATATATACTTTAGACTTAGTCTAGTTTTAGAAAATTCTGGAAAAATATAAATAACCAGCATGAACACTTAGCAAGTTCCCGTTCTTAAGTTTTGGATGAATTAAGACTAATATTTGATTTTCTTAAATAAAAAAACACACACCAATGCAGGATAGTGTGCATTTTCCTTGCAGAAACGAGGGTGTCGCTCGTGTTGGTTATCCGCTCGCTCAAAAGAGTGGGAAACCTCACAATAAATGGCGAAAATGATTTGTGACGATTCTTGATATTTATTTTTACATTTCATTATGTAATATATTATATAAGAGAATGAATATGAATTATCTTCGATTAATTCGGAATGTATGATGAAATTTCACAAAGTAACTACGTAATTATTTGACTCAAATGACAAGAATATAGGAAAGAACAATTGTTCCCGGGACCATAAATTATGTGCATTTACCAAACACATTTCTGTTTCAAAATTTTTTAATGCAATTACCAGATGCGTTTTGATTCTCTAAAGCTTATCCAGGGAATAGAATTATAAAAAATCATTTTAATCAGAATCACTTTTTTAGATCAGAATGTTTGCTATGCAGGTCCTTGGGGTGCGTTTGGCAATGATTTTGATCCAAAAAATAAATTATGTTCAGAACTGGTTGTTTCTGTTTTTGTTCCTTAGAAGAGTTTCAAAGAATCAGAACGCGTTTGGTAACTACATAAAATTTTTGTTTCAAATTTCTATTCTTGAGAATAATTTCTAATCCCATTTTTTTTTTGTTTAAGTCAAATAATTACGTGGTGTCACTTTAAAGTCAACCTATAGAACATCACTAATAACATGAATACAAATCACGCAAATCCATAATTAATCTATTCATTTCGTGGAGCATGAAGATATAAGCAAGATCCATAGGAAAGAACATAAGCTGAATAGGCAATTTTCACTTAAATTTTTGCCACAAATTGACATAGAACTAGAGGTGTCAAACGGTTGTGTCGAGTTGAGTTTGGGTCGGGTTGAATATGGTCTGAGGAGAGAAACATTCATGAAAAACGAGAAGTTGTGTCGTGGGGGACTGACCGGCTATGAATAGATCTTACTTAGGGCTAAGAATAGGAACATCAATTTACTAACTTTTATATCTTTTTATAGGTTCAATACTTGATTGCCCTTTTTGAAAAATGTTTAATACTTTATTGAGCCAATTAAAAGATTTTGTTACTTGATTGCATTCTATACACAAGGTTAACCGCTTCGAATGCACTTTAACTCTCATTTGAGTTGGTTATCAACTTTTTTATTTATTTATTTACCTTTTTTTTCAATTGAGCTAGCAACTTTATTTGCATTGCTTATAGGTCCATTAAACTTACCAACTCCATTAGAAATTATAAACCTCAATTAAAGAGATATCAAACTTTCCTCTGAAAAGGTGGCCAGCTAGTTTGGTGCTATCAACTCTTATTTGAGGTGGTTATAGATGTATAAATACATGATATTCAAATAACGAACTTCTTTATCTCTGCCAAAAAAAGAGGGCTTATCTCACCATGTACAAACTTTTACGTAACTTATTTTGCCAATGCCTTAAATTTACCAACTATTGCATAAAATTGCCAACCTCTATTTGAGTTATTTACTAACCGTTTCTCTGATTTATTAACTCTCACTAATTTACTAACCAAAATTTATCTATTTTTGTTTAATTTACCAAATTATGTATAGAATTAACACTTTTATTTGTCTTGTTTACCAGTGTTTTAAATTTACCAACACTTATAAAAAATTATCAACTTGAATTAAAGTGATTACCAATTGTTCTCAGATTAAAATGCTAACTCGATTTGCTTCACGAACTCTTGTTTGAGTTAATTAACAATTTTATCAGGGTTTTTTCAATTTACCAACTTCTCTATCTGTAACAAGATAAAAAGCACCTACCATTTACTAACTTTCATTTATATTTTATGGAAATGGCTTGAATTGAAAAATTATAATATGAAATTGCCATCATTGATCTAGTCAATTTTCAACTTTTATTTCGATTAAGTTACCTACAAAAAGAAAGTAAAACATTGGCAAGCAACTCAAATGAGAATAGGCAACACCGTTTGATAATTTAATTGAAGAAAACTTGAAAATGACATAGATCAATTTTGGTAGTCTCATATAATAGTTTTTTTTTTAACTTAAATAATGCAGCCTAGGGTAGGCTACTTGAACAAAAGGATAGGGAGAGCAACTTGCACACGCGGACCAGAACGAACAAAAAAATTATAGTCCTGCGCAAGCTTGGGAAAATGGGTGAAATTGAGGTGAAGACGGATGAATGAGAATGGAAAGAACAGGAAATAAAACAGAGGGTAGATAGAAGCTTCGATGGCTGCTCTTCTAGGCCTCCAAGGAAGCTGTTAGGATATCGATTTTTCTAGATCAATGACTGCAATTCTTCAAGGATGCGGATTTTTGAAAACCTCTGAATCTTCAAGGATGGAGTGAAAACTCTTTTAGATTTTCAAGGATATGAACTCTTCAAGGTTCAGGATAATTGCATAAAATAAATTTTCATTAATCAAAATGGTCTGCCGTTTACAGAAATTAGATGGCATTTTATAGCCAAAGAGAAGTAAATGAAAATATTAAAGTCAAATCTAGAAACTGGAGAACATAAAAACCATAAAGCATTAAAGTTCTTAGAAACTAGAAGCTTATTAAGAGCGAGATATTTCCCAACGTCTTCGTAACTATCCCAAGGTATCTTCAAGCTTCTAATTCATAGGAAATCATAAAGTATTTATTACGGGGTGGACTCGCGGATGAGACTCTTGGTTATCGGTAAGACTTGTCAAGCTTGAATGCGGGATGATCTCCTCGGTCGAGTGAGCTCGTCTTTGGTGCATGCTGCATCATCCTCCCTTCTTTAAAAGAATTCGTCCCCGAATTCATGTCATCACAAAATGAATCACCCAAATAAGGTGTTAAATGCTGAACGTTGAATATGTCATGTGTTCTCATGTGAGAAGGAATCTTTAATCGGAGGGGACCAAGCTTTCGATCACTAAGCTTGTTGCATCTTTCGACGGGATGATGCTCCGGTGGTAGGTAAGCCCATACAAAATCTCCCGATTCGAAGATAACTTCATGTCGTCGCTTATCGATGTTCATTTTATGGGACTTAATTTTCTTCTCCATCATTTGGCGCACATCTTCATGAATTGTTCTCATTTGAGAAACAATATTGTCAACTTTGCCACTAGACTTTTCAATAAAAAGAATTGGTGCAAGATCAAGAGCAGTGTCCAGTTGTCGTCCATACATGATCACAAAAGGATTATATCCAGTGGTACGGTTCACAGAACAATTATATGCAAATTCGCCAAGTGACAACTGCATCTCCAAAGAGCAGGGATTATCATTGATCTGAGTCCTCAATAGATTTCCCAATGTTCGATTGATGACTTCAGTTTGCCCATCCGTTTGGGGATGAAACACGATACTATATTGCAATTTAGTACTGGCATTCTTCCATAGTTGCTATAAAAAATGACGAAGAAATTTAGTGTCCCGATCAAAAGTAATAGTCTTTGGAATGCCATGCAATTTATAGACTTCCTTGAAAAATATTTCGGCAATACGCGAAACATCCATAGTCTTGCGGCAAGGAATAAAATGTGCCATCTTTGAAAATCGATCAACAACATTAAAGATCGAATCCATACCTCTAAGTGTGCGTGGTAGTCCAAGGAGATATCTTTCCATGGTGCTTGCGGGATCGGCAAGGGCAAATAAAGGCCAACATTAGTAACTTGCCCTTTCCCTATTTGGCAATGTCGACACCTCATCACATGTCGATGTACATCGCATTTAAACGAGGCCAAAAGTTTTGGCTGATGCACGGTCTTGTCACGCCCAAAATGTCCTTCGCGATGAATTTCATCGATCACCCTTTGCCGAAGAGAACAATCAAGCACACATAAACGGTTCCCTTTGAAAAGAAAACCATCACATTTAGTAAAATTCTCACGCCCTGACTCTCGAGCATGCGGCATCCCTACCTTGACTCCCTTAGGTCACAAAGGATAGCGTCCCGGGCTCGCTATTGATTTATTCGAATATGCATGCGAAACACGGACTTCTCCCAAACAACAAGATCAGCAGGGATAGGAAAGCAGGAACTTACATTCAGTCAATTCGCCAAAAGACAGCTTTAAACCTTATGCAAAGTAGATACTAATTAACCCTATAGAGCTAACAACATACAATCCCATTCTTCGGGGCGGCTCTCTAGGACCTCAAAAGAGACAAGGGTCGGTAGGGTTAACTCTATATCTATTCCAAAAGGGTCACTCCAAAAAGTCACGCCTCAGCATCCTCTAGGCTCAGTCACTTGTGACCTGAAAATGTTATCCCACGACGGGGTGAGAAATAAATCTCAATGAAGTCAACGCCTAAGCTCGGCTAGGACGTTGATTCACCTAGGATATCCTACCAAACAGACATGACATATTAACCAATACAGATATCCAACCACATGTAGCTTACCCCCTAGGAAGCCACACAAAATACGATGCAGGCACAACATGACAGTCAAACAGCCTAATTAAGGTAAACATCACATCAATAGGACATGACATTTCAATTAGCTCAAATAAGGCAAAACATCACATAGTTCAATTTGCCATAGCCTCTTGACCCAACGCACACGATTGGTGTGGCTTAACACTATGACTGGCAGTGTTGACACTACGACTGACAGTGTCTAATGGCAGCCCAGCTCACACGACTAGTGTGGCTTAACACTACGACTGGAAGTGTTGACACTACAATTGGCAGTGTCTAATGGCAGCCCAGCTCACACGACTGGTGTGGCTTACCGTACGACTGGCACGAGTTAAAACTCATCATATGACCATACAAGCATATTCGACAATTAGCCATTTCATTCATCATCTTTAGTCGAATGCTCATGTGTCGTGCTCAAAGACTTGGCTCCAAGTCGTTTTCATGTTAAAACATGCAGTTTAATCCTACCCATGGTCATATGAATGCACAACCTCATAATTAGGCTTGCGCCCAACACGTGCGATGAAACACTCAGAAATTCAATCATGTCACATCACAGTCAATCAACTGCACTCAGTCAAGCAGTCAAAACACGATCGATTAACCAATTCAATTAATCAAACAGCATTGATTAATCCCAATTTCATTAAATTATCGATCGATCGCTCGGTTATGAACTATCGCTCGCTCGCGATCAAACAACGGCAATCGATACCCAATCAGGCAATCAATCGATTCTAACAACCAACTAGCCACAGACGACCTAACTAAATCGACTAACTTAATTAATCGTGGCCATTTACCCTAAACCCGGTTTCTATCTAAACCAACCATAATTATTCTAACTAAGTACCATAATTGACTAATTAACTAATCTTAGGCGTAATTAGTGCCCTAACCAAGGATTAGGGGTTAGCTTACCCCCGATCAAGCTCGGGCAGCAACAACAATGGTGCGACGTTGGCGAAACGGCGGCGATGGCTCTCGATTTTCCCTTTCAAAGTCTCGGGTATCGCGGTTCTTTAAGCGGTGACACTACCCCACAACGGCTAGGACTCGAGGTGAAGGTCTAGTAAGAGGCTGACGGCGACGGTGAAGATCCGACGATAAGCGAAGGCTGAAAATAGAACCGGTCAGCCACAAAAACAGGGGAAATTAGACTGTTCGGGATGGTCCTCGGCCTCAAAGGCCAAGGCAAGACTGGGAAGGGCTGGGGGACGCACCAGCAGGTCGAGGGCGACCTTTGAGACCGGAGGATAACGGCCAAAGGCGACGAAACGACTGCCGGACAGAACCGAGGGCTTGGCCGGCTGTTTTGGGGTCATATGGGCAACGATCGACTTTCAATAGCTCCGGGGGACGGCGAGGGGTCGAGGAGGCTCGCTGGGGTGGTTCGACGAGTGACGGAGGACAGCCGGAGGCGACGCAGCAGCTGCAAACAGTAGCTCGGCGTCAAAACAGGGCAGGCGAGCTCGGCCGGCTTCCGCGGCTGCTCAACGGTCCTACGGCGGTCTCACGGCAATGGTTCGACGGCTGGAGGTCGGGAGGAGGTCGGAGGTGAGGCGTATGGGGGTCGGGATCGACGGCAAGGGCCGACGGAGCTCAAAAAGCCCACTAAACCCGAAAACAGGGCAGAGGCGTGACGAGACTTCCAGGGGCTGTTTCCGGCGCTCCTGGACGACAAATGGCGGTCGAGCGGAGGTGGAGTAGTGGTGGAGAGAGGCGGATGGTGGTGGTCGAGCGGCAACAACCCACGAAGAGAGAAGGAAGACGTTCTCCTTCGGTGGTCTGTTCGCACAATGAACAAGGAGGATGGGGGATTTTCCGAGGGTGAGAGAAAAGAGAGAGGAAATGGGAGGAAAGAGAGAGAGAGAGAGTGTACGTGGAGTGGGTGAGAGAATTGACTAGTGGGTGGAAGATTTGACATAGTAGGGCCCACTAGTCAAGTCCAATTTGAATGTATTGTCCCTTAGTCAATAATTGAGGGGCAAAATGGTCATCTAGCATTTTAGAACCGAACGAAATTTTATGCACTAGATGAAGGGGTAAATTTGGTAATTTCACAAGCAAGGCTCGGTCGCGAGGATTTGAATCCTAATCGCGGTAACTAAGATTTTCGAAGACTAACTTAGTTGACTGTCAATTTCGAGAATCGTCCAAAATCTGTCTCTTAATTCCTTGCGGTTCAAAATTTCATATCGACTGAAATTCAATTTCATTCCTTTTATCGAATTCAGACGATTTACAAAAGGTGAATTTCTAGGGTGTCACAACTCTCCCCACCTTAGGAAATTTCGTCCCCGAAATTACATTACAGCCAAAACTACTCAAAAAGATAATGATAACTACTCTTCATGACTTCTTCGTTCTCCCAAGTAGCGCCCTCAGTCCCATGTTGCCAAACCACCTTAACCAATGGGATTGTCTTGTTCCGGAGCACTTGCTCTTTTCTGTCCACAATCCTGACCGGACGTTCCACGTACGATGCTCGCTCATCTAGTTCAATATCCTCATAACTCAGCACATGAGCGGGGTACGAATACTTCCTCAACATCGACACGCGTAAGACGTTATGCAATTGAGCAAGTCTCGGTGGCAACGCAAGACGGTATGCCAGATTTCCAATCCGTTCCAAGATCTTGAACGGCCCGACATACCTAGGGCTCAGCTTTCTTTCTTGCCAAAATGAGATGTCCCTCTCATAAGCGACACCTTTAGAAAGACATGATCGCCCATTTGAAATTCCAAAGGCCTGCGCATTCTATCGGCATAGCTTTTCTAGCTACTCTGGGCAGTCCTTAGCCTATTTCTGATCACTTTAACTGCCTTTATTGACTGTTCCACTAACTTAGGTCCAGTAATCTTCCTTTCGCCAACTTTATCCCAGTAGACAGGCGTCCTGCACGCTCTGCCATACAATGCCTCGAAAGGCGCCATCTTAATGCTCTGCTGATAGCTGTTATTATAGGCAAATTCCACCAAATGCAACTGTTCCTCCCAACTGCCTTTGAAGTCTAAGACACATGCCCTCAACATGTCCTCTAAAGTCTGAATAGTCCTTTCAGACTGGCTATCAGTCCGTGGGTGATAGGCCGTATTGAACTGCAGTTTTGTTCCCAAAGCGGTCTGCAGACTTTTCCAAAATGTGGCAGTGAACTTAGGATCACGATATGATGTGATAGTCACTGGTACTCCATGCAGTCTCACAATGTACCTCACATACAAATTTGCATATCTATCTAAGGCGAAGTCCTTCCTTACTGGAATGAAATGCTTTGACTTCGTCAGTCTATCGACCACAACCCAGATTGAATCATGCCCTCTCTGACTCCTCGGCAATCCCATCACAAAATCCATTGTGATATGCTCCAATTTTCATTCTGGAATTTCCAAAGGCTACAGCAATCCTCCAGGCTTGCAGTGCTGCGTCTTGACCTGCTGATAGGTCAAACATGTAGCCACATGCTTGGCTATATCCGCTTTCATACCGTTCCACCAGTAGTGCTACTTCAGATTTTGATACATCTTTGTACTTCCAGGATGGATACTATAACTGCTACGATGTACTTTTGATAAAATCTCCTCCCTTAAACCTTCACCGGCAGGCACAACCAAACGTCTTCTGAACTTCAGTATCCCATCCTCGGCTACTTAGAAGTCGACTCTTCACTTAGCTGAGTCCTTTTGAAGTATCTTTTGAATGGCAGGGTCCGTCGATTGCAGGGTCTTAATCCTCGTCTGCACTTCTGGCTCAATCCTTAGTGTAGCCACAAGACTCGACAGATGACTTACCTCCAACTTAAAGTCCGAGTCTCTCACTTGTTCCAGCAAACGCCATTTATGCACTTGTAATTGAGCAATCACTGATTTTCTACTTAGGGCATCTGCAACCTTATTTGCCTTACCCAGATGATATAGGATCTCGCAGTCATAATCCTTAAACAACTCCATCCATCGGCGTTGCCTCATGTTTAACTCCTTCTAAGAGATCAGATACTTCAGACTCTGGTGATCTGTATACACCTGAAAACTTTCTCCAATCAGGTAATACCTCCAAATTTTCAAAGCAAACACGACAGCAGCCAATTCCAGGTCGTGTGTCGGATAGTTCAACTCATGCGGCCTCAACTGACGAGAAGCATATGCTACTATCCTTTCATGCTGCATTAAGACACAACCTAGGCCTTGAAGTGAAGTATCGCTATAGATCTCGAATCCTCTAGGACCAGACAAAATTGTCAGAACAGGAGTAGTAGTCAGCCTGTGCTTAAGCTCTTGAAAACTACGCTCGCACTTGTCCGTCCATCCAAACTTCGTGTCCTTCTTTAGCAGCTTGGTCAAAGGCGAGGCTATAGCTGAGAACTTCTCCACGAAACGCCTATAATAGCTTGCCAATCCTAAGAAGCTTCTGATCTCAGTCACGGTCGTCGATCTCGGCCAATCTATGACGGCCTCAATCTTAGACGGATCCACAGAAATTCCTTCACCAGAAACTACATGGCCTAGAAATGCCACGCGAGCTAGCCAAAACTCGCACTTGCTAAACTTGGCATACAACTGATGCACTCTAAGAGTTTCTGACACAATCCTCAAGTGTTGTTCATGATCCTCTGGACTCTTCGAGTATACCAATATGTCGTTGTCGCGACCCGTCCGAAAGCGGACGCGGCTAATGGATTACCGATCGCGCGCCCTTTGGATCGGCGCGAGCCCTCCCAAGTCCATACCAAATCGCGGCGGGAGTATTTTTCAAAGGATTCGACGATAAGAGTCGATCGCTTTCGACCTTCAGTGTGGTCGTAGTGGCATGTGCCAATTGTGCATGCATTTGGAGTCGCCACCCGGTCTTTCTTGGAGGGGAGACCGGAAACCTTACTGACCGATTGGGAGAGATCGATCAATTCTGCGGAACCAGAGATTTTGGGTTCGGGGACTTGGTTACGCTGGTGTCATTACCAACGCCCTTTCGGTACCTAACGCGAGTGATTTTCCTAGCTAAGAATTCATGCAGACGCAGGTTTAGGTGAGGTAGGCTTGATTTAGAGTTTCATGTAGATTGGAAAACTATTCCAACCAATCACAATCAATTTAAATGAAAGCGCAATCAAGTGCATAAATAAATCTCATCGATGCACATCAATTCAAATCAATGGCTTCCTAGCATAGCCATAAGGGCTTAGGGAAGGTGTGATTTCAGTCAGGGGTAGAATGGGAGGACTTGGAGGCGATTGGCCCGAAGGGCAAAATCGTCAATTTTTGGAAGACTTGGATACCGAATTACCCAAAATATTCCATGGCCAGTTGATTGTGGCCATTTCCCATTTTTGAGAATTTTTTGGAATTTCTTGATTTTTCTTCAATTTTTGGAAGACAATTCGCCCAAAGGGCGAAATCGTCATTTTAAGAAGGGTCGGGGTTTAGCAACACCCGGAATGAGTCTTGGCCAGTTGTTTGTGGCCATTTTCTATTTTTTGGGATTTTCCTGAATTTTTTAGAATTTTTTTGGAAGACGGTTTGCCGGAAGGGCAAAACCGTCATTTCTGGAAAGATCGGGGGTCAAGTGACCCGGAACAGGTCATGGCCAGTTGAATGTGGCCATTTCCTATTTTCTGGAATTTTTTAGAATTTTTCTGAATTTTCCGAAATTTTTTGAATTTTTTATGATTTTCTATTTTTTTATTGAATTTTTGAATTTTTGAATTTATTATTATCCGGACCGGGCCCAACAGACTCGGCCCGTGCCATAGGCGCCTACTCTGGGCCTGAACAAAGACACATCCTGGGTTAGGCCTAATTTTCGTACCTTCTGTTTAGTGATTAAAGGCCCATTTCATCTCTAGAGCCCAATATTGAAATTCTTAGCCCACTTTAACTTGGCAACCCACTCTCCAGCCCACATACAAACCAAACCTGATTCACAAAACCAATCATACATTCTCTTCTGCTCAATCACGCTTCTTGTCCCTCCCCCCCTTTTTTTTACTTTTGTTCTTTCTTTTAGTTATTTTATGTTAATATTCTTTCTTCCATTGAGCCCCCCTTTCAAAAGCGCAATGCATGGCCTAATTTGAAGACAAGCCCACTTATGACCACCAGAAATCCAACGTCCCATTCTTCCACCACTTTTTATTTTTCTGTTTTTTTTTTTATTTTTTTTTTGCACGCTCATTTTCTTCGTGGACTATCCTCCTGAGAACGCAACAGACCTAGCCATGACCAAGATCCCTCATCATTTTTTTGCCGGAACTGGATTAGATTATCTAGACTAGCATTCTCAACCAAAGTTAGACAAAAAAAAATATCGCCATCGGAACTCCTAGACATCTCGGAACAGTACCATTCCGGGAATGGAATTTTTATGGATGAGAAAAGTTTGCGTCCAAACCCGGTTTTTCTTATCCTAGCATCATCAATGGAGTTATAGGGATCTCACCTGAGCTCCGTAGGATATAGACGAAGTCTAGTCGGCGGCCGCGAATCCTTGGCTCGGACCGAGCTCCGTGGGGATCAAACCACCATTTCCGATGCGAGTCGATGCAAAAACGATACGTGGAAAGCTTAGCATTTATTCTAGTACAGACTCAGTACAAAAAGGAAGAGAATGAAGATCAAGAACGACTTAGCTGAGAGCTTGACTGGCTAAAGAGGCTCGGCAGTTGCTTTCGTTGAACGGGTATTATGCATGCTCAAATCGTCACTGTTCCGATCACGTGGACGAGGAGTGAGCTTCTGAAAGTCGTCCAGGTTGCGTCGGAGTCTGGGAATGCTTGACAAAAACGCCCACTTTGTTCGTTCCCTCTCTTGTTTTTCCTCTGCTCTCCCCCCATTAACTTTTGTTTGCTTTTTTTTTTCTCAATCATGGCTGGTGAGTCCCCCTTTCGTTTCCTTTCTCTCAAAGAACTCTCTCCACGTCTCAATGTCTCTCCCTTTTCTTCTATTGCCGAGATCTCCCCCCATTTAATGACTATCTCTCTTCTTCTTTATCTTTTTTAATGGTTTTTGCTTTCCCCTTTCTATTTCTTATTCCCTAATGGCTTGCCTTTATTTATTCCCCATTGTCTCCCATTAGGTTGATTAAGAAGCTCTACCAGCTCATTTCATCTACACCCCCACGAGCTCTCCCTCTTCTTTTCATTTCTTTTTCTCTTCCACCCATCCCCCTCTTTTCTTTTCACTTCTTTATTCTCCCACTCAACTTTCTTTATTCTTCCACTCAACTTCACTATCCATCATCCGTGGCCAAAATGACACTTCTCCAACGTCCATCGCTAAAAAAATAAAAATAATAATAATAATAATAATAAAATAAAAAGATAAAATAATAAAAAAAAAATAAAAATAAAAATAAGAACCACACGTACATTCCCCTCCATTGTGTGAACAATTTAATCAAATTTCAACTTAGGGCAATCAAATCGGATGTCAAGACTTCAAAATTACAAAAATTGCAAATTAAAAGACATAATATGATTTTTTTGCTCGATTCGGGTTTATGTTTGTGAAGGAACATAGTGACCCAAGCCGTATTTTCAAGATTTAAAGTGACAAGCTTGAAGAGGAAATTAAAACAGAATTATTGAATATTTTTGTGTATTTTTTTTTTACCACGAGTGGTATTTTTCTGATTTTTTGGGTATTTTTATAATTAAATAAATTCGAAAAATATTATAAAATACCAAAAAATATTTTTTGTTCAAAATCGGTCCCCGAGGCTAGGCCAAGGCTTCCAAAGTTGATTTTGTGATTTTATGACCTTTTTTTTGATATTTTTAATTAATTTTAAAAAATAAAAATCACAATAACATATGGTCAAAAATCAAGTGTCAACAGCTGCCCCTCTTTGAGAGTGAGCTCGCAGAGGTTGCTTTCAAAGACAAGATGGCACTTGATTCCTAACCGACTCAACAGGGAAAATGAAAGAAGAAATGCTATGACATCGGATCCTTAAGGCTCTTGATAAAAGCTCAAATTAATCCCCGGTTTACTCTAACAATTTGAACATGGGCCGGAGTGAGAGAGGCTTACCTGAAGCTCACCTGTCGGATGCTGCCGGTTGCGATAACTTTCAAGAAGATACCTGGGACTCATTCAGGATATCCTAGGGAGATTAAGCTCTGACCTGTATGGTAGGTCATACCATCATGGGATTCCTAACTGTAGGAACCTGAGGAGGGCGCATCCCACGCCCTGGGATTTGCCAAGGATTTTGATCCGTATGGTGGATCGGACCTTTGTGTCGATGCTTATGGCGGTATTTATCAATGAGTTGACCCTTATGGCGGTTTCTACCATATTTTTGACCCTTTAGGCGGTTTCTACCTTTGTTTTGACCATTTAGGCGGTTTCTACCTTTGTTTGACCCTTTAGGCGGTTTCTACCTTTGTTTGACCCTTTAGGCGGTTTCTACCATTGTTTTGACCCTTTAGGCGGTTTCTACCTTTGTTTGACCCTTTAGGCGGTTTCTACCTTTGTTTTGACCCTTTAGGCGGTTTCTACCATTGTTTTGACCCTTTAGGCGGTTTCTACCTTTGATTTGCTTTGAAAAGGGGTCTCATGACGAGGGTTCTCCACGTCGGATGAGACTGCCTAAATTTGGAAAAGGGGTCTCATGACGAGGGTTCTCCACGTCCAATGAGACTGCCTAGTTTTTGAAAAGGGGTCTCATGACGAGGGTTCTCCACGTCCAATGAGACTGCCTGGTTTTTAAAAAGGGGTCTCATGACGAGGGTTCTCCACGTCCGATGAGACTGCCTGAATTTTGAAAAGGGTCCCGAGACGAGGGTTCTCCACGTCTGATAGGGCCGCTTGATTTTGAAAAAGGGTCCCGAGACGAGGGTTCTCCACGTCTACTGGGATTGCTTGATTTTTTTGAAAAAGGTTCTATCCCCACTCCTTCTTTTGAAAAATCCCGAAATTTATCGGGAATTCAGTTTTGAAGCAGTGAAAGATTTTATTTTGACAAAGCCTCGCTTTAGTCTGTTGAGGCGACATTCTGGGAGCTGGGTTCTCCAGGTATCCTGCAGAAAATTCAAACCTGTGTGCTCCACTCCATGGAGCAAATATTTTTCTGGGATTCGGGGTTTCCAAGAATCCTGCAGAAGTTTTGAGCTTGAAAGATTTTTCTTCACCAAGAAAACGTTAGTAATCTTTGGGAAGACCACGGCTGTGCATTTGACAAAAACCGTATGACTTAAGTTTTAATTGTGAAATGTGCATTTTGATGCCGGAGGTTATCCAAAGCATTCTTGCCACACACAGATGTGATCACAAATTCCTTGTGCGGCAAGTCTGGATCAAACAATTTGAAATTTCCAAAAAGAGTTTGTTCAAAACATCTATTGGAATATTTCTCGACGAGGAGGTCTTTTCACCTGTTTTGAGATAGTGGTCTTTATAGGGGATGCACTCAATTCCCTACTAACCTGTGCCTAGGTTTTAGGCTCATTCGCAGCGCATACATTTTGATCGGTCGGGAGGTCTTCCACGGGACCGTAATGTTGGGCTTGGATATTGGTTTTCAAGGGGGACCCGCTTTGGAGTCAAGGCCATTGAATGAAAGTCTTCATCATCTGCTCCGGGTTTACAAGTCGAGAACCCTGCAAAATGAGAAAGAAATAGTCTTGCTCGTACCTCTTCGAGCTAAGCTATATGTTAACCCAAGTGTCTTAGTCAGAGAAAACTGTTTCAGGGTTGTAACATTGGTAGAATTGGGGACCGGAAAAGTCTTGTTTTTGGCCCAGAAATTACGAAGGGTTTGACATTGGTGATCATTGCAAATTTACCACCTGCCATTTCCTCTCTGCACCTTCAGTTTTTGGGATTCGCAACCGATTTTGAGGTGTGCACCAGCTCTTCAGAGAGCGTTTCGTCGCATTAAGAGACTGATGACTCTGTCTGCGTCTCTGCTCCACGCTTGACACCATTTGGGGAGTAGTCTTTTTGATCTGACTCCTTTAGGGATTTCCTCTTTTCCCATCCGGCTTCATTGCAGATCAATCAAACAACTTACACGAGCATCGGCCTTGCTTTTACCAGGCACTTTGCTTTTTCTCGATGCCGTGGATTTTTCTCATTCATTTTTGAAATCCCACTTTTTCTCATCTTCATGGGATCGTGTTAGACCTATGATCAAAGGTCTAACAAGGTTAAGCATTAACTTAGGAATTTTTTTGCAAACCCTAAGTCTTGAACTCCTTCGTTTCTGAAGTGATGCTGCATCCGTCTTGGAATGTGCAATGATCACCAACGGGTTTATGAAATGATTTTGCAGGCTCAACTTGGCTATGCAAAGGATTCGGTGTGTGGGATAGAGAAATGAATGCTTCTCATCATCCTATGGCACTTGGATTACCATATAAACAACACACAAAGATTAATGTTAGTCCGAGCAAGAAAATTTCTAACCATTTTCTCCTGACGCCGCTGGACTTACATTTTTTTTTGCCCCGGTGTGGGGTGGTTCTTGACAGGGTTAAGAATGAAAACCGCCGTTCAAATGGGTTATCAACGGTCACCTGTAGTGTTTGGGGGGTATGAAACGAATGCCTCCGTCGTCCCAACCCATGTAATCGCTGCAAATGGTCTTTACCCCCGTAGACCCAGATTTTGTTATCTGCCCACTCCACTCATCTCTCAAGTGTGTGTTGGACATGTTTGGATTAGGATTCGCCTCTCGTCTGAGAAAACACCCTTTTAAACGGTTTGAACAACTTTTATTGGGAAAATTCTTTTTGTTTTCTCCGAAAAATTTCCTCCCAATGGGGCTTTATGATGCACATGCATGTTTCATTCATGTTCAGACAACCTCTTGTTTTAAAACATGAATGCCAATGAAGTTTGAATTCTATGTCTTTTCTAGACATTAGATTCTGAAAGCTTTTCTTTTTCTCTCTGTTTTTTATTTAACATCTTCAATGGATTGGGGAAAGGGATACTTACCTGTCCCCCGCGGCTGGAGATCCCTGAAAATGCGGAAGAAACATGTTATTGTACGTTCACGAATTTTTCAAAAAATTAGAACGATACAATTTACCCTTGGTCATGTATTCCAACGGGTAATACATGGGATGTGAAAACCCGTTTTGCCTTGATGGCGATCCCCTGTCAAAGACGGGAATTAGGCGTCAGTTTGCATTCCAAAATTCAAGGCAAATTGGAACGATACAGCCTTATTCTTGTTTTGTGTTTCCATTTGAGCACAAATGCGCGGCTTGCAGAAATTGGCCATCTATATTGTGGCCCTGATTCCTTAGTTTGGTTGGCGATAAATCCTTCTCGAGGATTTGCCATAGAGGAGATCCATTTGTGATTTTGGACGCATTCCAGCGCCGCTCTTCATAGTTCCTTTTATTCAAGAAAAATGAAATTTTTATCAGAATGCATGTCAAAGCATGAAGTGTGGAAGCGATACTTTTTACCATCCACTAGGTCTTATGATCAAAGACCATCTTCTGGAATCTTGACTTCTAAGGCCAATGATTCAATTCGCCTCCCTGTTAGCACGCTCTTTTCATTTGAGGCTTTCGGCGCCAACGACTTCCTGCAAAATGAGTAAAAACTCATGTTAGGCATGTGGTCTTCGAAGACCAAATTAGAACGATACAAGGTTACCGTTCACCCAAATTCGTATCTTGGGGTTTGATTCTGATGCGGACGACTCTGTTATTGCGTCCATTGACTTTGTCAGAGGAGAAACGTCCTGCGTACAAATCATTCACTTGCCCCAGTTAGGCATGGTTTTGCTGTTTGTCATCTCTGGATTCGATGACCCTAGTCTGATGCGCTTTCATGGGGGATCATGAGAGTTTGCCCCCGGTTTGGCTCCTCAAAGCAAATGGGGGGAACCTGCTCCCATTGATTTTTGCAGATTCTGATCATCCATCTCGATTGTCAGAGTCCTTGATCAATTTTATCTGTCTCAAGACAGCTTGATATTCTTGGGATTCGTCATGTGGCGGTTTGGTGATTCTCTCGATCACAGTCGCCATTTGAGGTATTTGATGTTCCCTGTTTGTTATTTGAAAGCATTACATCCTGCGTCCTCTGCTCTTGATCATCATCTGAGAGGAAAAAGAAAGGAAGCATTATTCCCATATCAAGAAAATAATCATTTTGGAACGATACGTCCTTTTACACTTGATTTGCATTCCGTTTTGATGTTGTATATCGATATGAACAACATCTATCAAATTCCTCCATCCGTGCTTGAAGGTATTTGCAACGCCTACGGTTCATTTGCCCCAGCTGGGCGACGTCTGTTTTGTCATTTGAATGCATGAGCTTTTTGGTGCATTGTCTCTTTTATCACCTGAGATAAAAAAAAATGGAGAAAAACTTATCCTCAGATATGATTAAAAATCAATTAGGAACGATACCTCCTTTCACCAAACGAGTGGCTCTGCGGCCGAATGTATTTTGCACTGAAGGGACGAATTCCACTATGCTCCACGGGTTTGGGGAATTTGCCCCCATTTTCGATAGAAATGAGCCTTATCAAGATGTATATAATACAAATAGATCCCTAATACAATCAATCTAAGGGACGAGATAGAGAGGATCTCAGCAAAATTAATCTTATACAAGAGAACTAAGAATGTCAAATCAATCAAAGGAATGTGGTCTGAACACTTGGAGATGCCCCAGTTCCAGTCTTCGAGATGTGACTCCAGGATCACCGATTTTTTTTTAGGTGGTTTTAGATATACCAACCATCTAAAGACATGCACATGAGACAAGTGAGGATAAAACTTCAAAGGATTTGGCACCTAAGGTCAAGGTTCCCACCTCGAGTTCTAGAAAGAGCAAATTCCATTGCACAACTATCGTTGCATTGGGGCTCGATCCATAGTTCTAAATGAGCGGAATTGAAAAGTGGATTACCCCGTGTCTTTCCTCACGGAGATTCCATTTTCAATCCCTTATATTGTTTTTCTATAGGCGGCGCCCGGGGTTTTAGGCGCGGTTGTGTGTATTTTCGGTGTCGTGCTAAAGCGATAAACATGCATCTTATTTAACAATCATCGCTTCAATATAAAACATACACACAATCATTCATTCCTACGCCAATCTGCATAAGACAATGTTAATCACAGACTACCCCCCTTATCACTCCAATCTGCAAAAACATATAACACCTATCATAAGCGGACTTACCTCACCTTCAAGAGCGCCTGCATGGTTAGAAATATCACTCAGCGTTTTAATTACGGCCTAAGTCCACTTGGGGTCTTGAACCATAGGTTCTAGAATAGAAAGTCCCCAGTGGAGTCGCCAGCTGTCGCGACCCGTCCGAAAGCGGACGCGGCTAATGGATTACCGATCGCGGGCCCTTTGGATCGGCGCGAGCCCTCTCAGGCCCATACCAAATCGCGGCGGGAGTATTTTTCAAAGGATTCGACGATAAGAGTCGATCGCTTTCGACCTTCAGTGTGGTCGTAGTGGCATGTGCCAATTGTGCATGCATTTGGAGTCGCCACCGGTCTTTCTTGGAGGGGAGACCGGAAACCTTACTGACCGATTGGGAGAGATCGATCAATTCTGCGGAACCAGAGATTTTGGGTTCGGGGACTTGGTTACGCTGGTGTCATTACCAACGCCCTTTCGGTACCTAACGCGAGTGATTTTCCTAGCTAAGAATTCATGCAGGCGCAGGTTTAGGTGAGGTAGGCTTGATTTAGAGTTTCATGCAGATTGGAAAACTATTCCTACCTATCACAATCAATTTAAATGAAAGCGCAATCAAGTGCATAAATAAATCTCATCGATGCACATCAATTCAAATCAATGGCTTCCTAGCATAGCCATAAGGGCTTAGGGAAGGTGTGATTTCAGTCAGGGGTAGAATGGGAGGACTTGGAGGCGATTGGCCCGAAGGGCAAAATCGTCAATTTTTGGAAGACTTGGATACCGAATTACCCAAAATATTCCATGGCCAGTTGATTGTGGCCATTTCCCATTTTTGAGAATTTTTTGGAATTTCTTGATTTTTCTTCAATTTTTGGAAGATAATTCGCCCAAAGGGCGAAATCGTCATTTTAAGAAGGGTTGGGGTTTAGCAACACCCGGAATGAGTCTTGGCCAGTTGTTTGTGGCCATTTCCTATTTTTTGGGATTTTCCTGAATTTTTTAGAATTTTTTTGGAAGACGGTTTGCCGGAAGGGCAAAACCGTCATTTCTGGAAAGATCGGGGGTCAAGTGACCCGGAACAGGTCATGGCCAGTTGAATGTGGCCATTTCCTATTTTCTGGAATTTTTTAGAATTTTTCTGAATTTTCCTAAATTTTTTGAATTTTTTTATGATTTTCTATTTTTTTATTGAATTTTTGAATTTTTGAATTTATTATTATCCGGACCGGGCCCAACAGACTCGGCCCGTGCCATAGGCGCCTACTCTGGGCCTGAACAAAGACACATCCTGGGTTAGGCCTAATTTTCGTACCTTCTGTTTAGTGATTAAAGGCCCATTTCATCTCTAGAGCCCAATATTGAAATTCTTAGCCCACTTTAACTTGGCAACTCACTCTCCAGCCCACATACAAACCAAACCTGATTCACAAAACCAATCATACATTCTCTTCTGCTCAATCACGCTTCTTGTCCCTCCCCCCCTTTTTTTTTACTTTTGTTCTTTCTTTTAGTTATTTTATGTTAATATTCTTTCTTCCATTGAGCCCCCCTTTCAAAAGCGCAATGCATGGCCTAATTTGAAGACAAGCCCACTTATGACCACCAGAAATCCAACGTCCCATTCTTCCACCACTTTTTATTTTTCTGTTTTTTTTTTTTTGCACGCTCATCTTCTTCGTGGACTATCCTCCTGAGAACGCAACAGACCTAGCCATGACCAAGATCCCTCATCATTTTTTTGCCGGAACTGGATTAGATTATCTAGACTAGCATTCTCAACCAAAGTTAGACAAAAAAAAATATCGCCATCGGAACTCCTAGACATCTCGGAACAGTACCATTCCGGGAATGGAATTTTTATGGAAGAGAAAAGTTTGCGTCCAAACCCGGTTTTTCTTATCCTAGCATCATCAATGGAGTTATAGGGATCTCACCTGTGCTCCGTAGGATATAGACGAAGTCTAGTCGGCGGCCGCGAATCCTTGGCTCGGACCGAGCTCCGTGGGGATCAAACCACCATTTCCGATGCGAGTCGATGCAAAAACGATACGTGGAAAGCTTAGCATTTATTCTAGTACAGACTCAGTACAAAAAGGAAGAGAATGAAGATCAAGAACGACTTAGCTGAGAGCTTGACTGGCTAAAGAGGCTCGGCAGTTGCTTTCGTTGAACGGGTATTATGCATGCTCAAATCGTCACTGTTCCGATCACGTGGACGAGGAGTGAGCTTCTGAAAGTCGTCCAGGTTGCGTCGGAGTCTGGGAATGCTTGACAAAAACGCCCACTTTGTTCGTTCCCTCTCTTGTTTTTCCTCTGCTCTCCCCCCATTAACTTTTGTTTGCTTTTTTTTTTCTCAATCATGGCTGGTGAGTCCCCCTTTCGTTTCCTTTCTCTCAAAGAACTCTCTCCACGTCTCAATGTCTCTCCCTTTTCTTCTATTGCCGAGATCTCCCCCCATTTAATGACTATCTCTCTTCTTCTTTATCTTTTTTTAATGGTTTTTGCTTTCCCCTTTCTATTTCTTATTCCCTAATGGCTTGCCTTTATTTATTCCCCATTGTCTCCCATTAGGTTGATTAAGAAGCTCTACCAGCTCATTTCATCTACACCCCCACGAGCTCTCCCTCTTCTTTTCATTTCTTTTTCTCTTCCACCCATCCCCCTCTTTTCTTTTCACTTCTTTATTCTCCCACTCAACTTTCTTTATTCTTCCACTCAACTTCACTATCCATCATCCGTGGCCAAAATGACACTTCTCCAACGTCCATCGCTAAAAAAATAAAAATAATAATAATAATAATAATAAAATAAAAAGATAAAATAATAAAAAAAAATAAAAATAAAAATAAGAACCACACGTACATTCCCCTCCATTGTGTGAACAATTTAATCAAATTTCAACTTAGGGCAATCAAATCGGATGTCAAGACTTCAAAATTACAAAAATTGCAAATTAAAAGACATAATATGATTTTTTTGCTCGATTCGGGTTTATGTTTGTGAAGGAACATAGTGACCCAAGCCGTATTTTCAAGATTTAAAGTGACAAGCTTGAAGAGGAAATTAAAACAGAATTATTGAATATTTTTGTGTATTTTTTTTTTACCACGAGTGGTATTTTTCTGATTTTTTGGGTATTTTTATAATTAAATAAATTCGAAAAATATTATAAAATACCAAAAAATATTTTTTGTTCAAAATCGGTCCCCGAGGCTAGGCCAAGGCTTCCAAAGTTGATTTTGTGATTTTATGACCTTTTTTTGATATTTTTAATTAATTTTAAAAAATAAAAATCACAATAACATATGGTCAAAAATCAAGTGTCAACAATCGTCTATGAACACAATCACAAAGCGATCCAAGAACTCCTTGAATACCCTATTCATTAGGTCTATGAAAGCAGCAGGAGCATTTGTCAGACCGAATGGCATCACAGTGAACTCATAATACCCATAATGCGTCCTGAATGCCGTTTTCGGCATATCCTCTTTCCTGATCCATAAATGATGATAACCCGTCCGTAGATCGATCTTGGAAAATACCGATGCTCCTTATAACTGATCGAACATATCATCAATCCTCGGCAGTGGATACTTATTCTATATCGTCACTTGATTCAGCTGCCTATAGTCGATGCACAACCATAACGATCCATCCTTTTTCCTTACAAACAATACATGTGTTCCCAAGGTGATGCACTAGGGCGAATGAACCATTTATCCGACAACACTTGCATCTGAACCTTGAGCTTCTTCAGTTCTGATAACGCCATCCTATATGGGGCCTTAGAGATCGGCTCCATATCAGGAGCTAACTCTATCACAAACTCAATTTCCCTTTCTGGTGGCAAGCTCGGTAACTCCTGGGGAAAAACATCTGGGAACTCACGTACAACCGCAATATCCTCCAACTTAAGTTCCCCAACAGACGTATCAACCACAGTAGCCAAATAACCTTGGCATCCTTTTTCAACAGTCGAGTAGCCTCTAACGACGAGATCACCATAGTCGAGGTTCCTCCTCGGTTACCCACAAACTCATAACTAACCCCATTCAATGGGTTAAACCTTATCGCCTTATGAAAGCAATCCATTGTGGCCCTTTGCTTTGTCAACTAATCTATACCTATAATCAGATCAAAATCATACATCTCCAGTACAATCAGATCTATCTTACTTTCATGGCCATCTACGACAAGTCTACAACTAGGACAGCCTACTGCAGCTACCACACTATCATTTAAAGGTGTAGACACCTTGAAAACAACATCTAATGGCACCAATTTCACTCCAGACAACTTAACAAATTGATCCGCAACAAAAGAATACGTGGCACCCGGATCGAACAAGGCATAAGCTAATTGATTATGTAAGAAGACCGTACCTATAACGGTCGACGAATCCTTCGCCTCTTCTCGGGTGCCAGCGAACACACGTCCTTGCGCCGGCGGTCGGTTCTGAAAGTTTTTTGGCGCGTTTTCTCCCGCTTGGCCTCTCTGCCGCTAAAACTGTTGCCTTTGCAGGCAATTCTTCACTTGGTGACTCTTCTGGCCACAACCAAAATAAGATCCATCACCATACGGACACGGAGCAGAACCATGCCTCTGACGACATAGGTGACACGTGTCATCCTGACGATGCACAGGCTTGCTGATTGCCCCTTTCCGGTTTGGTGGGATGTGGTGCTTACCACCCGTCATCGGCTTATTGCCTTTCCAGGTGTCCTTCTTATTCCAGGGCGTGAACCGCAATCCACTTGCAGCAGCCTTTTCCTTCAGATTCTTCTCAATCAGTTAAGCTCTCTCATAAACGTCATTGTAGTCCTTTAAGTTGAAAGGCACCAAGATATCCCTTATCTTCGGCTTCAATCCGTCCCGGAATCTCTTAGCTTTATCCAAAGGATCCTCAATCATCTTTGGGGTGTACCGCGACAGTTCGACAAACCTCGCCTCATACTGATCTACAGTCATCTGATCCTGATACAGATGCATGAATTCGTTCACTTTCTGTTCTCTAGCACAGTCCGAGAAGTACTTGCTGTTGAAGGCTTCTACAAATGCATTCCACCTCGAGGCTGTACCTTCAGAAAAGATCCGTCTTTGGTAGCATCCCACCAGCTTCTTGCGTTCCCCTTTAGTTGAAAGACGGCCAAGGTGACCTTGTCCTCTTCGGTGCACCTCAGCAATTCAAACATTGTCTCTAGTTCCTTGACCCACGAGGTAGCTGCCTTGGGATCTCCATCTCCAACAAATTTCGGTGGTATTAGCTTGAGGAACTGTTCCGCCAGCTTATGCATCGGTCGACCTCTATTCTCATTTCCAGCCACTGGGTTTCCTTAGGGTGCTTGAACAGTAGTGGCGACGACAAGAGTACCCTAGCTCATTTCTTGTCGGTCCAACCTATCTCCCAGTGCTCCCAGCGCTTGAAGAACATCAGCCATAGTCGGCTCAGCCGCACTAGGTGCTCCTTCATCAATAGCGATCTCATCCACTAGCTTAACAGGCCTCCTTCGGGGTGCTCGGGGAGCTCTTCTTCCACGTCTGCTCATTTTGCAGGTGAGTTATGGAGTCCTGCTCACCCCATAGCAAAATGCGATCAGAAGGAAACCCAACTACTTAAGACAAAAGTAGAAATCACATGCACAACACTTAAAGTCCTACTAACGATCCCATTTACTATCGCTCCTTATTACTCCAGGCCAATGACCAGATGGATCAGGCCGACCTTGCTCTGATACCACCTTGGACGGGGATGTCATGCCCTGATTCTCGAGCACGCGGCATCCCTACCTTGAAACCCTTCGGTTACAAAGGATAGCGTCCCAGGCTCGCTATCGACCTATTCGAATACGCATGCGAAACGTGAACTTCTCCCAAAAAACAAGATCAGCAGGGATAGGAAAGCAGGAACTTACATTCAGTCAATTCATCAAAAGATAGCTTTAAGCCTTATGCAAAGCAGATACTAATTAGCCCTATAGAGCTAACAACATACAACCCCATTTTTCGGGGCGGCTCTCTGGGACCTCATAAGAGACAAGGATCGGTAGGGTTAACTCCATATCTACTCCAAAAGGGTCACTCCAAAAAGTCACGCCACATCATCCTCTAGGCTCCGTCACTTGTGACCTAAAAATGTTATCCCACGACGGGGTGATAAATAAATCTCAGTGAAGTCAACGCCTAAGCTCGACTAGGACGTTGATTCACCCATGATATCCTACCAAACAGACATGGCATATTGTCGCGACCCGTCCGGAAGCGGACGCGGCTAATGGATTACCGATCACGGGTCTTGGATCGGCGCGAGCCCTCCCAGGCCCATACCAAATCGCGGCGGGAGTATTTTTCAGAAGGATTCGACGATAAGAGTCGATCGCTTTCGACCTTAGTGTGGTCGTGGTGGCATGTGCAACTTGTGCATGCATTTGGAGTCGCCACCGGTCTTTCTTGGAGGGTAGACCGGAAACCTTACTGATCGATTGGGAGAGATCGATCAGTTCTACGGAACCAGAGTTTTTGGGTTCGGGGACTTGGTTACGCTGGTGTCGTTACCAACGCCCTTTCGGTACCTAACGCGAGTGATTTTCCTAACTAAGATTTCATGCAGGCGCAATTTTGGGTGAGGTAAGTCTGACTTTGCACATTAACTAGTTTAACATGCTCACGTAATCATAATAAATAAATAGATGTCAATCACATAAACATCTATCCTACGTGGTGATCATGGAATTATGATTTAATGGGTCTCGAGCCAATGAGACCACATTTAATCATTTTAATATTTTAATAACGGAGAGCCGCTCTTCGCTTCTTCTTGGTTTCTTGAACTCTTCAAGAATTGGGCCCCAAAGAGCTCGCCGACTTAAAAGGCTCCTCCACGTAATCCTCGTAGCATTTACATCAACAATTGACTATGCTAAAAATAAAGATTACATGAAAAATAAAAGGAGTACGCAGCCTCCATTTAATAATTACAACCCCAAATATATAAATAATCATCATACATTCATATATACATCAATCACATTGATTAGGATTTTTCCATGATCACCACCCTTCCACGTAAGTAATAAATTCACAATTTAAAACTTAGGAAGGCACAATAAAAATTCTACGTTGAATCATATTCAGAATTTTTACGTAAAATAAGATAGCCATAAATTTTCGATTCAAAATTGATTTAGTCTCAATTTTTGCTACGTTGATTAATTTATCATATAAAATAATCAACCTCCATTAGCCATGTAAGACGAACAATTCGTTAATACATATTGGCCATAGTATTGCAAAAATTGCAAAAAATCAATTAAATGCACGAAAACACCTAAGGATTGGCTCTGATACCACTGTTTGGATCCACGTAACACGTAGCGGAAATAAATAACAACCCATACATGTATCTCCAGAGGCGTACTTCGTGCATTTCAATCGAAAAAAATCACAAAGTCTCAAAGGGAGTAAATAGATTACCTCTCGTAGCGGGCTTGAACGGAGGTGTCGGTTCGATGTTCTTCGATCTCAGCCTCCACAAGTGTTAGGCATCTAGTTCGGACGCACCACCAATTGACGAACGGGGAGACGACTAATAACTCCACAACAATTGTGCTAGCAATATGCGGAATCAATATTCCGAACTTAGTATATTTTGCTCACTCAAGATTATGAGAATATAGAGAGTGTTTGTGTTCTTCTCTCTAAGTTCTCAAAAATTTGCACACTCTACAAAATGTCTCTCTCTCTCAACCTCAAAACTCTTGCCATCCTTTTATAGCCAAAAATACCTTCCAATAAATTGTATTTAAAAATAGCACTAACAATTATAAATTCTATCTAAAAATAGCACTCACAAATAAATGACATTTAAAAATAGCACTAACAATAGCACTCACAATTTATAATACAAAAATGCTATTTAAAAATAGCACTAACAATAGCACTCACAATTTATAATACAAAAATGCTATTTAAAAATAGCACTAACAATTATAAATTCTATCTAATAATAGCACTCACAATTTATGATAAATAAATGCCATTTAAAAATAGCACTAACAATAGCACTCACAATTTATGATAAATAAATGTCATTTAAAAATAGCACTAACAATAGCACTCACAATTTATAATACAAAAATGCTATTTAAAAATAACACTAGCAATAGCACTCACAATACAAAAATGCTAAAAAAAAGGCACTAACAAAGGTGTTAAAAATAATAACCATTATTATTATTACAAGAGTTAAAGAGGTTACCAAACAGTACAAATATGCATAACGTATAAATACGTATGACGTATAAATACGTAGAGCATACGTATACATCCGTGAAACTGGGGACTAATTGAAAGAAAAATGTGCAATTAAGCCCTTTTGGTAAAAATTGATTAAATTGGAGGGCAAATTGACCTAATTGCACTTTAAGACTTTAGAATCCAATGTCATAGCTTATAAAAAGTGAGAATTGAAAACTAAAAGACTCGAAAATGATTTTTTTTTAGGCTCGGTTCGGGTTTATGTTTGTGAAGGAACATATTGACCCGAGCCGAATTTTTGAGATTTAAAGTGACACACTTGAAGAGGAAATTAAAACAAAATTATCGAATATTTTTGGGTATTTTTCTGACCACGAATGGTATTTTTCTGATTTTTTGGGTATTTTAATAATTAAATAAACTCGAAAATATTAAAAATACCGAAAACTATTTTTTGTTCAAAATTGGTTCCTAAGGTTAAACCAAGGCTTCCAAAGTTGATTTTGTGATTTTATGACCTTTTTTGATATTTTTAATTAATTTTAAAGAATAAAAATCACAATAATAAATGGTAAAAAAATCAGGTGTCAACAGCTGCCCCTCTTTGAGAGGAATCTCGTTAGAGGTTTCTCTCAAAGATAAGGTGGCACCTGATTCCTAACCGACTCAACTGGGAAAATAAGAGAAGAAATGTTATGACATCGGATCCTTAAGCCTATTGATAAAAGCTCAAATCAATCCCCGGTTTGCTCTAACAATTTGAACATGGGCCGGAGTGAGAGAGGCTTACCTGAAGCTCACCTGTCGGATGCTGCCGGTTGCGACGACTTTCAAGAAGATGCCTAGGACTCGTCATTCAGAATATCCTAGGGAGATTAAGTTCTGACCTGTATGGTAGGTCATACCATGATGGGATTCCTAACTTGTAGGAACCTAAGGAAGGCGTATCCCACGCTTTGGGATTTGCCAAGGATTTTGATCCGTATGGTGGATCAGACCTTTGTGTTGATCCTTACTGCGATATTTATCAATGAGTTGACCCTTATGGCGGTTTCTACCAATGAATTGACCCTTATGGCGGTTTCTACCATATGTGACCCTTCAGGCGGTTTCTACCATTAATGTGATCCCTCAGGCGGTTTCTACCTTGGTTTGACCCTTCAGGCGGTTTCTACCTTTGATTTGACCCTTCAGGCGGTTTCTACCTTGTGTTGACCCTTCAGGCGGTATCTACCATGTGTTGACCCTTCAGGCGGTATCTACCTTGTGTTGACCCTTCAAGCGGTATCTACCTTTGATTTTGACCCTTCAGGCGGTATCTACCTTTGATTTTGACCCTTCATGCGGTATCTACCTTTGATTTGACCCTTCAGGCGGTATCTACCATATTTTGACCCTTCAGGCGGTATCTACCTTGATTTGACCCTTCAGGCGGTATCTACCTTCATTTGACCCTTCAGGCGGTATTTACCTTTGAGTTGACCCTTCAGGCGGTATCTACCTTATTTTGACCCTTCAGGCGGTATCTACCTTCATTTGACCCTTCAGGCGGTATCTACCTTCATTTGACCCTTCAGGCGGTATCTACCTTTGTTTGACCCTTCAGGCGGTGTCTACCATCAGTTTTGACTTTGAAAAGGGGTCTCATGACGAGGGTTCTCCACGTCCGATGAGACTGCCTAAATGAAAAGGGGTCTCATGACGAGGGTTCTCCACGTCCGATGAGATTTCCTGAATTTTGAAAAGGGGTCTCATGACGAGGGTTCTCCACGTCCAATGAGACTGTCTGATTTTGAAAAGGATTTTTTTTAAGGGTTTCTCTTCCCCAAGAAAATATTGGTAATCTTTGAGAAGACAACAATTGTCCAATTGACAAAATTTTATGACTTAAGCTTTAGTCATGAGATGTGCATTTTGATGCTGGAGGTTATCCAAAACATTCTTGCAACATGCAAATGTGATCACAAATCCCTTGTATGGAAAATCTGGATCAACAGTTTGAAAATTTCCAAAAAGAGTTTGCTCAAAACATCAATTGGAATATTTCTCGACAAGGAGGCCATCTCACCTGTTTTGAGGTGATGATTTTTAGGGGATGCACTCAATTCCCTACTGACCTGTGCCTAGGTTTTAGGCTCATTCGCAGCGCATACATTTTGATCGGTCGGGAGGTCTTCCACGGGACCGTAATGTTGGGCTTGGATATTGGTTTTCAAGGGGGACCCGCTTTGGAGTCGAGGCCATCGAATGAAAATCTTCACCATCTGCTCCGGGTTTACAAGTCAAGAACCCTGCAAAATGAGAAAGAAAGAGTCTTGCTCGTACTTCTTCGAGCTAAGCTATATGTTAACCCAAGTGTCTTAGTCAGAGAAGACTGTTTCAGGGTTGTAACATTGGTAGGATTGGGGACCGAAAAAGGCTTGTTTTTGGCCCAGAAATCACGAAGGATTTGACATTGGTGATCATTGCCAATTTGTCACATGTCTTTTCCATTCTGCATCTTCCATTTTTGAGGTGTGCAACCGCTTTTGAGGTGTGCACAAGTCCTTTAGAGAACGTCTCTTGTGGTATTAAGAGATTGACAATTCTGTCCGTGTTTTTGCACCACGGCTGACATCATTTGGGGAGCAGTCTTCTTGATCTGACTCATTTATGGGTTTTTCTCTCTTCCCAACTAGGCTTTATTGGGGATCAATCAAACAGTTTTCACGAGCATCGGCCTTGCTTTTACCAGGCACTTTGCTTTTTCTTGATGCTGGGGATTTTTTTCTTTGTTGAAATCCCGCCTTTTCTTTTCCTTTGGAACTACGATGTTCAGAAAATTGTGCTAGATATACAACTTGAATCATAGCACATTTAAACGCCGATATGAGATTTTTCTATAAATCCCATCTCTTGATTTCTTCCGTTCTTGGAGTGATGCAGTTTCCATCTTGAAACATCCCATGATCACCAACAGGGGTTTATGAAATGAATTTGCAGGCTCAACTTGGCTGTGCAAAGGATATGGTGTGTGGGATAGAGAAATGAATGCTTCTCGTCATCCTATGGCACTTGGATTACCATATAAACAACACACAAAGATTGATGTTAGTCCGAGCAAGAAAATTTCTAACCATTTTCTCCTGATACCGCTGGACTCACCTCCATTTTGCCCCGATGTGGGGTGGTTCTTGACAGGGTTAAGAATGAAAACCGTCGTTCAAAGGGTTTATCAACGGTCACCTGTAGTGTTTGAGGGATATGAAACGAATGCCTCCGTCATCCCAACCCATGTAATCGTTGCGAATAATCCCTACTTCCGTAGGTCCAGATTTTGCTATCTGATCCGCTCCACTTCTCTCCAGTGTGTGTAGGACGTGTTTGGACTAGGCTTTGCCTCTTTTCTTTTGAGAAAACGTCCTTTTAAAAGTTTTGAACTTTTGATTGGAAAAAATCTTTTTCATTTTCTCCAAAAATTTTACCCGTCAAGGGGATTTTATGATGCACCATGCATGTTCTTATTCATGTTCAGATAACCTCCTGTTTTAAGACATGAATGCCAATGAAGTTTGAATTCTATGTCTTTTCTAGACATTATATTCTGAAAGCTTTTCTTTTTCTCTCTGTTTTTTATTTAACATCTTCAATGGATTGGGGAAAGGGATACTTACCTGTCCCCCGCGGCTGGAGATCCTGAAAATGCGGAAGAAACATGTTATTGTACGTTCATGAATTTTTCAAAAAATTAGAACGATACAATTTACTCTTGGTCATGTATTCTAATGGGTAATACATGGGATGTGAAAACCTGTTCGTCTGTAAGGCGATTCCCCTGTCAAGGATAAATAACGAGTATCAATTCATATTCTCAAATTCAAGACAAATTGGAACGATACAACTTTACTCTTGGTTCTCATCCCGTTCTGATATTGCGTATTGATATGAACAACATCTATCAAATCCGCCTATCCATTCTTGGAGTATTTGCAACATCAATGGTTCATCTGCCCCCAGTTAGGCAACGTCTGTTCTGTTATTCGAACAAATGGCTCCTTGAGTGATTTATCCACGTTTATCACCTGAGAAGGGAAAGAAATGAGACATTACTTCGGTATTCGATTGAAGATCGTTTAGGAACGATACATCGTTTTACCAAATAGGTGGCTTCGCGGCCAAACGTATTTCGTATTGAAGGGGTAGATCCCATTATACTCCGCGGGTGATAGTCATTGTTCGGGGAACTTGCTCCACGGATTAAGCGATTAATCCACGGCCCTCGGCTTGAAGATGCTCAAAGGGTGATGTTGACACTCACGCGCAATTAGTTCTAGACATTAATGAAAGATGTTCCCGTGGGAACCTTACAGTGCGATCAACAACATATTCAATAGGAGTGTTCCACCCCTTTCGTCTAAGCATTTTTCATCGAGTAACCATGCCTTGCATCAGACGTTTGGTCACCTGCCTTGCGTCACCACTGCGATGGCCCTCCGGCTCCAAATTGATCGAGCCAAAGATTGAACTCATCGCCAAGGAAATTGCTCGGGTCTTCGAGCCATTGATGTTCAAGTTGGGTATCAACAATTGTTGGGGGCAGATTTCCTTCATCGCCTTCATTGTGAGGAACTGGAGTCTTTGAGCTAGAACCTTCATCATTGCCCTGTTGGGGTCGAGACATACATTCCTGAAGAGTATTGATCCAAGTGTCCAGCTCCTCCCCAAGGAAATCGCCTGTTCTTTCTAGCCTTTGGTGCCCAGATTGGCTGTCGTCGACTGCAGGCGAGGGATTCCTCTCTTTGCTCTCGCCGTGAGCAACTTGACCCCTCGAATTGGAACTTCCTCCAATGACCGGCAGGTTTATATGTGCACTCTCTACCAATGCCAGATCCGCTTCAGGGACAGCATTAATGACCGAATCGCGCTCAAACTGAGGAATCCCTATGTGCTGGAACTGCGGTATATACTCTTGAGGAGTATTGAGATAGCTCGGCGGAGCATTCTGATTTGGGTTAGAGGAGTCGCTAACACGACTGCTGGTCCCGTCATTGCTGAAACACGGTTGGTTGCTCTCGGCTCTCCAATCATCGTGGTTGTAACTCTGCCCGGCACTTGAGCTCCAACTGGCTTTATGATGGTTTAACGCTATCCTTCCATCCCTTAGCAATCTCCTATAGTACTTGAGGTGAGACTCGACGTTAATTCTAGAGAGCCCCGGCACATTCATAATCTCGAGTATGCGTAGTGGGCTAGCCGAATCAACTCCCAGCTCTCGAATTGCATCAACAAATTTGGTGTGAAGGTCATAGGTCCAGTAAAACCTTGTTCTCTTATCACCCAAAATATCGTCAATACTTCGGTAGCTATTCTCTACGGGATCTAGTCGTTTCAAAAGTTGTCCAGGGAGGGACTCACCGACTTTGGATTGGCTGGCTGTGACAGCAAGTTCGTCATTGAGAGAACTCCCCCTGTGATGATTCATATCCCATTTCTCAGAGGATGTTGGTGTTGATCCTATGGTGTTGACTTGCTCATGCAGATCTCCGGCGATATCTGGCTGTGTCGGAAAATGCTGTGGAGAATACGGTAACAGCTGAGCGTTATTCGTCAACAGGGACGGTTCATCGAGGAACACCTCGCCGAGGACAATAGGATTACCACAATTAAGGCAGGTGGCCTTGGTCAGAGCTTCCTTATATCTCGCGCTTTCAGCTTGAAGCTTCTCATTCTCCTCCTTCAGGACCAGTAACTCATGGTCTGCGTATTGCTGTTTCACCCGGGTTCGTTTGTTGGCAAACCAAAACTTGACCTTCGAAAGCTCCAATCCTATTTTTCGGCTCAACTCCATTTTCTGTTGTCTGCTTGGAGTGAGGCATTCATTGAAGAAAGCTTCGAGCTCTCGGATTTGGCCTGGAGTGTGGCGTTGTAGTTGCTTCCTTTTCCGACTCCGGTCATCATTGTATACTCCTTCTTCGTAGCTGAAACCTAGAATTTCATCGCTGGAGGAGTCAGTCTCTATGGCCTTCGGGCAGGATTCAGCTCCAGGATCTTCAAAGTCTCCCAGCAGTTCGTGCTCAGAAATGTCCAGGTCGGGCGTTTCTAGCAGATGGGAATAAGTTTTAAACATGATGGATCGGGGTATCTCGGGCTGATCTAGTTCACTCAGCTTTCTCAATTCGCTCTTACGTGCTTGCTCACTCTAGAAATTTTCTCAAGTGATTGTGCGTGTCCTGGAACCATCCTTCAGGGTGCATATGAAGACCAGCAAGCAAGCGCTCCTCCCGAGATCCTGCAATTACTCATCGTCTGTATTCCCCTTTCTTTTTCCTCGTGATAGGATCACAAACTCTCTTGCATTGATTCGGTTTCATCGAGTATTGCGCTCGTCCCCTAGTTCAGTCTTCAAAGTGGTGGGTCTACAATCTTTCGGCGCCTTTTATGATTTGCTAGGCCCGAGAACGTGGGGAGCAGCGGTGGACCCGCAATTAATGACTCCGTTTAATTCATTTAGCTCCATGGGAATTAACGCTATGATCTTCTCTCAACCCCTTTTCATCGTTCAAACGAAAGTGGCATTTTCCCTGTGCATGCTGTTACTCTTCATTTCAGCATCCCGGGCGCTTGGTGAGGAATGAGTTCGTGGCCACTCAAAATTTTAAAGACCGTCTCTGGTTTCAGACTTAATCTAACAAGGGATCATCACAACTGAGCATGACGATGTTCGTCGATAGCGTTGGTTTAACTATAGTCATTAAAGAAAAATGTTCCCGTAGGAACTTTACAACGATAAAATGAGTGATCTACTCGTGAACATGTTCTTCTTTCTATGGGTGTTCGTAGTGACCGACCCATCGTGCCCCGAGTCAGGTGCTAGATCATGGCTGTCCAAGCATGCCAGCTTCCCACTGATTGAACAAGGCATCGAGCCCCTCATCGAAGAAATCGTCTGTCGTGGGTTGACCAGCGGCAGGCAGAGCACCAGCCGACTGCTGCTCGAATGGAGGAGTTCGCACTCGCTGTACTTGTGACACGCGCTCTTGAGAAATGTTGAAATGGCCCGGGAGGACATTCTGATCAGCTTTCAGTTTGCCGGTGGTCGGGTTGCTAGCTTGATTGATGCTTAGATTTGGCCGGGTATCTCTTGATGCCTGAGTATTACAATGGCGATCGCCCCTAGCTTTTGAGCTCGAGACGGATTCCTCCCGGTTTAGCTCCGCTCGACGTTGTTTTAATAGCTTTCTGTAGGCAGCAAGGTGATTCCTGACCAGCTCCTTACTAAGCCCCGGTACATTCATGGCCTTAAATATGCGCGTCGGAGTTGCTGAGTCGATCCCCATTTGGTGAACCACGTCTAGGAATCTGGAATGCAATTCAGGGGGCCAAGCGAACCTCCTCTTATCGTGGCCCAAAATTGCATCGATGGCTTGACGACTGATTAACTCATCTCCAGCAGGACCCGACCCTATCGAAAATTGTTGTGCATGAGGCTGATATGCTTTGAGCTGGTCGGCGGTAACATCCAGCTCCTTGAAACTGTAACTCCAATCAAAGCGATGCAAATCCCATCCCCCAGGAGGCATTTGTATCATCTTCGTAGGATCATCCTGCTCATGCGTGACTCTGGCAAAATCTGGTTGAGCAGGAGATGCCCCGAGGGAGTAGGGTGGTAAATGAACGTCTTCAATCATCGCGTGAGGCTTATCGGGGAATATCTTACCGAGGGCGACGAGGTTATCGCAATGAGGGCAAACGGTAATATTGAGAGCTTTTTCATACCTCATGTTTTCTGTTCGCAGCTTTTGGTTTTCTTCCTTTAAAATCTCGACCACCTGACGTTTGCGTTGAGCCTTCGATTTGGATCTCCTATTTTGAAACCAAAACTGGATCCTCGACTGATTAATCCCCAACTCCCGGCTCAATTCAATTCTCCACTTCTTTTTCATGTAATGGCTTTTACTGAAAAGGGTTTCCAGCATTTGGGTTTCCTCCTGAGAGTATTGGTGAGGACGTCTTCTTTTCCCGAGTTGAACATCGTGGATGTCGTTGTCGTCGTCGCCGTGATCTTGATTTCCGTTGCCAGAAGTGTTGGGCTCCATGGTTTTGGCGTTAGACTTGATCTTGGAATCTTCGAGATCCCTCTGTAGTTCAATTTCTGAGATTTTTGAGTCAGTCGGCTCTAGCAGCTGACAATAACCTCTTAAATATGTTGGATTGAGAAATGTTTGATTGGTTCTTGCCCACTCAGAGTTCTCCACTCTCTCATGTATGCTCACTCCCTATAAAGTTTTCTTCGAGTGACTTCGTATGTTCAGGAGACGCTCTTCAAGCATCATTAGGCAAACGTTCCCCCTCAAGACTTTGAATTTCTCGCTTTGCTTTTCAATCGTGATGGGACTGCCAAATCCTGTTAGGGCTCTCTTCGATAGTTGCGCTTACCTCCCACCTAACTCTAATAATGGTGATCCCGACAAATCTTTTACATCTTTTAATTGATGAGCCGGAAATCGCGGACCGAAACGAATCCAATGGTTCTCGTGAGGGGACCTCCTGCTTTACCCCCTAACTGGGCTCCACCAGCATTATTACTGAGACCCTTCATCATCCTCGAGTTGCTATAAAATGAGGAATTAATGTATGGAAGGTTAACGTTCTCGCATAATCAGCTTCTTCCTTCTAATCTCTCTGTCAAACTCGTCTTATTCTCAAGCCAACCCAACGCAAATGGCCTCCTCTCCCGTACGCACTTTTTCAACTGATGTCTTGGCCCAGTGGGAAAAGCTTTATAACCTACTGGGTCGCGGTTACGCACACATAACCGATCATTTTGCGACCGAGGATGAAATCCGTGTCCTGCTCGAGGACCTTGATACCACTTCTCTCGAAGGTACTACACTGGGGAGGGAATATAGAATTTTCCCGACTCTCTTTGCACACTCCTTAGAGGCCTACCGTGCTGCTAATCGGGAGGTTCTCGTGGCTCGCGTCTTGCGAGCTCGTTATGAGGATCGATCTGATCATTTGGTGCTGACCAACTATCTGGCCGATAGTTACAAAAAGGCCGTCGAGTTTGCTAATGAGCGGGTCGCGACGTTGCTTCGCGAGAGGAGAAATCTGGTGGAGCAATTGGCCCTATCCCTGACCACCGGCGAGCATGACCGCCGCAATGTCCTGTTGAGGCTTCAGAGCGACTGGCAGGAAGAACGGCTCGACAAAATAACCGCGGACATAGCTCGCGGGAATGGATTGGTTCGAGACCTGGAAACAATCGCCGAAGAACATGAGGTCAAGGTCGCCGAAGTTAAGGGAGAATGCAAAAGTCTTCTCCTCAGGCTTGCCGACCATGACATGCGGAGTTGGAAGTATGAGCAGAGCATTAATAACATGGAGGGTCAGTTGGGCTCCTTCGTGTCGTTAATTAGGGCTCACTTCGGCTTTACTTTTCTACCCCGAATTGTATGACCTGCTTTTGAAAACCCTCCACTGAGCAAAATAAATGAGAACTCTTGTGTGTGTGTTTTAACTTCTGTATGGTTCATTTCTTCGAGCATCCGAACATCTTCAACTTGGGTGAGCCGAACCATAATATCAATAAGCCGAGCAAATATGTCCTGATTTTATAACTCGCTCATGATCAGATGAGATAATAGCCTTAGACTTGTCCAGGAAAAGATTTCTCTCTATTACCTATTTTTTTACCTGCAAATAAAAAGACAGAATCAGAAGGAATAATTTGGAAAAGAAATCAAAAACCCCTTTCAATCATATGCTTGCCCATGATTAATAAGGACAAGAACTTTTACAAGGGTTTTAATCTTGCGCGAAAAGTTTTTATCAATATTCCTCGAAAGAAAGCATACTATTGAAAGGAATGTAATTCACAATAATCGCTTTTGATCAATTTCGAGAGGAACGAATTACTCAAAAGTGCGAGGCATAATAACGTGTTTTAAATTTAATTGAAGATACGGCATCCAAATCAAGGCCGTTTTGTTAAGAACGAGAGTAATTTGGACATCTATCTCGTCATTAAATTCAAAACAACGCCGATGTTCTCGATCAATTATCGTGGATTACCAACGACGTAAAACATGCATGGACCAATTCAAGTGTATAATTCCTTCTAGCGAAATTGGGGTTGGATTACCCTATACGACCAAAAAGGTCGTGCAAGATTTCCAATTTTAATTTCCTCTAAAGGAATTATAAACTTGACTTGGGAGTATTCGGATGATTAGAGAAAATGCCACTATCACATTCCCATGACCTGTCAAAAGAAATGCAACCAAGTTCCATCTAAATGTATACACCAATAGATCCCTAATACAATCACACTAAGGGGTGAGATAGAGAAAGCCTCGATAAAAATAAACCCTATACAAGAGGACTAGTAATGGAAAATTAAACAAAGGAATGTGATCCTAACGTTTAAGGATGCCCCAAGTTCGATCTGTGACTTCCGGATCACTTGCCCCAACTCGTCATCTTCATTGGACGATATCTCAATAATGTCCATAGTAGGCTCCTTTGTTGCTCACTCGGTGCTTGTCATGGGATATCATCCTCTTCGTCTTCTATCAAGGACGTTTGGGAAAAACACACACATATATCCTTGAAATGACATTTAATCTAATCACCAGAATGCAAAGAATGAAATGCCTATATTTATATGAACTGTAATAGATTCGAGGTATAGAGAGTCTTACCAACCAAACTCGTCGACTTATGTGCGGTTTTAGGTGTACCAACCGCCCAAAGACATGCGCATGAGACAAGTTATGGTGAACTTCTAAAAATCAGAGGGTTTGGCACCTAAGGTTAAGGTTCCCACTTCGAGTTCTAGAAAGAGCCGATTCCATTGCACAGCTATCGTTGCATTGGGACTCGATCCATAGTTCGAAGCGAGCGGAATTGAAAAGTGGATTACCCCGCGTTTTTCCTCACGGAGATTCCATTTTCAATTCCTTCTATTGTGTTCCTATAGGCGACGCCCGGGGTTTTAGGCGCGGTTGTGTGTGTCCACGTGTTGTGATCATCACAATGCAATTCATGCATAGCAGTTTATCAATCAGCACTTCAAATCATCCACACAACATACATTCCTACGCCCAACCTGCATAAGACAATGTTAATCACGGACTACACCCCTTATTTCTCCAATCTGCAAAAACATATAACCCCTATCATGAGCGGACTTACCTCACCTTCAAGAGCGCCTGCAAGGTTAGAAAAATCACTCAACGTTTTAATTACGGCCTAAGTCCACTTGAGGTCTAGAACCATAGGTTCTAGAACAAAGGTCCCCAGCGGAGTCGCCAGCTGTCGCGACCCGTCCGGAAGCGGACGCGGCTAATGGATTACCGATCACGGGTCTTGGATCGGCGCGAGCCCTCCCAGGCCCATACCAAATCGCGGCGGGAGTATTTTTCAGAAGGATTCGACGATAAGAGTCGATCGCTTTCGACCTTAGTGTGGTCGTGGTGGCATGTGCAACTTGTGCATGCATTTGGAGTCGCCACCGGTCTTTCTTGGAGGGTAGACCGGAAACCTTACTGATCGATTGGGAGAGATCGATCAGTTCTACGGAACCAGAGTTTTTGGGTTCGGGGACTTGGTTACGCTGGTGTCGTTACCAACGCCCTTTCGGTACCTAACGCGAGTGATTTTCCTAACTAAGATTTCATGCAGGCGCAATTTTGGGTGAGGTAAGTCTGACTTTGCACATTAACCAGTTTAACATGCTCACGTAATCATAATAAATAAATAGATGTCAATCACATAAACATCTATCCTACGTGGTGATCATGGAATTATGATTTAATGGGTCTCGAGCCAATGAGACCACATTTAATCATTTTAATATTTTAATAACGGAGAGCCGCTCTTCGCTTCTTCTTGGTTTCTTGAACTCTTCAAGAATTGGGCCCCAAAGAGCTCGCCGACTTAAAAGGCTCCTCCACGTAATCCTCGTAGCATTTACATCAACAATTGATTATGCTAAAAATAAAGATTACATGAAAAATAAAAGGAGTACGCAGCCTCCATTTAATAATTACAACCCCAAATATATAAATAATCATCATACATTCATATATACATCAATCACATTGATTAGGATTTTTCCATGATCACCACCCTTCCACGTAAGTAATAAATTCACAATTTAAAACTTAGGAAGGCACAATAAAAATTCTACGTTGAATCATATTCAGAATTTTTACGTAAAATAAGATAGCCATAAATTTTCGATTCAAAATTGATTTAGTCTCAATTTTTGCTACGTTGATTAATTTATCATATAAAATAATCAACCTCCATTAGCCATGTAAGACGAACAATTCGTTAATACATATTGGCCATAGTATTGCAAAAATTGCAAAAAATCAATTAAATGCACGAAAACACCTAAGGATTGGCTCTGATACCACTGTTTGGATCCACGTAACACGTAGCGGAAATAAATAACAACCCATACATGTATCTCCAGAGGCGTACTTCGTGCATTTCAATCGAAAAAAATCACAAAGTCTCAAAGGGAGTAAATAGATTACCTCTCGTAGCGGGCTTGAACGGAGGTGTCGGTTCGATGTTCTTCGATCTCAGCCTCCACAAGTGTTAGGCATCTAGTTCGGACGCACCACCAATTGACGAACGGGGAGACGACTAATAACTCCACAACAATTGTGCTAGCAATATGCGGAATCAATATTCCGAACTTAGTATATTTTGCTCACTCAAGATTATGAGAATATAGAGAGTGTTTGTGTTCTTCTCTCTAAGTTCTCAAAAATTTGCACACTCTACAAAATGTCTCTCTCTCTCAACCTCAAAACTCTTGCCATCCTTTTATAGCCAAAAATACCTTCCAATAAATTGTATTTAAAAATAGCACTAACAATTATAAATTCTATCTAAAAATAGCACTCACAAATAAATGACATTTAAAAATAGCACTAACAATAGCACTCACAATTTATAATACAAAAATGCTATTTAAAAATAGCACTAACAATAGCACTCACAATTTATAATACAAAAATGCTATTTAAAAATAGCACTAACAATTATAAATTCTATCTAATAATAGCACTCACAATTTATGATAAATAAATGCCATTTAAAAATAGCACTAACAATAGCACTCACAATTTATGATAAATAAATGTCATTTAAAAATAGCACTAACAATAGCACTCACAATTTATAATACAAAAATGCTATTTAAAAATAGCACTAGCAATAGCACTCACAATACAAAAATGCTAAAAAAAAGGCACTAACAAAGGTGTTAAAAATAATAACCATTATTATTATTACAAGAGTTAAAGAGGTTACCAAACAGTACAAATATGCATAACGTATAAATACGTATGACGTATAAATACGTAGAGCATACGTATACATCCGTGAAACCGGGGACTAATTGAAAGAAAAATGTGCAATTAAGCCCTTTTGGTAAAAATTGATTAAATTGGAGGGCAAATTGACCTAATTGCACTTTAAGACTTTAGAATCCAATGTCATAGCTTATAAAAAGTGAGAATTGAAAACTAAAAGACTCGAAAATGATTTTTTTTTAGGCTCGGTTCGGGTTTATGTTTGTGAAGGAACATATTGACCCGAGCCGAATTTTTGAGATTTAAAGTGACACACTTGAAGAGGAAATTAAAACAAAATTATCGAATATTTTTGGGTATTTTTCTGACCACGAATGGTATTTTTCTGATTTTTTGGGTATTTTAATAATTAAATAAACTCGAAAATATTAAAAATACCGAAAACTATTTTTTGTTCAAAATTGGTTCCTAAGGTTAAACCAAGGCTTCCAAAGTTGATTTTGTGATTTTATGACCTTTTTTGATATTTTTAATTAATTTTAAAGAATAAAAATCACAATAATAAATGGTAAAAAAATCAGGTGTCAACACATATCAACCAATACAGATATCCAACCACATGTAACTTACCCGCTAGGAAGCTACACGAAATGCGAAGCAGACCCAACATGACAGTCAAATAGCCTAGTTAAGGTAAGCATCACATCAATAGGACATGACATTTCAATCAGCTCAAATAAAGCAAAACATCACATAGTCCAATTTGTCATAGCCACCTGACCCAATGAACACGACTGGTGTGACTTAACACTACAACTGGTAGTGTCTAATGGTAGCCCAGCTCACACGACTGGTGTGGCTTAACACTACGACTGGCAGTGTCTAATGGTAGCCTAGCTCAAACGACTGGTGTGGCTTACCGTACGACTGGCACGGTTTAAAGCTCATCATATGACCATACAAGCATATTCGACAATTAGCCATTTCATTCCTCATCTTTAGTCAAATGCTCATGCGTCGTGCCCAAAGACTTGGCTCCAAGTCGTTTTCATGTTAAAGCATGCAGTTTAATCCTACCCATAGTCATATGAATGCACAACCTCATAATTAGGCTTGCGCCTAATACGGACGATGAAACACTTAGAAATTCAATCATGTCACATCACAGTCAATCAACTGCACTCAGTCAAGCAGTCAAAACAAGTTCGATTAACCAATTCAATTAATCAAACAACATTGATCAATCCCAATTTCATTAATTTATCGATCGATTGCTCGGTTTTGAACTATCGCTCGCTCGCGATCAAACAACGGCAATCGATGCCCAATCAGTCAATCAATCGATTCTAACAACCAACTAGCCACAAACGACCTAACTAAATCGACTAACTTTATTAATCGCGGCCATTTACCCTAAACCCAATTTTTATCTAAACCAACCATGATTATTCTAACTAAGTACCATAATCGACTAATTAACTAATCTTAGGTGTAATTAGCGCCCTAACTAAGGATTAGGGGTTAACTCTGTCGCGACCTAAAAAAAACGAACATTTTGATTTTAGGTTAATGGATTACTAAATTAATTAATTAGATTAATTAACTTAGCTCGAACTCTCCCAAGTTCTACCAAATCGTGACTTAAGGTTCAATTGGTTAACATGCAATGTATTTTGAATTTGGAGTCGCCACTAATCATTTACGGTAGGTTGATTAGAAACCTGAATAAAATAGCGGGAGACCTATTTTATTTCTACGAACCAGAGATTTTGTGTTCGGGGACTTGATTACATTAATTCTTCGATTAATGCCCTTTCGGTACCCTTTCCAAGAAAATGTCCGATTTTTGGCAAATTTGATGAATTTTCAAAGATGCAATTTTCTGGATTTTGCAATATTTTTTTTTAGGGTTTTCTTTTTATAAAATGCAATCTAATTATATGACATGAAATGTGATGACATAAATTAAATATACTGCAAATAAGACATAATACAAAATGGACCATAATCCGGGCCGTAAGCCTATCGAGCTTTACTGGAATTGCAGGAGTGACATTTGAGACGAAGGTTCGCCGAGGCTCATTTGGCTCGTGGCGGCTCGGGACAACGTTGATGGAATGCTGCCGCTTTTTCTTCAATCTCTCAGTCTCAGTTGTTGAAGGTGGTCTCTGGTCCGTAGCAAAAGAAAAATGAGTCAGCACTTATCCTTGAACCAAGGTTGAAGCTGGAGAAAGTAGAAGGGACTTAGCTTTTGTGACAGGAAACGTAACGGTCGAACTTGATTCGGTAATCGACAAACTCGTAGCTAGGACTCGACTTCATCGATTAGACTCTTGAATCCATGGATCGTAGCTAGATATAGCTGAATATCTGAACCTCGTGGATGCTCAGTGAAAGCATCATAATGAGGACAGATGATTTTCTCTTGGACGATCTGCCGGCTTCCAAAGCTGCGCCATTGATATCATCATCGGCGGTTGTGGTGGGGTGGTGTAAGGCTTCCGTCTTTTCGGGTCACGAAGGCAGCCGGCCCTTCATGTCTCTCTCTTTGCTCAGAATTTTGTTTGGCCATGAATCTCCTCCCATCCCCAAAGAGTGCCGAATATCTATTCAATGGCCTGGAGTTTTTTTTTTTTTATGGGCGGCACCTCCTCCCCTTGATGTAGCGGTGGAAGTCGTTATATTCATGGTCTTGATGGCCACCATCATTGCTTCTCTTTTTCTTTTGAATCATAGTCCGTTGGCCATGTCTCCACTTCCTCCTCTTTTCGGTTTTTTATTCCCCAAAGCTCAAGATGATGATGATGATGGCTTTGGAGTGGTTGTCCTTGCGCATGTGCTCACTGTTGAGCTTTTTGAAGCACTTTCAAATAGTAATGATAATATTGATTGGACGGCAGAAGAAAGGGAAACCTCCATGATTTTTATCTTGCTCAATGAGAACGGATTCAAATGCCTCTCCATTTTTCACAATGAACTCGACTATTTTATTCACCAATCGCTTTACATCAGATGGAGGTTCCAAAATAGGTTGCTCAACTTTCTTTGAACTTGATAAGGAAGAAGACTTCATAGCAGTACTGGACAAGGTTTCGCCACCTTTTTTGTTGCACATTCAGCTCCAGTTTTAACTGTAGAAGTTGAGCAGTTATTTTTAACTGCGGAAGCTTTTTCTTTCATAGATGAATGTGGTGGATGTTTGGGAATTGATCTTTCCTTCCCAGCTACATCAGTGGATGACCCTTTACGGTCCATTCCATCAGAACTGAGCTCAGTAACAGCATTGACTTTCTTAGGCTTGTCTACTTCAAGTTCAGGCCTCAGCTCAGTTGTTTCGTCTTCATCCTCTTCAGATCCATATGTAGCACCGAGCAAAGACAGTGCTCCACCACTATCTTCCTGCCCACCATCCACTATATTCTCACCTTCTAAAGATTTTTCTTCTGCACTGGACGTAACAAGTTCTTGGTGATCAACAAGAAACCGGAAGTATGCATGAAGATGATGATCCGGCATCAAGAACCCAAACGTTGGGTTGTCGCCCTTCTCAGTTGGAGGCATGTTCTGAAGCAAATATTCTGGAACTGGGAATGGAGGACGGTATCCAGAATCAGCATCGGTTGTCTTCTGATCCGTGGCATCGTTGGGTTTTCTATATGAGAATGCCACAGAATGATATCCACCATCATTTGCTGTTTCTGTCCCAGTTTCTGCATCTGGCTCTTGTTCATCAGTTGCTTTCTTTTTTTAAAAAAAAATCTCCCCTTTTCAACCGAAAGTTTGCCTCTTAAAGAGCATTTGGTCGTAAATGGGACATGATGCATCATTGTTTAGCAACTTGGCATTATTGTTTAGAAGCTTGGCAGCATCTTCGTTGCACAAAAGGTGACTACATGTGATGGAAACAGCTCAGCCTTCCTTTTCTCATTTTCTTGCCCGATCCTTTCTCCCTTGTCCAACCATGTGAATGCTTTTTGGATATCATTGATGGATGGTCCTTTATTTGTTCATGACCCCAGAAGTATTTGCTTTCTGACAAGGTGAGGCTTGAGTGTTCGGCCACCATGCTCTCCATTCGCAATAAAATATCACAGAAAAGATAGGATAATTGTCATGTGGGTTCTTCTTATTTTCTCTGCACGATTGCTCCATGAACCTTGAGTAACATGTTTGCTCGTTCTTCCAGCCTGAAATGCGAAATATCCTCATCTTGGAGGATCTTCTCTTTCCCTAAATCATGCCTACACAAAGAGAGAGAGAACGTCTCCGCAACCGCAACCCCATCTTTAATGCAAACGCAATATATTCTAAAAAAAATGAATATGCTAGATGATGATTTTTTGTTTAGAACTAAGATTAGTTCTAATTTTTTATGGAAACTAATTGAAAATGTTCAGTCAAAATTTAGGTGTCAACAGCTGCCCCTCTTTGAGTGGAAGCTCGTAGCGGTTTCGCTCAAAGACAACTCGAAATCTAAATTTTGACCGTGCAAATGATGAATGATCCTCTTTCTCTCTTTTTTATTTTTATTTATTTATTTATATTTTTTAGCCAAATTCAACCTTATGAAAATTAAGGAACACATAAAATTGAATTTGAATTTTCACTTTTTATGAGGTTAAAATGAAAAGAGGTCAAAAATCGGGTGTCAAAAATAAATATGCAATGCATGAGAAAATTATTTTTGTGAGAATTATGATTAACTCTCATTTTATGAAGTATATGAAAATCAAGATTTATGTGTCAACAGCTGCCCCTCTTTGAGTAGAAGCTCGCAGAGGTTCCGCTCAATGATGAGTGATCTTTTTTGCAGGATTTGAATCCCATTTTTATGTAAGATTGAATGATGCATGATAATAAATTTTTGTGGGAGTATTAATCCCATTTTTATGCAAGAGGTGATTATGCATGATATGCAAGACTGTAAATAACATGTGCCAGAACTTCTCTCATTTTCACTTCAGAGAAATCTGCACATGAATCGCATATGAAAATACATGTTTTACCAAATACCTCACACGCTGATGATTCCCTTAACCTCCCGACTTCCAGTGGATGCCAGGATGCTAAGGTATTGGCCCATCTGTTGCCAGAAGTTTCCTTCTGACGCGAAACGACGCAAGATCTATGTTGTGCTCGAGTCATGGTTCGAGCTGGCCATCTGTTTCCTGGGGACCTCTTCAACGGGTCACCATGAGGTGGTAGAATGTCTCTTGCGACTTTCTCTGTTAGGTCTCACCGTATCAAGGCGAGAGTTGCCTCTTGGGACCTCCTCAACGGGTCACCATGAGACGGTAAGGATGATCTCTCGCGACCTTCTCTGTTAGGTCTCACCGTATCGAGACGAGAGTTGCCTCTTGGGGCCTCCTCAACGGGTCACCATGAGACGGTAAAATGATCTCTCGCGACCTTCTCTGTTAGGTCTCACCGTATCAAGACGAGAGATGATGTACCACCGAAAATCCTGCAGAGATATCAAATGTAAGTACTCCCTTTCACGGGGCATAGGTTCTTTTGGGATTTGGGGTTTCCAAAGATCCTGCAAAAGTTTAAACCTGAAAGATTTTTCTTCACCAAGAAAATGTTAGTAATCTTCGGGAAGATTACCATTGTCTAATTGACAAAATTTTATGACTTAAGTTTTAGTCATGAAAAGTGTATTTTGATGCTGGAGGTCATCCAAAACATTCTCGCAACATACATATATGATCACAAATTCCTTGCATGGAAAATCTGGATCAACAATTTGAAAATTCCAAAAAGAGTTTGTTCAAAACATCAATTGGAATATTTCTCGATGGCGAGGTCTTTTCACCTATTTTGAGATAGTGGTTTTTTTTAGGAGATGCACTCAATTCCCTACTAACCTGTGCCTAGGTTTTAGGCTCATTCGCAGCGCATACATTTTGATCGGTCGGGAGGTCTTCCACGGGACCGTAATGTTGGGCTTGGTATTGGTCTTCAAGGGGGACTCATTTTTGAGTCGAGGCCATTGAACGAAAGTTTTCACCAGTTGCTCCGAGTTTACAAGTCAAGAACCCTGTAAAATGAGAAAGAAATAGTCTTGCTCGTACTTCTTCGAGCTAAGCTATATGTTAACCCAAGTGTCTTAGTCAGAGAAGACTGTTTCAGGGTTATGATGTTGGTAGGATTGGGGACCGAAAAAAAAGCTTGTTTTTGGCCCAGAATTTATGAGGGGATTGACATTGGTGATCATTGCAAACTTGTCACATGTCTTTTCCATTTTGCATCTTCAATTTTTGAGGCATGCAACCGCTTTTGACAACTCTGTCTGCGTCTTCCACGTCTGGCATCATTTGGAGGAGTAGTCTTTTTGATCTGACTCCATTAGGGATTTCTTCTTTTCCCATCCGGCTTCATTGCGGATCAATCAAGCAACTTACACGAGCATCGGCCTTGCTTTTACCAGGCACTTTGCTTTTTCTCGATGCCGTGGATTTTTTTCTCGTTTATTTTTGAAATCCCACTTTTCTCATCTTCATGGGATCGTGTTAGACATATGTCTGAGAGTCTAAACATCTTTAAATATCAGCCCGGGAATCTTCTTCGTAATCCCTGAGTCTTGAACTCTTCCATTTTTGAAGTGGTGCTGCATCCGTCTTGGAATGATCACCAATGGGTTCATGAAATGAATTTGCAGGCTCAAGTTGGCTGTGCAAAGGATTCAGTGTGTGGGATAGAGAAATGAATGCTTCTCGTCATCCTATGGCACTTGGATTACCATATAAACAACACACAAAGATTAACGTTAGTCCGAGCAAGAAAATTTCTAACCATTTTCTCCTGATGCCGCTGGACTCACCTCCATTTTGCCCCGATGTGGGGTGGTTCTTGACAGGGTTAAGAATGAAAACCGCCGTTCAAAGGGGTTATCAACGGTCACCTGTAGTATTTGGGAATATGAAACGAACGCCTCCGTCGTCCCAATCCATGTAATCGCTGCGAATGGTCCCTACCTCCGTAGGTACAGATTTTGCAATCCGATTCACTCCCCTCGTCTCTCAAGTGTATGTAGGATGTGTTTGGACTGGGCTCGCCTCTCTTTTGAGTAAATTTCCTTTCGAATGTTTTGACAAATAATCATATTTGGAAAAATTCATTTCTTTCTTTCCCAAAATTTATCCATCGAGGGGATTTTGTGATGTATCGTGCATGTTTTATTCATGCTTTGGGCGACCTCCCGATTTAAATCATGAACATCGATGCATTGGATAATTTTCATGACGGCTGAAAGGATTTTAACATTCTTTATCTCCAGCTAACTGGGAAAGGGATACTTACCTACCTGTCGCGGCTGCAGACCCCTGCAAATGTAAAGAAAGCATATCATTGTAGGTTCACAAATTTTTCAAAAATCGAAACGATACATCCTACCATTGGTCATGTACTCTGACGAGTAGTACATGGGATGTAAAAACTTGTTCCTCTGCAAGGCGACTCCCCTGTCAAGGATAGACAACGAGTATCAATTCATATCCTCGAATTCAAGACAGATTGGGACGATACAACTTTACTCTTGGTTCTCATCCCGTTCTGATGTTGCGTATTGATATGAACCACGTCTATCAAATCCGCCTATCCATGCTTGGAGTGTTTGTAACATCAATGGTTTATCTGCCCCCAGTTAGGCAACGTCTGTTCTGTTATTTGAACGCCTGGCTCCTTGAGCGCTTTATCCATGTTTATCCTCTGAGAAGGAAAAGAAAGGAGACATTACTTCGGTATTTGATTGAAGATCGTTTAGGAACGATACATCGTTTTACCAAATGGGTGGTCTCGCGGCCAAACGTATTTCGTATTGAAGGGGTAGATCCTATTACGCTCCGCGGGTGATAGTCATTGTTCATGGAACTTGCTCCACGGATTAAGTGATTAATCCACGGCCCTCGGCTTGAAGATGCTCAAAGGGTGATGTTGACACTCACGCGCAATTAGTTCTAGACATTAATGAAAGATGTTCCTGTGGGAACCTTACAGTGCGATCAACAACATATTCAATAGGAGTGTTCCACCCCTTTCGTCTAAGCATTTTTCATCGAGTAACCATGCCTTGCATCAGACGTTTGGTCACCTGCCTTGCGTCACCACTGCGATGGCCTTCCGGCTCCAAATTGATCGAGCCAAAGATTGAACTCATCGCCAAGGAAATTGCTCGGGTCTTCGAGCCATTGATGCTCAAGTTGGGTATCAACAATTGTTGGGGGCAGATTTCCTTCATCGCCTTCATTGTGAGGAACTGGAGTCTTTGAGCTGGAACCTTCATCATTGCCCTGTTGGGGTCGAGACATACATTCCTGAAGAGTATTGATCCAAGTGTCCAGCTCCTCCTCAAGGAAATCGCCTGTTCTTTCTAGCCCTTGGTGCCCAGATTGGCTGTCGTCGACTACAGGCGAGGGATTCCTCTCTTTGCTCTCGCCGTGAGCAACTTGACCCCTCGAATTGGAACTTCCTCCAATGACCGGCAGGTTTATATGTGCGCTCTCTACCAATGCCAGATCCGCTTCAGGGACAGCATTAATGACCGAATCGCGCTCAAACTGAGGAATCCCTATGTGCTGGAGCTGTGGTATATACTCTTGAGGAGTATTGAGATAGCTCGGCGGAGCATTCTGATTTGGGTTAGAGGAGTCGCTGACACGACTGCTGGTCCCGTCATTGCTGAAACGCGGTTGGGTGCTCTCGGCCCTCCAATCATCGTGGTTGTAACTCTGCCCGGCACTTGAGCTCCAACTGGCTTTACGATGGTTTAACGCTATCCTTCCATCCCTTAGCAATCTCCTATAGTACTTGAGGTGAGACTCGACGTTAATTCTAGAGAGCCCCGGCACATTCATAATCTCGAGTATGCGTAGTGGGCTAGCCGAATCAACTCCCAGCTCTCGAATTGCATCAACAAATTTGGTGTGAAGTTCATAGGTCCAGTAAAACCTTGTTCTCTTATCACCCAAAATATCGTCAATATTTCGGTAGCTATTCTCTACGGGATCTAGTCGTTTCAAAAGCTGTCCAGGGAGGGACTCACCGACTTTGGATTGGCTGGCTGCGACAGCGAGTTCGTCATTGAGAGAACTCCCCCTATGATGATTCATATCCCATTTCTCAGAGGATGTTGGTGTTGATCCTATGGTGTTGACTTGCTCATGCAGATCTCCGGCGGTATCTGGCTGTGTCGGAAAATGCTGTGGAGAATACGGTAACAGCTGAGCGTTATTCGTCAACAGGGATGGTTCATCGAGGAACACCTCGCCGAGGACAACAGGATTACCACAAATAAGGCAGGTGGCCTTGGTCAGAGCTTCCTTGTATCTCGCGCTTTCAGCTTGAAGCTTCTCATTCTCCTCCTTCAGGACCAGTAACTCATGGTCTGCGTATTGTTGTTTCACCCGGGTTCGTTTGTTGGCGAACCAAAACTTGACCTTCGAAAGCTCCAATCCTATCTTTCGGCTCAACTCCATTTTCTGTTGTCTGCTTGGAGTGGGGCATTCATTGAAGAAAGCTTCGAGCTCTCGGATTTGGCCTGGAGTATGGCGTTGTAGTTGGTTCCTTTTCCGGCTCCGGTCATCATTGTATATTCCTTCTTCGTAGCTGAAACCTAGAATTTCATCGCTGGAGGAGTCAGTCTCTATGGCCTTCGGGCAGGATTCAGCTCCAGGATCTTCAAAGTCTCCCAGCAGTTCGTGCTCAGAAATGTCCAGGTCGGGCGTTTCTAGCAGATGGGAATAAGTTTTAAACATGATGGATCGGGGTATCTCGGGCTGATCTAGTTCACTCAGCTTTCTCAATTCGCTCTTACGTGTTTGCTCACTCTAGAAATTTTCTCAAGTGATTGTGCGTGTCCTGGAACCATCCTTCAGGGTGCATATGAAGACCAGCAAGCAAGCGCTCCTCCCGAGATCCTGCAATTACTCATCGTCTGTATTCCCCTTTCTTTTTCCTCGTGATAGGATCACAAACTCTCTTGCATTGATTCGGTTTCATCGAGTATTGCGCTCGTCCCCTAGTTCAGTCTTCAAAGTGGTGGGTCTACAATCTTTCGGCGCCTTTTATGATTTGCTAGGCCCGAGAACGTGGGGAGCAGCGGTGGACCCGCAATTAATGACTCCGTTTAATTCATTTAGCTCTACGGGAATTAACGCTATGATATTCTCTCAACCCCTTTTCATCGTTCAAACGAAAGTGGCATTTTCCCTGTGCATGCTGTTACTCTTCATTTCAGCATCCCGGGCGCTTGGTGAGGAATGAGTTCGTGGCCACTCAAAATTTTAAAGACCGTCTCTGGTTTCAGACTTAATCTAACAAGGGATCATCACAACTGAGCATGACGATGTTCGTCGATAGCGTTGGTTTTAATATAGAATTAACTATAGTCATTAAAGAAAAATGTTCCCGTAGGAACTTTACAACGGATAAAATGAGTGATCTACTCGTGAACATGTTCTTCTTCCTATGGGTGTTCGTAGTGACCGACCCATCGTGCCCCGAGCCAGGTGCTAGATCATGGCTGTCCAAGCATGCCAGCTTCCCACTGATTGAACAAGGCGTCGAGCCCCTCATCGAAGAAATCGTCTGTCGTGGGTTGACCAGCGGCAGGCAGAGCACCAGCCGACTGTTGCTCGAATGGAGGAGTGCGCACTCGCTGTACTTGTGACACGTGCTCTTGAGAAGTGTTGAAATGGCCTGGGAGGACATTCTGATCAGCTTTCAGTTTGCCGGTGGTCGGGTTGCTAGCTTGATTGATGCTTAGATTTGGCCGGGTATCTCTTGATGCCTGAGCATTACAATGGCGGTCGCCTCTAGCTTTTGAGCTCGAGACGGATTCCTCCCGGTTTAGCTCCGCTCGACGTTGTTTTAATAACTTTCTGTAGGCAGCAAGGTGATTCCTGACCAGCTCCTTACTAAGCCCCGGTACATTCATGGCCTTAAATATGCGCGTCGGAGTTGCTGAGTCGATCCCCATTTGGTGAACCACGTCTAGGAATCTGGAATGCAGTTCAGGGGGCCAAGCGAACCTCCTCTTATCGTGGCCCAAAATTGCATCGATGGCTTGACGACTAATTAACTCATCTCCAGCAGGACCCGACCCTATCGAAAATTGTTGTGCATGAGGCTGATATGCTTTGAGCTGGTCGGCGGTAACATCCAGCTCCTTGAAACTATAACTCCAATCAAAGCGATGCAAATCCCATCCCCCAGGAGGCATTTGTATCATCTTCGTAGGATCATCCTGCTCATGTGTGACTCCGGCAAAATCTGGTTGAGCAGGAGATGCCCCGAGGGAGTAAGGTGGTAAATGAACGTCTTCAATCATCGCGTGAGGCTTACCGGGGAATATCTTACCGAGGGCGACGAGGTTATCGCAATGAGGGCAAACGGTAATATTGAGAGCTTTTTCATACCTCATGTTTTCTGTTCGCAGCTTTTGGTTTTCTTCCTTTAAAATCTCGACCACCTGACGTTTGCGTTGAGCCCTCGATTTGGATCTCCTATTTTGAAACCAAAACTGGATCCTCGACTGATTAATCCCCAACTCCCGGCTCAATTCAATTCTCCACTTCTTTTTCATGTAATGGCTTTTACTGAAAAGGGTTTCCAGCATTTGGGTTTCCTCCTGAGAGTATTGGTGAGGACGTCTTCTTTTCCCGAGTTGAGCATTGTGGATGTCGTTGTCGTCGTCGCCGTGATCTTGATTTCCGTTGCCAGAAGTGTTGGGCTCCATGGTTTTGGCGTTAGACTTGATCTTGGAATCTTCGAGATCCCTCTGTGGTTCAATTTCTGAGATTTTTGAGTCAGTCGCCTCTAGCAGCTGACAGTAACCTCTTAAATATGTTGGATTGAGAAATGTTTGATTGGTTCTTGCCCACTCAGAGTTCTCCACTCTCTCCTGTATGCTCACTCCCTATAAAGTTTTCTTCGAGTGACTTTGCATGTTCAGGAGACGCTCTTCAAGCATCATTAGGCAAACGTTCCCCCTCAAGACCTTGAATTTCTCGCTTAGCTTTTCAACGTGATGGGACTGCCAAACCCTGTTAGGGCTCTCTTCGATAGTTGCGCTTTCCTCCCACCTAACTCTAATAATGGTGATCCCGACAAATCTTTTACATCTTTTAATTGATGAGCCGGAAATCGCGGACCGAAACGAATCCAATGGTTCTCGTGAGGGGACCTCCTGCTTTATCCCCTAACTGGGCTCCACCAGCATTATTACTGAGACCCTTCATCATCCTCGAGTTGCTATAAAATGAGGAATTAATGTATGGAAGGTTAACGTTCTAGCATAATCAGCTTCTTCCTTCTAATCTCTCTGTTAAACTCGTCTTATTCTCAAGCCAACCCAACGCAAATGGCCTCCTCTCCCGTACGCACTTTTTCAACTGATGTCTTGGCCCAGTGGGAAAAGCTTTATAACCTACTGGGTCGCGGTTACGCGCACATAACCGATCACTCTGCAACCGAGGATGCAATCTGTGTCCTGCTCGAGGACCTTGATACCACTTCTCTCGAAGGTACTACACTGGGGAGGGAATATAGAACTTTCCCGACTCTCTTTGCACACTCCTTAGAGGCCTATCGTGTTGCTAATCGGGAGGTTCTGGTGGCTCGCGTCTTGCGGGCTCGTTATGAGGATCGATCTGATCATTTGGTGCTGACCAACTATCTGGTTGATAGTTACAAAAAGGCCGTCGAGTTTGCTAATGAGCGGGTCGCGACGTTGCTTCGCGAGAGGAGAAATCTGGTGGATCAATTGGCCATATCCCTGACCACCGGCGAGCATGACCGCCGCAACGTCCTGTTGAGGCTTCAGAGCGACTGGCAGGAAGAACGGCTCGACAAGATAACCGAGGACATAGCTCACGGGAATGGACTGGTTCGGGACCTGGAAGTAGTCACCGAAGAAAACGAGGCCAAGGTCGCCGAAGTTAAGGGAGAATGCAGAAGTCTTCTCCTCAAGCTTGCCGACCACAACATGCGGAGCTGGGAGTATGAGCAGAGCATTAATAACATGGAGGGTCAGTTGGGATCCTTTGTGTCGTTAATTAGGGCTCACTTTGGCTTTACTTTTCCACCCCGACTTGTATGACCTGCTTCTGAAAACCCTCCGCTGAGCAAAATAAATGAAAGTTCTCGTGTGTGTGTTTTAACTTCTGTATGGTTCATTTCTTCGAGCATCCAAACATCTTCAACTTGAGTGAGCCGAACCATAATAGCAATAAGCCGAGCAAATACGTCCTCTTTTTTACTTTCATTTTACAGGGAAGATAAGTTTCCCTTCGTTGGTCTTCAACCATTTTGACCTGTAGACAAAAGACATGAAGGCACGTAGTCAAGTATAACACCCGAAGTGTTTGTGGGAACGATTACAGTTTTACCAGCATTCCGTCATTATCTTGGATTTGGTTAGATGAAGGAGTCTTCAACAAGTATCTGCCATGTAACATGTCTCATAATTCCTCATGTCAATCCACAAATGGATATTTTTCCTCTACCAGTTTTACCACACTTAGAGATGCCCCAGATTGAGTATTATGGGAGTGTGAAGAGTCCATGATATATCACCTTGAAGAAATGATCAAGAGAATTAGTATAACTAGCAAAAATAGTGGGTCGGTCCATGACAATCCTATAGACTCAATGAACAGAACAAGTATAAGCAACAAACTGATTCGGGCAATTTTTCAGTTTCGTCGATCCTTACGATAAAATGTACCATAATTCACATGTTGATCGAAAAATTCCCAAATTTTATGAGCTAATAGGTAACACAACGAAGAACAACTTTCATTTTTGGACTTAAGACTGAAAGTAAGCCGATCAGTACAGTTTATTGCATCTTCATGAAAGGTTTTGCCCAGAAAACTGCTTCGTCCGGTCTTTGTTAAATGAACGAAGGACCCCTTTAAAATGTGAATTTAAGTCTGAAATTTTCCAGGTTACTAGTAGAGACATCAACCTACAACTTTCATTTTTCATGACTTGGCAAAAGAGGTCATTAAAAAATGGTAATCCGCGAAACAAAATGGGCGCTAGAAAACTGCCGAAATCTCAGCTTGCATTATTCTCAATGAAAATTCTTCAATAAACGGAAAATGCAACAGATCACTCTCAGAAGTTTACTGATGATACCGCAAGATGTTCCAGACATTTTCTGTTTAGACACTAAAATTCAAAGATGACAAGAAAAAGTCCTAAAATATCATATCGTACGAAGCGTTAGCCTAGAAATAAATAACAACCAGAACAATATTCAAATGAAACAATGAACAGAAACTAGCAAATAAAGACTCTAGCTATCTCGAGCCCTAGACTTCTGGGGGACAACCCGAGCCTTGAGTTTCTTGTACTTCTCTTCATTCCTCTGGGCTTCTTCTTTAGCTTTGGCAAGCTTCCGTTTAAGGCGATTGATCTCAAATAGCTTGGTGTCTTGAATAGCCACTTGAGGTATCACTGGAAGCCAATCTTTTGGGATGACATGTCCTTCGATGTATCTGACTGTCGCATGATATGTTTTGACGCTCCCCGAGAGAACTCCCTTGGGAAACGTTAGCTTGGTTGGCCGACATCGCTCCCACATGGCATGAGCAAGGGCGGCGTGCTCCTCAAATCTCTGGCACTTCAAGTCAAAGTGTATGCAGATCTCCACACTCTTGGGCTTTGGAGGGATCGATTGTACTACGCCGTATTGCCGAACAACTCTAACTGGATAGTACTCTGTGATGCCAGAAATTCCCAAGAGAGGGACAGGTGCCCCGTCTCGTCCCATGATCCTAGCTTCCTCCACTTTGAACCAAAGAGCATGCCACAGGAAAGTCACGGGACTCGGGTTTGTTAACAAGACAGTTAGTCGGGAATAGTGATACTCAGGAACCCGGTCTTGCTCATTCTTAAACTTTAAGAGAGGGTGCTTAAGTTCTGAAATTTTAGGTATTTCAAGGTATTTTCCAAATTCAGAAAAATGAGAAAGAAACCAAACTTGGAGAATTTCAGGCGAAGCTCTAAGTGTCTTATCCTGATCAGTCTTAAACTTGGTAAGCGAGATGAAGGTTTCAGCCAATATAGCATTAACAAAATTTTTTCCACTATTTACTTGTCTTGCAAAATATGCTATCATGGGGTTAATAGAATTCTGCTTGTGTGGAAAAATGATCGAGCCAAAGAACAACAGGATAAAAGTTTTGGCCTTATCATATGCACATGGAGCTTTTGCAAAACATGTTTCCAGGAACGAAAGGGGACAACTCCCACGGCTCCCTTTTAAAGCTTTTGCCACTTCATCTCGATTGACATTCAGGTATTCAGATAAAACAAGGACAGGATCTTCACCAATTGGCGGAGTAACTAAACCCGAGTCCAGTGACTTTCCAATGAGAACACTATACTCTTCTAGAGTTGGAGTTAGCTCATGCTTACCGAATATGAAGGTAGTAGCCTTTGGACTCCAGAAATTCGTCAACGCGTGAATGAGACCAAACCGCATACTGATATGAATCAAAGGCAGCATTCGGCCAATACGGAATCTGACTATCCCTCGGCTATCCTCATGCAAATCGCTCCACCACTGCTTCAGTTGATCCTTTGCTGGAGTTATGACTCGAATCATCCCCATAATCTATAGCTCGAGACTATGACTCCCCTAAAAAATTACCATGGACCGACCCGAAAATATAAATAAACATGAAAGCATGAGTAAAAGGTCGAAGAGAATACCGTCTTTAGACAGGTGAAATAAACAAACACACAGACATGCACATGAAAATGCGACGTGAAGTTCGATTTCTATCTAGTAAGGCTTAACAAAGGTGGAGCCCCAAGGATACCCAAATTGAACCACCCTGGTTTGTGATTGTATCAGGATCCCCCGTAGACATCCGGCTCAGCCAAGTATCAACCCGTATCACATGGCGAATGACAGGGGTGATGAATCACGGCACCGATTTGAAAGAGTTCGGGACTTGAAGAGGGAGACTCAGGCCAGGTGGTGATGGCCAGAGTGTCCCAAATCAAATACCATCCTAAGCCTAGCCATTCAGGTCCAATGGCGGGTTGTGTGTGCTATGTGTAAATGTAAAAGCAGTAGAAGCATGCACAAGATTTTATATCAAAACAACGCTTCAATATAACCCTCAAACATACATTCCTACTCCAACCTGCAGAAAAAAGGGTTAGCAAACACTTCGCCCCTTATCACTCCAAATCTGCAAAAACATTTAGCACCTTAATGGTGAGATCAACCAAGATCACCAAAAGCGAGACATCCATGGAATTTTTTAGGCCTAAATCCGCTAAAAATTTTAATTTTCCGAAAGATTCATGTGAACCAATTAAGTTTTAATTTTTCCGAAAAATTAAAGTAAGTCCCCAGCGGAGTCGCCAAGCTGTCGCGACCTAAAAAAAACGAACATTTTGATTTTAGGTTAATGGATTACTAAATTAATTAATTAGATTAATTAACTTAGCTCGAACTCTCCCAAGTTCTACCAAATCGTGACTTAAGGTTCAATTGGTTAACATGCAATGTATTTTGAATTTGGAGTCGCCACTAATCATTTACGGTAGGTTGATTAGAAACCTGAATAAAATAGCGGGAGACCTATTTTATTTCTACGAACCAGAGATTTTGTGTTCGGGGACTTGATTACATTAATTCTTCGATTAATGCCCTTTCGGTACCCTTTCCAAGAAAATGTCCGATTTTTGGCAAATTTGATGAATTTTCAAAGATGCAATTTTCTGGATTTTGCAATATTTTTTTTAGGGTTTTCTTTTTATAAAATGCAATCTAATTATATGACATGAAATGTGATGACATAAATTAAATATACTGCAAATAAGACATAATACAAAATGGACCATAATCCGGGCCGTAAGCCTATCGAGCTTTACTGGAATTGCAGGAGTGACATTTGAGACGAAGGTTCGCCGAGGCTCATTTGGCTCGTGGCGGCTCGGGACAACGTTGATGGAATGCTGCCGCTTTTTCTTCAATCTCTCAGTCTCAGTTGTTGAAGGTGGTCTCTGGTCCGTAGCAAAAGAAAAATGAGTCAGCACTTATCCTTGAACCAAGGTTGAAGCTGGAGAAAGTAGAAGGGACTTAGCTTTTGTGACAGGAAACGTAACGGTCGAACTTGATTCGGTAATCGACAAACTCGTAGCTAGGACTCGACTTCATCGATTAGACTCTTGAATCCATGGATCGTAGCTAGATATAGCTGAATATCTGAACCTCGTGGATGCTCAGTGAAAGCATCATAATGAGGACAGATGATTTTCTCTTGGACGATCTGTCGGCTTCCAAAGCTGCGCCATTGATATCATCATCGGCGGTTGTGGTGGGGTGGTGTAAGGCTTCCGTCTTTTCGGGTCACGAAGGCAGCCGGCCCTTCATGTCTCTCTCTTTGCTCAGAATTTTGTTTGGCCATGAATCTCCTCCCATCCCCAAAGAGTGCCGAATATCTATTCAATGGCCTGGAGTTTTTTTTTTTTATGGGCGGCACCTCCTCCCCTTGATGTAGCGGTGGAAGTCGTTATATTCATGGTCTTGATGGCCACCATCATTGCTTCTCTTTTTCTTTTGAATCATAGTCCGTTGGCCATGTCTCCACTTCCTCCTCTTTTCGGTTTTTTATTCCCCAAAGCTCAAGATGATGATGATGATGGCTTTGGAGTGGTTGTCCTTGCGCATGTGCTCACTGTTGAGCTTTTTGAAGCACTTTCAAATAGTAATGATAATATTGATTGGACGGCAGAAGAAAGGGAAACCTCCATGATTTTTATCTTGCTCAATGAGAACGGATTCAAATGCCTCTCCATTTTTCACAATGAACTCGACTATTTTATTCACCAATCGCTTTACATCAGATGGAGGTTCCAAAATAGGTTGCTCAACTTTCTTTGAACTTGATAAGGAAGAAGACTTCATAGCAGTACTGGACAAGGTTTCGCCACCTTTTTTGTTGCACATTCAGCTCCAGTTTTAACTGTAGAAGTTGAGCAATTATTTTTAACTGCGGAAGCTTTTTCTTTCATAGATGAATGTGGTGGATGTTTGGGAATTGATCTTTCCTTCCCAGCTACATCAGTGGATGACCCTTTACGGTCCATTCCATCAGAACTGAGCTCAGTAACAGCATTGACTTTCTTAGGCTTGTCTACTTCAAGTTCAGGCCTCAGCTCAGTTGTTTCGTCTTCATCCTCTTCAGATCCATATGTAGCACCGAGCAAAGACAGTGCTCCACCACTATCTTCCTGCCCACCATCCACTATATTCTCACCTTCTAAAGATTTTTCTTCTGCACTGGACGTAACAAGTTCTTGGTGATCAACAAGAAACCGGAAGTATGCATGAAGATGATGATCCGGCATCAAGAACCCAAACGTTGGGTTGTCGCCCTTCTCAGTTGGAGGCATGTTCTGAAGCAAATATTCTGGAACTGGGAATGGAGGACGGTATCCAGAATCAGCATCGGTTGTCTTCTGATCCGTGGCATCGTTGGGTTTTCTATATGAGAATGCCACAGAATGATATCCACCATCATTTGCTGTTTCTGTCCCAGTTTCTGCATCTGGCTCTTGTTCATCAGTTGCTTTCTTTTTTTAAAAAAAAATCTCCCCTTTTCAACCGAAAGTTTGCCTCTTAAAGAGCATTTGGTCGTAAATGGGACATGATGCATCATTGTTTAGCAACTTGGCATTATTGTTTAGAAGCTTGGCAGCATCTTCGTTGCACAAAAGGTGACTACATGTGATGGAAACAGCTCAGCCTTCCTTTTCTCATTTTCTTGCCCGATCCTTTCTCCCTTGTCCAACCATGTGAATGCTTTTTGGATATCATTGATGGATGGTCCTTTATTTGTTCATGACCCCAGAAGTATTTGCTTTCTGACAAGGTGAGGCTTGAGTGTTCGGCCACCATGCTCTCCATTCGCAATAAAATATCGCAGAAAAGATAGGATAATTGTCATGTGGGTTCTTCTTATTTTCTCTGCACGATTGCTCCATGAACCTTGAGTAACATGTTTGCTCGTTCTTCCAGCCTGAAATGCGAAATATCCTCATCTTGGAGGATCTTCTCTTTCCCTAAATCATGCCTACACAAAGAGAGAGAGAACGTCTCCGCAACCGCAACCCCATCTTTAATGCAAACGCAATATATTCTAAAAAAAATGAATATGCTAGATGATGATTTTTTGTTTAGAACTAAGATTAGTTCTAATTTTTTATGGAAACTAATTGAAAATGTTCAGTCAAAATTTAGGTGTCAACAAACTCACCCCCAATCAAGCTCGGGCAGCAACAACAATGGTGCGACGATGGTGAAATGACGGCTACGGCTCTTGATTTTCCCTTTCAAAGTCTCGGGTAACGAGGCTCTTTAAGCGGCAACACTACCCTACAACGACTAGGACTCGAGGCGAAGGTCCGGTAAGTGTCACACCCCAACTCTCGAGCCCGCGACATCCCTTACCAAATCGCCACGAGGTCACGAAGGATAACGTCCCAGGCGCGTTATCGACCTATTTACTATATACGCATGCGGAAACAAATTACTCCCAGACAACATATAACAGATAGGGATAGACTAGCAGGGGAAACACACCGAAGCAATTCATCAAAAGATAATCACAACAAGACAGCAAATGAGTCTTAACCCTACTGAGCCATTAACAGACAACCCCACACTTCGGGGCGGCTCACTAAGACCTCAAAAGGTTATACGGTCAGGTAAGGTTAACTTCTCATCTACTTCAAAAGGGTACTCCCACGTCCTCGCTTCGATGTCCACGTAGCTCCATCACTTGGGACCTGAAAGTGGTTCCCACATGGGGTGAGATATAAATTTCAATGAATCAAGCCTAAGCTCGGTTAGGAAACTGATTCGCCCAGGCGTCCTAACAGCAAGCTCACATAGACACACATTACAACCATCCACAGTCACAACATCATAAACACCCACATGCATACTTACCTGCCTTCAGCCATACATAATGCAATGCTTGACTCGACTCAGCAGTCATATCAATCAATCACTTAGACAATGCATCGCATCCATGAGTATGCACAGGACACCACACGAGTCCAATTATTAACGATGATCATGCCAACGGCGCAATGAAAGGATCGACGCGATTAGCATGATCGACTCTCACAAATAATGCGTACCCGCACTCCTCTAGCAGGGCAAGGCTACGTTCCTTTTCCCTCACGGCAACGGCTACTACAAGCGGTGTATCCAGTGCATCTTGCACGGTACGGCAAGTAGGTATCCCTAAACGGGGCGTCGGTCTATCACAAGCTGCGCCCGGCATCTGATAATCCCTTAAAATCGTACGTACCATACGGGCATGAATTATCGTGCTTCTGGCAAGTTGTGTAATTTCATACGATTGGTACAGTGTGTACGATTAGTACAACACGAGCTTGCCAGGAAAACTCACCATCGTTCCATCATATGGCCATACATTGCACCCGCCACGTCAATCAATTTTATTCTCTTTGATTTAGGCCAGATGTTCACACAACGTGCTCAAAGACTCGGCCCACGGCCATTTTCATGCTAAAAGGAGGAGGGTGAGAGTCTGTAATGGAGGTGAGGAAGATGTGCTTCAAGAGGAGGAGGGTGGAAGGAAGGTGGAGCGAATGCATCAGCTGCCGCTAGTTACTACAAACGACGGAGAAGTTGATAAAAGAAATTATTTGGCAAAATTATAATAATAAAAAAAATATGGCAAAATCCGTGGCGAAACCCGCGTCGTAAACTTTAACAACGAAAAGCAATATTCATTGCTAAAATTAGTGACGAAACACAAATTCGTCGCCAATAAAATTAGTGACGAACAAAGCTATTTGTCACTAATTTTTGCGATGAAAAAAGTATTTTGTCGCTACATTTAGCGACGAAAATTGCAATTCGTCGCTAAAGTTCCGTTAATTGGCTATTAAAGTTCCGTTAAAACTAGCGACGAAACTACCTATCCGTCGCTAAAATTAGCGACGAACAGTGACGTTCGTCGCTAATTTCATTGATGAATAGCGACGAACATAGAGACGAATTTCATTTCGTCACTAACTTTAGCGACGAAACCACCAATTTTTTGACGAATTTAGCAACGAAAAAATGAACTCGTCGATAACACGGCGTCGCGAATTTAGCGACGAAAATAATTTTCGTTGCGAATTTGTGACGGAAACATGTTCGTAGCTAATTTGCGACGAACAATGCTTGTAGCTGATTTGCAACGAACATGTTTCCGTCACAAAATTCGTCACAAATTAGCGACGAAATTTTAAATTTTCGTCGCTAAATTTTGCGACACCGTGGTATCGACGAATTTTTTTCGTCGCCATTTTTCGTCCTAAATTATTTTAGCGACGAATTTTGTCAAATTTTCGTCGCTATTTTCCGCCGCTAAATGCCTGTTTTTTTTTTTTTTTGGTATTGTTAGAAGCTTATTAAGAGCGAGATATTTCCCACTGTCTTCGTGACTATCCTAAGGTGTCTTCTAGCTTCCAATGCATAGAAATGACAAAGTCTTTATTATGGGGTGGACTCGTGGATGAGACTCTTGGTTACCGGTAGGACTTGTCAAAATTGAATGCAGGCTGATCTCCTCAGCCAAGTGAGCTCTTCTTTGGTGTGAGCTTCATCATTAAACCATTGTTAAGTAAGGAAAATCAAAGCTGTAAAAGATAACAGAATTTTTAAGTCATAAATAAGAGAAGTTAATGATTTAGGAAAAGACGAAATAAAACGTTGGTAAGTAACGCAAAAAAGAGTTGATAATGCAAAAAATAATTGATAACTTAATTTTTAAAAAGTTGATAATCACTCTAATTGAAGTTGATAATTTGTAAATAGAGTTGGTGAATGAAAAAAATTGGTTAACATGGCAAATAAAAGTGGCAACTCAACTTTGCCAAAAAACGCAAATTTCTCTCTCGCATCTGCCCCGTCAAGAACTGTTCACGATTCTGCTAAAGTGGCCATTCTAGTGATTCACCTGTTGGATTCGCCTAAAATTTGGACCTTAGAGTTGCCCCACCTCCGTCTTCTTTCTCACCGTTGGGATTTTCAAAAGGAGGAGTGCCTGAGCTTGTATGGCAAATCTGGTGTAGGCTTTCCATAGCTAGCCCGTCTGCAATGTCTGCGAACATGGGAGGAATTCTGATGCAGGACAATCGACCTCGTCAATTTGCGTTAGGTTTATTTATTTATTTTTATTTTAAGAAACTTATGATATAGATTAGATTAGATAATTGAAATATTCGATTTGAATTCTCTTTTGATTAGATTATATTTGATTTCAATATTTTGTTTTAGGTTATCTTTAAGTAATTCTATTTCCTAAAGGAATCCTATCTCTATATATAGGACATCCGTCTTTGTAATCGTTACGTTATCATTCAATCAAATTTCTGAATTCCTTTGGAATTGTTCAAGTTATCGCTTTTTTCTGCGTCATTTGGTATCAAAGCAGGTTTCTCTTTTGACGATAACTGATAACGTGAATGTCAATCTCCCCGTAGCTGAGGGCCGTGAAAGCGAGCCTATACATGGGCTGAGTTCAATCAATTCGTGGGTCAAACCAATTGAAGGTTTCAAGAATTTCTTGACACCATCCAGCGTTTGTTCACAAACCTCATACCTGACGTGCTTCCACCCGAGCAAATTTCTGTTGCTCGTGATCCCGAAGTAGCTATGGACTGTGGGGCATATCATCGAAATCCCCGACAAAGGCGACATGCCTATGTCGAGAATTTTGAAGAAGAATATTCCCAAGACATGCCTATTTGAGGAGGTCGTCGACAAGGAGGATTCCAGGAAGAGCATGTTCGGGGGGTTGCCAACATAGGGAATACCGACGATATTCCGAATAATATCAATTGAATGTTGATCTCCCTACCTTCAATGGCAATTTGGATATCAAAGACTTTTTGGATTGGCTCTGGGAGGTTGAGGAGTTCTTTGAAGCCATGGAGATCGATGAAGATGACCAAGTAAAATTCGTGGCGAAAAAGTTGAGGCGCGACGCTTTAGCTTGGTGGGAGTAGATGCAAATATCCCGATGCCGACAAGGAAAGCACCCATCCAAACGTGGAATCGGATGAAATGAATGTTGAAGGTACGGCTCCTTCCACCCGACTATGAACATGTGTCAACGAAGGGTGGTGAGGTCTCCCTTGGCGACGTTTCCCAAGTGGCGGCGCGAATGCATTGGGATTTTGCTGCATTCGAGGAGAGGCCGAGGGGTGAGCCGATGACAATTAACGCTAAATTTACTCATCGGGCGCGTGAAGCTATGTTTGTACTAGCACTGTTGCATGATGAACTGCATAATGCTGAGAATTTCGAGACATTGAAACTTGTTGATAATGTAGAATAGAAAGAGAGCCTAGAAACAAATACTTATGTTGCTGTTGATTTGTATAAGATTGTTGACACAGATAAAACAAGAGCAGAAAATATTAGGGACAAGGTTTCATTAAAAAAATTGAGGACAACCAATGCCCCTGCTAAAGGTGGGCTTGGGCTATCTAGTTTGCCAATTGTATCTACAGACGAGGTTGGTAGTGCTGGTGAATTTTCTAGGGATCACTCACTTAATGAACTTGCTTCAGAAGAATCTTTGCTGATGGTCTCTCACGATGAGGACAAGATGGTTCTAGTGGCTGAAACTACGCATGAGAAACCATATGGAATGGATGATTCGATTGAGGTGATTCAACAACTGAATAACTCTCATGCTCGTGAATCTGACATCCATTGCTATCTCGAAGGCCTCGTCGCATGGGACGTTCTCTATAACTTCGAGCAGAGGTGGAGGAAGCAAGCTGCGGAGAAATTCCCCATCCCGATAAGCAAAATGGACAAGATCGTGATCCACCCGTCACAAGCCACGTCAGGTAATGACCAGAACAAATGAAATGTCCAATTGTTCCGGTTCATCGATGCCGAGGCAGCTACTGATTTCCTCGAAGATCCCAATGCTGCACTCTCTATTGGCCTTGTCAGCATCAAGGACAACATCATTGACCGGAGCATCCAGGATGCCTACATCAATGCGATCCGCCAGGCCAAGAATTTCATCTACATTGAGAGCCAGTATTTCCTAGGCAGCTCGTTCGGGTGGAAGGCGGAAGACAAACGTGAACTCGTGGATTTCACCAGCCACGTGGATCTATTGAAGGAGCCCGACTATTATGTAATATTCTGAAAAATTAATGGAGAAGCAAGCGATGACACCTTAAAGTGGTCTGAGCTTATTTGATTCCAAAAAAGGGGTTGGATGAGAAAGAGGAAGAGGAAGGGGCATTGGAAATACAGGAGGAAGCGGATCTAGGCATGATGAACTCGAGGATGAGTTCTTCTGAAGAGGAAGAGAATGATACAGGACAACCGACGTCGTCAGTTTGCGTTAGGCATTTTTTTGATTTTGGGAAACCTATGGTATAGATTAGATTAGATAATTGAAATATTCAGTTTGAATTCTCTTCTTAGTAATCTCATCTTTTCTTTGCTGATGATGCACTCCTCTTTGCTTAGGCACATATGTCATCCATCATACTATTGAAGGTTGGGCTTGACAGGTTCTCTAATTGGTCGGGCTTAAAGCCGAACCTGAACAAGAGTGACACCTTTTTTTTGGGAGGCTCCAATGGAATTCGGAACCAGATATTGGACGCTCGCAGATCTCGTGAGGGCACATTGCCCGTCCGATAATTGGGGGGGTGCCTATTATAGAGTCAAAACTTGGGAAAGCTGATTGCAATGCTTGGTGAACTCAATCACAGCGAGAGCATAGTCGTGGTCTCAACGATTTATCTCCTTTACCGGTCAGTTGCAACTTATAAGGTCAGTCCTTATGCGATCCATGTTTATTGGGAAAGTGTATTTGTCCTTCCTAGATCGATACGAGATCACATAGAGCAAATTCTTAGACAATTTCTCTGAAAAGGCCCGGGACTTGGAGTAGGTGGTGCTAAAGTCTCAAGGAGGAAGGGGGCTCGGTATCCGTAGGTTGTAGGATTGCAAAAAAGAGGCCATGCTTAAGCATATTTGGATTCTCTTTACCGATAAGGAGTCCTTATGATGTAAATGGATCTATTCCTCATTTCTCAAGAACAAGAATTTTTGGATAGCCACGAAATCGACCTTCTATTCGTGGGCTTGGAAGAAGATATTTGCCCTTCGGGTGGAATTCCAACAATCATTTAGCTGGCAGATTGGTAATGATCATAGTGTATCACTCTGGTTTGATCCTTGGCACCCTAAAGGAACTCTCAATAAGATCTTCTCGGATAGGGATATTTACCAATCCAGGTTAGCTCGGCAGGCCACGATCGTTGATTTGGTTTCCTTCTTGAGCCCCTAATCTCGTATCACAACTATAGCTGCTTGGTCGGAGCCTTTACCTTTACTCAATTAGGGTAATGATAATTTCATTTGGCTTGGCCACCCCTCCGGACTCTTCTAAGTTACCTTGGCTTGGGAAGCCATTCATCTCAGAGGGTAAATCGTGCGTCGACATTCATTCATTTGGGACCATACTCTTGCACCAGGCCATGCCTTCCTTCTCTGGGTAATCACGCTTAGCAGGCTGCCCACCCAGGTACTTATACTCAACTATGGCAGAATGACAGATGCTACTTGTGCATTCTGTTCATGCAGACTAGACTCAGTTGATCACCTATTTTTTGGATGCTGCACCACCGGAAGTCTTGCTTTGTTTTAGGCAGCAAAATGCAATCTTGCGTGGCGCAATGGCTCATGGCGGGATAACCTATGATGGGCCATGAATCACATCTTAGGTCGTAGCTTTTATCAAAGTATTACCTGATTTGCCTTTGGAGTAATTTTATCATTTGGAAGGAAAGAAATCACATCATTTTTTGGAATCACATTCCGTTTTTGCTAGCTATCAAGAAGCACCTTAAAAAGATCGTTAAGGATAAGGCCCTCACATTCAAACAAGTTGAAAATACCTCAAGAAATCGAAGGATGCAAGCTATCTGGGGTATCAATCCATCTATTTTTTTTTTTTTTTGTGAACGAAGGCTCGTCCCATGGGTCTTTTGTTTAGTTTTGGCCGACTGTTTTGTGGCCTCTTTCTTACATTGTCTAGGGGTGCTACCCTTCCGATCCCACGACACCCTTGCACCCTTAGTGACATTGACAGTGTCACCTAGAGTACAAGTTCCCTCTGTTGGTGTCGAGTTTCGCCTTTGTATAGCTGCATTTTGGTTAAAGTCAATACATATCTTACCTTTACACAAAAAAAAAGTGGCAACTCAATAGAAATGCGACCACAATTGACGAAGGTGCCACTTTTATTTGCCTTCCCTACTAATTTCTTTACAATTAAGTTACCAACTAGTTTTATTTTACTTACTCTTCATTTTACCTATTATGTCGCGACATTTATATGGACAAAATTTGTCCGCTTCAGACATTTATTTGATGCTGGCAATTGAGAAATCTTTCTATTGTGATTGTTTCTTCTTCAGATGGGACAATGCGGGAGCTGAGAAGCTCCCAGCGTACATGAAAGTATGCTTCAAGGCTCTCAGCGATAGTACCGATGATTTCGGCAACATCATCTTCAAGAAGCATGGATGGAACCCCACAGGATTCTTGAAAAAGATGGTATCGATACGATATTAACATCGATAAGATCATCTGTCCTAAAGAAAGCGCATAGTCGTATTCTGCATTTAACCTTAACCAGTTCCATAACATTCGATGTTGCAGTGGGCGAACTTGTGCAATGCATTTCTGGTGGAATTTCAGTGGAACGCTTCTGGGAAAGTGCCAAACGCAGATGATTACTTGAAGAATGGGACTATCACTTCAGGTGTGCCCTTGGTGCTAGCTCACCTGTTCTTTCTGATGGACGAAGACATCGCCGACCAAAGTATGGAATCAAAGGAAGAAGAGGTGCCGCTGCCGAATGTAGTATTCTTAGTCGCGAAAATTCTTCGCCTTTGGGATGACCTCGGATGTGCACAGGTAAACTAGTTAACGGCTTGGCGCCAGGCAACATTCGGGTTCTATTCTTTTCTTGATTCGTGTTTTACCATTATTTCGCTGATCTGATTATTTCATTCTGGGATTAAGGATGAGAATCAAAATGGCTATGACGGGTCGTACGTGGAGTGCTATCTGCAGGAAAATCACGGCTCTTCGCATCAAAGCGCGAGAGAGCATGTGATGGAGTTGATATCGAAGTTGTGGAAGCTGCTCAACATAGAATGCCTCTCTCCATGTCCGTTCTCTGCGCTTTTCCGCGAAGCTTGCTTGAATGCTGCTAAAATGGTTTCATTGATGTACAACTACGAAGACAAACGTGGTCTTGGACTCTTACAAGAACATATGAAGTGGTTGACCTGCGATCAAGCGACGCCTTAGCATCATTTTCATGTTTTGATCTTTCATGCTTCTTGGGTTACTTCCGGATAATGTACTACAGGTCATTTTAACTTGCAACGAAGTAGCCTTCTTTTCTTAAGCAGTCTTGTTTTCTAGATATAAGTTGTTTTAAGTGTTTTTTCCATGATATGTTGCAACAATATTTGTTTGCATACCCTAAACTATGCTCAGTTTGAATATTTAACTGCCTAATTTGGAATTATGTTATTTTGACTTGATTTTGATTTGATTTGTTAGGCATTACTGAATAGGCAATTTCCTTATTCAGTTCGCCTTATATATATGTTTGATAATTGGGGATCAGATTTTTGAGACTAAAGATTGGATCCTCAATTAAATATACGTCCTTATTTGGGCGTGGTGATAGTTACGGTGCGTTTGGCAACGATTTTGATAAAAAAAAAATCAATTATGTTCAGAACTGGTTGACGTCATTTCTGATTTTGTTCTCTGAACGAGTTTTAAAGAATCAGAACAAGTTTTGTAACTATATAAAATTTCTGGTCTAAATTTCTATTTGCGAGAACAATTTCTATTCCCAATTTTTTTTGCTTCTAAGTCAAATAATTACGTGCTGTCACTATAAAATCAACCTATATAACATAACTAATAAAATGAATACAGATCACACAGAATCTATTCATTTAATGGAGCAATGCAAGATCCTTAGGAAAGAACATAAGCTCAACATGCAATTTGCACTTAAATTTTTGTCGTGAATTGACATGGAACTAGAGGCACTAAACGGTTGTGTCGAGTTGGGTTTGGGTTGGTGTCGCGACCCTCTCGCGGGAGAGGGCTAATGGGCCGCCCGATGTTGCCTGATCGGACGTAGGCCTCTCCCAAGATCCATTACCCAAATCGCAAAGGCTGGATATACGTGGTCGACCTTCGGTGTGGTCTGGTGACATGTGATATGTGTACATGCCAAGGAGTCGCCACCAATCGTTTCATGGAGGGTACGATCGGAAACCTTATCGAATAGTTGTGAGCGATCTATTCGATTCTGTGGAAACTAGAGAAACGGGATCGGGGACTTTGTTACGTCAACTGTCAGAGTTGACGCCCTTTCGGCACCTACGTTGAATGATTTATCTGATCCTAGGATTTCATGCAGATGAGTGGGGTACGGATCCAAAATCTAGGAGTTCATGCAGACAGTAATGGCTACCCTATCACTCATAGTCAGTAAAAGTAAGTGCGCAAATCAAGGATCCAATACATGCCGATAAAACACATGAAAACAACATGGCATCCCTAATGAGGCCCTATTAGCCTAGAGAAGTATCAGTCAAGGCTTAAGATTGATTTTGATATGATTCGCCCATGAGGGGCAGAATCGTAATTTTGAGAAATTAGGGGACTTGCCCTAAAAAGGAAAAATTGTCATTTTAGATGGGATGTACAGTCAAAAGATGGTAGAAATGGGATTGGCGATCAAATCCTCCTATTTCCTATTTTTCGAAAATTTTCAGGATTTTTCTAGAATTTAAAAGTGATTTTACCTTCGAAGGGGTAAAGTCGTCATTTTGGACAAAGATGAGAACTGAAAATCTCAAATATTAGGGTTGGTCACCCACCTGACCCAAACACTAACTTTAAGCAATTTTCAGGACTCGATTGGAACAAGAAAGACGATTTTCCCATTGAGGGGCAAAATCGTCATTTTGAGAAAAGGGACGAGACTCGAAAACCCAAGCCCAAGAATTGATCGCCTAACCGACCCTAATTCTTGCCTTGTCATTATCGACTTTATCTCGCTAACACAACAGAGGCGACTTACCCCTAAAGGGTAATATCGTCAAGTTTCGGAAGAACGGATGAGAAACCCCAAAAATAGGGTTGACCAGTTGTCTGTGGTCAATCCTCGATTTTTGGGGATTTCTGGAGTGTCTAGGATTTTCCCAAGATTTTCCTATATTTTTTTGGGATTTTCTAGAATTTTCTAGCATTTTCTAAGATTTTTCTGATTTTTATTTTATTTTATTTTATTTTTTAAATCATTTTCTGATTTTTTTAAAAAAAATATTATTCGGACCGGGTTGGGTGACCCGGCGCAAGACCCGCGGGCGGGCGGCCCGACCCGCTCGGGACCGACCCGCGGGCCTGACCCGCTAGGGATCGACCCGTACCGAAACGGCACCGTTTCAATCTCTCCCGTTCGAATTTTCAAATTCCCGCCCAAATCGAACCAATGGCCCTGATTGCGCCACGTGGCGGACGCGGCGGACGGCCTGATCTATGCAAGGAACCAACGGTTCAGATTAAAGAGCTAGATTGAACCGTGGCCGTCCGATCTAAGGTATTTTTTAATTTCTGAAAATCATTTTTTATTTTGAAAAAAGCGAGATCGCGACACGTGGCTAACTCTCCACCGTCGGATCAAATTTGTTTTATTCGGTTATAACCGAATGGCTGACGTGGGTGCCACGTGGGTGCCACGTCAGCGTTGACCTGGTCAACTCTCGTTGACCAGTCAACAGACTCACCGGGGAAGACGACCGGCGCCGGCACTGTCTCGTTGGCGCCTCGTCGGAAGGCCATATCTCGGCCTTCCGATATCCGATCGACGCGAAACCAACGGCATTCAACTCGCCGTGAGTTCCTCTACAACATATCAGAGCCTCGACAGAGCAGATCAACATTTCATCCACATGCTACCTCCGACCGAAGCGAAGCTCCGGCGACTACTCGCCCTAGCCATTTCCAACGTTACTTAGCTAAACAAACCGATCAGGAAGCATCACAGACGGTTGAGGAAACTTACCTGGCCATCGGGAAGGCTCGACAAAGCCTGGACCGAGTTGAGCAGTTCTCGGTGACTCAACCAAGGTTGAAGGTCGGCACGGCGTTTTATGCAACGACAAGGCAGCAAAAAGGTTGGAGAGTGATCAGTGATGCATAAGGAGTAATGCGAGAGCAACAAATCGTGAAACGAGCCGGTGGAACTCAAGATGCCATTGATGGCCGAGGAGAAGCTTGAAGGAGGATCTCACCTTTTTAAAGAGCGTCGACGAGTATGGTTAGGTCCGACGCATTCTTCAGGCTGAGACGAAGCTAATGGGAGTGGTGGCGTCGATTGTCGTCGTCTGGATCGTCGGGAATCCGAGCTTGAATTTCTCGGGTTCGAAGCTCCAATGGCCGCCGCGCGCTCTCTCTCTCTCTCTCTCTCTCTCTATCTCTCTCTCTCTCTCTCTCTCTCTCTCTCATCTCTCTTCGGCCCTGTTTCTCTCTCTCGTCCTCCCTCTCCACGAGCTCTCTGTCTCGTCCTCCCTCTCTCGCTCTCTCTCCGCGAGCTCTCTCTCCCTCTCTAGCTCTCTGTCCGCGAGCTCTCTGTACCTCTCTAGCTCTCTGTACGTTTTTGTCTTCGTCCTCCTCTCTTTCTCCGTGTTCTTGTTTCTGTTTGTGGTCAGTTATCGAACTCTCTTTAACCAACTCCCCCCTTTCAACAGACTTCAACTTCGCTCCTTTGATTCCTCGTCACCGATTTTGTTTTGGGAGTTCCCAGCTGAACGCACACACGCGTCGTCGGTTCCAGCCAGCTGAAGATCGTCGGACTCATGCGGACGAGTGATCTTTGGAAGGTCGTCGTTTTGGGCATGCCGATTTGAGGTCAATTTGGCCTCTCCTTCCCTCGGGCATACTCTGCATGCATGAAGAAGCCCCACAAAGCAGTCCTGTTTTGTTTGTTTAAGCTGAGCTGGTCAACCGGGTTGACTGGGTTGGGTCAACCCGACCCAGTTGACCCGGTTCTAATTTTTTTGTTCAAATTGGATGTCCATATGTTCAAATATCACAAAATTGACACCAAAATTAGACTCCATGGTACAGACTCCATCTAAAAATATGATTTTCGCGACCATAACACATATAGTCGTGTGAAAACCCCAAATGTTGAGTAGGATCCGAAATTGATTTTTGCCAAATTGATGTTCTTAATGGACGAATCGGCCCCAATTGAGCCCACCATTAGATTTAGGGGGTCCAAACCTAAAGGGAGGAAGCATTGGGGTTCTATGGGTGTCCCTCAGAAAATTTTAATTTCAGAATTGGTACTATAGGGACTAAAATGAAAAGATTTTTTTTTGCAATTAGGTCCCTAAATCCAAAATTGATCAAATCAGCGCACAATTGAACCAAATTGAAATGTCAGGCAATCAAGTTGAATGTCAAGACTCGGAAAATGCAAAAGATTTCAAATAAAAAGACTCATAACATATTTTTTTGACAAATTCAACCCTGTGCGTTACAAAGAAACACACAAAATTAAACTTGAATTTTGATCTTGATGAGGTCAAAATGATAAGAAAATTAAAAGAAAAATATTGACTATTTTCCTATATTTTTGTGACCTCAAATACTATTTTTGTGATTTTTCTAGTATTTCCCTATTTTCTAAAAATACTAAAAAATGCGAAAAATTATTTTTTGGTCAAAAATGGTTCCTTAGGCTTGGCCAAGGCCACCAAAGTTGATTTTGTAATTTTTGGACTTTTTATGAATTTTTTTTTATGATTTTTTCAAAATAAAACTGAAAAAGACTTGGTCAAAAATCAGGTGTCAACAACTGCCCCTCTTTGAGGGGAATCTCATGAGAGGTTTCACTCAAAGACAAGTGACACATGAGTCTAGACCGACTCAACTGGGGAAAAGAAAAACGAATCCTGACATTCAATCTTTCTTGTCTTGCTGGTAAACGCTCTGCTTGTCCTATCTTTGCTGACGTGAGAGAGAAAGTAGAGAGATGGAATAGAGATGCTTATCTGCTACTCACCTGCCTGATGCTCGTGCGGCATGCGCGGCGTATAGCGGATTCAAGTGGATACCTAGGGGCTTGTCTCTTGAGCGTCCTAGGGCGGTTAAACTCTAGCCTGTATGGTAGGCCAAACCAGAGTGGGATTCCTATGTTTGACAGGAACCTGTGAATGACGCACCCGTTCTTTAGGGATTGTCAGGGGTTTTGGTCCGTATGGTGGATCAAACCATGAATAGGACTCCTTTCTGCTTAGGAACCTATGTATGATGTACCCGTTCTGTAGGGATTGTCGAACATTTTGATCCGTCAGGGGGATCAGGCCGTGAATAGGACTCCTTTCTACTAGGAACCTATGGATGATGCACCAGTTCTATAGGGATTGTCGAACATTTTGATCCGTCAGGGGGATCAGGCCGTGAATAGGACTCCTTTCTGCTAGGAACCTATGGAGACGCACCTGTTCTGTAGGGATTGTCGAACATTTTGATCCGTCAGGGGGATCAGGCCATGAATAGGACTCCATTATGCTAGGAACCTATAGAGACGCACTCGTTCTGTAGGGATTGTCGAACATCTAAGCTGATCCTACACTCCGAGGAATCAACTAGGGCCTATACAAGTGAGATGTGCCTAACTTTTAGGCTTACCAAGTGAGCTATTCTGGGTCTAGGGATTACCTAGAACCTTACAGAAAGCTGGTTCTGAAAATTATCCTTTTGACATGTGAGGTGCCATTCTAGGATCTGGGGGACTCTAGGTATCCTGCAGAAAGCTCAAACCTACAAAAACATCGATAAGATTTTTCTGAGATTTAGGGGTTACCTGAAATCTCGCAGAAAGACGATTCTTAAGATTGTCCTTTCGACATTGGAGGTGACATTCTGGGATCTGGGGACTCCAAGCATCCTGCAGAAAGCTCAAACCTATAAAATTGAAATCTCACAGAGAGATGATTTTAAAGATTGTCCTTTTGACATTGGAGGTGATATTCTGGGTTCTGGGAACTCCATGCATCCTGCAAAAAACTCAAACCTATAAAACTGAAATCTCCCAGAGAGATGACTCCGAAGTTTGTCCTTTCGACATTGGAGGTGACATTCTAGGGTCTGGGAACTCCAGACATTCTGCAGAAAGCTTAAACCTATAAAACTGAAATCTCACGGAGAGATGATTCCGAAGTTTGTCCTTTCGACATGGGAGGTGATATTCTGGGATCTGAGGACTCCAGGCATCCTACAGAAAGCTCAAACCTACAAAAACTTTGATAAGATTTTTCTGGGATTTAGAGGTTACCTGAAATCTCGCAGAAAGACGATTCTGAATATTGTCCTTTCGACATGTTATGTGACATTCTGGGATCTGGGGACTCCAAGCATCCTGTAGAAAGCTCAAACCTATGAAAATTTTTATAACATTCTTCTAGGATTTAGGAGTTACCTGAAATCTCGCAGAAAGACGATTTTGAATATTGTCCTTTCGACATGTTAGGTGACATTCTGGGATCTGGGGACTCCAGGTATCCTGTAGAAAGCTCAAACCTACGAAAACTTTTATAACATTCTTTTGGGATTTATGGGTTACCTGAAATCTCGCAGAAAGACGATTTTGAATATTGTCCTTTCGACATGTTAGGTGACATTCTGGGATCTGGGGACTCCGGGTATCCTACAGAAAGCTCCAACCTACAAACAATTCATCAAAAGATATTTTTCTGGGATATGGGGTTACCAAGGATCCTTCAGAAAAGTAAGCTTGAAAGCTCTTCTTCACAGAGCAAAGCATCCTTCTAGAATCTGGGGCTAATATGAGTTCTGTAGAAGTTTAACCAAGAAAGATAGCATTCTGAGATCTGGGGTTACCGGGAATCTGTCAGAAGCTTAGTCATATAAAATTTTCTTCTCAGAGAAAGGTGTCATTCTGGGACTTGGGGTTGTCACGAGTCCTGCAGAAATTTAAATCAAGAGAGATAGCATTCTGGGATTTGGGGTTACTATGAATCCATCAGAAGCTTAGTCATACAAATTCTTCTTCATAGAGAAAGGTGTCCTTCTGGGACCTGGGGTTACCACAAGTCCTGTAGAAGTTTGAACCAAGAAAGATATATGTCTGGGATCTGGGGTTACCAAGAATCCGCCAGAAACTTAGTCATATAAACTCTTCTTCTCAGAGAGAGGTGTCCTTCTAGGACCTGGGGTTACCACAAGTCCTGTAGAAGTTTGAACTAAGATAGATAGCTGTCTGGGATTTGGGGTTACCAAGAACCCAGCAGAAGCTTTGACTAAGGAAGGTTATGTCCTTCTAAGATTTGGGGTCATCAAAGATCCAAGAAAGCTTGTGTTCTTTTGAGATCTGGGATCGCCAGGAATCCTACAGAAGCTTAAACAAGCATTACCAAGAAATATGCCCTTCTGGGATCTAAGGTTGCAAGAAATCCAGCAGAAGCTCAAACTTGAAAGTTATTCTTCATAAAAGAAGTAGTATTCTGAGGTCTAAGGATACCAGGGATCTTACAGAAGCTTGAACATGTAAACTCTTTCTTACCAACAGAGGTCGTGTTCTTCTAGGATTTGGGGTTACCAGAAATCCTGCAGAAGTTCAGACATGCAAATTGTTTCTTATCAAGAGAGCTACAAGCCATTCTGGGGGCTGAAGTCATCAAGAATCTTGCAGAAGCTCCAATCTGAAAATTTTCTCACCAATGGCACATCAATGGTCTTTAAGTGATATCTAATGTCAAACTGCCATCACTTTGTGACTTATATCGTAGTCATGAAAAATTTCAATAAATGCATTATGATGCTGGAGGTTATCCAAAATACCTTGCAATATACGGAAGTGATAAAAAATTTCCTTGTGGGGAAAGTTTGAATCAAACAATCTGAAATTACCAAAAGAGTTTGGTTAAAACGTTCATTGGAGTATTCTCATCAAAAAGGACTTCTCACCGTTTTTGAGATAATGGTCTTTTATCAAGAATGCACTCGAATATCCTATCAAACCTGTGCCTAGGGTTCAGGATCATTCGCAGTGAATACACCTCGATCGATCAGGAGAACTTTCAAGGGACCATAATGTTGGGCTTGGTTAACGATTTTCAAAGGGGGACTTGCAAGCAAGTCAAGGCTTTGAAGAGAAGTCTTCAACGTCTTCTCCAGGTTTACAAGTCAAGAAACCTACAAAATGAGAAAGAAATAATCTTGCTTGAACTTCTTCGAGCTAAGCTTAGACATTAAACCATATGTCAATCCAAGTGCCTTAATCAGAAAAGGCTTTTCAGGGTTGTAACGTAGGTAGGATTGGGGACCAAAAAAGGCTTGTTTTTGGCTCAGAATACGCGAAGGGTTTAACATTGGTGATCATTGCAGGTTTGCCGCCGATCTTGTCCCTTTCGGTTCAAAGAGCGTCTTCAGTCTTCGAAGTACATTGATAGTCTTTGGAGAGTATCGTCAGTCGTTTGAGGATACTCTTTGTGTTTGGAGAGCATTGCTGATCTTCGGAGAGCATCATCAGTCTTCGAGGCGCACATTTGTCTTTAGAGAACATCTCTCTCATGTTAAGACGTCATCAATATCTTGTCTATGCTTTTGTCATCTGAATGTGACATAATCTGGGAGTATCTTTCGCAGTCCAGTTCCCTTGAGATTTTCTTTTACAACCACATCTCACTAGTGACCTATACAAAGGTATCATGCCATATTTTGGCATTTACAAGATCAAACACATGATTCACAAGTGTACAAGCACTTGGATAGGCATTGGCCTTGCTTTTACCAGGCACTTTGCTTTTTCTTGACGCCCATAATTGAATTTTTCTCTCTTTTTTTCTTTTCCTCATTTTTTTGTTGAAATCCCATCCTTTCCCTTCTTTTGGGAACCAGGATTTTCAAATGAGTGTGCTAGATATACAACTTGAATCTCAGCACTCAAACATTAGTCCAGGAATTTTTACAAATCCTATCTTTCGAACTTATCCGTTCTTGAAGTGACGTCGCTTCCGTCTTGAAATATGCAACGATCACCAACGGGTTTATGAAACGAATGTATAGGCTCAACTGGGCTGTGCAAAGAGTAAAAGTGTATAGGATAGAGAAACGAATGCTTTTTGTCATCTTAAAGCACTTGAGTTACCAAAGAAGTTAAAATGACAAGCAACACACGAAGATTGATGCGAGTTTGAGCAAGAGAATTTCTAACCATTTACCTCATGATACTGCTGGACTTACCTCCAGTTGGCCCCAATGTGGGGTGGTTCTTGACAGGGGTAAAAAATGAAACCGTCGTTCAAGGAGTTATTAATCGTCACCAGTAGTGTTTATGATAGAGAAACGAATGCCTCCGTCGTTCCAATCCATGTAATCACTGCGAATAACCCCTACTTTCATAGGTCAAGGTCTCGCTATCCTTGCCACTCCACTCATCTCTCAAGTGTGTATAGGATCTCTCAAGTGTGCATAGGACGTGTTTGGATCAGACTTGCCTCTTGTCTAGGAAAACATCCTTTTGAACAATTTAAACAACTCTTGTTGGAAAAGTTCATTTCGCTTTCTCCAAAACCTACCCTCCCAGGGGATTTATGATGCACAATGCATATTTCAATCATGTTCAGATAACCTCCAAGTTTAAACATGAATGCCAATGACGTGACTATGAGAATTCTGCGTCTTTCTAGACATGAAAATTGAATGCATGCTAGATTCCAAGAAGTCTTCAAATTCTAGTAATAAGCTTTCTGGAAGTTTTAAAACCTAAGAGATTGGGAAATGAATACTTATCTGCCCAACGTGGCTAGGGATTTCTGGAAATATAAAAGGAATATGTCGGTGTATGCTCTTGAATTTCAGGAAATTAGAACGATACACCTTACCCTTGATCATGCACTCCAATGAAAGTGCATAGATAAAATCTGCATGATACTTAACAACACAGAATGGTTAAGTGTTTTCAAATTTCTTAAAATTCTCAGTCTTTGAAGAGAAAAGACATGCACCTGACCATCACAACATTAGGTCTCCTTGATCATCCATTCCAATCTGAATGCTGATGCGCAGATTACAGAAATTGGTCATTTTGACCTACGGTAATGATCTCTTTGTCTGATTGGGCAATGAACCCTGCTCGATGACTCCATTCATCCTTTTGGGTTTGTTCCATGCCTCTCTTCGAAGTTCTTTATTTAAGGAAAAATGAATTTGTATCAAAAGGTATTCTAAAGCATGTGGTGTAGAAGCGATACTTTTTACCCTCCACTCGATCTTATAGCCAAAGATCATTTCTTGAATACTTGACTTCCGAAGCTGGTATCTCCAAAGATCATTTCGCCTTGAATTTGAGTCGGCGAGTTCTTTCCTTTTGAGTCCTTTTGAGTGCCAATAATTTGCTTGTTGAAATTAGGACAAATTCATATTAGGAGAAAGATCATTGAGGATCAAATTAGAACGACACCAAGTTACCCTTCACTCAAGTTTGTATCTTGAGGTTTGACTCTGATGTGAACGATTCTTCTATCACGTTCATTGATCTTGCTGGGAATGAAATGCCACTTTTTCATTTGGTCGCGTAGATGATTCGCTTGCCCCGGTTAGGCATGACTTGTCATGGCTAGGTAATGCTTGCCCCAGTCAAATGGCTCTATTCATTTTTGCATTTTCATGCAATCCCCTATCCAATTTGGGATATCTGTTACTTGGATTTTCACTTTACTTTTGACCTTTGAGGTGTCATCCTTCCAATGCTTGAGAAAATCGTTTGCTTCAGGCATCTTGTCACTTGTGACCATCCTTATGATGTTATCCTCTTATTGGACCCATGATAATGTCATGTCGGCGTATTCTTGGCCAAATACCTTAGTACTTCTCATATCTTTTGATGATTTCCAATCCTATTTGAATAGGTCTTTGCACCTGTACATGAAGAAATGAGTATTCATCCATGTTTGACTTTATATAAATCACAAGGAACGTGATACTCCCTTTGAGGTATTGCATTTTCGTTGATCAAAGAAATAGTCTCTTTCGGTTGCTTTGCCCCAGTAGGGCATGTCTTGATGCTTGTCGTCTTTGGTCTTGATAACTTGCTCCAATATGCTATCTTGGTGGCATATGAGAATCTTGCCCCCAACTTGGTTCCTTGACAAGAAAAGAAGGGTTTGCCCCGATGAATTTCCTTTGTTGACTTTACTCATCTATCTTGACCACCAGAATCTTCGATTGTTTTCGTTTGTGTCTTGGTAGCTTGACAACTTTGAAATTTTTCACATAGCAACTTGACGACTCTCTTAATCACAGTCGCCCTCGATGTGTCAAATGTTTCCTCTTCACATTCTTCTTTTGGATCTTGGCATTTTCCTTTCATTTGGATTCTTTTGCCTTGACCTGTCAACATCTTTCAAGGAAGAATATGTATATAAATGATGTACGCATGATATGCATGATACAAGTGATCTAAGATGATTCGTGTTTGCAACGAAAAATGAATTCGCGTCTTTCACTCTATTCACAGAAAGCATCTCTTATCAAGTATGTCAATCTGTAAAGTTTGAATTCTTTCTTTTCGAATGCTCTTTTCAAAGAGACTTCTAATTGTTAAGAAACTTTTTCAAGTATTCTCGAGAATTTTGTTCACAAATTGAGCCATTATGACGCTCTTGAAATCATCTATCCTAAATGCATGTATGAGATAATATGAAAAATGGGTACTCCCTATTTTGTCATTTGAAGTCGTTGCTTCTTGGGTGTCTTGACTCTGTTCATCACCTGAGAGGAAAAAGATAGGGAATATTATTCCCACATCTGATGAAAACTTATTTAGGAACGATACGTCCTTTTCTATCCAGAGGGATGGCTCGGCATCGTTCTTCTTGGAAGCGTTGTTGCTATGGCGAAACGCTTTTTGTATTCAATGGATGGATTTCATTCCATTACGTTCCATGAGTGACAACCATCATTTCGGGGACTCGCCCCATGTATCACCATGATGAATCTGATGTCTTCGGCTTCGGCATGTTTTCTGGATAGGGAAATGATTTGCCCCCAGCAACTGAGTATTCCACCTTGAGTTAGCTGATTTAGCCATATGGAGCTCCATTGTATCACGCTAATGCATTCCCTGTTGGATGAGTCAATCACTTCCATGTCAGGTGATTTTGGCGTTTGACATCCTTCAATCTATTCTAACACCTGTCTTAAACTAACATTCTCTGTATATGAAAGAGAAATATCTCAGTCATTTGTATGGAATGAAATCAGGATAAGGGACAATTTACTCCCTTTTGTGACATCAGAGGATAAAACTTCATCGTAATTATCCGAAGGTCTCGGCACTTGATGTTCCACGATGTTCGACACTACTTGGGTTCTTTCTCATTCCCTTGAGTAGTTCGACTGAATCTTGTCACTGATCCTCTGATCTCTCCATTTCGATATACTGCTATGCGTTAAGTTTGGCATCTATCATCGGGTCAGGCGATAATTCAGGCCTTTCGTAAAAGACGTTTTCGCGTCCTCCAAGATTCCTGGTTGAACGGGGTCATCCATACCTCCCCATCCGTTTGGTATGATATCCTCCATTCTCTTATAGAAACTAGGACGAGCAGAATATTTCACTTTAAAGTTATATCCTCCAGAATCTTCACCAAGGTTGTCTATGATTTCTCCCATTTCTAGTGCGTTAACCATGAATCTGTGATCTACTAAACTTCGCCTCTTAGCTTCCAGTTCGTCCTCGTCGATTTCCTCCTTCGATTGGACGATCGGCCTGAGATCGCTTACCAGACTCTCGTGCGGAATACTCCACGCGCTTCCCTGCTCAGCTTTAATCACAAATTGGCTTCCTTCCAAGCTTAAAGAGACCTCGACTCCCTCGAATCTTTCATCGGTAACGTTCGATATTATCCCCAAGCTCATCATCTTAGCCATACACAATTTCTTCCTATTAGCAGAGATCTCCCCTTCTTTTGGGTATAGTGAAGCGATTGCCAGAAAGTTGGTCAGTTTTGGTATGTCCACCTTCAGCTTAAGGCGGTTCTCTTCCTCGTCAGTGAATATTGCCCTTACTACTTGGTGGTCAGGGAGCAGATTTTCTTGTACATTCGGAGCCATGTTATCAAACTTCAGAATCTGATTGTCGATCAAAGCTTGTACCTTCAACTTAAGGATATAGCAATTATCAACGTTGTGTCCCCTTTCGCCCATGTGGTAGACACATGTCTGGTTTTCATCAAAGCCAGGATATTTAATAGGATTTGCCTTAGGTGGTTCTTTTGCCACCAAGTGTTGTTCTAGCAGCATTGAGAGCAATTTGGATAAAGGCCTCGGGAGCTGAGAGAACTGCTTTTAGGGTTGCCTCCTTCTAGGCTCCTGCCCTTTTGGCGCTGACCATGACGATCCTTCCTTGGTCTGATTAGAACTGTTAAATACCTTGGGCTTATGGGGGTCTGGTATGAAAGCTATGTCGAGCTCAGCCTCTCTTTCCTTTTTCAGGGGATATTGTCTTCTGGTAGAAGCTTCATGCTGCCTCCTTTCTCTTAAGGCTCATTCAAGCCTTTCAGCCACCTTTATCAAGTGCGTAAAGGTTTGACATCCTGAGGTGTTCAATCTGTCGAAGTATTCGTAGGGGAGTGCTTTTAGAAACAAGTCAATCAGCTCCTCTTCTGGGATTGATAGCTTTACTTGGGTCGCCAAAGCTCGCCACCTCTGGGCGTATGTTCTGATCAACTCACCTCTTGCCTTTGAGGTTCGTAGAAGGTCATCTCTCGTCGGGGCTGTAGCCGTATTGAACTTGTATTGTCTAAGGAAGTCCTCTGCAAGATCTTCATACCCATCATAGTCTTCAACGTCCAATTCGATGAACCAAGCCAGAGCGGCGCCAGCCAGACTCTCTTGGAACGTGTTCATCAGTAGTGGAACATAATCTGAATATTGCGCCATCTTGCGCAGATAATATTTGAGGTGAGCACGGGGACAGCTTGTCCCATTATACTTTCTCACGAAATCTTGTTCCTTGTAGTTAGGAGGGGTCTCCACCTTGGCAAAGGGAGATATCTTGTCGAAATGGGCCAATTCATAACCCTGGCTGCTTAAACACTCCTCAATCTTGGCTATCCTCTTAGCATTTGCTTCAGTTTTCACGGTCTGCTTCCCCTTTTCATCCTTCTCAAGGTTGATGATAACAAGGGGTGTCTTTGTTGTGTCTGGACGTTCGGCATACGGACATCCTCCTCTATACGTTGGGCATCTTCTGCTGTCTCTTTACCAGCTATATCAGGCGCAGATGATGGACTTGTGTTGTTGTTCTGATTAGGGGCCACTGCCTGTATGGCGTGGGAGGCTTCTAACAGTTCCTTAATATCATCCATCATAGTTGCCATAGTGGTCATCTGTGTTTCCAGCATGCCCACTCGTGGGGTCAGCTCCTGTTGTTCCATTCTTGTCTTAAGCCGAGTGCGAAAGCAATGTGTTGGTAATTCCGTGATTAGAGTGTACCTGTTTAAAAGGAATTCCAATGAGTATTTCTTTTGTATAGGCAAAAGAAAGTACTTGATCCTTTTAATTGCATGTTTTCTATTGGCGAACGAAAAAAAAAGGACTACCTTGTGAGCCTTAGTCTCATGTGGGCAGTTCTTTTAATCGTTCTAAAAAAAAAATCATGAAATTAAAAGAAGTGTAATTTTTGACGATGGTTTTTATGCGCTTGTAAAACATGGCCGCACTCATGCATATGCGTTCCAAGTAATATTCAGTACAGGTGAGTAAGCATGGAAAGACATTATGATGTTTGCTTATTTTACACTTGACAGAATAGTCTATTCAAGTCTAGGACGCTTGAGGTCTAAGGTGTCCTCATCATCCCAACATGGATCCCTCTCTTCAGTCTGGGAGTCTTCATCTTCTGAATACGGCGGCGATCCCATATCTTCGGTACATACGGCTCTACTCCGGGCACGTAAGGTACGATGTACTCAGGTATATACGGCTCGACAAGACTGCGTCTGACCGCCTCAAAGTGCTGAGCGTATTCTGTGGTAGCCCTATGAACATTCTCCATGCGAGTCATGTTTTCTGGCCATTTTATATCTTCAGCTTGGGAGTTTTTTAAGGAGCGTATAATAAATTGCACCTTAGCTTCAAGCTGTTTCTTCTTTTCTCTTGTGAGGGTCTCTTTTGGCATGTCAAACGAGAAGATACCAGGTCGGGGTGGTGAAGGAATTTCCTGTAATGCCACAAATTGTCGGATAACCCTCTTTGGATAATATACGGTAGCGCCTGTGAATCCTAGCAAAGGGACTGGGTCTTCATCATTACATGCGAGCCTGACTTTGCCTAGTGTTGGCAATCTAAGCCGCCATTGCAGCTGTTCCGGTTTCAGAGTTCCAAGGAAGTTATTCCATTCCATGAAGTTGAACTTAGGAATACGTGTGTGGGTCCTGACAAAGGTTTTAAGAGGATGGGCATCAGAGCTAATCTCAGTGAAACCCATGCGGATATGGAACTATCTGATATGAGATGTGAACCACAGGTACAGAAGATCACTAGAGGCTTTAAAGATTCCCTTCTTGTTTTTCTTGAAGCGGTTTAGGGAAAGGAATATCTCAGCAAGGATAATGTTGGAGTAATCCCACCCACAACAAACTTGTCTGACTACTACGGCCATAATAGAGTCGAAGGTGACAGACGAGGTCGGGAATAGCACAAAGCTAAAGAAGGCCAAGACAAAGGCTCTACCAGATTTAGTCCCTTTAGCAGCAGGGAGGTTGGGGAATCGATCTAGAAGGAAGGATAGTGAAATTCGTCCAGAATTGCTTTTGGCGTCTGCTTTGACTTCTTTGAGGCTTGTGTCAAGGAATTCAGCTGGTTGACTCAAGGGCTCAAATCCTATGGGAGGTTGAACTAGTAAGTGAGTGAATTCAACTCCGATGGCGGCGCTGTATTCTTCGAGTGTAGGGGTAATTTTCAGCCCTCCTAAGCATAATGTAGCGGTGGTAGGATCCCAATAAAGCGCCATGGCTTGAATAAAGGCAGGTGGGCACTCAATCTTCAGCAGGTCCAATAGATACCCCAGTCGTGATTTGGCGTAATTCTGGCTGGCTTCGCCCATGCTATCCCACCATGATAGGAGCTCAGTCCGAGGAACTTTACACACTTGAATATCATCCTTTCCCATCAAGTCTAAAATATGCAAATGATTTTGAAAAGTCAATCGTCAAAAATTACTTTAAACATGTGACTATGCAAATGCCATGAAGTATGCATTGACCAACTTAATTACATAGTCCAATTGAAGAAATTGATATTAGAACCTTTTTCAGGTACTGAAGACCCGACTTGAAGTCTAATTTGAATTTTTGGAAAGTGAATTATGCAATTTAGTCAGGTTCACTCCAATGACTGAGGGAATTAACAACGTCACATTCCATTGGTCAATACATCAAATGGGAGAAGAGCGGAATGAATCCCTTATTACAACCATGACGCTTAACGAAAGAAAGGTAAAGAGAGACTCTTCAAACAAGAAAGCCATAAAAGGCCGATGGAATGTGAGGATCTAAACCACACCTTCCTAAAGGTCTATTCTCCTTCACAATGATAGTCAGCCGAGAATCCTTCCCCAGTCGAGTGTAAGGGGTCGTCTTCAATGCATTGGTCGAAGGGTCCTAGTTCCTCTGGCCATTCTCTAGTCCATGGTATCATGACTTCAGGAGTCTTCTCGCGTCTCGTTTTTTTGAGTATGATGCGCTTCGGTCTTGTCTTGAACGCATGGCGTCTCATTTTTCCCAAAAAAGTGATCATGGGCATGTCTTCATTAGCTTGATGTTCAGCCTTTCGACGGGCGTACGCGTCTCTAGCTAAGCGGTTGCGATGTTGCTTCTTCATCTCCAAGTAATTCTTGAACATCTCGTCCGCTTGTCGCTTGAATCTAAGGTTGTCGACATAATAGCGGGTTTGGAAATCTTCGGCGTATCCCAACTTGCGCCCAGTTAGTTCTCGGCCATGCACAAATCTGGTAAAGTGCAACCTCGTGTTCGGTCCATGGCGAGTGACTTTTCTCAGGCACTCGAAGGTTACCAATTCAGTTGAACTTTTAGGAAACAGCGACATCCTACCCCATTATTGTTATTATTTCAATTAGTCACTTGAGTGATTTCACGATGCAATGCATATGGATGTATATAATGCATGAGTCATACTATGAAACAGGGAATAATGAAGTACATCGAAAGTAAATGCCTTACCAATCACACTTGGGGAATGTGAAATGGGCGGTTTTAGGTATACCAACCATTCACAGACATGCGCATGAGACAAGAGGGTATACTCTAAAAAATTAGAAATAGGTGAGGAACCTATGGCTCAAGCTCCCACAATCCAAATGAGGCAGATTCCTCCCCAAGGGTACCCACCCAAGAGGGCTAGATATCGCCAATTTGGATTGTGAGCGGGAACGAACACGAAAGTCTCAAGTGCCATCAAACACGAGATCCTTTCGCATCATTTCCCTATCTAAGGTAACCTAGAGGTGGTTCGCAGTCGGGGTTTGACCGCCAGTGTGTGCGATGTGTCGTGATCATCACAATGCAAGTCATGCACAGTAGTTTGTATCAAACACCGCTTCAATATGTGCATAATATAAACATACATTCCCAACTCTAATTTGCAAGAAAAATGTCAACAATCACTCCACCCCTTATTTCTCCATTCTGCAAAAACATCTAACACAATGGTTAGAATACGTACTTCACCTTCGAGAGCATCTGCAGAAAATAAGGTCAGATAAACCAATCAACTTTTTAATCGGCTCAAGTCCTCTGGAATTCTTAACCAGAGATTCTGGTTTAGAATAGTCCCCAGCGGAGTCGCCAGTCTGTCGCGACCCTCTCGCGGGAGAGGGCTAATGGGCCGCCCGATGTTGCCTGATCGGACGCGGGCCTCTCCCAAGGTCCATTACCCAAATTGCAACGGCTGGATATACGTGGTCGACCTTCGGTGTGGTCTGATGACATGTGATATGTGTACATGCCAAGGAGTCGCCACCAATCATTTCATGGAGGGTACGATCGGAAACCCTATCGAATAGTTGGGAGCGATCTATTCAATTTTGCGGAAACTAGAGAAACGGGATCGAGGACTTTGTTACGTCAACTGTCAGAGTTGACGCCCTTTCGGCACCTACGTTGAATGATTTATCTGATCCTAGGATTTCATGCAGATGAGTGGGGTACGGATCCAAAATCTAGGAGTTCATGCAAACAATAATGGCTACCCTATCACTCATAGTCAGTAAAAGTAAGTGCGCAAATCAAGGATCCAATACATACGGATAAAACACATGAAAGCAGCATGGCATCCCTAATGAGGCCCTATTAGCCTAGAGAAGTATCAATCAAGGCTTAAGAGTGATTTTGATATGATTTGCCCATGAGGGGCAGAATCGTAATTTTGAGAAATTAGGGGACAACTTGCACTAAAAGGGAAAAATTATCATTTTAGATGGGATGTACAGTCAAAAGATGGTAGAAATGGTATTGGCGATCAAATCCGGCCATTTCCTATTTTTCGGGAATTTTCAGGAATTTTCTGGAATTTAAAAGTGATTTTACCTTCGGAGGGAGTAAAGTCGTCATTTTGGACAAAGATGAGATCTGAAAATCTCAAATATTAGGGTTGGTCACTCACCTGACCCAAACCCTAACTTTAAGCAATTTTTAAGACTCGATTGGAATAAGAAAAATGATTTTCCCATTGAGAGGCAAAATCGTCATTTTGAGAAAATGGACGAGACTCGAAAACCCAAGCCCAAGAATTGGTTGCCTAACTGACCCTAATTCTTGCCTTGGCATTATCGACTTTATCTCGCTTACACAACAGAGGCGACTTACCCCTAAAGGGTAATATCGTCAAGTTTCGGAAGAACGGATGATAAACCCCAAAAATAGGGTTGACCAGTTGTCTGTGGTCAATCCTCGATTTTTGGGGATTTCTGGAGTGTCTAGGATTTTCCCAAGATTTTCCTATATTTTTTTGGGATTTTCTAGAATTTTCTAGTATTTTTTTGGATTTTCTAAGATTTTTCTGATTTTTTTAATTATTTTATTTTATTTTTTAAAAGTTATTTTCTGATTTTTTATTTAAAAAATATTATTCGGATCGGGTCGGGTGACCCGGCCCAAGATCCGTGGGCGGGTGGCCCGACCCACTCGGGATCGACCCGCACCGAAACGGCACCGTTTCAATCTCTCATACTGGAATTTTCAAATTCCCACCCAAATCGAACCAGTGGCCTTGATTGCGCCACGTGGCGGACGCGCGGATGGCCTGATCTATGCAAGGAACCAACGGTTCAGATTAAAGAGCTAGATTGAACCGTGGCCGTCCGAACTAAGGTATTTTTTAATTTCTGAAATTTTTTTTTTATTTTGAAAAAAGTGAGATCGCGATACGTGGCTAACTCTCCACCGTCAAATCAAATTTGTTTTATTCGGTTATAACCGAACGGCTGACGTGGCTGCCACGTAGGCGCCATGTCAGCGCCACGTAGGCGTTGACCTGGTCAACTCTCGTTGACCAGTCAATAGACTCGCCGGGGAAGACGACCGGCGCCGGCACTGTCTCGTCGGCGCCTCGTCGGAAGGCCATATCTCGACCTTTCGATATCCGATCGACGCGAAACCAACGGCATTCAACTCGCCGTGACTTCCTCTACAACATATCAGAGCCTCGACACAGCAGAATAACATTTCATCCACATGCTACCTCCGACCGAAGCCAAGCTTCGGCGACTACTCGCCCTAGCCATTTCCAACGTTACTTAGCTAAACAAACCGATTAGGAAGCATCACAGAGGGTTGAGGAGACTTACCTGCCATCGGGAAGGCTCGACAATGTCGCGACCCGTCCGAAACGGACGCACTAATGGATTACCGATCGTGGGCCTTCCCTAGCATTGGAGTGCGGATCATGGGCTTTGGATCGGCGCGGGCCCTCCCATGCCCATACCAAATCGCGGTGGGAGTATTTTTTGAGAGATTCGACGATAAGAGTCAATCGCTTTCGACCTTAGTGTGGTCGTGGTGGCATGTGCAACTTGTGCATGCATTTGGAGTCCCCACATGTCTTTCTTGGAGGGTAGACCGGAAGCCTTACTGACCGATTGGGAGAGATCGATCAATTCTGCGGAACCAGAGATTTTGGGTTCGGGGACTTGGTTACGTCGGTGTCATTACCAACGCCCTTTCGGTACCTAACATGAGTGATTTTCCTAATTAAGATTTCATGCAGGCGCAATTTTGGGTGAGGTAGGTTTGATTCAGGGTTTCATGCAGATTGGAAGACTAGTCCTATCAATTACAATCAATTTTAATGAAAGCGCAATCAAGTGCATAAATAAACCACGTCGATGCACATCAATTCAAATCAATGGCTTCCTAGTATAGCCATAAGGGCTTAGGGAAGGTGTGATTTCGGACAAGGGGGTAAAATAGGAAAATTTGGAGGCGATTAGCCCGAAGGGCAAAATCATCAATTTTTGGAAGATTTGGATACCGAATTACCCAAAATATTCCATGGCCAGTTGATTGTGGCCATTTCCCAATTTTGAGAATTTTTTGGAATTTCTTGATTTTTCTTCAATTTTTGGAAGACGATTCGCCCAAATGGCGAAATCGTCAATTTTAAGAAGGGTCGGGGCTCAAAACACCCGGAGTGAGTCTTGGCCAGTTGATTGTGGCCATTTCCTTTTTTTAGGATTTTTCGGGATTTGTTTAGAATTTTTTTGGAAGACGGTTTGCTGGAAGGGCAAAACCGTCATTTCTGGAAAGACCGGGGGTCAAATGACCCGAAACAGGTCGTGGCCTGTTGAATGTGGCCATTTCCTATTTTTTGGAATTTGTTAGAATTTTTCTGAATTTTTCGAAATTGTTTTGAATTTTTTTATGATTTTTCATTTTTTATTGAATTTTTCTTAATTTTTTATTATTTTCTGATTTTTTTAATTATTTAAAAATATTTTCTGGGCCGGGTCAGACCCGGCCTGCGCCCCGCGGGCGCCCGGCCTAACCTGACGCTGTTTTATTTTTTAAGGATTTTTCTATTTTTTAAACATTTTTTTTTATCATTTTCTTTATATATTTTTTATTATTTCCGAAAACCCCCGATCGGACGGATCAGATTGTGCCACGCGGCCTCCTCTGGTGCGTCCGATCTTGGACTAGATCGGACGATCCTCAAAGTGCCACTTGGCACAGTATCATCCGTTGGATCAAAATTGTTTTTATTATTTTCGAAAATCATTTATTAATTCTGAAAAATATTTTATTGTTTTCCAAAAATCCCAGATCGCGACACGTGGCAACACCATGGCCATCCGATTTGGGCGTTTATTTTAAATAAACCGGTTCCCACCACGCTGACGTGGCTGCCTACGTGGCACGACACAACAGTATTTCACCGTTGACCGACACTGGTTCCGCCGAAGAAGACGACCGGCGCCGGCGAATCGCGCCGGCGCCTAGCCGGAGCTTCGGTTCCAACGTAAAAACGTCGGTTCCGAAGCGCGATTTTGAGCCTAAACGACTCCCCACCAATCCCACATCAACATAGATAAAGAACATGGTGAAAAAAGCGCCGGAAAATGGCCGGGGAGACAAACACAGATCCGGCGCCGGCGACGATTTGCTGAATTTTTTTTATTTTTTTATTTTTTATCTAAGCTCAATTACAAACATTCAGAGTGCATCCCAGGGAGGTTTAGAAGCTTACCTGAGGTCGCCTAAGGTTCGGCGACCGCATGAAGTCCCCGTCGAGCTCTCGGTATGGACCAATGGCCGGCGAAGTTCCGGGCCGGGCTTCCGCAGCGGTTTTATGCAAAATAAGGGCCACACGAGGCTTAGAACAAGTTCTAATGAAGCTTAAAGGCGATTTTCGCACAAATAGAGCTCGGGGATGGCTCGGCCGAGAGCCACAATATCGAAAACTCATTCAGGCATTTCGTCGAACATGTTATGTGCATGCGAGAAACGAAGGTCGGGAGGGGATATCGACCTGTTCGCGGGTTGTAGACGGCAACCGAAGCTCCAGCGGCAACTGGTGTGACGTCCTGAAGCTCGAGGATGGTCCTCTTTGGCCCACCTCTCGCTCGAACTTCTTTTCTCTCCCTCGGCCAAGCTCCCTGTTAACACCGAGATTCCCGTTCTTTTTCCCGTGGCCGACCGGCCTTTTATTCGGTGGCCGCCGCCCCCACTTCCGCTCATGGATCACTTGCCATTGTCCCCCACCTTCGGCCGCTCTTTTCGTTAAAAAAATCAACCTCCATGATCCCTTGTTTCCCTCTGCCGTTCGGTGCGCGTGGGTCTGCAACTTAGTTGCAGACCTGGTCGGACCGGGTCGGGTTGGGTCTGACCCGACCGGCCCGGTTCGACCAATTCGCTAAATTGGGCCTCAAATCGACCCATTTTCATGAAATTGATGCCAAAATCGAACTCCTTGACGTGTTTTCTATTAAATATGGGTATTTTCGTGAATCAATTGATTGGAATTTAGTGAAAACCCCAAATTGTCCCTACGATCCGAAAATGAGCTTCGCTCAATTGAAGGTCCAAACGACCGAATTAGTCAAAACTGAGGCCACCAATGGATTCAGCATGATGAAAAATATAGGGTAAAGGTGTTTAATTTGAATGGTTATGCCCGTGTGAAATTTAATTTCAAGATTCGTGAAACCGGGGACTAAATTGAAAGAAAATTGTGCAATTAAGCCATTTTAGTTAAAATTGATCAAATTGGCGAGCAAATTGACCCAATGACACTTCAAGACTTTAGAATCCAACGTCATAGCTTATAAAAAGTGAGAATTGAAAATTAAAAAACTCGAAAGTGAATTTTTATGCTCGGTTCGGGTTTATGTTTGTTAAGGAACATAGTGACCCGAGCTGAAGTTTCACGATTTAAAGTGACAAGCTTGAAGAGGGACTTAAAAAAAATTACTGAATATTTTTTTGTATTTTTCTGACCACGAATGGTGTTTTTCTGATTTTTTGGGTATTTTTATAATTAATTAAATTCGAAAAAATATTAAAAATACAAAGATATTTTTTGTTCAAAATTTGTTCCTAAGGCTAGTCCAAGGCTTCCAAAGTTGATTTTGTAATTTTTTGACTTTTTTGTTATTTTTAATTAATTTTAGAAATAAAACTAAAATAAAAGATGGCCAAAAATCAGGTGTCAACAGCTGCCCCTCTTTGAGAGTGAGCTGGTCAGAGATTGCTTTCAAAGAAAAAATGATACCTGAATCTTAACCGACTCGACTGGGGGAAAGTAATGCTATGACATCGGAACCTTAAGTCTTTTGATGAATGCTCAGATTAAATCCTCGATCTGCTCTTGCAATTTGAATTTGGGCCTGAGTGAGAGAAGCTTACCTGAAGCTCACCTGTCGGATGCTGCCGGTGGCGACAACTTTCAAGAAGATACCTAGGACTCGTCATTCAGAATATCCTAGGGAGATTAAGCTCTGACCTGTATGGTAGGTCATACCATTATGAGATTTCTAACTGGTAGGAATCTAAGGAAGGCGCATCCCACGCTTTAGGATTTGCCAGGGATTTTGATCCGTATGATGGATCGGACCTCTGTGTTGACCCTTCAGGCGGTATCTACCATGAGTTGACCCTTCAGGCGGTTTCTACCTTGTGTTGACCTTTCAGGCGGTATCTACCTTGAGTTGATCCTTGAGGCGGTTTCTACCTTGAGTTGACCCTTTAGGCGGTTTCTACCTTGAGTTGACCCTTCAGGCGGTTTCTACCTTGAGTTGACCCTTCAGGCGGTTTCAACCTTGAGTTGACCCTTCAGGCGGTTTCTACCTTGGTTGACCTTTCAAGTGGTTTCTACCATGAGTTGACCCTGCAGGCGGTTTCTACCTTGAGTTGACCCTTCAGGCGGTTTCTACCTTGAGTTGACCCTTCAGACGGTTTCTACCTTGGTTGACCTTTCAGGCGGTTTTTACCATGAGTTGACCCTTCAGGCGGTTTCTACCTTGAGTTGACCCTTCAGGCGGTTTCTACCTTGGTTGACCCTTCAGGCGATTTCTACCATGAGTTGACCCTTCAGGCGGTTTCTACCTTGAGTTGACCCTTTAGGCGGTTTCTACCTTGGTTTTGCTTTGAAAAGGGGTCTCATGACGAGGGTTCTCCACGTCCGATGAGACTGCCTGATTTTGTAAAAGGGGTCCCGAGACGAGGGTTCTCCACGTCTGATGGGACTGCTTAATCTTTTGAAAAGGGTTCCCAAGACGGAGGTTTTCCACGTCCGATGGGATTGCCTGTTTTTTTAAAAGGGTTCCTGGGACGATGGTTCTCTACGTCTGATAGGACTGCTTGTTTTTTTTTAAAGGGTTCCCAAGACGGAGGTTTTCCACGTCCGATGGGATTGCTTGATTTTTTTGAAAAGGGTTCCCAGGACGAGGGTTCTCCACGCCTGATAGGACTGCTTGATTTTTGAAAAGGGGTCCCGGGACGAGGGTTCTCCACGTCTGCTGGTACTGTTTGATTTTTGAAAAGGGTCACGGGACGAGGGTTCTCCACGCCTGATAGGACTGTTTGATTTTTTTGATTTTTTTTAAAGAGGGTTCCCAAGGCGGAGGTTTTCCACGTTCGATGGGATTGCTTGATTTTCTGAAAAGGGGTCCCGAGACGAGGGTTCTCCACGCCTGATGGGACTATTTGATTTTTTTTAAGAGGGTTCCCAAGGCGGAGGTTTTCCACGTCCGATGGGATTGCTTGATTTTCTGAAAAGGGGTCCCGAGACGAGGGTTCTCCACGCCTGATGGGACTGTTTGATTTTTTTTTTAAGGAGGGTTCCCAAGACGGAGGTTTTCCACGTCCGATGGGATTGCTTGATTTTTGAAAAAAAAATGGTTCCCAGGACGAGGGTTCTCCACCTCCAATGGGATTGCCTGGTTTTTGAAAAGAGTTTTCCCATGACGGAGGTTTTCCACGTCCGATGGGATTGCTTGATTTTTTTTTAAAAGGGTTCCCAAGACGGAGGTTTTCCACGTCCGATGGGATTTCTTGATTTTTGAAAAGGGGTCCCGAGACGAGGATTGTCCACGTCAAGCTAGGACTGCTTGATTTTTTGAAAAGGGTTTTCATGACGATGGTTTTCCACGTCTTGATCTTGAAAATATTTCCCATGACTAGGGTTCTCCTTGTCAGATGGGATTTTTCTGATTTTGAGAAGACTTTTTCAGTACCCCCTTTTTTGAAAAAGATTCTCATGGCGTGGGTTCTCCACGTCAGAGGGGATTTTTATTTTATTTTATTTTTGTTTTCTTTTGAAAAGGGTTCTTCCTTCCTCCTTTTTGAAGAAGATTCCCAGAATTGAGCGGGAATTCAGTTTTGACGCAGTGAAATATTCCATTTTGGCAAAATTTCACTTAGGTATGCCGAGGATGCGGGAGGTGACTTTCTGGGAGCTGGGTTCTCCAGGTATCCTGTAGAAAGTTTAAACCTGCAAATTCTCCACAAAGGGTATTAGTTTGGGACCCGAGTTTTTCAGGGATCCTGTAAAAATATCAAATGAATGTATTCCCTTCCATGGAGCATATGTTTTTTTGGGATTTGGGGTCTCCAAAGATCCTGCAGAGATATCAAATGTAAGTACTCCCTTTCACGGGGCATAGGTTCTTTTGGGATTTGGGGTTTCTAAAGATCCTGCAAAAGTTAAAACATGAAATATTTTTCTTCACCAAGAAAATGTTAATAATCTTTGGGAAGACAACAATTGTCCAATTGACAAAATTTTATGACTTAAGTTTTAGTCATGAAATGTGCATTTTGATGTTGGAGGTTATCCAAAACATTCTTGCAACATACAGATGTGATCACAAATTCCTTGCGCGGCAAATCTGGATCAAACAATTTGAAATTTCCAAAAAGAGTTTGTTCAAAACATCTATTGGAGAATTTCTCATCCAAGAGGGTTCCTCACCGCTCTGTGATAATGGTCTTTTGTAAGGAATGCGCTCAACTTCCTACTAACCTGTGCCTAGGTTTTAGGATCATTCGTAGCGCGTACATTTCGATCGGTCAGGAGGTCTTCCACGGGACCGTAATGTTAGGCTTGGACATGGGTTTCCAAGGGGGACCCGCTTTGGAGTCGAGGCCATTGAATGAATGTTCTCACCATCTGCTCAGGGTTTACAAGTCAAGAACCCTGCAAAATGAGAAAGAAATAGTCCTGCTCGTACTTCTTCGAGCTAAGCTATACGTTAACCCAAGTGTCTTAGTCAGAGAAGACTATTTCAGGGTCATGACGTTGGTAGGATTGGTGATCGAAAAAGGCTTATTTTTGGCCCAGAATTCATGAAGGGTTTAACATTGGTGATCATTGCTGATTTGGCACCTGTCCTTTCCTTTATGCACCTTTAGTCTTTGAGGGGTGTAATCGATTTTTGAGGTGTGCACCAGCTCTTCAGAGAGCGTCTCTTGTTGCATTCAGAGACCGATAATTCTCTCTATATCTTTGCTCCGCGCTTGACGCCATTTGGGGAGCAGCCCTTTTGATCCTAGTCCTTTAGGGATTTTCTCTTTTCCTGACCAAGCTTCACTGGGGATCAATCAAATAGCTTACATGAGCATCGGCCTTACTTTTACCCAGCCCTTTGCTTTTTCTTGATGCTGGGGGTTTTTCATTCATTTTTTTATCATTCGTTTTTGAAATCCCGCTTTTTCTCATCTTTAGGGGATCATGTTAGACCTATAACCGGAAGTCTAAACACGCTTTAAACATCAGTCCAGGAATTTCTTCGCAATCCTTGAGTCTTGAATTTCTCCATTTCTGAAGTGGTGCTGCATCCGTCTTGGAATGTGCAATGATCACCAACGGGTTCATGAAATGAATTTTCAAGCTCAACTTGGCTGTACAAAGGGTAAACGTGTGTGGGATAGAGAAATGAATGCTTCCCGTCATCCTATGGCACTTGGATTACCATATAAACAACACACAAAGATTGATGTTAGTCCGAGCAAGAAAACGTCTAACCATTTTCTCCTGATGCTGCTGGACTTACTTCCTTTTTGCCCCGGTGTGGGGTGGTTCTTGACAGAGTTAAGGGTGAAATCTGCCGTTCAAAGGGGTTATCAACGGTCACCTGTAGTGTTTGGGGATATGAAACGAATGCCTCCGTCGTCCCAACCCATGTAATCGCCGCAAATGATCCCTACCTCCGTAGGTCGAGATTTTGCTACCTGATCTGCTCCACTTCTCTCTCAAGTGTGTATAGGACGTGTTTGGATTAGGCTTTGCCTCCCGTCTTTTGAGAAAACGTCCTTTTGAATGGTTTGAACAAGTTTTGCTTGGAAAAAATCTCTTTCATTTTCTCCAAAAATCTCCCTGCAAGGGGATTTTATGATGCACCATGCATGTTCTTATGCATGTTCAGACAACCTCCTGTTTTAAAACATGAATATCAATGAAATTAGAATTCTATGTCTTTTCTAGACATCAGATTCTAAAAACTTTTCTTTTTCTCTCTATTTTTTATTTAACATCTTCAATGGATTGTGGAAATAGATACTTACCTATCCACCATGGCTGGAGATCCCTGAAAATGTAAAAGAAACATGTCATTGTATGTTCATGAATTTCGCAAGAATCGGAACGATACATCTTACCCTTGGTCATATACTCCAACGGGTAATACATGGGATGTAAAAATCTGTTTCGCCTTGTCGGCGAGCCCCTGTCAAGGACAGGAATCAGGTGTCAGTTTGCATTCCAAAATTCAAGACAAATTGGAACGATACCGCCTTGTTCTTGCTTTGCGTTTCCATTTGAACATAAACGTGCGGCTTGCAGAAGTTGGCCATCTATCTTGTGGCCATGATCCCTCTATTTGGTTGGCGATGAATCCTTCTCAAGGATTTGCCCTAGAGGAGATCCATTTGTGCTTTTGGACGCATTCCAGCGCCACTCTTCAGAGTTTCTTTTATTCAAGGAAAAAGGAAGTTTTTATCAAAATGCATGTCAAAGCATGAAGTGTGGAAGCGATACTTTTTACCCTCCACTCGGTCTTATAATCAAAGACCTTTTCTTGGAGTCCTGACTTCCAAGGTCGATAATTCTATTCGCCTCCTTGTTGGCGAGTTCTTTTCTTTTGTGGCTTTCGGCGCCAACGACTTCCTGTTAAATGAGGAAAAAAACTCATGTTAGGCATGTGATCTCCGAAGTCCAAATCGGAACGATACAAAGTTACCGTCCACCCAGGTTCGTATCCTGGGGTTTACTTCTGATGTGGACGACTCTGTCATTGCGTTCATGGACTTTGCCAGAGAAGAAACATCCTTCTTTGTCCGGCGCACGAATGATTCACTTGTCTCGGTTAGGCGTGATTTATTATAGCTAGGTGACGCCTGCCCCAGCTAAATTCGTTCTTGTATTTTGTTGCAATTCCCATCCTCTTTGGGGATGTCTTCTCTCTTGGGATCCATGGTGACGTCTTACTGACGTATCTCTCTTTCGTCGATTGTTGACGCGCCACATTTGGTGGGGGTCATTTCAGTATCGTATACTGATGTGAACGATGAATGTTGCTTCCTCTCGTCTGCATTTGTGGGTGTTGTTCGTGAGATGATTCTCGATCTCATCAACTACTGTTTTGCCACAGTTGAGCGACGTTCATCCTGGCAACATGCCTTAGTACTTTCCGTGTTTGTTGGCAATTTTCAATCCAATTTGAAAACGTCCATGCACCTGCACATGAAAAGACAGAGGTAGGTCTTCATCTGACTTCATTTGAAATTTTAGGAAGGAGATACTCCCTTCGAGGTTTTGTTCTTCCAACATTTGAAGGAACGGTGTTCTTCAAGTATTTTGCCCCAGTAAGGCTTGTCTTGATGTTTGTCATCTCTAGGTTTGATAACCCTGGTCTGGTGCGCTTTCATGGGAGATCGTGAGAGTTTGCCCCCAGCTTGGCTTCTCGAAGAAAATGCGGGAACTTGCCTCCATGGATTTTTGCCGATTCTGGTTGTCTATCTCAATTGCCAGAGTCTTCGATTATTTTCTTCTGTCTTTAGACAACTTGACATTCTTGGGATTTGTCATATGGCGGTTCGGTGATTCTCCCGAGTACAATCGCCATTTGAGGTATTTGATGTTTCCCTGTTGAAGAGAAGAAACCTCATGAGTAAAGGGCATGTATAATTGACTATTGGAATCGATACAATTTACCCTTGAAATTTGTCCTGCGGGAGCTGGCATTTCTCCCTTTGGGTTCTTCGTATACAGGATATGTGCATGATATATGCATGATTCATGTTATCAATGCTAGCAACGAAAAATAAATTCGCGCTTTCCACTCTATTCCGAGAAAGCATTTTTATCCGGCATGTCAATCTGCAAAACTTGAATTTTTCTTTTCAATTGTTCTTTTCACAGAGATTTCTAAGGGATGAGAAATTTCTTCCGATTCTCTCAAAGGTTTTGTTCACAAATTTAGCCATAAGAATGCTCTTGAAAATATTTAGCTAGAGTGCATGCCTGAGATGCGATGAAAATGGGGTACTCCCTATTTTGTCATTTGAAGGCATTGCTTCCTGAGTTCTTTGCTTCTGTTTCCAACCTGAAAAGAGAAAGGAAGAAAACATTATTCCCACGTCTAGAGGACTATCACTTTGGAACGATACGTCCTTTTACCCGAATGGATGGCTCTGCATTGTTCTTCTTCTAATTTAGAAGGGCATAATGCGTTTTGTCTTTGATGGATTTACTCCACTTCATCATGCTTCATGGGTGATAACCATTGATTAGGGAACTCTCCATGCGTATCACCATGGCGAATCCAACATCTCCGGCGTCCGGTACCTTTTCCGGGTAGATGAGTGATTTGCCCCCTAGCAACGGATGCTTTGCCTAGGGCTGGCTGATTCAGTCATAGGCAGCTTGATCATGCTGCGTTGATGTATTCATGCTTAGTTGGAGTTGGTCCACTCCCTGTCAGGTGATTTTGGCACTTCGCGCCCTTCAAATTTCTCTGACATCTGGTATCTACTTTGCATTTTTCTTTTTTGACACCAAATGATATAGCTCTATGATCCTCTAGAGATCTCAGCATTTTGATGTTCCACAATGGTCGCCACTTCTTGGTTTTGCCACGCTCCTTGCGAAGATAGCGTGATCCTGTGTCATTTTTGCTTGATCGATGCAATTCAATTTGTGGTTGAGTACTTCAATAGGCTGAAGTGTTATTTCACAGACAACGGCTTCCTTCATCGTGCCATGTCGCCTTCACCTTACGCTTTAACAATCTTTTATTCCACCTGCGTGATGAATGGAATGAATGAGTCGATTGCTGCCTAAGGAGCTTTAATTGAAACGACTACGGATTTACTATCCCAGCTCTAGTCACTTCGGGCATCCAAGACGAAGGGAATTCTTCAGTGGTTCCATTCATTTTTATCATCACCAGCAAAAATGGGAAACCATATCAACTTATGAACAAATCAGTTCGATATGGGACGGACACACCCTTTTCGGCTTAGGGAGAGTTGCTCCTTCTTCAAACTGTCTGTTTAGGCTTCAACTCAATTTGATCCATCTTGTCTTTACCGACCCAATGGGTGATGTCCGATGAAGGTACACTCCTTTTCATCTTGTAGGGAAGGCAAGCCTCCCTTTGTTGGTCTTCAACCATCTTATCCATCATCTTGCATGTGGTCAGATGAGGGCATTTTCGGCAAATGTCTGCGATGTAAAACATGTCCCTCGTGTCTATCCGTAAATGGATTTTGCTTCTCTACCTGTTTTTCACCTGAGAGGAAGAGATATGAAACATTATGCCGGTATCTGATTGAAAATCAATTAGGAACGACACGTTTTTACACTTGATCCGGTTGCCCCGGTCAGGTGGCGTTTTCCCTAGTTGAGTGGGATTTGCCCCAGTTGACTGCTTTGATCCACTTCACAATTTTTGTAATTCTCTTTCAATTTGGGGATATCTGCTGTTTGGAGTTTCTCGTCTCCTTTTTATCTTGGTGGGGTTTTGCCCCAACATGCTGTCTTAGCGAGAAGTCGACTCATTTGTCTGTCTTCAAATATCCATCCCAGTGGCTCGAGTTGTCGACCTGTTTCAATCTTCTTGAAGCACCACTCCTGAGGATCAATAAAACATAATCATCAAATTTTCAAATTTAAAGAGATTAGATTACAACTAATTCTCTTCCGCATGTGGCTCATTTGATTGCATGCCGTTCCACGTCTTGAAAGATGGCAATAAGAAATACGCCCTCATCAGTTGACTATTTTTCCTGAGGGATCCTTGGTCCGCCCTCATCAGTTGACTCTCCAAGGTGGTCAAGTGCTTTTCTATGCCATCCTGGTTCATTTTAACTTGCGACTGATTCTTCACACAAGTCTTTGGATTTTGATTCTGGAAATTACCTGTTCGAATGACAGGACTATGTTAGAAAAGGAAGTAAAGCATAAATCCTTTCAATTTTATGCTTTCTTGCGAATAACGAAGATAATGACTTTTACACAAGCCATAGCCTCATGTAAAAAGTTCTTATCGATGTTTTTCAAGAGAAAACATAAAACTAAAAGGAGCGTAATCCATGGTTATTACTCTTGGCAAATTCCCAGAAAAATCTGCGGAATGTCCAAAAGACAACAATGCAATTCTAATGTGTCCTAAATTCGATGAGAGATAGGACATCCAAATTGGAATTATTTACTATAGGTAATTTGGAAATCAAGTCTCCTTTCGAATTTAGCAAACATTGACGACTTTAGTTAATTACCAAGGATTACCAATGATGCATGCTATAGACCGGTTCAATTCCATGTCCGGTGCATCATGAAATGAAGGTTAGATTCTCGTACTTGGGTTAAACATGCCAAGTGTGAGTTCTAACGAAAATTTCATCTGGGTAAGACACGCAATTGAACCGGAAAATCCGAATGGTTGAGAGAAATTCCAGTGTCGCGTTCCAATGTCAAGACACTTAGACAAGAATTAGAAATCGAGGCGTAGAAGATAAATGGGAGATCCACAGACAGGTGCTCCTTACAGACTTGATGATCCTGATAAAAAGAAAGGGACGATTGGAACGTGGCCCTTAAGAACCTAAAGAGATGCCTCAAGTTGGGCCTTCGAGGGACGACGCTTGGTGTCTTCGGTCCGGCTATTTTGGGTCTTCGTTTTCATCAGATGCCGTTTTGATATTGTCTGGTAGGTGTCCCTCAACTTCCGGTATGGTTACTGGATCATTCCTTGGACAACTCGAAAAGGTTAAACTCCGTTGAATATCTTGACAATCCGATGGCGGATGACGCGTCGCTCATACTTGAATACGTCCGGGATGTGGGACCGACTTGGAGAGACAATCTCTTCTATCCATACTCTAAAATGGAATTGGATTCAACCATCGGACTTGATGAATGCAACATGTTGTACAAAATAAAAGGCTGTAAGTGAATTTAAATAGAAATGGCAAGACCTTACCATAAGTGGCGCTTAATGACTTTTTGGTTTTTAGGTATGCCAACTATCCACAATACATGCGCATGAGACAAGTGAGGCTTGACTCTAAAAATCAAAATATTGGGCTTGATACCTAAGGCCAAGGTTCCCATCTCGAGTTCTAGAAAGAGCAGATTCCATTGCACAACTATCGTTGCATTGGGGCTCGATTCATAGTTCAAAATGAGCGGAATTAAAAATGGATTACCCCGTGTTTTTCCTCACGGAGATTTCATTTTCAATTCTTTCTATTGTTTTCCTATAGGGGCTCCCGGGGTTTTAGGCGCGGTTGTGTGTGTCTTCGGTGTCGTGCTGAAGCGATAAACATGCATCTTATTTAACAATCACCGCTTCAATATAAAACATCAACACAAACATACATTCCTACGCCCAACCTGCGTAAAACAATGTTAATCACAGACTACCACCCCTTATCGCTCCAATCTGCAAAAACATATACCACCTATCATGAGCGGACTTACCTCACCTTCGGGAGGGCCTGCAGAGTCAGAAAAAAATCAATCAAAGTTTTAATTACGGCCTAAGTCCACTTGAGGTCTAGAAGCGAAGGTTCTAGAACAAAGTCCCCAGCGGAGTCGCTAGTTGTCGCGACCCGTCCGAAACGGATGCACTAATGGATTACCGATCGTGGGCCTTCCCCAGCACTAAAGTGCGGATCGCGGGCTTTGGATCGGGGCAGGCCCTCCCATGCCCATACCAAATCGCGGCGGGAGTATTTTTTGAGGGATTCGACGATAAGAGTCAATCGCTTTCGACTTAGTGTGGTTGTGGTGGCATGTGCAACTTGTACATGCATTTGGTGTCGCCACCGATTTTTCTTGGAAGATAGACCGGAAACCTTACTGACCGATTGGGAGAGATTGATCAGTTCTGCGGAACCAGAGATTTTGGGTTCGGGGACTTGGTTACGTCGGTGTCATTACCAACGCCCTTTCGGTACCTAACGTGAGTGATTTTCCTAATTAAGATTTCGTGCAAGCGCAATTTTGGGTGAGGTAGGTTTGATTCGGGGTTTCATGCAGATTGGAAGACTAGTCCTATCAATCACAATCAATTTTAATGAAAGCGCAATCAAGCGCATAAATAAACCACATCGATGCACATCAATTCAAATTAATGACTTCCTAGTATAGCCATAAGGGCTTCGGGAATGTGTGATTTCAGACCAGAGGTAAAATAGGAAGATTTGGAGGCGATTAGCCCGAAGGGCAAAATCGTCAATCTTTGGAAGATTTGGATACCGAATTACCCAAAATATTCCATGGCCAGTTGATTGTGGCCATTTCCCAATTTTGAGAATTTTTTGGAATTTCTTGATTTTTCTTCAATTTTTGGAAGATGATTCGCCGAAAGGGCGAAATTGTCAATTTTAAGAAGGGTCGGGTTCAAAACACCCGGAGTGAGTCTTGGCCAGTTGATTGTGGGCATTTCCTATTTTTTGGGATTTTTCGGGATTTTTTTAGAATTGTTTTGGAAGACGGTTTGCCGGAAGGGCAAAACCGTCATTTCTGGAAAGACTTGGGGTCAAATGACCCGAAACAGGTCGTGGCCAGTTGGAGGTGGCCATTTCCTATTTTTTGGAATTTTTTAGAATTATTCTGAATTTTTCGAAATTGTTTTGATTTTGTTTATGATTTTTCATTTTTTATTGAATTTTTGAATTTTTATTAATTTTTTTATTATTTTCTGATTTTTTTAATTATTTAAAAATATTTTCCGGGCCGGGTCAGACCCGACCAGCGCCCCCCGGGCGTCCGGCCTAAAACGAGGCTTTTTTGATTTTTTTAAGGATTTTTCTATTTTTTTAAACATTTTTTTTTATCATTTTCTTTATTTATTTTTTATTATTTTCGAAAAACCCCGATTGGACGGATCAGATTGTGCCACGCGGCCTCCTCTGGTGCGTCCGATCTTGGACTAGGTCGGACGATCCTCATAGTGCCACTTGGCACAATATCATCCGTTGGATCAAAATTGTTTTCATTATTTTCGAAAATCATTTATTAATTCTGAAAAATATTTTATTCTTTTCCAAAAATCCCAGATCGCGACACGTGGCGACACCATGGCCGTCCGATTTGGGTTTTTATTTTAAATAAACCGGCTCCCACCACGCTGACGTGGCTGCCTACGTGGCACGACACGTCAGCATTTGACCGTTGACCGACACTAGTTCCGCCGGAGAAGACGACCGGCGCCGACGAATCGCGCCGGCGCCTAGCCGGAGCTTCGGTTCTGACGTAAAAACGTCGGTTCCGAAGCGCGATTTTGAGCCTAAACGACTTCCCACCAATCCCACATCAACATACATAAAGAACATGGTGAAAAAAGCGCCGGAAAATGGCCAGGGAGACAAACACATATTCGGTGCCGGCGACGATTTGCAGATTTTTTTTTTTTAATCTAAGGTTCGGCGACCGCTTGAAGTCCCCGTCGAGCTCTCGGTATGGACCAATGGCCGGCGAAGTTCCGGGCCGTGCTTCCGCCATGGTTTTATGCAAAATAAGGGCCACACGAGGCTTAGAACAAGTTCTAATGAAGCTTAAAGGCGATTTTCGCACAAATAGAGCTCGGGGATGGCTCGGCCGAGAGCCACAATATCGAAAACTCATTCAGGCCTTTCGTCAAACATGTTATGTGCATGCGGGAAACGAAGGTCGTGAGGGGATACCGACCTGTTCGAGGGTTGTAGACGGCAACCGAAGCTCCGGCGGCGACTGGTGTGACGTCCTGAAGCTCGAGGATGGTCCTCTTTGGCCCGCCTCTCGCTCGAACTTCTTTTCTCTCCCTCGGCCAAGCTCCCTGTTAACACCGAGATTTCCCTCCTTTTTCCCGTGGCCGACCGGCCTTTTATTCGGTGGCCGCCGCCCCCACTTCCGCTCATGGATCACTTGCCATTGTCCCCCACCTTCGGCCGCTCTTTTCGTTAAAAAAATCAACCTCCATGATCCCTTGTTTCCCTTTGCCGTTCGGTCCGCGTGGGTCTGCAACTTAGTTGCAAACCCGGTCGGACCGGGTCGGGTCGGGTATGACCCGACCGGCCCGGTTGGACCGGGTCGGGTTGGGTATGACCCGACCGGCCCGGTTCGACCAATTCGCTAAATTGGGCATCAAATCGACCCCTTTTCATGAAATTGATGCCAAAATCAGACTACTTGACGTGTTTTCTATTAAATATGGGTATTTTCGTGAATCAATTGATTGGAATTTAGTGAAAACCCCAAATTGTCCCTAGGATCCAAAAATGAGCTTCGCTCAATCGAAGGTCCAAACGACCGAATTAGTCAAAACTGAGGCCACCAATGGATTCAGCATGATGAAAAATATAGGGTAGAGGTGTTTAATTTGAATGGTTATGCCCGTGTGAAATTTAATTTCAAGATTCATGAAACCGGGGACTAAATTGAAAGAAAATTGTGCAATTAAGCCTTTTTAGTTAAAATTGATCAAATTGGCGAGCAAATTGACCCAATCACACTTCAAGACTTTAGAATCCAATGTCATAGCTTATAAAAAGTGAGAATTGAAAATTAAAAGATTCGAAAGGGAATTTTTATGCTCAGTTTGGGTTTATGTTTGTTAAGGAACATAGTGACCCGAGCTGAATTTTCACGATTTAAAGTGACAAGCTTGAAGAGGAAATTAAAAAAAATTACTCAATATTTTTTTGTATTTTTTTGACCACAAATGGCGTTTTTCTGATTTTTTGGGTATTTTTATAATTAATTAAATTCGAAAAAATATTAAAAAATACAAAGATATTTTTTGTTCAAAATTGGTTCCTATGGCTACTCCAAGGCTTCCAAAGTTGATTTTGTAATTTTTGACTTTTTTGTTATTTTTAATTAATTTTAGAAATAAAAACTAAAATAAAAGATAGCCAAAAATCAGGTGTCGACAGACAAAGCCTGGACCGAGTTGAGCCGTTCTCGGTGACTCAACCAAGGTTGAAGGTCGGCACGGCGTTTTATGCAACGACAAGGCAGCAAAAAGGTCGGACAGTGATCAGTGATGCACAAGGAGTAATGCGAGAGCAACAAATCAAGAAACGAGCCGGTGGAACTCAAGATGCCATTGATGGCAGAGGAGAAGCTCGAAGGAGGATCTCACCTTTTCAAAGAGCGTCGACGAGTATGGTTAGGTCCGACGCGTTCTCCAGGCTGAGACGAAGTTAATGGGAGTGGTGGCGTCGATTGTCGTCGCCTGGATCGTCAGGAATCCGAGCTTGAATTTCTCGGGTTCGGAGCTCCAATGGCCGCCGCGCGCGCGCGCTCTCTCTCTCTCTCTCTCTCTCTCTCTCTCTCTCTCTCTCTTCGGCCCTGTTTCTCTCTCTCGTCCTCCCTCTCTCGCTCTCTCTCCACGAGCTCTCTCTCCCTCTCTAGCTCTCTGTCCGCGAGCTCTCCCTCCCTCTCTAGCTCTCTGTGCGTTTTTTTCTTCGTCCTCCTCTCTTTCTCCGTGTTCTTGTTTCTGTTTGTGGTCAGTTATCGAACTCTCTTTAACCAACTCCCCCCTTTCAACATACTTCAACTTTGCTCCTTTGATTCCTCGTCGCCGGTTCTATTTTGGGAGTTCCCAGCTGAAGATCGTCGGACTCGTGTGGACGAGTGATCTTTGGAAGGTCGTCGTTTTAGGCGTGCCGATTTGAGGTCAATTTGGCCTCTCCTTCCCTCGGGCATACTCTGCATGCGTGAAGAAGCCCCACAAAGCAGTCCTGTTTTGTTTGTTTAAGTTGAACTGGTCAACCGGGTTGACTGGGTTGGGTCAACCCAACCCAGTTGACCCGGTTCTAATTTTTTTGTTCAAATTGGATGTCCATATATGCAAATATCACAAAATTGACACTAAAATTAGACTCCATGGTACATACTCCATCTAAAAATGTGATTTTCGCTACCATAACACATATAGTCGTGTGAAAACCTCAAATGTTGAGTAGGATCCGAAATTGATTTTTGCCAAATTGATATTCTTAATGGACGAATCGACCCCAATTGAGCCCACCATTAGATTCAGGGGGTCAAAACCTATAGGGAGGAAGCATTGGGGTTCTATGGGTGTCCCTCAGAAAATTTTAATTTTAGAATTGGCACTATAGGGACTAAAATGAAAAGATTTTTATGCAATTAGGTCCCTAAAGGCAAAATTGATTAAATCAGTGCACAATTGAACCAAATTGAAATGTCAGGCAATCAAGTTGAATGTCAAGACTCGGAAAATGCAAAAGATTACAAATAAAAAGACTCAAAACATATTTTTTTTGGAAAATTCAACCCTGTGCGTTACAAAGAAACACACAAAATTAAACTTGAATTTCGACTCTTGGTGAGGTCAAAATGATAATAAAATTAAAATAAAAATATTGACTATTTTCCTATATTTTTGTGACCTCAAATACTATTTTTGTGATTTTTCTAGTATTTTCCTATTTTCTAAAAATACTAAAAAATGCGAAATTATGAAAAATTATTTTTTTGGGTCAAAAATGGTTCCTTAGGCTTGGCCAAGGCCACCAAAGTTGATTTTGTAATTTTTTGACTTTTTATAAATTTTTTTGTGATTTTTCAAAATAAGACTGAAAAAGACTTGGTAAAAAATCAGGTTTCAACAATTGGGTCGAATATGGTGTGAGGGGAGACACATTCTTGAAAAGGGAGAAATCGTGTCATGGGGGACTGACCAACTATGAATAGATCTTACATAGGGCTAAGAATAGGAACATCAATTCATCGACTCTTATGTCTTTTTATAGGTTCAATAAAAATCTAGATATAGAAAACTTAAATAGAATTTTCTATTCCTAATTATATCTTTTTATAGGTTCATATTGACCCATTTAACCCATTTGACCCATTTTCATACGGTACAAATCTAACGACTCATATCCAACATAACTCAAACCTGTCCCGACCCGTATTACTTAACCACTTCTATGTTTATCAAATCATGAAATATTTTTTTTCTTATAATTTGTTAGGAAAAATGATATTGCTAAAACACTTTTATGTAGTACAGTGAAATTTTTTGATATTTTTTTTTTATTTTTAATAAAACGAAATTATCGTTTACCAGGAAACATAATAACAAAATAAGAATCATTGCCAAACAGATTGTATTAGATTAGGCACGTGCCTTATGAAGAAATTATCAACAAGATTGCAGATTTAGGTTATGTTGCATTCGATTGAATTTTCTAATTTAAAACTTCATGTTTTGGAAATTTTGTAGTTATTTAGGTACCTAATTTAGATTAGGATTTAAGATAAATTATTTCCTAGTTTAATTTAAGTCATCATATAGATTGAGGGTAGTCCATGAAAATGTAGTTGAATCTAGCAATATCACCTAAAGGGGGGTGAATATGTGATTCTGAATCAAATTGAAATTTATTGCGGAATTAAGACAATTTCAAAGCACGATCAGGATCAGAATCAGGAACGGTATGCACATAAATAAAAGTTTAGAGTAGAGAAAAGTGCACGCTGAGTTTATAGTGGCTCGTCTTGATAGCCCTACGTCCACTCTCCCACAATGACAGCCGATTGGCTGGATTCCACAAGAATGATTCAATGGAGGTTACAAGAGATGAAGACACTTAGTCACTCTTACAAATCCTCACAATGAAAGAAATTAAGAACTCTTAGAATAAGTATGTGAATCTGAACAACTCAAGCACTTTGAAATTTTATGTTCACAACACACTCTGTAGGTTACCATGGTTCTTCTTTTATACTTTTTTGCTTCCAAACTAGCCGTTGGACAGTCCTCCAAAGGATCGCTCTTCAACTTTGATTTGACATCATCAATCATGATTGAACGAGACTGCATCTAAGAAGATATGATAGCCGTTAAAGTAGAATCTGAACCTTCAGATTTAGTCGTCCAAACAACTAAATCTTCAGTTTTCAAAAGTAGAGTAGATTCAAATAAGCCACAAGTCTTATTCTTGGAAGGTAATATCTAATCTTAGATTTCCTCCTGATCTGATTGAAAAAATATCTTATCAATCAAATATTACAGACTTCCATAAAAGAACTTCCCTTAATCGGAAACCTATCATTCGTGGGTTTTCAGAATCTATATGAAAAATTTTGCAGAATTTGAATGATGTTCAAAAGCAGTCTTCAGAAATAAAGAATTTCTGAATCTGAACAGATAAATTTGAATCGTGATACTGAGTTTCAATAAAGTCCATCTAACACGTTATATAAGTCTTTAGACGAATAAGCCTTTAGATGCAATATACTTCTTCTGAATGTATTTAGAAGCCACTCTATCTGAACGGCTTCAGAAGCAATTGCATCTGAACGTCTCCAGAAGCAAATATATAACTACTCCTCCTTAAGTCTGGATGCCAGACATGGATCAATATAAACTTATTTTCACTTGTTCAATATGCAATTAAGACATTATAAGCATTACACAGATTCTATTTGAACAATGATAGTTTTGTCAGAATCAAATATTTAAAGAGAATGTTTCCTCAACAATCTCTCCCTTTTTGACGATAACAAAACTTCCTTAACATCAAAGTGGTTTTATGAAATTAAGTTTAATTAAAATAAGTAAGCGCAGAAATATTGTAAATATAAATATGTAAATAGCATGAGAATCTTCATCGAATATAGATTGCAAAAATATCACCAGAATGTCCTGATTAAAACTTCAGACTTTCCTTGCACTATAAAGGCTTCTTGCATCGTGCAAAATATATATAGATAGATAGATAGATACTTCTCCCCCTCTTTTTGTCATCAGCAATAAATAAAGAATAGGATAGAATGCAAACTTCAATTCAATAATATCAGTCCATAATAAGGACGTGACAGTTTAGAAAAAAAATTGTTCAATCTGAGACAAAAAAAAAACAACTTAAACAAAGGCTGTCTAAAAATTCATTTTTAAGTACACGGTGGTTGAGGTGATTTTGAAGAAGAAGGAATATCCCTACTCTCTTTAATCACCCCCTTAGAAGAATCCTTCTTGTAATCTGCAGCCACCTTAAGTGCATAATCTTTGAGGACTTGGATATGAGGGAAATCTTGAACAATCTTCTCACCACGATTCTGTTGTGGCTAGCGTTATCACCTAGAGGGGTGGTGAATAGGTTATTATATTGCAATTTATAATTTTTTGCGGAATATGAATTGCACATGCGTTTTTATAACGTCTCAGACGATGGCAACACAGTATGACAATATAAACAGTGTGTGTGAAATACTACTATAACAGTTTATGTAATATGATCAGAGTAGAGATAGATAAGACTGCACATAGGATTTATAGTGGTTCGGCTTTGGTTAAGCTTACGTCAACTTCTTCAGCTATCAGCTAATCGGCTGGATTCCACTAGTAAACTGTTCACCTTAGTGATCTCTTTAACACGTAGGATACCCCACCTAGCACTCAACACTCTTGTGTACACCTCCTCACAATTACAATGAATAAATCAAGAAGTGTGTATGAAATGAAGTACTCTCAATCTAAGAATTATAAAGACTTTTCCCTCTTAACGCCGACATTTTTTCCCTTCGACCTTTAGATGTCTTTTATACTCCTCCGCCTCCAATCTACCCGTTGCAAGGCTTCCAGAAGAGGTCTCTCCAAAACTTCCCGGTTGGACGAGACATACCAAAAGAAGATCTCGTAGCTATTGGGGATCGCCAAACGAAAGTCTTCCCCGTTCGGATCAAATCGCCCATACAATTATGATCTTGGGTTTCCATAGATGATTTCACTCATTTGGAAAGTCGTATGTTTGTCTCCTTGATTTCGCATCTTTGATTGATCTCTATCCCCGAGAATCCTCAATAATGATCTAGCTCGATTGTATTCGTTATAGTATTTCAAATAAGCGCATTTGAAAGTTCTCTTCATGTTCTGATTACTGCACCTGAATACTCCACTCAGAGCTTGAGCATCAGTCCAACGTATAAGCTATCCCCGCTCAATGTTCAACGTCTGAGTTATCCCCATTCAACGTCTAAGCTCCAACCACCATCTGAGTCCCTCAGAAATCCCATCTGAGCAAAACCTTTTTGACAGATTCAATCCTGTGCATCCCCGCACCAAAGGATAATCTGTAAAATAAGTATTCCACGGCATTATCTCGAAAACTTAAAGTACTTGAATTGTTTTGTCAACTTCAAAATCACCTAGGGGTTTTTCTCAACAATCTCCCCCTTTTTGATGATGACAAAACTATCCACAAAAGTAACAATGATTTCAATAAAAGGATTGAGCAACTAGGATTTAGTTACTCTCAATATAATCTTTCTAATAAAGAATTTCACCAATCTGCGCTTTGTACTTTCTAGCAAGAATAAGTTCTGAAGTCAATATACTCACAATATAAGCAGTCTCAGAACTTGCGATAATGCTTAAGATTTAGAGATTAAGCAAAATATAGTTTCAGAGCATTGTCAAGTGATTCTACTTGATTTTACAAGAAACTTAATCACATGTATGACAAACTTGAGCAACATAATAATAATAAGCATATTACTTGTGATATGAAATTTCTACACAAAGGCTCAGAGCATGTATGTGAGCATGAACTTGCAACTTAATAGCTCAGAGATTATATATGAGCGTATTACAATAGCTCAGAACTTGCATGTAAACATATTGCTTATGATATAAAGTTACTATACGATAGCTCAGAACTTGCAGGTTAACACATGCTCAGATCACAACGATTTTAACATGCTCAAGTTAACCTGTTTTGGCAGATATTGTTGCCAAACATACATATTAATAAAATGCTCGTAGTAAGGAACTAGTTCATCTGTTCAGCTTAGGAAAGAAGTTGTATTTCTTTTCAGATCTTATTCCTACTGAACATAGTGAAAGTGTATTTTACTAGTTCCATCTTTTCAGCTTTTAAAAACCTGTGTGAATATCCTGTTTGTGTGTTCTCACATAACTGTTGTACCTAAAACAACTTATCATTCACAGAATATGAAATTCACAGAACAATCATAAATATATCTATTCAAAAAGTATCTCTTGTGAGGACTTGTTCCTGTATATGCAATCATAATGACTTATTGTTATAAGTCACATTAAGTATCTCCTATCTCCTGACTTATTGTCATAAGTCACATTAATATCTCCTGTCTCCTAACTTATTGTCATAAGTCACATTAATATCTCATGTATCCCCCTGTTTGATGACTTAACTTTTGTTGTGTAACTTTCTCCCCCTTTTTGTCATCAACACAAAAGGGTAAGTGAAGGACCAACAATATCAAACACAGAGAATGAGTAATACTCCCCCTGAACAGATGATTCATCTAGTAAAGCATAAATAATAGCATGAATACTCCCCATGAATGAGTGAACATGAAATAACAGGGTTGCGGAGAATATTGAAATAAAATCTAAACAAACATCCAAAATTTGCAAGTACAGTACCAATGGAGAAAATGTCAAACGAACAACCAAAACATCAAAAAGATTAAAAATATTTGAAAAAATATTTTTAATCTTTTGGTGGTGGCTGAGAGGTAGAGGGTATAGAGGTTGGTTGGTGCAGAGATTTATTGAGCGCATTGTTGGAAGAGAAATATGAATGACTAAAGCGAGCTTTATTTAAGAGATACTATGGGTAGCTTCACAGATTTTAGGAAGATTCAGCATAGAGCTGAAGAGCAACATATTTGGTCATTTCAACAATCTGCAATTTGATTTCATCTTCCACCTGATTCAATTTCTTTGTGGTTTCTTCAATCGCCAGACAAGTAAGATGACATTTCTTCCCCATGTCATCACATAGGCTTTTGCTTTTTAGACTCATTTCTTCTTTGACCTGAGATAGAGTGATAGTGAAGTCTGAGCGAAATTTTCTCAGGTTATCTTTGCATTCACCCTGTTTGAACAGAATATCCCATAACCTGTCTAAGTCTGAGATATCTTTCATTTTGTCCTTTTTCCAGCAATCACAAGTCAGTTCTTGATCCTTGTTACACTCTCGTTGCTGTATTTCTGCATCTATTTCATCATGCATCTGTAAAGATAATTTTGAGCATACATACCCGGCAGAATATAACTGGGATCAAGTTGATTCTCTTGGACAAGCCATCTTGCATATTCTTCTCTTGCCATTTCTTGTTCGTTTTTCTTACAAAATCTTAGGAGATCTGGAATCTTGAAATCATGTAGCAGTGGAGCAGTTCTGGACTGAACATGCGGTTGCTTAGATGAGGCATTCTTCAACTCTTCTTCAGTTGATTTTGATGCGAACTCCATAACATCCTCTTCCGAAACGAAACCATTATTCTCTATCAAATCTTTCACAGATCTGTTGCTACCTCCTTGTTCTTTGATTTCTATAATAGCTTCTCTAACAGCTCTGGCAAGTATAATTTTTCTCTCAAGGTAAAAGACAGCTTTGTCAGCAGTGAGATACTTTACCAGAGTATAGAGTTGTGCAGACTCATGCGTTACTTGATTAGAATATTTATGAACTGACTTGGACAGTGTGAAGTCCTGAGGAAATTTCTTCACAACCATTTTGGAGAATTCTCTCAGTTCACTGTTGATGACTTCTTTGAGTCGTTTCATCCTTGACTCAATGTGATCCATTTTGAGAATGATCAGGCCAGTCTTCTCAGACAAGTTATTCAACAACTTTGAGAATTCTTGTGCTAACGTCTCCCGTAACTTACTATTTTCTTGAAATAGAGTCTTGTACAATTCATGAGTTTGATGTTTCAACTCGGTTTGGAAGTATACAACCTCATTCAGCAGTTCAGCATCTGTTTCTTTGTTCAGTTCTTCTTCCTCTTCTTTAGTTTCCATGGCTTCGTTGATCCCATCCATTTGATTATCATCCTCTATATTTTCTTGCATGAAGTCATGATAATCATCTAACATTTCTCTGTGGTAGATTTCCTCTTCGTTGAATCTGGCTTTTGATTCAACCTCTTTCTCCTCGTCTTCTGTTTTGAAGAAAGGATCAGAAGCGATGTGTTTTTCTAAATCACTCAGAGTGATGTTGAGATTGTCAAAGGATTTCTTTGATTCGGAAGGATTTTTAGAGTCCATGGAGGATAATCAGAAGTGTTTAGGAATAGGTATTGTATAGAAGTAATGGATATGTGTATATTCTTTGAAGAAGAATAATGTTTAAATAGAGTGATTGAAACCTATTTTGAAGTAAAGGTGTCTGAAGATGTGATTGAAGTAACTTTTGGAAAGTATATACAAAATCAATCAATTTGAATAAATCAACTAACCAATCAATCAATTGATAAATTAAATCAATCATGGCAATCAGCACAATCCACACAATCACAATATTTGCAGAATATTTAGAAAGATTGTGAAGATGCGTACCTTATTTGTTGCTAGAAATATAATCACTTATGCGCCAAAAATTTGAATGAACAAACCTTTAGTCGTTCTCCACTCAGAAGATGTTATCTTCAGATGATGCTTTAAGTTATGAGTTCCTTGTAGTCATATAGCTTCTTCAGATGAACCTTTGGCATCTTTGCTTCTTCTAGATATCGCTTTAAGCTTTGAAGCAAGATCTTCCTGTCTAGATAACAACTTAAATAGGCATCATAATAATACCCAACTCTTGTCTGATATATTCAAATGTATTTATATCAAATGGTTTGGTGAATATGTTAGCTAATTGATGCTTTGAATCAACAAATTGAATGCTAATATCACCATTATGCATATGATCACGAATAAAATGATGCTTAATTTCAATATGCTTAGCTCGTGAGTGTAGAATAGGATTCTTGGTGAGATTGATTGCGCTGGTGTTGTCACATTGGATTTTCACGTTGTGAGATTGAACACCAAAGTCCTTCAGTTGTTGCTTCATCCATAGGATTTGTGCACAGTAACTCCCTAAGGCGACATACTCAGCTTTTGCAGTTGATAGAGCTACAGTGTTCTGTTTCTTGGAGAACTAGGACACTAGCATTGATCCGAGAAGTTGACATGTTCATGAAGTACTTTTTCTGTCTAATTTACAACCTGCAGGATCAGCATCTGAATATCCATGTAATATAAGATCTGAGGTCTTAGGATACCATAGTCCTAAATTAGGATAGGTTCCTATGTATTTAATAATTCTTTTGACGGCAGTAAGGTGTGATTCCTTCGGATCTGATTGGAATCTAGCACACATGCATACACTAAAAATGATGTCAGGTCTAGAAGCAATTAAATATAGTAATGAACCAATCATGCTTCTGTAAAGCTTCTGATCAACCTATTTACCGTATTCATCCTTATCTAGTATGGATAAAGAAGACATAGACAAATCAGTTTTCTTATAGGTTTCCTGACCAAACTTCTTTACCAGTTCAAGAGCATATTTCTCTTGATGTACGAATGTACCTTTCTTAGTTTGATTGACCTGCAGTCCTAGGAAGAACGTAAGTTCTTTCATCATGCTCATCTCAAATTCATTCTGCATGATCTGAGAGAATTCTTTGCAGAGATTTTGTTAGATGAACCAAATATAATATCATATACATAAATCTGAATGAGTAAAATTTTGTTACCTTCCCTTTCGATAAATAAAATTGTGTCAACTTTACCTTTCTCAAAGCCTTGGTTGGTAAGGAAATTACTTAACCTTTTATACTACGCTCGTGGAGCTTGAGTCCATAGAGTACCTTTTTAAGTTTGAACATATGATCTGGACATTTTGGATCTTCAAACCCTGGAGGTTGATCAACATAAACTTCCTCCTTGATATATCCATTCAGGAATGCACTCTTGACATCAATTTGATATAGCTTGAAATCATGATAGCAAGCGTAGGCGAGTAGGAGTCTGATGGATTCAAGTCTCGCTATTGGGGCATAGGTTTCATCATAGTCGATTCCATCTTCTTGAGAGTATCCCTTGGCAACAAGTCTTGCCTTGTTCCTGGTTACTTTGCATTTATCATCCAATTTGTCCCTGAATACCCATTTAGTTCCAATAACATGATGATTCTTTGGTCTTGGCAACAATTCTCATACTTCATTGAGTTTGAATTGATGTAACTCTTGTTGCATAGCTTCAATCCAGCTTTCATCTTCAAGAGTTTCTTCAATTCTTTTGAGTTCATACTAAAAAACCAGAGCAAATGCATTTATTGCACTTCTTAGTTTGGATCTGGTTCTGATTCCTTCATTGATGTTTCCAATGACTTGATCTTTAGGATGATTGGATTTGTATTTCCAGTTTTTCTTTGACTCTTCAAGCTCCTCTTCGATTGATTCTTTAGTATTTGGATCTTCAGAAGTTATAGCTGGTTGCTTATCTTTCAAGTTCTGAGAAGATTCGGTTGCTTTTTCATCCTCAGATCATGTGTTCTGCTTCTCAGATGATGAGTCCTGCTTCTCAGATAATGATTTTTGATCATCTGACGCTTCATTAACGGTGATGACCTTCTGAGCAGTATACATTCATGGATTCTTCAACTGTCTGAGAATTCTTGTTGAAGACTCGATAAGCTTTGCTTGAAGTTGAATATCCCAAGAATACTCCTTCGTCTGATCTTTCATTAAACTTATTCGGCCGATCACTTGAGTTCTTAAGAATGTAGAATTTACAACCAAAAATATGAAAGTATGAAATACTTGGTTTCTTTCCTTTGTAAAGCTCATAGGGGGTTTTCTCAAGTAGTGGTCTAAGAAAAACTCAATTTATAATATGATGGTGCTTTGCTTTCAATCAAGAGTGTTCGTGCCATTTCTTGTAAAGATCTACTCTTTCTTTCAACAACTCCATTTTGCTGTGGAGTATATGGAGATGAAAAATTGTGTTGAAAACCATTTCGATCACAAAATTCAGCAAAGTAATGATTTTCAAATTTCTCTCCATGATCTGTTTTGATACTTGAAATGGAATAGCTTTTTTTCATTTTGAACTTTCTTTGAAAATGTTTCAAAATATGAAAAAGTATCACTTTTATGTGCAAGGAAGAACACCCATGTGAATCTGGTATAATCATCCACAATGACCAAACAATATCTTTTACCCTCAATACTCTGAGTTCGAGTAGGTCCGAAGACATCTATATGTAACAGCTGCAGAGCACGGTCAGTAGATACTTCATTTATAGATTTGTAAGAATTTCTTACTTATTTTCCCAATATGCAGGCTTCACAATGCTTAGTCCTTTCAAACTTTGCTTTTGGGAGACCTCTTACAAGCTTCTTTTTGGAGAGCTTTGATATTTGCTTGAGGCTTATGTGTCCCAGTTTTCTGTGCCAAAGTTCTGGATCGTCTTTAACAGATAGAAGACATTTCTCTTCCTCTGACGTTGTATCCAGTAGGTACATATTACCATGTCTTCGTCCAGTGAACGAAGATTCACTGTCTTCACTTGTACCTGAGCACTTATTCTTTGCAAAATAAACTTTATATCCAATATCACATAATTGGCTTATACTTATAAGATTGAAATTCAAACCATTAACCAATGAAACATCACAGATAAGAAGATTTCCAATCTTCACGGTTCCTTTGCCAATGATTGTTCCCTTGTTATTTCCTCCAAAGGAAACGTTTCCACCATTGAACATCTCAATATTGGTGAACTTTGTTGCATCTCCAATCATATGTCTGGAACACCCACTATCAAGGTACCATTTACTTTTTCTTTTCATTGGTACCTGCAATGATCAATAAAATTCAAGTTTTCTTTGGTATCCAAATTTGTTTGGGTCCTTTGGGGTTAGCAACATTTGTATATCTAAAAATATCTCGAGTAGATCTTTTGATTTTTGAACAATAGCTGCGAGAGTGTCTAGTGTCACCATAGTTTGAACAAGCATATAAATCTTGACCTTTGAATCTTACGAACTATTTTTGAAGATGATTTTCGTAAAATCTCTTAGGAGGTCTTCTCCTGATTCTTTCCATGACAGAAGGAAAATGATTTTCGACGTCACTTTCTTTTTGAAATCCTAATCCCAATTTATTATAATACGGAACTTGTATAGAAAGTATATGCTGTAACGTTTAAGAACCGGTGGAGAATTTCTTATGAATATTTGAGATTTCCTTCCTTAATGAAACATTCTCTTTTTCAAAGATATCTTTTTCCTTTTTCAAATAATTCTTTTCTGTTTCGAAAAGATGTCTTTCCTTTCTCAAGACTTTCCAATTCTGATTTTAAATGAATATTCTCGTTAGACACACGATCAAAATTCTCTTTTGATTGAAAAATTCTTTTTCAAGAAAACTAATCTTTTCTTTTTGAGAAAGATTTTTCTGTTTAAAAACTGTTAATTCCTTTTTAAGTTCAGAAAGTCTCTTAAGAGTGGCTTTATATTCTAAACATAGCTCGTCTATATAATCAGATATCTCAACATGAATATTTGAATGAGTTACCTAGAGATCATCATCTGAGTCGGCCATCAGACATATGTTTGCATACTCTTCGTCGCTTTCACATTGAGTGTCGCTCCAAGTTTCTTCTTTCAAGGCTTTCTTGGGTTTTTCATCCTTGCCTTTCTTCTTTAATAAAGGGCAATTTGGTTTGATATGTCATCTCTTTCTGCATTCATAACAGATGACTTCTTGGCTCTCGCCTTTGATCTCAAATGATCGTTTCTGATCATATCGTTTGAGATCTTTTTTGTCCTTGAAGTTCCTGCCTTTCTTGGCCATTCTTATGAATCTTTTGACCATGAGTGCTAGCTCCTCGTCATCTTCGTCTTCTGAATCTGAAACATCTGAATCAGAGTTAGATTTTAATGCAATGGACTTCTTACCTTTTGGGATTGTCTCTTCATTAACTCTTTCTTCCTCGTAGGATTGAAGAGTTCCAATGAGTTCGTCCATAGATAGAGGAGATATCCTCTGAGTCTCTCGAATGGAAGTTTTGATGTTGTCTCATTCCTTTGTGAGAGCTCTCAGTAGCTTGTTGACCATCATTGGTCCCGAAACAGGTTGCCCGTGGTATGTAAGACCATTCACTATCTCTGTGAATCTTTCAAACATTTGTTTTACTATTTCTCTGGGCTTCATCTTGAATGCTTCATATTGGCCGAGAAGAAAATTGACTTTGGTCTCCTTTACTCTATCTGTTCCTTCATAGGTAATGTAGAGCTTGTCCCAGATTTCTTTCGATGAGGAACAATTTGCAATACGTTTGTATTCAGTAGGAGATAAAGCACTATAGAATGAATAGATAGCTTTTGCATCAAGAGCACCTCTCTTGGAAATCTCGGTGGTTGACAAAGTAGTAGTCGGCGTTGGATTGACATCTTATGCATTTGATGTAGTCGTGGAATTTGCAGCTGGATTCACTCCTCTTTGTACAACATTCCATATCTGAGGATCTTGGCATCTTAGAAATGCTTTGAATTTATTTTGCCAGTCACTGTACTCCTTCCCATCAAAATATAATGGTCTGTTGTTGCTTCCACCTTCGATCCATGTGGGAGAAACATCGCTAGCCATGAAGATCGTTAGCTTTGAAGTAAAAACACTTCACAAAATATGAGCACTAAGCTCTAATACCAATTGTTGTGGCTAGCGTTATCACCTAGAGGGGGTGAATAGGTGATTATAATGCAATTTACAATTTTTCGCGGAATATGAATTGCACAGGCATTTTTATAACGTCTCAAACGATGGCAACACAATATGACAATATAAACAGTTCGTGTGCAGTTATACTATCACAGTTTATGTAATATGATCAGAGTAGAGATAGAGAAGACTGCACATAGGGTTTATAGTGGTTCGGCTTTGGTTAAACCTATGTCAACTTCTTCGGCTATCAGCCAATTGGCTGGATTCCACTAGTTAACTGCTCGAGAGGTTACAGCCTATTGATTTCCTTGACATGCAGGATACCCCACCTAGTGCTCAACACTCTTGTGTACACCTCCCTACAATTATAATGGATGAATCAAGAAGTGTGTATGAAATGAAGTACTCTCGATCTAAGAATTATAAAGACTTTTCCCTCTTAACACCGACTTTTTTTCCCTTCGACCTTGAGATGTCTTTTATACTCATCCGCCTCCAATCTACTTGTTGCAAAGCTTCCAGAAGAGGTCTCTCCAAAACTTACCGTTTGGACAAGACATACCAAAAGAAGATCTCATAGCCGTTGGGGATCGCCAAACGAAAGTCTTCCCCATTCGGATCAAATCGCCCATACAATTATGATCCTGGGTTTCCATAAATGATTTCACTCATTTGGAAAGTCGTATGTTTGTCTCCTTGATTTCACATCCTTGATAGATCTCTATCCCCGAGAATCCTCAAGAATGATCTAGCTCGATTGTATCCGTTGTAGTATTTCAAATAAACGCATTTGAAAGTTCTCTTCAAGTTCTGATTACTGCACGTGAATACTCCACTCAGAGCTTAAGCATCAGTCCAACGTCTGAGCTATCCCTGCTCAACGTTCAACGACTGTGTTATCCCCACTCAACGTCTGAGCTCCAACCAGCATCTAAGTGCCTCAGAAATCCCATCTAAGCAAAATCTTTCTAACAGATTCAATCCTGTGCATCCCCGCACCAAAGGATAATTTGCAAAATAAGTATTCCACTGCATTATCTCGAAAACTTAAGAGTACTTGGATTATTTTGTCAACTTCTGTTGTGGAAATTCTCCTATATTTTGATTCTGACAAAACCTTCAAATAGAAATTGTTTAATGAAGTGTAATGCAGGAAGAATGTGTAAGCAGCAGGTTCAGTGATTCGATTTCTGTCACGCTGACCAAAGGTCAGATGGAAGTGCTTCTGACGAAGGGTCAGATGGAAGCGCTTTTGACGAAGGGTCAGATGGAAGTGCTTCTGATGAAGGGTCAGATGGAAGTGCTTCTGACAAAGGGTCAGATGGAAGTGCTTCTGACGTAGGGTCAGATAGAAGTGCTTCTGACGAAGGGTCAGATGGAAGTGCTTCTGTCCAAGGGTCAGATGGAGGTGCCCCTGACGATCTAAACAGTGACGGATGGATCACATCAAATCTCCGTATTACCATTCAGTGCCAACTAATCTAACCCACGTATGGCAGGTTTTCGATCAAGGCAAATGATATTCGATTATCCTGATATTCCCTCTAATCAATTAAGGGACTTTCTATAATGGGATATCATCTTCTAAGGAATATATCCTTGGGAATCAAGTCAAACTTATCACACTTATGGAAGCTGGAGATTCAGTTGTATGGGCGATTGAATCAGAAGGGTTCAATGTCTTACCCAACGGTCTACATATCTTCTGAAGATACAGTCTCGTTCAATCACGATTGATGACGTCCAATCAAGGATTGAAGAGCGATCCCTTGGCTGAAATCCAACAGCTAGTTCGGAGGCAAGGAAGTATAAAAGAAGAATCATGATGGACTAAAGGAAGATGGGCGAACAACAATCCAAAGTGCAAGCATAAATTGAGTTTCATCCAAAGAGTATTCTGTGTACCCAAAATCCTTTAGTGTGAAAATCTGTGTGAGAGAGAAACAAAATACTTGAGTGGTTGTAATTCTCTTGATTCTTCATAGTGAAATCCAGCCGATCGGCTGTCATCGTGGGAGAGTGGACATAGGCTTAATCTAAGCCGAACCACTATAAACATCGTTTGCAATATTCTCTAAACTCTTACCCTTGCGTTTAGATTCTCTGCACACTGTTATACGGTTCTTGTTGCAAATAGTATACTGAACTTTATTCACTCCGCAAGAAATTTCAATTTTGTTCAGAATCTCCTATTCACCCCCCTCTAGGAGATATTGCTAGATACATCAATTGGTATCAGAGCAAGGTTGCTCATTTTACGAAGTATTTATTGACTTCAAAGTTAATGATCTACTATGTCTAGCAATCACTCTTCAGGAACAAGCGATTCGCACTTTGCCAACAAGCCACCATACTTTGATGGAAAGGATTACAATATGTGGAGCAACAAGATGAAGTGGTTCTTCAAAGCCTATGATGATCTGATGTGGGATGTCGTTACAAATGGAATAGTTCCTGCAAATGCTACAAATCCAACCTCTGCTGACGGAGTAAATACTGTCACAACAATGACTGATGCTGAAAAGGCTAAAAGAAAATGCCTTGATTCTAAAGCAATCAATGCTCTCTTTTGTGCCTTATCTACTCATCTTTATAATCGTGTCTCAGAGGAAGAATCATCTAAGGCAATATGGGATAGACTTCATGTTACCTTTCAAGGAACAAATCGTGTGAAAGAAACAAAACTCATTATTTTACTAAGTGACTATGAAGCATATGAAATGAAGCCTGATGAATGTATTGCAGATATGATAGACAGGTTTCAGACTCTGGCAAGTGGACTTGCAAGACAAGGCGCACCCATCGCTGAACCAATGCAAGTCAGGAAGATACTAAGTGGACTCACAGATGATTGGAATTACATCAAGCCATCAATTCAAGAATGCCAAACAATCAGACCACTCTCGGTGGATGAGCTAGTCGGAACTTTGCAATCCTATGAAACAGAACGAGCAAACAAAAAGGGAGAACAGAAAGGTAAAAAATCTATTGCCTTAAAAACTGAAATTAATCAATGTTTTTCTGATACATATGATGAAGATGAGGATGATGAAGAATTAGCCCTCATGGTCAAGAAATTTAGGAAGATGGCTCGGAAAGGCAGAAACATCAAAGGAAAGAAACCTTGGAAGAAGAGTGACGTAAAAATATCAAGCAACGGCTTACAAGATAGCAAAGACGTTATCTGCTTCCATTGTAAGAAGGCATGACATATCAAACCAAACTGCCCAATTTTGAAGAAGGACAAACTCAAATATGAGAAGTACAAGAAGGCTCTAAAGGCAGAAACTTTAAGTGATTCTGATGAAAGCGAAAATGATTATGCAAACATCTGTCTCATGGCCGAATCAGATTCAAGTTCAGATTCAGAAACTGAGGTATGTTCATCTGAACTCCCCGATGAAGTTGTTGAATATATTGATGAATTGTGTAGAAACTACAAAGAAACTCTTGAGAAAGTTTCTTGTTTGAAAAAGGAAAATGCTTATTTAAAACAACAGAATTTGTCCCAAAAAGAAAAAAATTGATTTTCTACAATAAGAGTTTCACCAGATGAAAGAAAATCATGATTTAGTTTCAAAAGAAAATGCTTCCTTGAAAGAAAAAGGTTCTGATATATCAAAAAGGTTTTCACAAAGCTCAGTAACTCTGAATAGCATTATTTCAAAACAAATACGCTTCAATGACCGATCTGGGTTAGGTTTTAAAAGGGAAAGTAGCCAAAGAAATATCTTTAAAACTGAATTTCGAAAACCAACGTTTTCCGATTACAAGCATCATTTTCATAAGCATTTTACTAGATCCAACATTTGACAACCTTGTGTGAATTGTGGTGATCCTTGCCATACTAAGGATCACTGCAAGAAAATTTGGAGACCTATTAAAAGGTCAAAATATACTAACACAGAAGGACCCAAGAAAACATGGGTACCAAAGAAACAGTAAGTTGGTTATTTATTGCAGGTACCAAAGAGAAGGAAGAACAAGTGGTTTCTGGACAGTGGTTGTTCAAGTCACATGACTGGAAATCTAGATGTATTTATATCTTTCCCAGGTTGTGATGGAAGAAGCGTGTCGTTTGGAGGAAAGAACAAGGGAAAAGTCATCGGGAAAGGAAATGTAAAGATTGGGAATCTGACCGTTAAATATGTCTCTCTAGTCAAAGGATTGAACTACAACTTGATTTCTGTAAGTCAACTCTGTGACTCTGGATATGATATTTGGTTCCAAGATCTAAAATGCACAGGTATGAGCAAGGATAAGAAGTAATCCTTCACGGGATGAAGGCATGGGAACATTTATCATTTAGATATTAATGCTGACTGTGAACTTGCTAAATGTCTTATTTCTGTTAAGGATGAATCTGAACTTTGGCACAGAAAGTTAAGTCATATTAGTATAAAACATATTTCAAAGCTTTCCAAGAAGGGACTTGTTCGAGGACTACCTCAAACTAAATTTGAGAAAAGTGGACTATGTCATGCATGCACACTGGGTAAGCAGGTAAGAAGTTCTTTTAAGTCCTTAAATCAAGTTTCCACTAAGCATTGTCTGCAGCTACTTCATATGGACATCTTCGGACCAAATAGAACTCTAAGCAATGGAGGTAAGAGATATTGTCTTATCATAGTTGATGACTTCTCCAGATTTACATGGGTTTCATTTCTTGCTCACAAAAGTGAAGCTTTCTTATCCTTCTCAAAATTTGCTAAAAGAATTCAAAATGAAAAGGGTTACACTATTTCCAGTTTGAGAACGGATCATGGGGGAGAGTTTGAAAATCAAAGTTTTTCAGATTTTTGCACTAAGTTCGGAATTCAGCATAACTTCTCTGCACCTTATACTCCTCAACAAAATGTGGTAGTAGAAAGGAAAAACAGATCTTTGCAAGAAATGGCCAGAACTCTTCTCATTGAGAGTAAAATTGCATCTAACTTTTGGGCTGAGGCCGTTTCAACAGCATGTTATATCTTAAATCGAATTTCCCTCAGACCTTTTTCTGAGAAAACTCCCTATGAATTCTTCAAAGAAAGAAAGCCTGATGTTGCATACTTTCATGTATTCGGTTGCAAATGCTTTATTCTAAAGAATGCTAATGATCGAGTTGGAAAGTTTGATGAGAGATCAGATGAAGGAATTTTCTTGGGATATTCAACAACTAGCAAAGCCTACAGAGTCTACAACAAATACACTCGTGCTGTTGAGGAATCAGTGAACATCAAGTTCGATGAAAACTACCAGGATGATGAAATTGAATCCATTCAAATGCATACACTTCATCAAGTCATGAACTCACATGCAGACTCAGATGTGAATACGGGTTCGGAGAATGCTCAGAAGGAAACTCAATTGAAGAAAGACTAGAAGACGAACATAATGTATCCACAATATCCTCAAATGATGGCCTTGACAAGAACTGGAAGCATAAGTCAAGTCATCCATAGGAACTTATCATAGGCAGCATAAGTGATGGGGTAAAGACAAGATCCAAATTCAAGCAAGCAATGAGCAACATCGCCTTGGTATCTGAATTGGAGCCAAAAAGGATTGAAGATGCATTAGCAGATGAAAACTTGATAAATGCAATGCAGGAAGAACTCCATCAGTTCAAGGTCAACAATGTTTGGGAACTGGTCAAACGTCCCAAAAATCGTCCAGTAATTGGAACAAAATGGGTATTCAGAAACAAACTTGATGAGAAAGGAAAAGTTATAAGAAACAAAGCAAGACTTGTAGCAAAAGGATACTCTCAAGAAGAAGGGATAGATTACGATGAAACCTACGCACCGGTTGCCAGGTTAGAAGCCATTAGGCTACTTCCTGCTTATGCTTGTTACAATGATTTCAAACTTTTTCAGATGGATGTGAAAATTGCCTTCCTAAACGGCTACATCAAAGAAGAGGTATATGTTGAACAACCTCCTGGCTTCGAAGAACCTAAAGAAAAGGATCTGGTATATGTCTTAAAAAAGGCACTCTATGGTTTGAAACAAGCACCCCGCGCCTGGTATGAAAGGTTGAGTAATTTTTTATCTAAACACAGCTTCACTAAAGGTAATGTAGACACCACTCTTTTTATTCAAAGAAAAGGTAAAGACATCCTTTTAGTTTAAATTTATGTTGATAATATTACATTCGGCTCCTCTAATGAACTTCTCTGCAAGAAATTTTCTAAAGCAATGCAGATGAATTTGAGATGAGTATGATGGGAAAATTATGATTCTTTCTTGGTCTTCAAATTCAACAATCTCAGAAAGGAACATTCATATTTCAAGAGAAGTATGCATTGGAAATAGTGAAGAAGTTTGGTCTGGAGAATGGCAAGAAGACAGAAACTCCTATGTCTCACTCCTCTAAATTAGATAAAAATGAAGATGGAAAGGAAGTTGATCCCAAACTATATCGAAGTATGATTGGATCATTAATCTATCTCACAGCTTCAAGACCAGACATTCTATATAGTGTCTGCTTATGTGTAAGATTTCAGTCAAGCCCAAGAGAATCACACCTATCAGCAGTCAAGAGAATAATCAAATACATAGGGACTTATCCCAACTATGGTTTGTGGTATTCTAAATCTTCTGATTTTATACTAAGGGGATATTCAGATGCAGATCTTGCAGGTTGCAAAGTTGATAGAAAAAGTACATCTGGAACTTGTCAGCTCATGGGAAACATGCTTGTCTCATGGTATTCAAAGAAGCAAAATACAGTGGCACTCAGTACAGCTGAAGCAGAATACGTATCTCTTGGAAGTTGCTGCACTCAAATACTTTGGCTAAAACAGCCGCTCAAAGACTATGGTGTTGAAGAATCAACTGTGGAAATTCTATGTGACAACACAAGTGCCATAAATCTCACAAAGAATCCTGTACTTCACTCAAGAACAAAGCATATTGAGATCAAGCATCACTTCATACGTGATCATGTTCAGAACGGTGATGTTAACATTCAATACATTGATACGAAAAATCAACTTGCAGATATTTTTACAAAACCTCTTGATAAACAGAGTTTTAATTTTATTAGAAATGAATTATCCATCATTAACCTTCCTTCTTAAGTATATCTTAGAACAAGGAGCATCAGAAGGAACGTCAGAAGGAGA